>OU343222.1:173772867-173952958 GCA_910596185.1 Chrysanthemum makinoi | reverse complement strand
AAAGGAAATCATCAAAATAGCATGTTCAGGTGTCAAGAAGATAATTGACTATATCTTTATGCTTCTAACATCTGGAACCTCAGTTACACTTGGGGATCCTATGTTTTTTCTTGCCCCCCCCTTCTATTTTCTATTGATACAGGTACAACTGCAATGGCTTCTACTGTAAACAGCGTAGGACCCGTTTCTTTTCACCATCAAAAAAAATATCATGATCCATCAGCCGCAACGCATTGTATTTCAAATCGTCATGAATTGGAAACTTGTTTGCTCCACTGGTTAAAGAGTCTTTCAAAAGTCGTGCTTCAGATGTATCGAATGTTTCCGCTGCAAAACCTGATCATATACTAATTTCGGATACACTCTGAAACTACAACTATTGTTGTAGATGCACCTCCTATCGAATCTTTGATGACAGACGATCAAACTGTTTCCAACAACAATGACACAGCTGATGATCAACATTATGAACAAAGAAGTTTTATCAACAGTTGACTCACTCGAAATATTTTTGGTACTTCACACTTGTTCGAACAATTGGACATACATGGTTTCGCTGTTTCCTTATACATGGTTTTCGCTGCTTCAATTCCTCATCAACATACGTGGTGTATGATCGATTCATTGAAAACATCGAGGGGGAGAGAGTGTAGGTGATCATTGCTTCCTTGTTTGACCACATGCTTCATTGCGAAAACCCAATGCCTTCATGAATTTCTTCAATTACAGGGAAGAAATGAGACGATCTGTGGTTAAAATTTCTCAAGATGGTGTTATCGTCTCACTTTCATGGGTTATCTAGTGTGAAGTTACCTAAATATGATGTTGTGATGCCTCACACACGGTCTTGGTATTGAGTTATTGCATATTCATAGGTGATTAGTAATCCGAAAGATCACAACATTCAGGGGAAAGTCATTTCATTTTGTCTTTCGTGGTTTGTTTGGTGTGATATGCCTACATACGTGAGAAGATTTTGTTGATTTCGCATGTTACCCTCGAACGGATTTTTCGCATTAGTCGTAATCACCTTGTCCTGGTTTATGCTCTTCTACAAATTCCGCTACATACTGAAAACTTCAAAAGTTAGAAGAAATGTCTACTACATCAAAGTTTCAAATCAGCAGACAGCTGTTATTTGGGGAAACTGACCGTGAAACTTCGTCAATCTCTTTTATATTCACTATGGCTTTCGAGCATAACAGCTTGGAACCCGTCACAACCATTTAAACTTCCTCAAACCCCATCATCACCGGAACCAAACCCCAGCTTACTCGCCAACAAATGGAAAAGTTGTTTGCTCCTCTGTTTAGTGATGATATTGATGAACGTGCTGTGTGTACCCAATGTTTCCGCCGCCAACCGATCATATTCCAATACATGATACACCTGCTACAACAACTAATGTTAAAGAAGCACCACCGTTGACTTTACTACAATTGAACAAAGCTGATCCAACGACAACCACCATGATGTTCTCGAACAATGAAGTACCACCACTTGCAGATTTTGATCCAAATGCGTTCTTTAACCCGTTTGCTAATGAATCTGCACCGATGTTGTGGAATCATCCACAAGCCATTTGAATCCTCCCAATCTGCAGAATGTATATCAACATCAACCTTCCACACATCGTTGGACTAAAGACCATCCTTCGAGAACATTATTGTAACCCAATCAACCAGTCGTAACGAGACAACGTCTTAACACAGACGGTGAACATTGCATTTATGCACTCACCGCTCGCCAATTCGAACTAAAAACATTAAAGATGCAATGACTAAAGACAACTGATTGAATCCATGCAAGAAGAACTCAATCGCTTTAAACGCCTTGAAGTATGGGAATTGGTTGAAAGACCAACATGGGTCTTCGTCATTGGTCTCAAATGGATTTGGAAAACAAATTGGATGTCAAGGAACCGTGAATCGAAATAAGTCACGCCCGTGGCTATGGGTTATAGACAGAATAGGGTATTGACTTTGAAGAATCATTCGCTCCGCTGCTCGCCTGAGGTCAGACGGATTTTTTTCTCGTGGCATGCATGAACAAAACACGGTTCAAATGGATGTCAAACCGCCTTTCTCAATGGACAACTGAAAGAAATGGTCTATGTTAGCCACCTGTAAGGATTCTTTGATCCGAGTTCCCTAATCACGCCTACAACCGAGAAGGCTCTACTCTCAAACAAGCCCTCTGCGTGGTATGATAAGTTATCATCCTTTCTTATCGCCAATAATTTCGTAAAGGTTGGTCGACCCTACACTACACATACAATATCACGGGGCACACATTTTAATCGTTCAAATTTATGTGGATGACATCATTTTGGGTCAACACATTTAAAATACTCAAACGCTTTTTCAAAACTAATGAAAAATCATTTTGAAATGTCCATGATGGGTGAACTTACGTTCTTTCTAGGACTGCAAGTTCGTCAATCACCCGTGGTATTTTCTTCTTCAGTCCAAATATGCCCTTGAAATTTTAAACAATTTTGGAATGCAAAACAGTGACACCTATGCCACACCAATGGCACATACCAAGAAACTAGACGCTAATTTACATGGGAAATTGGTGGACCCTACCAAATACCGAAGTATTATTGGGTCTCTCATGTATCTAATAGCCAGTAGGCATGACATTGTCTTTGCTGTATATCTTTGCTCCCGTTATCAGTCAAGACCAACTGAAACTCACCTCTCAGAGGCTAAACGAATCCTCCGATTCTGGTTTTGAACTAATAGCTTTTTCATACGCTGATCACGTAGGTTGCTTAGATTCTCAGAAAAGTACCTCAGGAGCCTTACAATTTCTTGGTGATAAACTGGTGTCATGGCAATCGAAGAAGCAGGATTGTACATCGCTATCCTCAACAGAAGCAGAATATGTATCCATGTCGGCGTGTTGTGCTCAAGTCATTTGGATGAGAACACAACTCAAAGACTATGGTTACATATTTGATAGAACTCGATGCATGCGACAATCGGTGCTATTATGCGATCTCGTGCAATTCAGTTCAACATTCAAAATCAAAGCACATCGATCTTCGATATCATTTCATCAAGGAGCACGTGGAAAAGGGTGCTTTTGAATTATACTTTGTGGTTTAATGAGTTGGTCCAGCGGATTGGTATGCGGTGTTTGACTCCAGAGGAACTGGATGAACTTTTAAAACATTCTTAAAAACCAGTCAAACACCAAACCTCTTTTGTAAATATTTTTCAAAAACAAAATACAAAAATATAAAATTTATAAAATTCATAAATATTCTTCTATCTAAATTTCTTTCAACATGGCAAGCACAAATTTTCAACAACACTTTGTTCTATCAAACTTTCATTATTTTTCCCGAACAAGTGTTGAGGGGGAGAATGTAAATAATTTTCAGTTTCATAAAACCTTGTACTTGCATGTTACCTTAATTATGTTGTTTCTTCTAAAATGATGGATACGTTTCTTGTCAAATACTCTCCTCGGACTCAAATGTTTTTCAAAATTCATCATTTCAAAAGTCGAGGGGGAGTGTCGTTAAGTTTCTTGCCTTACAAGTGTTTTTTTGTCTAACCTAAACAGAAGTTAATGGATCTTGGTTGGAACTTTTTTTGAGGTTGAGGGACTGAATGTGTTAACTTGGCAAACTACTTTTAACAATATCATTCACCTAACACATTCAATGCACCACTTCATGTGCATTTACTCCTAAACCACCAAGATCAAACTGCCCAAATCAAATCTTCAAAATCCATTCAAGCTGTTCATAATCTGTAAGTTCCAAATTGTTTTGATCAAGATTCTAAACAAGGATTTCAAAAATCTTTCAAATCCAACGGTTAAAACTCTTTAAACTGATTTTGGAAAATTGTTCACTCGAACGAATTGGGTGTTTATGCATTAAAGTGTTTGGATTGAAATGAGTTATGTTAAAACCTTTCCTAGTGTATATTAAACTTGTTTCAATCGTCCAAAACCATCCAGAATCTTAAATTTCATTAATTTGAATTCTAGGGTTCTTGCGCTCATCTAGGGTTTTTCTATTCTGTGATATGTTATTAGGTGGTCAAGAAAGTGTTAGAATAAGTATATATGCATGATTTGAACATTTAAATTAGCCCAGAAACATCTAAACTGTAAGAATTTAAGTTTTAGGTTTTTAGGGTTCATCTCCCATGAATCTTCTGATTCTGTTTTGGAAATGTGTTAAATCTTGTTCCATTGCACTCATATGATATCTAGTACACCTCCAAAACATTCTTGTTTGATTTGTGTAGCTATATCTCTTACGCATAGATTAAGGGTTTAGGGTTAAAGAAATTTTACGTCTAAGTCTTTGTGTGTGTATCTGATATGTTCTTGTGCTTGTTTTGTGATCTATAAGATGTTTGGAATAAACTGTTATCAAGTTTTCATGTTTATGTTTAACACGTTTAGAGGTCTACAGTGGATTTTGAGTATATTGGAAAGATATTCGTAAACAAGGCTTGTTACGCACAAGCTTTACTCTTACGAGTAAACTTTTCGCATAACATCTAGCTTATTCCTACGCATAAGCCTAAATCCTTTGAACTCGTCTTACGCGTAAGAAACTCTTACGCATAAGCTTGGTCTTACGCTTTAGCTTACTCTTATGCATAAGGATCCTTGTTACACGTAAATCACTGTTCACTACATTTTGGCCTATTACGCATATTTTACTTGTTAAATGTTACTCATAAGTCACTAATGTTTAGTGTTACGCTTATGCTTACAAAAGTTAACATGTTGTGTGTAAAGTGAAGATTTGGACTTTGAAATTTCAAAATTAACACGCTCAATGAACTTATCACATCAACTTCAAACAATTGGACAAATGTGACTTAGGACTTGTAACTAACTGAAACTTGTTACCATAAAACAAGGAATTAGATAATAAATCAGACTAAAACAAACACATTGTGTTTCCATATGTTTGTCTTTTTTTCTAATGTCTTTCAGATCACAAAATGGCTGCAAATCAAGCAAACATCAATCCTACTGAGCTCTCGATGGCAAACACATTCCCAGCTGGATACGACAAAGCAATTGGCAAGAACAATCTCCAGAAGTCTTCAACAACTTCATATGCTCTGAATCATCTTGCAGAATTGTTGTGGACATCCTTCTACAACATCCATTAAAATTCAGGCTCTCAAAGTCATCCTGATGATGAGTATGATTCAATGGATAAGGAAATACAATTTCGTAAGACATTAAAGTAGAAAAAGATGGAATACCATGCTTCAACCTTTCCGGTTAATCAAACCGGTGGAGCAGGAGGGTCAAGCAGTAATCATCCACTTATGGAAGATCCATTGCAAACAACTCTTACCCCATCCGATCCGTTAATCAACCCTAGGGATCGTATGCCACTGTCACTACAACTGTTGAAATGAAGCAACCACAACAACAACTAAAAACATCCGAAAATAAAAGCATGGTGAAAATGTGGAAATATATGACGAAGGAGATTACGATCATGATAAGGATGAAAGAGTCACTGATGATGATAATTTGGTGGCTGGTGGAAATGATGCTAAAAGAGGTGAAGAAGTCGCTAGAGCTGAATAGGGAAAGTTAAAGAAGGAATCGACAACATAGTTGACAATCCAACACACATACCTCAGCCTTCGAACCACTTTTGACACTTCCACCAAACCCAAATCATCATCTCAATCATCACCTCCATCAACAAAAGAAACAACTAAGTCAACAACAAAATATATTAAGAAGGCAACTCCATCCAATGATTAGACAAATGGTTAAAGCGGTTTCACCACTACACAACAAGCTACACAACCACCACCATTTGATCAACCAAGGGATTCAGAAACCACACCACCAATGGAGAAAACCATTGATCACTTTACATACACTGGTGGTGAGGATCATGACATACCCGAGCCCCAACTCAATCTCAACCGAAATTCGGATCAAGTATAACTGCACTTTGTTTTCATACGCTTCAAATCAAAGAGCGTGTTGAAGATCTCCACCTCGGGGTTGAATATTACCAAAAAACAACTCAATATAACCGCACCTTCTACACTTCAACGGAATCAATCAAGAACCTCAGTACAAAATCGTTCATAAACAAAATTTTAGGTTTGTCTATCGAAGTGAAATTCATCATACTTGCTTCATGGCTTTTGATGAAATTCACAAGTTCTGTGACGCCACCTCAAGATGGTTCGAGATGGATTGGCATATCGATTGAAGGACATTGAGTTGGGTATTATTCAGACGAAGAGATGGAATTCAAAGGATTGCAAGGATGTTCGTTGATCACTAGGTTTGATGAAAGTTTGATTCATCGGGATCAGATGCGACGGTTGGAAGAGCTATGTGGAAGGATGACCAAACTTTCCGATTCTGACTTGCCAATGTCCTCAAAAAGTAGCCGATCGTCTCTGTAATCATTGGGTACTCTCTTAACTCTCTTGATTGTGGTTTTGTTTGTTTGATTTATTTGACTATGGCTTGTGCACACATAACAGTGTACAACCCGTACTTGTAATGAAAGGACCCTGTGGTACGCTTCAGTGCCACAATCCTTATAAAAGGAGCGAAATCTTCTTACTTTTGAGTAAAACTAATCAAAACTTTCATTTTTCAAAGTTTTGCTCAAAAGAACAAGTACTTTCCCTTAAGATTTTCAAAACCTCAAAAGTTAATATCACTTGTTGAGGGGGATTATTTGATTAAACCTTTGTTCACAAATTGTTCTTCGTGGTAATCTTCTCGCAAAACTCGAAATGGACATATTTGATATCAAATTTCATCAAAAATAACATTTATATGCCATTTTTTAGGGGGAGAAAAATTATGTGATAAGAAATATGTTGTGAGTTGCAAAAGAATCTTCGTGTGAATAGACTTAACCGACGAATTGACGAACTCTGAAATGTTAGTAACTCGAAAAGACTTGTCCGGGACGGGTAATAATTTCAAGCGAGTTCGCTAGTGATGTAAACGTGTCTCGCAAAGGACTTGTCCGAGTAGAATGTACCATTCGAGAAACTCTTGGTAGACATGAACTTTGACGGGTTTGAAAACCTTTCAAGGTTTTCCACATCTTCAAGGTAGTTATTAGAGCTGGTTGTCACCTAAAAGTGCACAATGTAACTCTTTAACTATGCAACGTAACCGGGTCTCATGGCGATTGTCTATCATGAGTTGATCAATCAAAAGTGCGCCTGCTTCAATCGCGCAAATTTTTGTTAACATAATTAAGCACGTGTGGAGGGGGAGTATTTCTACAAAATATAAAACTCTCGAAGTATTACAAAATGTTTCTTACTTATAAATACTTTGAGAGATATTAATGCAAATTGGTTTTGTGGCAATGGAGTTATAAGGTGATTAATGTTAGGAATAACCGTCCTATGATCCGCCAGAGCCGGAGGGATCTACCCAAGGACACCACCAATAGTTAGAATTAGAAGTCCTTAGGTATGATTATAAAAAGGAGAAAAAAGAGAATCAGAGAAAGAAGGAGTTGAAGAATTAAAAGAAAAGTAAAGAAAAGGGTGAAAAGAAATAGCCCTCCAGATTATTCAACTTAGGCGCACACGGGTTCAATTCATATGCCACTGGTTGTCACTTGATGACACTGGTATTGAAGATCAAAGTCGTCATGGACCCAATGGACGCATGCACTAAACTCTCTCTCGCCACTCAAGTTTCTCTCAACGAAGCTTGTTTAATTCTCACAGGGAACCCTACGTGAAACTATCGGCTTCTTTAAAGATTGCCGTATTGAAGAAGGAGACCCTTTCCCTAGTCTCCGCCAGAAAACCAAAGCGCACCGATGCGCCAAACAAGTAAGTCTAATCACGAAACCCGCCACTTGTGAATGGCGCACCGTAATCAACTTAAAACTGCGCTAACCGAATGCAATTTAAGATCAGAGGAATATAGTGTTTCCCCAGGTCGTTAAGTCCCACGGAGGATGAATTGGTGTTTAAACAACTTCAGATGATAGAATGATCACTAAGGATAGTGATCAAGAAGGTTTTTGCTGGATAATTACCTAAAGAAAAGATCTACAAATTACAACGACTTAAATGCAAATTAAAAGAAATAAAAGATAAAAGATATTAAATAAACGCTATCACTATTTTTAAAGTCGATGAACGTTTAAAACCTAAAACGTAAAACTTACGTTTAAAATAAAATTACGTCTACGCACAAAATAAAACGGAGTTTTAAAGAAATAAAAGGCCTACAAATATAAAAATGATATTTTTACAATCCTAATAATAAAAGAAAATTATTAGAAAAAGAAAATTATTTTTACAACTTATTATTTAATTATTATTAATTAAAAACTATTTATTAAGTATTTAAAATGCACTAAAATACAAGAAAATACAAAATTAACCTAGAAAAATGAAATTATAACTTAGAAAAGTCTAAAATATGATAAAACTTATTTTAAAACTGAAAATATATTTTTAAGACTTATTATGTATTTATTATTAATTTAAATCTATTTTAAACTAATTAAAATGCTAAAAAATACTTTTTAAACTAAGAAAATTATGGAAAAATACTTTTATAACTTTTATATTTATCTTAACCTAAGAAAATTGAAAAATTATTTTTTTGAACTTTTTATAATTTATTTGTATTAAAAGCTATTTAAAATGCCTAAAAACTGCTTTTAATTAAGAAAAATAGCAAAATTATGAAAATTATGAAAATTTCAGGAAAAGTCTATTTTAATATGTAGAATCTAGAAAAAATAAAAACATGTGATTGTTTGGAGAAATATACAACCAGAAACCGCTAATTATAAGCACTTGAAAAAGCCAATTGATAACCAAAGACCACCAAACCTACACAGAAGCTATATTAAGCTAAAATGACTCAAATGGAACAGGTTTCAACAAGTCCTAACCCACAGAATCACAAGCTCAACAGATTTGATGTTTGAGATCAATGAGCAAAACAGAATTTGAGGGGTTACTTTAAGCTTATGCACATAACACCAAATAAGCTAAAACTGAAAAGCAATTATTTGAACTTGTATTAGACCTGGTTGGCTACCTAGAAACAAAAGTTGAAATCAAAACAAGCTAAAATGAGCTTTTGAGAAGCTTTTTCAAAACCTGAGAATCCACCGAGTAAAACTCAGCACGCCGACTTACTTGGGACAAAATGATAAGCACTTGCAGGCTTATCAAATAAGCTGCAAATGGAAATTTAAAACTTGGAACTTAAAGAGGACCAGGTTAACTGTCCAAAGAAACAAAAATCACAGGTTATGGTCAACTAATAAGCTCTATAGGAGCTTATGATTTGGCTAGCAAACTGATGCAAGGCAAGTTTTTGACTTTTTGATTGAAATAAAAGGTTGACTAAACTGAACTTGGATCTTGATTTGTTAAACGATATTGATGATATATGATTAAATGAAACTAAATTAGGCTATGCTACTGAATTCCAAACATGAAACAAGGTTTTGATTTCTAAAACTTTTAATGATAAGCATAATAAGACAGCTAAGTGATTTTGACTTTTACTGCAACAAGGACTGAATTATATTGCTGAACTGAGTTCTTAGGACTTAATGTGACATGAAACAACCAAAAGTACAGTTCTGCACAACCTCGGCATGCTTAAATCAAAAACCAAACACCCTTTAGTGGACTGTTTTGTAATTTTTTCAAAGCAAAACACAACTTAAGACCATGTAGATGATTACAACCCTTATATCATCATATATTAACACTAAATAAGCCTGAAACCACAGCACTAACAACATAAAATGAGAAATTTGAATTTATGCTAATAAGACTATGAAAAAAAAGATATTTGTAAACTACAAATTCAAAAGAACTAAAGATCGCTTATAGTTTGTATGTACTTAACTATAGCTAAATAACATAAACAAACAGAAGTTTAAGCTAATAAGCACTTCTAAAAGTAAAATGCCAAATTAGAGAAAAAGAGCTTACAACTGGTTTCCAACTGAAAATTTAGAACCAAGGACTGAGAACCAATCCTAAATGCTCTCCACAGAGCTCTAAACCAAGGCCATCAAAAATATACCTTGCTCCAGCTTCTTGATCACAATCACCATGGATTTTATTTTTCTTTATTTTCTTGATTTTTTTGTGAATTTTTGGTTTTACTAATAATGCTTTTAAGGTATCTAAAAGCTTTGATAAGCTTTATGAGGAGCTTATATGAGCTTCTAAGTCCAAAGTAACAACTTCTAACAACATTTCAACATATTGAGATTTTTGAATAATAAGAAAACTGCATAACTTGACATAAGACTTGAAACTGGAAATTGATGCTTACAAAAGTTTTATTTCACCTTAAAAACATAAAATACAAAGCTTGAAGCTTTTACAAACACTGAAATTTTAAAGTTAGACTAAGACGAAATTAAAAATTAAAATTATACTAGATATCTTCTCTCTTGCTTCATTCTTGATATTTATTGACTTCCATCTTCCTTGTCGACACTCTTGAGTATTTCCCACCACAATCCAACCGTTGGATTAAACCAGATCACCAGTTTTGACATTTGTCACTTTTGGCGCCAAAAGTCTATTTGACTGAAATGGGTAGTTTGAATCTAATTAAAGAATCTTGGGGGTGTTGTGGAGGTGTAGGGGACACAAAAGAAGCAATTTGGTGGGTTCAGAGGTCAAGTAGGGCAAAAACAGAGTTTTGTGAGTATAGATGGAGTGTTGAATGGTGGAGAAGCATTAACCGCTTGTGGGTCAGATGATAGGAGTGGGGGATGAGCTGGAAAGGTGAATGAGGTGGAAAAGGGAGGTGGTGGTGAGAAAACCATGGCCGGTTTTGGGATACAGGTGAGGAGGAGAAGCCAGTGAAGGTTTATCTCGCTTTTAAACATTGGCCGGGTCAAGGTTTGGGTTGGATTTGGGCTTAGTAATAATAGGGTCCGGTTTGGTTAATGTTAACAACAAGGACCATTCATGTAATTCTTTGAAAGTTGAGGGCTGATCTTGAACATTTTCCAAAGCTCTCACAAGGACTAAAACTGCCAAGTAAGATTAGTACAAGGACCTTTGTTGATAATTTTCATTTTTTATAAATCCAGGGACCAAAACTGTCAAGTTTGAAACTTGAGGGACCAAACATGTAAATTCTCCAAAGTTTATCATAAGGACCATTTTTGTCATTTATAAATAGAACAAGGTTAAAAGTTGATAATTTTCACTTTTTAAATTAACCAAGGACTATTTTTGACAATTTTCAAAGTTAAAGGACTAAAGTTGTCAATTTGTGATTTTAAACTTTAAAGGGTTTATTTTGACAACTTTTGAATCTCATGGACCTAAAATGATATTTTACAAGATTTTGAATTACCAGGGACTGATTTTGACAACTTTTGTAACTTGGGGGACTAAAACTGCCAATAATGCAAACTTAATACGTTTTTCATCAGATTTTGATGTTTTTGCATTTAAAACATATAAAACACTTGTTTGTGATATTTTATCATTTTGATGTGTTTCTGAGTGTTTTCAGATGTTTTTGGCATTTTAACAGTATAAAAATGATGAGTATTTAGACACTCATCAATCCCCCACACTAAGATATTGCTAGTCCCTAGCAATGATTTGAAGCTTTAATGGATTTTAAAGACTCTTTACCAAAAGCCATCACTTCTGGAGTAGCCAAATGTTTCAGTTCAAGTAAGAACCTTGGTACACTGATAACCAAATGATTTATTGGCAAATCATAAACCATATAACGGATTTGATGTGTCTTTACCGAAGCCGTACTTTCTGGACTAGCCAATCTCTTAGATAAATTATCAATATTATCTTTGGTGAGCTGATTACCAATTATGGTTTTTCCACGGCCTTTACCACAAGCCATAATCTTGCGGGCTAGCCAACTCTTCACTTTTTAGGATATGGTGAGTTGAGAACCATACAATTTTTGGGCAAATTGCAAGCCATATAAACGGATTTGAGAAATCTTTACCAAGAGCCGTTTGCTCCTGGATTAGCCAATCCTTATGTGGGTTAGACATGGCGGACTGATTACCATTTGCTGAGTAAGTGAAAAACACTTGCTCCAAAAAAAAATTTTGGCCAAAAACGGGGGAATTGGGTGGAATAATTACATGATAAAATTCGTGAGAATTCCCCCCCACACTAAGAAATGAATATTGCCCTCAATATTCAAAGTACCGGCGGTTATGCCGAAACAAAGAACATAAAAGGGAAATACTACGGCCATTATTTTGTTTTTGATATATACACATATTCTTTTTTTTTAGAACTTGATGATATATACAACATGTGGGGCAAACCCCCCCACACTAGGGTGATAGAAAGGGGATAAGAAGACAGAAACATGGGTGAAAACCCATATGATGTGGGCTACTATTTTTGATTCCCGAGTCATTAGCTTGACTCGATCCCCGCATTCATTGGTTCATGGGGAATGTTTGTAAATCCGGGACAACCACAGGAGGAATGTCCTCTCCAAAGTAATGCTTCACTCGATGACCATTCACTTTAAAATTGGGACCATCAGGCTGAGATAACTCAATGGTGCCATAAGGATAAACCTTAGTGATAGTAAATGGACCAGACCAGCGGGACTTGAGCTTTCCTGAAAAAATCTTCAATCTAGAATTGAAAAGAAGGACTCGATCACCGACGTTGAAAACGCGGTTCTTGATTTTAGAGTCATGAATCTTCTTTGTCTTTTGTTTGTAGATTAAAGAGTTCTCGTATGCTTGATCACGAAGTTCATTTAGTTCATTCATTTGAACTTTTCTGTGATCACCGGCTGTCTGAATATCGAAGTTGGCATGCTTCAAGGCCCAGTATGCCTTGTGCTCTAGCTCAACCGGTAGATGACATGCTTTTCCGTACACTAGCTTGTATGGAGTACACCCAATTGGTGTTTTGTAAGCTGTACGAAAAGCCCAGAGTGCGTCATCAAGCTTATCCGACCAGGATGCACGATTTTCGCCATCTGTCCTTTCAAGGATTCTTTTAATACCACGGTTTGAAACTTCCACCTGCCCACTTGTTTGGGGTGGTATGCAGTAGAGAGACGGTGGGTAACACCATACTTTTGCATGACTCTTTCAAATTGGTCATTGCAAAATGTGTACCACGATCATGATTATCGCTCTGGAGTTCCAAACCTGGCAAAAAGAGATTTCAAAAACTTCACAACAACTCGGGCATCATTGGTGGGTAAAGCTTTTGCTTCAACCCATTTTGACAGATAGTCAACAGCCACGAGTATGTACTTGTTACCACGAGAAGAAGGAAATGGCCCCATAAAGTCAATGCCCCAGATGTCAAATATCTCACAAACTTGAATGGCATTTTGTGGCATTTCATTTCTTTGAGATATATTTCCGTGACGTTGACAAGCGTCACAGGCTTTGACAAATTCGTGGGCATCCTTATAGATTGTGGGCCAATAGAATCCGGAATCAAACACCTTTTTGGCGGTGTAGTTTGGACTATGATGGCCCCCGGTGGGTCCAGCATGGCAAGCTGTGAGAATGTCAGTAGCTTCCTGTCCATAAACACACCGTCGGATGACTTGATCCGCACAGATTTTGAATAAGAAAGGGTCGTCCCAGTAGTAATGTTTAACATCTTTGAAGAATTTGTTCTTCTGTTGGGTCGACATTCCTTTCACAATGAAGTTACCCGCATGGTAATTTGCGAAGTCAGCAAACCATGGGGTGGTAGAATTTCCCTAAAAGAAACCGCGATTGAGTGTCTCGAGAAGAAATGTTTCATTTATTTCCTTTTTCTCGAAAACATCTTGGTGAGGGTTCTCTAATCGGGACAGATGATCAGCAGCCAGTGTTCTCCTTTTTATCACGTATGATGATATCAAATTCTTGGAGGAGGAGAACCCAACGGAGCAATCTCGGCTTTGCATCTTGTTTTGCAAAGAGATATTTAAGAGCCGAGTGATCCGTATACACTACGCATTTGGTCAAGATAAGATACGGCCGAAACTTCTCAAAAGCATACACCACGGCTAATAGCTCTTTTTCGGTGGTGGTGTAATGAGTTTGAGCCTCAGTCATAGTTTTGCTTGCGTAGTGAATGGGCTGAAAATGCTTATTTCTTCGTTGCCCTAGGACTGCACCGATAGCAAAATCACTTGCATCGCACATGAGCTCAAAAGACAAGTCCCACGGAGCAACGAGAATGGGTGCTTCAGTTAAGCTTTTCTTCAATGTTTCAAAAGCTTCTATGCACGCAGGGGAGAAGATAAAAGGAGCATCCTTTTCAAGAAGATGGGTCATAGGCCGGGCGATTTTGGAAAAATCTTGTATGAATCTACGATAGAAACCGGCATGACCTAAAAACTCCTAATACCTTTGACGGTAGTAGGATGAGGCAGGTTAGCAATAACATCGACTTTTGCTCTATCTACCTCAATCCCGTTCTTTGAAATTTTATGGCCAAGGACTATGCCTTCTTTGACCATAAAGTGGCTTTTCTCCCAATTTAGACAAAGATTGGTGTCTTCACACCTTTTGAGCATTTTATCTAGATGGGAGAGACATGTTTGAAATGAATCCCCAATGACCGAGAAGTCATCCATAAACACCTCCATTGTTTCCCCGATCATGTCGTGGAAAATGGCCATCATACATCGTTGGAACGCCGTGCAGGAGCATTACATAGACCAAAAGGCATACGTCTATAGGCAAAAGTTCCGTATGGGCAGGTGAATGTAGTTTTATCTTGATCCTTTGGATCAATGGGGATCTGAAAGTACCCCGAGAAACCATCAAGGAAACAATAGTATTCATTCCCTACTAATCTCTCAAGCATTTGGTCCATAAAGGGCAGAGGAAAATGGTCTTTACGGGTGGCGTCATTCAACTTACGATAGTCAATGCAAACACGCCATCCCGTCACCAATCGAGTTGGAATTAACTCGTTATCTTCATTTGTGATAACAGTAATGCCACCCTTTTTCGGAACACAATGAATTGGACTGACCCAAGGACTATCTGAGATCGGGTAAATCAATCCTGCATCAAGAAGTTTGATAACCTCTTGTTTGATAACATCATGGATTTTTGGATTCACCCTTCTCTGATGTTGAATCTGCTGGTTAAAGTCATCCTCCATCAATATTTTATGAGTACAAAACTCAGGGTTTATACCTTTGATGTCGGAGAGTTTCCAAGCAATTGCTTGCTTGTGTGACTTCAAGATTTTAATGAGAGCAACTTTTTCATCTTTACTCAAATCTCGAGCAATAATGACGGGTAATTTATCATCACCTTCTAGAAATGCATACTCGAGATGAGGAGGTAAGTCCTTAAGCTCAACCTCAGAAATTCTTCGTTTTCTCAACTGACTTGACTTCCTTTTTATGAAGTTTGATGGGAAGGAGAGGAGGAGAAGTATCCAGATTTGACAACTTCTTTAGAAGAATATCTCCCTCCAGATTAATCTCATTTTGATTAATCTCAACCTTGAATCACTAGGATGAGGGGTTGATGATAGATCATCATTGAGCAACTTCTCAATAAGAAGTATATCCCCCTCGATATCAATTGGAGCGTGATCAATTTCCCAAGGCACAGAATCACTAGCCAAGTATGCTTCAATCTCATCTAAGATGAAGTCATTTCCCTCAAAAGGAGTGATAGAAGGAGTAGAATTGGCTATGATAGGTTGAGAAGATGTGGTGGAATCCCCACTCACAGAATTATGAGAATAACCAAGAACTTCTTGAGAGTACTCTTCGTGGCAACATCAATGATATCTATTCGGTTAACCGATTCAGAATCATAATTTGCGGAGTACCTCGAAGTTTGGTCAAGGTTGAAGGTAACAGCTTCATTACCAACACGCAATGTGATTTCTTGCTCAAATACATCTATGAGAGCACGGCCCGTTCTCATGAATCCTCGACCAACAATGAGAGGAACCCGATGATCGGCATCAAAATCAACAACCACGAAGTCAGCTGGAAATGGAACTTTCCTACTTTCACAAATACGTCCTCGGCAATGCCAAGAGGACGGGATATGAAACGATCTGCAAGCTCGAGAGTCATGCATGTAGGAGTGAGTTCCGGAAGAGAAAGTTTCTTCCACACTGAATATGGCATAAGGTTTATGCTTGCACCAAGATCTGCTAGGGCAAAGCATTCAACCATTCTTGGGAATACACAAGGTAAGAGAAATTTCCCAGATCTCCAAGCTTTTCGGAAGCTTCTTCAGATGACCGCAGAGCAGTTTGTAAGAGGAGTCTTAGCCATTTCAAACAGCTTTTCCTTATTGCTTAACATGTGCTTGAGAGTTGATGCAAACTTGGGCATCAGAATGATAGCATCCGCAAAGCTTATGTCAAAATGTAACTCTTGGAAAATTTGGAAAAATTTATCCATTTGATGACTAGCTTTTTCACGGAGCTTTTGCTCATTCAAACGCGATGGATAAGGAATAGAAGATTTGGATTTCGATTCTCAACAGAGCTACAGGAGGTTCAAAAACAACTCCTTGATTTGATTTGGGTTTCTGGACCACTTGAGGTTGGACTACCGAAGGTTGGACGTGTGCGGTACTTCGTGGGCTAGAATAATGCACCTTGTCCGTTGTTTCCTTGGTAACTTGACTCATTGCCACAGGAGGAGGGGCATTGGAGTCGTAGGTCCATTGTGTGTCGGAGGTTCATGTCCACTACCTTTGAGACGAAGAAGAAGAGGTAGTAGGAACAAAGAGGTCCAAAGTGTATGAAACACCACTTCGGTTGTGATCGACTTAGCATCGCCCGGTTAGCGATGATCGTTGCTCGGTAAAGTACCTGAGCCCGAGGGTCGATCATTTAAAGACTTCTTCAGATCGCTAACTGACTGACCAACAACCTGTTCATTTCATCTTGGGATTTCATGAACTGCTTCAAGAACTCATCGATGATGGTCCCGAGGAGTAATGACGGGAGGAGCTAGAGGGACAATTTGAGGCCGTATGTTTTGATTATAGCCAAAATTCCCTTGATTAGGATTCATATTCCCATGAAATTGATTCCCTCGATTGAAATGGTTTTGATGAAGGTTTCCTTGATGTTGGAAACCTTGATTGGGTCCAGGATAGAAATTACCTTGGTTTTGATAACCTTGGTTCATTCTTGGTTGGTTTTGATTCCGGTTTTGAATGTTGTGATTCTGGTTAAAACCGAGTGGTGCCTGATTAGTGTTAGCACGGTAGTGTAGTTCATTTTGAGGACGGTATTGATTACCTCCTTGCTGTGAACTACCGACTAAAGCATTTGCTTCAAAAGGACTACCATCGGTGGCGCATACAATTGTAGTAGGCATGAGGACCACCACAAGTGACACAACTTTCAACTTTCTTCACTTCAGCATGTGTTGGTGTCTGAGTGAAGGAGACTTTCTTCTGGTTAGCAAGAACCAAAGCCTGAACAATGTCTGTGAGTTTATCAATCTTAGCATCGGTGCTAGATGTACTCACAGGAGATGAAGTAGAAGGTCCAGCATTAGACTGAGTCTGATATGTCTTTGTGCGGAAAGGACGGACCTGGGACTTGTTTTCAATGATTTGTAAGGCTTCTTTTGTGGTCTTGCTCAAGAAATTACCTCCCGCGGAGGCATTCAAAGAGTCTTGATTAGTCTGATTGAGACCATTGTAGAAAGTGTCCATTTGCATTAACTCGGTAAAACCATGATGCGGACACTTGCGGAGCAATTCTTTGTAACGATCCCATGCTTCCCGAATGATTCTCAAATCTCTGAGAAACTTTCATTATCTCATTCTTAAGACTTGTAGTTCGGGATGGAGGATAGAATTCGTTAACAAACTTGGTAACTAGATCTTCCCATGTCTCAATGGAACGAGGGGTTGTTTCTCAAGCCAATTCCGGGCTTGTCCCTCTAGAGAAAATGGGAACGGAAGAAGCTTGATAGCTTCATGTGGGACATTCTTGTACTTGATGGTAGATGCAATCTTGTTAAACCATCGAATGTGTGCATGAGGATCATCCCGCTCAAAACCATAGAATTGGCTTTGGGTTACCAGATTAAGTAAACCGGTTTTGAGCTCGAAGGTGTCAGCCACGATGGCTGGGACAACAATGGCATCTCCGTAACCCTCGATGGGTGCTTGGAGAAGCTCATTCATAGGTTTGTCTTCCGCCATTTCGACAGTGGTGGTGGTGGTATACGTTCTCACCACGGCTGAAGGAGTGAACGTCCTCTACGCTGCGAGGAATGTTTCCAAGTTCGAAAGTGGACTTGTTGAACTGGAAGAACGAAAAGCGCATGCACTAAGTTTAAAAATCAATTTTCAAAACAAATGAGGCAAAACACAAGTGAACTTAACCAATAATCACAAATGAATGGCTTCTTTGAACAAGGTACACCAAATCACAAGTGACACAAAGGCAAGTTTTAAATCTGATGTTCGGGAACTTATTATGGTCGCACCCCCAGTTAGGTAGTGCACCGCCTTGATTTGCGGTGGTTGATTTTTATGTATAAATTAAGTACCACTGAAAAGACGTAGGTAATGATTTGTGCTGATGGGTTTAAAAACTTTTGACAATATTTTTGGTATCGTCTCGTTTAACCAAATCGTATCTCTTTAAGAATCACCTTAAAAGAAAATATAAAATAGAAAACGTTCCGATTGTTTTGTTGTTTTATATTGTTTTTGGAGTTTTTTAACACTTTAGGAAAAGCGTTAATGAACTTTTTGATTTATATAACTTTACAGAAAACTTTTTACAAACTGTGGTATATGTGCAAGTACGGGCCTGAAAATGCTAGAAACACGCTTACAGCCTCCCCGGCAGCGGCGCCAAAATTTGATGCGTGCCAAACAGTCAAGTCTAATCACGCAAACCTGCCACTTGTGAATGGCAGACCGTAATCAACTTAAAACTGCTCAAGCACGAATGCAATTTAAGATCAGAGGAATATAGTGTTTCCCCAGGTCGTTAAGTCCCACGGAGGATGAATTGGTGTTTAAACAACTTCAGATGATAGAATGATCACTAAGGATAGTGATCAGTAAGGTTTTTGCTGGAAAATTACCTAAAGAAAAGATCTACAAATTACAACGACTTAAATGCAAATTAAAAGAAATAAAAGATAAAAGATATTAAATAAACGCTATCACTATTTTTAAAGTCGATGAACGTTTAAAACCTAAAACGTAAAACTTACGTTTAAAATAAAATTACGTCTACGTACAAAATAAAACGTGAGTTTTAAAGAAATAAAAGGCCTACAAATATAAAAATGATATTTTTACAATCCTAATAATAAAAGAAAATTATTAGAAAAAGAAAATTATTTTTACAACTTATTATTTAATTATTATTAATTAAAAACTATTTATTAAGTATTTAAAATGCACTAAAATACAAGAAAATACAAAATTAACCTAGAAAAATGAAATTATAACTTGGAAAAATCTAAAATATGATAAAACTTATTTTAAAACTGAAAATATATTTTTAAGACTTATTATGTATTTATTATTAATTTAAATCTATTTTAAACTAATTAAAATGCTAAAAAATACTTTTTAAACTAAGAAAATTATGGAAAAATACTTTTTATTACTTTTATATTTATCTTAACCTAATAAAATTGAAAAATTATTTTTTTGAACTTTTTATAATTTATTTGTATTAAAAGCTATTTAAAAATGCCTAAAAACTGTTTTTAATTAAGAAAAATAGCAAACAGTTATGAAAAATTATGAAAATTTCAGGAAAAGTCTATTTTAATATGTAGAATCTAGGAAAAATAGAAAAACATGTGATTGTTTGGAGAAATATACAACTGCAGTAGCAACTGCTTAATTATAAGCACTTGAAAAAGCCAATTGATAACCAAAGACCACCAAACCTACACAGAAGCTATATTAAGCTAAAATGACTCAAATGGAACAGGTTTCAACAAGTCCTAACCCACAGAATCACAAGCTCAACAGATTTGATGTTTGAGATCAATGAGCAAAACAGAATTTGAGGGGTTACTTTAAGCTTATGCACAGAACACCAAATAAGCTAAAACTGAAAAGCAATTATTTGAACTTGTATTAGACCTGGTTGGCTACCTAGAAACAAAAGTTGAAATCAAAACAAGCTAAAATGAGCTTTTGAGAAGCTTTTTCAAAACCTGAGAATCCAATGAGTAAAACTCGTAATGCCGACTTACTTGGGACAAAATGATAAGCACTTGCAGGCTTATCAAATAAGCTGCAAATGGAAATTTAAAACTTGGAACTTAAAGAGGACCGGGTTAAATGTCCAAAGAAACAAAAATCACAGGTTATGGTCAACTAATAAGCTCTATAGGAGCTTATGATTTGGCTAGCAAAACTGATGCACAGGGCAAGTTTTTGACTTTTTGATTGAAATAAAAGGTTGACTAAACTGAACTTGGATCTTGATTTGTTAACTGATATTGATGATATATGATTAAATGAAACTAAATTAGGCTATGCTACTGAATTCCAAACATGAAACAAGGTTTTGATTTCTAAAACTTTTAACAGATAAGCATAATAAGACAGTTATAAGTGATTTTGACTTTTACTGCAACAAGGACTGAATTATATTGCTGAACTGAGTTCTTAGGACTTAATGTGACATGAAACAACCAAAAGTACAGGTCTGCACAACCTCTGGTACAGTTAAATCAGCAAAACCAAACACCCTTTAGTGGACTGTTTTGTAATTTTTTCAAAGCAAAACACAACTTAAGACCATGTAGATGATTACAACCCTTATATCATCATATATTAACACTAAATAAGCCTGAAACCACAGCACTAACAACATAAAATGAGAAATTTGAATTTATGCTAATAAGACTATGAAAAAAAAGATATTTGTAAACTACAAATTCAAAAGAACTAAAGACTGCTTTTATAGTTTGTATGTACTTAACTATAGCTAAATAACATAAACAAACAGAAGTTTAAGCTAATAAGCACTTCTAAAAGTAAAATGCCAATTTAGAGAAAAAGAGCTTACAACTGGTTTCCAACTGAAAATTTAGAACCAAGGACTGAGAACCAATCCTAAATGCTCTCCACAGAGCTCTAAACCAAGGCCATCACAAATATACCTTGCTCCAGCTTCTTGATCACAATCACCATGGATTTTTATTTTTTCTTTATTTTCTTGATTTTTTTTGTGAATTTTTGGTTTTGGCTACTAATACTGCTTTTAAGGTATCTAAAAGCTTTGATAAGCTTTATGAGGAGCTTATATGAGCTTCTAAGTCCAAAGTAACAACTTCTAACAACATTTCAACATATTGAGATTTTTGAATAATAAGAAAACTGCATAACTTGACATAAGACTTGAAACTGGAAATTGATGCTTACAAAAGTTTTATTTCACCTTAAAAACATAAAATACAAAGCTTGAAGCTTTTACAAACACTGAAATTTTAAAGTTAGACTAAGACGAAATTAAAAATTAAAATTATACTAGATATCTTCTCTCTTGCTTCATTCTTGATATTTATTGACTTCCATCTTCCTTGTCGACACTCTTGAGTATTTCCCACCACAATCCAACCGTTGGATTAAACCAGATCACCAGTTTTGACATTTGTCACTTTTGGCGCCAAAAGTCTATTTGACTGAAATGGGTAGTTTGAATCTAATTAAAGAATCTTGGGGTGTTGTGGAGGTGTAGGGGACACAAAAGAAGCAATTTGGTGGGTTCAGAGGTCAAGTAGGGCAAAAACAGAGTTTTGTGAGTATAGATGGAGTGTTGAATGGTGGAGAAGCATTAACTGCTTGTGGGCTGTGATGATAGGAGGGGGGATGAGCTGGAAAGGTGAATGAGGTGGAAAGGGTGAGGTGGTGGTGAGAAAACCATGGCTGGTTTTGGGATACAGGGGGAGGAGAAGCTACAGTGAAGGCGGTTTATCTCGTTTTTAAACATTGGGCCGGGTCAAGGTTTGGGTTGGATTTGGGCTTAGTAATAATAGGGTCCGGTTTGGTTAATGTTAACAACAAGGACCATTCATGTAATTCTTTGAAAGTTGAGGGCTGATCTTGAACATTTTCCAAAGCTCTCACAAGGACTAAAACTGCCAAGTAAGATTAGTACAAGGACCTTTGTTGATAATTTTCATTTTTTATAAATCCAGGGACCAAAACTGTCAAGTTTGAAACTTGAGGGACCAAACATGTAAATTCTCCAAAGTTTATCATAAGGACCATTTTTGTCATTTATAAATAGAACAAGGTTAAAAGTTGATAATTTTCACTTTTTAAATTAACCAAGGACTATTTTTGACAATTTTCAAAGTTTAAGGACTAAAGTTGTCAATTTGTGATTTTTAAACTTTAAAAGGTTTATTTTGACAACTTTTGAATCTCATGGACCTAAAATGATATTTTACAAGATTTTGAATTACCAGGGACTGATTTTGACAACTTTTGTAACTTGGGGGACTAAAACTGCCAATAATGCAAACTTAATACGTTTTTCATCAGATTTTGATGTTTTTGCATTTAAAACATATAAAACACTTGTTTGTGATATTTTTATCATTTTGATGTGCTTCTGAGTGTTTTCAGATGTTTTTGGCATTTTAACAGTATAAAAATGATGAGTATTTAGACACTCATCAAGCACTATTGAGTCTAGAGCCACGAGATTCATCAAAAGATCTCTTAGGTACACTTGACAATTCATCGCTTGTCGTTCAACAATAAGAACGCAAGTGATACATTGTCGAGTCCTACACAGATCTTAGCAATCTGCCGAGAACATTTATGAGAGGTTCACAATTGTGATCTTCAGTGATTGAATGGAAACTCTGCCAGTGGTCATCATCAAACAGCCTACGACAGAGTCACTTCGGTAACTCCGTGGATTACGCTTAGTGTGTCTCAAATGGTCTACGCGTGGGGGATGCTCGGTGTACCTCAGCGACTCATCTGAATTGTAGGTGTACTTCGATACATCGCGTTATCTCACTTGTGGACTCCAGTCAGAACAGCCTTTGTAAGAATTAGAGTTGTGTTTTCACACTATGCTGTCAACACTCTCGAAGTTCAAACTTGTAAGCGCTGGATTACTTCTAACCTATGTTTTATGTTTTCTTCTTTTGGATGCTTGCGGGTGGAAAAGATCGTGTTGATTCTCCACATGCTAATACCAACCACATCATACATAAAGTTCTCTCAAAATCAAAGGCAACACAAAAGTCTAAATGATTCTTCATCTTGAATCTACAAAGTTTAAAGACTTAGAGAACTACATCAACACTGAATTCCAACGTTAAAGAGTGTGTGAGCATGTTGGAGAAAGACGTGAAGACACTGGAGCAACGAAGCGGACCTGATGCAGACAACCACAACATACTATCACTTCCATCACAAAGAATAAAGATCAAAGAACAAAGATAATGAAGACGTCAAAGCAGAATACTTCAAAGGAAACAATTTCTCTACACTGGGAGATTGTTCGAATCAAGGCACTTCTTCTCACAAGAAAGAAGAATGTCAAAAGACGTCAAAGCTACTATTACATCAGCACCTACAACGTTTATATCATCAATCACTAACACTTAGGGAGATTGTTGGAATCACTCCTAAACTAGAATTCAAGTGTTAGTAATTAATATGTAATAGTTAGCTTAATTATGGCTTTTATGTTAGTAATCAAGGTTAGGCTCATGTTGAAAGCCCATGAGCCTATCCAAAGCCCAATAAGTAAAGGATGGGAACTTGGAGTGTTGCCCTAGTTCCCTCCTATAAATAATATTGTAAAACCCTCACTTGAGGGTTGGTTGTTCACATTTACATGTATCCTAAGCATAAAACTTTCTCTCATATCTTACGCATAAGTGTGTGTGTCCAACCGATCCTTCCTTCATCTCCTTTCTTATATTGAGGGTTGGTTGTTCACATTTACATGTATCCTAAGCATAAAACTTTCTCTCATATCTTACGCATAAGTGTGTGTGTCCAACCGATCCTTCCTTCATCTCCTTTCTTATATTGATACTTGTGTTACTAATATGGGAACCTAACAAGTGCCTTAGGACAAATTTCACGCAAAATTTAGTGACTTCTTTGTATAATAACCCCAAGAATATTTTACTTTATATCTTTTGTATAAAGTATCTTTTTCCTGCCTTGAAACCTACCAGATGCTAGAAGTTATTTTGCTCTGCATCTTTGCAGAGGAGATCGACATCGTTCAGCAAGGTATTGCCACCCTTGTTGAACTGAACTTCTTCTTTTGGACTTGGTTTTCGGTTACTGAACCGCATGAGTATGCTGAAGTGAACATTTTGTTTGTCTTCAAGGACTTTGAAGAATTCGGAGCTGAAATTTATTCTTCAGTTCAGCTTTGTGCTATGTGAGTTGAATGTGTCTTCGCCTTTGTACTTAGGATATTTGATATTCAAATCTAGTTCAGGGAAAATGGGCGCTGAATGACCCAACATTTTCGGATATTTCTAGTTTTGGAAAAAAAATCGTACTTTTGTTTATTACTGCTCAAGGTATGAAATTTAAGTCATCATGTCATCACGAAAAGGTAAGTCTACAAAGGTGGAGGTATGTGTTTTGTAAATGTGAAAATTTTTGTTCATAAGTAGTATACGGCGTATACACATTTATGTGTATACGGCGTATACAGTTTTTAACTTACACATTTTTAACTCTTATAGAGTATACGGCATATACCTCTTGGATATATATGCCGTATATATGGCGGTTTCAGTTTTTTATATACGACATATGCAAATTTTCCCATTATTCTCAAAAACCCAATTACATAGATGATTTTGGATAAAACTTGGAGTTTATATTTCGTTTCAATCATGCTAATCACGTCATCAATTCACATGTATGTGTTCTATTCAATTCTTTATTTATTTATCATATTTAAATTATTGAATTTTTGATGATTTTGATTTAGGGGTTTTGACCTAATCGTTATTTTTGTCCAATTGATAAAGGAGTTTTGTTTGAGTTGCGTTTATGAAGCCTAATCTTTGTTTAATCGTAATTTAAACCAATTTGTTATGCGATTTTTGACTTAATTTGAATTAGGTTTTCATTTTGATCCGAATTGGGAATATTAATTCAAATTGGTTTGGTTGTAAATTATGTTTAAAGGTTGTTTGTTTAGTTGATTCGTGTTTAATTTTCCGGTAAAAATCCATTCTTGTAAATTTTGGGGGTAAAAAATCGTTTGTGAATTTTATTTTATTTTTCAGATGACTGTTGTCACTTGTCATGTGTATACGGCATATACAACATGTATATAGTGTATACACATTTGGGTTACGACGTATACAGGTTCTGGTCCAAGATTTTGTTTTTTACCCGGGGCATTTTTGATTGATTTAATTCTTCAAATTTGTTTAGTTAGCTTATAACTAACATGTATTTGATGATTCTCGGGAGAATGACATTTTTAGCCTTTAGGGAGCGACATCGGTTTCTGAGTTTTGATCATGAATCCCACGATGCCAAAGTTAGTAAGAAATATTTAGAACGTTACAAGAAGATTTGTTGTAGGGAGATTGTTAAGCTTGAGTCTTTGAATTTCAAGGGTTTGGAGAAGGTTGCACTAGGGACAGCTGAGGAAGAAGTTGATGAAAGACTTCGTATGATTCATAGGAGAAGTAATGGTTTGGCGTATATACTTTGGAGGCTTGGAGTAACTTGTTTAGGATTAGGGGTATGTTTGTGTTGGTATGAGGTCCTCTTCACAATGTCGTTCGTTCATATGCTAGTCAGGTGATATCGCCTTTCCTTTGTTTTTTCGAATCATATTATGTAATATGATGCATGTATACATCATATTTTTTTTATTTTATCAATAGACTTCGCTTGTGCGGGATTGGCTATTATCGCCCATTGTTTCTTGAGAACATCAAACACTCGTTCCACATCTTTCCTTGACACTTCATGCATTTGCTTATACCGTATTCGCTGCTTGTTATTGTCATTTGAGTGTGAAATCGACTTAACAAGCTTCACCCATTCCGGATATATCCCATCAACAAGATAATAACCTCATTTGTAACTTACACCTTTAGCCACAAACGAAACCTCTAGTGCTTTCCCGTCTTTGAGATCGTTGAATAAAGGAGATTGAAGTATAACGTTAACGGCGTTTTTCGCCCCAGAAACACCAAAGAAAGCATGTCATATCCATAAGTCTTGTGACGCAAAAGATTCCAGCAAAATGAATGGGTTCGAACCATGATCACGTCTACAATATTGACCGCGATATGCAGTTCGACAACGAAACCACTCCCAATCTGTATAATCAAGGTTTCCTAATATTCCCCAGAAACCCGTGCTTTTCTTCATGAAACCGATAAAGTTTTTCTACATCAGTGTAAGTAGGTTTCCGAAAATACTCTTCTCCATATATTTCAATAACATGCCTACAAAAATGCGCAAGAGAATCACGGGAAGTTTTTGCACCCATTTGCAAATATTCATCAAAGATGTCAATAGTGTCGTATGCCAATTGACGAATTGAAAAAGTGCACTTCATCAATACCTAAAAGCCTTCTTTTCCGGTACAACCAATATTACTACGAAAGAATTTACAATGAGTTACATCTACAACTATGCTTGTGAATAGTTCTCGACTCATTCGGAACCTCTTCCAAAATGTATATGTGTCTCCTCACTAAATTAAGCGGTGATTAAACGATCATGAGCACTATAACGATCTTTACTTATGACGTTTCTTGTATTTCACGAACTACCTTTTCATTTATTCTTAATAAACAACGCCTCACTTTTTAAAAATGCCAAGTTCATATTATTAACTTCTTCTTCTTTCGATGAGTCTGTGAACATGAATGAGAAATATATTGTTTGAGTTGTCTAGATATTGTGAAAGATGATGTTTGAAATTGTAAAATTATAAGGTATGGAGGTATCTATAGGTAATAAAATGATAAAATTTTAATTTTCAAAAATTTTGTTTCCAACATATACCCGTTGGAAGGTGGTATTTTGTAAATTTTGGGGAGACATTCGGTTAGGTGGTGGTGACCACCAAACCTTTTGCCAGTTTGATCTAGCTGCATTGGACAGATCTTGTTTTGACTCGCTCCTTTGGCACTCCTTGTCTTTATATATCTTAAAAAGGTACCAGACATTCAAAAGCAGCTGAGAACCCAAGCGTTATGCAATCAGGTGAAAAAGGGGATGTTGCCAAATTTTGTGCCACAACAATTTTAGTGTGCTGCCTGACAACATTCTCCCTGGTCGTTATCTCTACATGGTTTGAAAATGGATGCTGATTCAAATCCCTTTTCAATCATTTTTTAGTGATTGGTAGTTAAGAAAAAACATTACGCAGTTTGGGACTTATTTTCCCAACAAAAGACACCACAACAGCAATATTGGAGGAGGTAACACGTGGAGGTAGTATACTTGTTTTCTCCGGTGGTTCTTAATAGTTAACTGCATCAGTCGTGCTGATAGAGTACTGGTGTTTGGGTGTTTCAAGGATTTCTACTATTTTTTTAGTCCGAGCAAGAATTACACTCGCCTCCAGTTTCTCTATTTCCTTCACATGGCATTTTCTTGTAATGACATGTGGTATGTTAGACAGGCAAGCAAAAAATATGTCTGCAATCATGATAGATAAAAGTCGTAAAAATTCCACTTTATACTAAGTTGGGTTCCGTTTTCATGTTTAGACAAGATTGAGCTAGAAATACTTTGCATTGACTTGTAAATCATCAACTTATGATCAGGATAGTTCTCCAATGGTTTCACTTCCACATTGACAACAATACTTTTGCTTGTCACACTGGCTTCTGCTTTATCATCAAACCATTTAAGAATCTGTGTTGGTGTTTAAAACCATTTAAAAATACCACAACAAAGGCTTAAAAAATCGAGGTTGGCCCATTTAGTTATGAGTAGGTCTTTTGACGATATGTATTTTGACCTTATGTCTATAATGTCAAACAGTTATAATCTAGTAATTGCTAAAAAGAGAACAGTCAAACGGGTCTAATAGTTACTTTAATTTTTTTCATAAGAATCGTAAGATAAATGATTTAATATAAGTTCTGTAAGAAAGTTCAAAACACGTAGTAATTATAGAAAAAAAAGAAAGATAAAATGATCGAGATAAAACTTATGGCACTACGATACCTCTGAGACAAATGGGACTTTTGTGCGCCAGCCTCTTCAAACGAAAATTGGTAACATATTCCCTTCCTTTGTGTCTACGTGAAGCTTTATCTTTGGCTACCAGATTATCTTCAATATCAACTATACTCAATCGACCTTTAGATGCCACTTGAATCAGACACATTTCCAATTATCAAAATCCTATGAAATGTATTAGGATTAAGACAACAATGTCAATAACGTGTCCCGCATGCCTTCTACCCTTTGCAATTGCAAGATACTATATAAGAAGCTCCTTAACTCACATCTTGTTGTTAAAAAACGTGATAATTATCTCATCACATGTCCATTTTTCAATTTTTGTTTCATGTCCAAACCTGAATTCATATAACAAAATGGTCAGTCAGATGAACAAATACTTTGTAAATCTCGTAAGTTGTACATATGATATTTACCTCTAAGCATTGTTGCAAGAGTGAAGGCACCATCAGCACCAAAATGCCGCAACTGACTTTATGGTATTCTACAAATAAGTACGCAAATAATCAGTTTTAAGTTGCGATACCAAACACCAGGCATGGGTAACCACAAAATGAAAGTGAGAAAACAAAACCTCTATCAGATATAAGGTGTGCTTGTTCATCTTTTATTTTGGCACGTCTTCCCAGGGCGTTATGATATTCTAACCCACTTCTAATCTCATGTTTGCATACTAAACTTTTGTTGTCCATGAAACTCTTTTAGGTTAATTAGCCAGTATGCGAATATAACCTTTGGTAGTTTGTTGACTTGAGCTTGTGTGGCAGGTTGTTCCATGTCAAAAGATGAACCGTTTGTGGCATCCAATGAATCAAAATTTGTGTTTCTAGTGAATCACTTCATGTATAATGATGATTTGTGTTTCTAGTGAATCACTTCATGGCTAATAACTCTTTTTTTCCATAGAATGGTGACCAACCTAACAATATAACCAAGGCTTCAAGCACACCAATAGCTGAGGCAAATAAGTAAAGATAAACCCATTTCACCTCCATCTTAGCTGATTCATACATAAATGGAGAGTCTAGCAAAATCGTGACATATGTACATGTGGCCTACTGGCCTTAGCTTTGAACCAGCAAGGATTGAGGCATCTTTTGCGATTCCATGCCTACTGGTACTTTTAGAGTACATGGTTCTTAAGATATGATGATAATGGTAGCCATTAAAGAGAGCACTCTTAGCAAAGCAAACACCTTCACCTATTTTCCTAAAACTAAATGCTTCACAACGATAATCTTTTAAACAGATGTCTCTACATGCTTCAAACGAAATGGGTGCCAAGAAATTTAGATCAAATCCATAGTAATCTGAATACAGCAATGTTAAAAATTTGAACCTTGTTGATTTATGATTTATCACATGTTTGGTTGAAGCAGGCTTGCAACCCTTACTTAAATCAGTAGGGTCACTCAAGTCATAACCAGGTGGGCATGAACATTCAGGCTTGTCTCCATGAATACAAATCCCATTTCTCCTACATATTTCATGAACATTATATGGTTATGCAAGAGTTTGCCATGATATCAACCTAATCCATTGGACTCATTTAAGCTATAGACTTTGAGATTACCATCATAGTCCAAGGTTAACCTCCTTCTGATCCCCAAACCTATGTATGTAGCAGTAAAACTCACATGGTCACTCGCATTAAAAATACCTAAATCATTAAAGTATGCGATTCTGCTATTGTTTTAAGTTGTTCTTCTAAAAGCCCATATACTAAAGCCATGATCAGGAGCGTTCAATGTCTACGACAGGCTGCACTGCTGATGTGTTTTGAACTCCTAGGAAGAGACATGCTGTATACATGGAACCCATTGCATTAAACAGTTCTTGTTGGTTTTTCCTGATTATAGTAGCACTCAAAGAGGGTCATTTTAACAAAAAGTATTGATGTAACAATAAAAAAATTGGTTCGTGTACCAAGTTCAAGTTTTTTACTGTTTACGGCCAATATCCCAGAACTCATGTGCCCGCAAATATAAATTACTAATATGATGTTTTTCTACCTGATCCACTTTACACCTAAACTTTAACAAAATTACACAAATTGATTAACTATAATATATAGTGAGGTTGTAAGGGTTACCTCACTTGAGCCTAGAACATGTTGGCGATGAAAAGAACAACACAAAGTACCTGCATCAGCTTACTTTTTAATTCTGTGTAGGATATACTATAAACAAAAAAAAAATACAATAAGTGGATGTCTGTGTGCAAGAAAAATAATGATTGATACCTGCTGAAAGTAATGGCGAACCACATTCTCCTCAAGTCACCAATTAGTTATAATATAATAAAATAGTTCACCTGAGTTCATATACTCCATGATTACATATATGGTTGACCGAGTCTCTATCACCTCATATAACCGAACAATGTGAAGATGTGAAAGAAGCCTCATTATTTTAATCTCTCTATTCACTAAGCAGCGATCACAAAAAAAATAAAGAATATCATTAACTGAGTTTATAAGAATGAATCCGGCATGTCAAGAAATATAGATAAATGATATATTACATATGGTCATTGGATTTTCAGTATTATTGCTAATACCATTGTACTTTTTCAAACTTTTTTGTTACGGATAGTTTCAATGATAACCTATAAAAAGCTAAGGTAACCTGAATGGTTCTTTCTATAAATGTATTTGTTCATTGTTTTATAACGATTTTCTAAAGTTAAATGGCCTTTTAAAGTAACCTACTTTAATACTCTTGTTACACCAGCTCTTGGTGCTCCTGGGCACATACGACGGTTCAGTAACGAATTGATCGAAGAAGAAATACCAACATTTGGATAACCAACTATTCGAGCTCGCACCTGTAATACATTGTAACATGTCTACTAAGAAAATGAGGTACACTAGTATTAGAATTTTCAACTACAACTACACAAATGTAAAAATCAGTTCTAGAAGTTATAACTGTATTTGAGACTCTTTACTACTCACTGCCACAACTACACAAATGTAAAAGTCAGTTCTAAAAGTTATAACTGTATTTGAGACTCTGTATTAAGATACTCACCTCTCCTTTATTTTTGTAGATCAGTAAGTTTAAGTCGGATACGACATCTTGCCTGCATTAACTTCATAGAAAGATTCCCCGAAGCTGTTTCAATGTTCCAAAAGAAAGTGCCTGCAACACAAGCGGTTGTATAAGATAACACTAAAAGGCTAAAGTGTCCTAATACTTGATACAGGCAAGGAAAGAAACACTAATTAAATTTGATACATAGTTATTCCTTCAAACACGCATCAGTTTTTTATGAAAAGTTTAAGGTGGCAATTTCAACCGATTTCCCGTTAATTAAACCTATTGATATTTATATTTTAGCTTTGATGAGGAAGTTTTTACTTGATTTAGCTCGAAATAAAAGAGTATAATGGGCTGAACATCAGCGTAATTATTATACAGATCTGCACAGCCCCCTTATTGTTTTATCAAAAAGAATTTAATAACTTTCTTATTAGTTTAACACTTTAACTTTTGTAATCATGTTTAATTTCATAAAATACTTGTAATATTCCGTATTTTCACCCCCAGGTAAAATTAAAAACGTGAAATTATCTGGATTTAAAATTCGCCAAAGACATAGTAGAAGTCATCTGCGACCACGTCTTTGGCCAAGTTTTTTATGTACAACACATGAGCAGGATTCCAGCATTATAATTCTGCAACAAATTATAGCATTAGTTAACATGAAGAAAACTATTAAAAAAGACAAATAGGTTATGCTGGTGTTTAATATGTTGGGCTTCTCTTACTGTACCAAATGCTCCAAAACCAAGTCTTCTCCCAACTCTATAGTTTGATAGAGGTGGCAAACTTCCGCTACTACTGCTTCCATCCATTATCGGAGTGGTAGAGTTTTAAAAAAACTTATTCCCTCTTCCAAGTCCTCAGAATGCTTACATAAATAATCAGATATCAGAAAATGTAAACACAAAGTATCAATAAACAGTTAATAGTTTCTGCTCAATCCATGTATGAATAAATTACCTGCACGGTTCCCATGTATGATCAAGTTTTGTGACATTGGATGGATGGCTTCTTACGGAAATCAACACCCAACTTCTACGACTGGGGTAAATATCAAATGTGGTCTACAAAATATAAAATAATCTTGTTATTCAACCAGACCAGTAGAAAAAAAGAAAAGAAAACTATATTAAAAAGCTCTATAAGGTTCATACCAAAACTTTCTGCTACATGTTTTCCTTGTACTCTTCTAGCAGTTTAACTCATGTAGGGTAAATAAGAGGAGCCAAGTTACCATCACGAGTTGTTATTCACAAAAAGGTCGTTAATTTGGATCCCTCAGGGCCACAGGCTGCCCCAGCTCATTAGTCACAATTTATATCTATCCTGTTGTCTTTATTATATTATGACAATGTGTTTGTCTTTCACCTTGACTTTTCTTTCTCACAATTGTAAAATGTGTTTTTAGCCAATCATTGTTAAGCAATTTATATTTAAAGGTGATGAACTTAGTAGATAGGTAATAAGGTATACCAATGTATGGCTCGTCCTCGTATGATGAAGTTTCTGGTTGGCTTGAGCTCTGCATATTTATCGGTGTGAACTGCTTTTCTGTAAGTTGACCGGGGTAACCAGAGTGTTTGCTGATCGGTGTGAACTCCTTATCCATTACTTGGTTTAAACCATCCCCGTTTTCACGTTTCTTGTGTTGATATAGGGGTCTCTGTAAAAGGTAGTGAATTCCAATGCATGAACCTAATTATTGTTTGTTCAGTGACAATTCGAAAATAGTGAAGGCTGTATATCATGCTTTTTTGTTAATTACTGTAACTTAAATAAGACCATTGTCAATAATACTGCAAAAACGATAAGGTAACTATAACTTTTGATACCTCAGACACCATAGCATAGTAGAGTAGTCTCTAAAATGAGGTGAATATGAAGTCTAGCCATTGATGAATGTGATGTTTCTACCTCCTTCGGGTCTGGACTTATTATTCTTGCATCCATCCAAGTTGGCATGGTACGTATCTCCAATAAAATGATTCTGAAAACTTATTTTGAAGTTCATTTCGCGAACCGCTTGTGTGGCTTTAGCCTCATAGACATCACAATTGTGAACCAATTGGTGTAAAGGTAACGATAACCTTGTTTGGCATTTCAAAACTGAAAAAGAAGTATAACTGAGAATTTAATACAGATTACTAAATTTTATTAATGAAACTTGATCATGATAATGCATCTAATTTAATTTATTGTTGAATATTAAATGCTTGACCATTTTGAGCTTCGCTTCATGTCTCGTGGCCGTCTCATAAATAAATCTGTGAGAAGTCAGTGAAAATAAGCCCCATGAATCAAATGATCACCAAGTCCAGTTTCTACAAAATTTGAAGATCATAACTGTTGAGGCTTACATGGATTACACATTTAGTAGTTCCTTAAGCTCTTGTGTACGCGTTCCTCTGAGTCATAGGCCTCTTATATCCCTAAAAAAATATCAACTATAATATACTTTAAAGACTAACGGTTTTTGTTATTGCTTATCTCAACTGCTTATATATTACTTTGAGGGTGTGAAAGTATATTACATGTACGTGTTTAAATCAAGTATATTACTGCAAAATTGCTCAAATGTGATCACCACCTGCACCAAGTGTAGATCCCACGTTGCTGATTTAAAGTATTATGGGTCAAGCAAGTCACCCAGTCTCGACCAATGAATAGATTATATGTATTTTGACCCATTACCAAACCCGCCCCACCAATTCATTGTCATTTCTGTATAAAAGCAATCAGCTTTACCTGGACAGCTCTTGTTCCACCATCTTGAATTCACTTTGTTAAGAATTACGGAGCTTTCACCTACAAACTTAATGACAGTGAATTCATTAAAGGGATGCTCAAATAGGTTAGGAATATATCATTTTCCTAAAAGTTTCTGCTCCATTTTATTCTCATAGTGGATGTCTTCAATAAATGAGCATTTGGTAAATGGTTTCCATTCCATATTTCAAGTATATATACTTTGCGAAAAGTATAATTAAAGGCAACTTTTACCTTAGTATTCACTCTAAGTTACATTTAGAAATGTTAAAGGATCCTTGTAGCGACTTGCTAATCTCGATGACTTCAAATTGTGGAAGTAATCCCAATGGGGATCGTAGTTCTGACCATTTTGACAATGCAATATTAGCATAAATTCTCCATTTTCTACAGGAAGGAAAGTCCAAGCAAAAATCCTTGATTTAACACCAGCAACTTCTTCATCCTTCAAAGATAAACCATGATTATACTTCGATTATGTGTAGTTCATTTTGGAATCCATTACAACTGTATTTTTAACTTTCAACAACCGACGCCCTTTTCCCAAGAATAGTTTTCCAGCTCATAATACCAAGTTTAATATTTTTTTCATTATGAGAAGCTTTATTTGTATATCATGTGCAGTCAATAGAAGTGAGTCAAATAATCATATAATAGCTAGAAGAGAAACATGGCTAAAATTGTCGACACTCTAATTGTTAACGCGCAAATCAACCTAAATTGATTTATTTATAAGATAGAAACATCATACTCATGTTCATCCTAACTTGATTACCCAAAAATTTGAGAAGCTTAACACTCTCATTCAAGAATCCGTGTATAAAGTGATCAACTCTATGTAAAAAATATTTAAAAAGAAAAGTGGCACAGGACTCGTGCAAGAAAAGACACTCGGAAATAACATTTTATCATGCACCTGATGTTGATGCGGCTAAATTCTCAGGTTCTCCCCTTCACTTGATTTTTCTCCTTATCTGGACCACCTATTTTATCAAACAGGCTTTGCAACTTTGAGTCATGTCCCTGTATTATCAAATAACATATTCTACTTAATACATTATGACATAACAACATAAGTAATATTATTAGTTGACCATAGATACGATGAAGGACTTAAAAGTGGATAATAAGAAATTACCAAGTGATGGTGGCGAGGTCAGAAACTTTTATCAGTTTATGTTTAATAACCACCTTTGTTTTTTTTTCTTTCACAACCTTCATTATGAACACTTAATTGCACTATAAACACCAACAACTTATTTCCTTTCCAAGTGTGAATTTCGGTAGTGAAGTTAAGACTTAAGTGTTTGTTAAGTGTTTATTTTCCAAGTGTGAGTGTGCGACAGCAAGGAGACCAACAACTAACTGGGCTTTATGAAGACCAGCAAGTAGACCAATTGTATCATAATTCAATTTGCAGGCCAACTAAGTTAGAAGATAAGCTACAAAAGAGCTTACCTTCTAAACTTGAAAAAAGTATGCAATTCATGCGCAAAAGGCTAAAAATACAACAATAAATCACATAACGCTCACCTATGATTCCACCATGGTGGTATATTTTTTGATTCCCTTTGACCTGCAACAACACAGATAACACACGCTTAAAATCATACATAACAAAATGATCCATTTTAGACCATCAAAATAGTTTACGCAAATGAGATTTGACCTGACACGAAACTCCAAAAGCCTGTTAAACCACATTATGCAAATGAAAGTTGCTCTTTTTTTTTCACTTTGGTACATAATGCTCACCTATGATTCTACCATAGTGGTGTATTTGTTGATTCCCTTTGACCTGAAACAACACAGATTCCACACAGTTAAAATCACACTCCAAAAGCCTGTTAAACCACATTATGCAATTGAAAGTTACTCTTTTTTTGTCACTTTGGTACAACTCATTCCATGGCTCGAGCTCATCTTCAAAAAGCCCTTTCATATAAATACAACCAATAAACCACACGTTTAGAATGGTTCGAGAATCTATAATAATGTCACCCTTGAAAAATATTTATCATCATCACTGATGGTCTTTGTTACAGCCTGCATAAGAAGTATGCAAATATTTCATCCAATCTATCAGAATGTCAAGAAATATGAAATAAAGTGGTTGTAGTGCAAATATTTTCTGTATCAGACATTACAAAAATAAATTAAGTACAGAGAATAAAATTAAAAAAAAATGAAATTACCAGCCGGAATAGAACTATAAGATCAGTACTTTCACTTCACCATCTCTTCCTTGGCTGAGTAAACCTTATAACAAATCTCTATATCAATTTTGTTAGTAGCCCTTATTTTTAAACGTTGATTGCCTATACTAAACATTTTATTGGATCTAATTTTCTAATCCACAAAACTAACCACAAGGTTCCTAATCTAAAAACTATTCATTAGCTGAGACACTTTTATGTTACCAAATTCCACTCAAACCTTAGTTGGTGTTTGGGATGTTTGTAAAACAGATTATGCATTTGCACAACTGGATTTTATCTCTAAAAACAGATAATCACTTTTTTATGATGCCAAACACTACTTTCTGACTTTTTTCTTTGCAAACTCACTAATAAAAAACAGTTCCAATCTATTTAACCAATACCAAGACCTACAAAAGTAACAAACGCAAGTTCATGTATTATAACTTGATATTTAAAATATAAACGGGTCAAATCCCAAAAGAAAATCAACAATCAGTATGATTCAAATTTTTATTAACTACCTTGGAATAGGTGACTTACTTCATCTACTAACCGTTCTTTTGAAGTGTTTAACATTCTAAGTTGTTCTTGTCCAACTTCTATGTACGGCTTTCCACATTTTTGTAAGGAGAACATGTGTAGCAGGAGACCTTAGATACAAATTTATGAAGTTTACTGTCCAGTCATCATGAGGTAGTATCTCGGTTGGATTGTATTCAAGAAAAAATGGTTGCATACATAAATACAAAGTAGGTACCTATGATACCAGATTACAAACCATCTTTCGCCTTCCTTTCTTGTCGTTACAACAATAACAGCTTTGGGCTTCAAGTGGCCTTGAAGCTACTCATTGCGTACTTAGTAAATATGTTTCATCTATTGGTTCTGGTCTCAGGGGTTATTAGACTTTCGCTCACACTCTCCGAAGTTGCAAAAAATTCAATCAAGATTACAAACACAAAACAATCATCCATAAAAATTATAACAAAAACAAAATCTTAATCAAGCAACCAGGAAAAAATTTATTTCGAGTACTAATTTTTTACTTCGACCAATGTATAGTCCGATCTTAGGCATCGCCGTCACAGTCATAGTGGCATATTTCTATCTTTATGTCCTTATATAATACTACTGATAAATCACCAAACCAAGCCTACTTAAACGTGGGTGTTGCATATACAACCACAAAAGAAATAGATGTCAAGGATTATGTATAGCTGAATGTAAAACGTACTACTAAAAGTAGCAACACAACATTTGGTGTAAACGTGTAATATGTATTTGCAGCATGCTCTAAGATGTGTTTGTGGTCAGCTTTTCCAAGCCCTCTATCATTAATTTTTTGTGTACCAAATCCACATCATTGATATTATACTCTGATCATTTAAAGATATGCCACACCAAATATGTACAACATCCACATGCATGTCAAGTAACTGATCAATGTTAATCAAATATAACCTATTACATAAGCGTTCATCTATACATGATTTTGTATTCAGTTAGATTAAAGAAAGATTAATAAGTAATTAACCTCACAGACTAAATGCTAATTGAGAAAAGCAACTATACCTGCTCTTTAGATTGAGCAATGCGTGATTTCAGCAATTCAACATTAGCATTAACCTGATGAAGTTGTTTATCTAGCGTTGTAGAGAAGCATGCGACTGTTTCATCCTCACACTTTCGGATACCAACTGTAGAAAAAGGAGGCCGTAGATTAGTAACATACGGAGTATTATATATGATTATGAAACCCTATGAATGTTCTTTTTTAATATAGCAATTATGTGGTTGTTAACACTTCATTATGCCATGGGTGACTTTTAGCTCGTCTGACCCATTTCTCTATTTTAATCTTTTACGTATTACTCAAGTTTATTATATTAGATGTTTAGTATAAAAGCCATTAGAAAAAATAGGACCAAATTAAGCTATAACAATCAACAGATACCTACTGAACATGCATAGAAAAGATGATGCAGGTAATCAATATAATGAGAGAAAAACTATGAAGTATTTCATACGCATATTATTAGGAATGGCATGAATAGCTGTTGCAATTGTAGGAATATCTTATTGCGAAGCTGATCTAGCACTCATAATAGATGCCAAAATGGTCAGCTTTAAGTCCTTCGATAGCTTTTATAACTTGTGATTTTCGCAGATAGCAAAGGTGCACCAGAATGAGGCCATTTATTGTCTGTTTTCAACAATTCACAGTACTGCGAATTTGAGAATCTGTTGCTTCAAAAAGAGAACTCCTAGAAGCAGGAACATAAGGGTCGATTTCAACCTGTTTACTTATAAAACAAAATTTAACATATACCCTCCTTCTTCAGCATTGAAGATTAAACTCTGTCATACAATGAAAATCTTGTCAAATAGTTTAAAGTTAAATTGTAGCAAACGAAAATTATTTATTCTGTCCACTTGGTATTTTATAATGATATGAAGAATCGCTCAATTTATCGCAGCGACAGAAAAACGAAACAACAATAAGCAAACGAAATTGATGACTCATTACCTGGAATAAATCACCTTTTGCTAGAAGAAAATAATCTTTGATGGCCTTCAAATGCCCATTTAGATCAGCGCGTACAACCACAAGCTGAATGATTGAATTATAAGTAACCGAAAAGTAAAAGAAAGTTTTGAATAATCATGAACAATATATTAAAGAGAAAACCTGGAAACATGTTGCATATGGAAAGTCATAACCTGAATCTAAGTATCAACATAGGGCACACAAACGAATGACCAATGAAACAAAAAAATTGAGTCAAAGAAGACGTGAAAACATAAAATCATATTAATCACAAAAGCAATATTTGAAACAGCAGAGGTTGTTGATTTAGGGTTTTGGGAAGGGTAGCGAATAAATGATAGGAGACTCAATAAGGGTTTAGTTATGCCTGTGATGTTTTTTCTCCATAATGTCACAATTGCTCCCTCCGTGTTTAGCTTAATCTCTTTAGTCCGGTATATTTTTCTTGTTTTCGATTATTAATTACAATAAATGGCTTGGCTCCATTGGTTGGGACGTTTGCATTTTAACCTAAAGATGCAGGTTCGAATCTCACTGTGTTCATTTTTTAAATCCGAATTTTCTGAATAAACAAAAACGAATTTTACAATTTATTAAAAAAAAATGTACATATATTAATTAAAATGCCACATGTCATTTAAAAAAAAATGCCACATAAATATAATGATGACATGGAAATATGACTTGGCATTATGGGATGCCAAGTGGCATTATGACGTGGCATGCCTCCTCTTATATATAATGTATAGATATATATATATATATTCCAAAAAAATAGAAAGTGAGTTTTTTTTTTTTTAATTTTGATGCAAAAATTAATGGCAAGAATTGGTTCATTAGGTTTATAAAAAATATTTGGTCTATAATGATCTCAACTTGTAGGCATAGGGTAGATAATTGTTGACTGAAAAATGATGAAGATGAGTTTTAGTGTGTGTTCTTGATGAAAGTGAATTGGTGTTTGGGAACATGGTTAAAAAATATAACGGGCTCCTACTTGGCATGTCAGCTAAACAATAATATGATTGTGATAGATTAACTGGTATTACGTTGACATCGTTCGTTAATCACCTTATTTAGTACACAATATAAAAAGTTTAACAATATCGACATATTTAATAAGAAAAAAAAAAAAAAAAAAAAAATTGCTTAACATAGTAAAAATTGGCAAATTAGATATATTTACAATCTAATTACTCCAACTTTGAATGTTAACTTTGATGTTTAAAGTCAAAGCAATATTATATCGCATTCTGGTTCTATGACAAATGCAACACCTGATTTGGCTGCTTTTATTAGAACCTCCGTTGTAAATATCGGCCCAGACGGTCGATTAATCTCCGCATAATCGTTGATCGCTCACTAAGCGCCTTGATTTATCATTAACGGCCTATTTAATCGGTTTGGTCAAACATCGCTTAAAAATAGGTCAACAAACCGATTAATCGGAAAAAATCGGTCTAATCGGATTAATCAGACAAAAGCGCTTAAAAATTGGTCAACAAAATCGCTTAAAAATTGGACAAAATCACTTAGAAATTGGTCAACAAACCGATTAATTAGACAAAATCGGTCAAATGTCACTTAAAAATGGTCAACAAACCGAGTAATATTTATGTTTGACTTTGAACTTTGAACAATTATGTATTATGTCTATATTTGAACACTTGAAATATCTGAACTTTGATGCAATATGCTTATCCAATACATATAAAATAATATAATATCTAAAATTACATTTTTGTGCATAAAAATTTATATCCGATTAATCCTCGCCTAACCGATTAATCGCTAGGCCTTACCCAACCGCCTCACTAGCGCCTAGCGATTTTTACAACCTATTTAAAACCTTGGCTATTTGTTGTGAAAACCTAAACTGCTTTTCTACAAACACAATTAATCAATCATCAATATATATAGTTGGATACTCAAGCAAGTAGCATAAAAATGTAATTAAAATTCTCGGCATTCAATGTTCTTGTACACTTATATGTTATTCGTGAAAATAACTTTGCTAATTACGAGAATTTTTGGTTAAAATATGTTACGACATATTAATTGAACTTTTTCCGCTCCATAAGAAGTTGAATGAAATGTAAGTTTTTGTTGAAATAACAATCTTATGATAGTATAAGGGTTACTTTTGTAAATATTTTATAACTGTTTTCTTATCACTTAATGTTTGTGCCAGTTTTGTTTAGTTTATATTGTGCAGGGTTTAAAGTGCAACATCTGAGGCTATATAAAGATCTTATCTCTCTAGGGTTTCAATAACTTATATACTTCTCTGGTTTTTCATCTCTCTAGTTTCTCTGGCGATTATCATCTTGATATTGGTTTCTGGTTTATTGTTTCACTAGTTGGTGTTGTTAGTCTGGTTTTGTATTAAGATCATCTTGATCTTGGTTGATAGTTTGTTTCAGTTTCTGGGCTATATTGGGTTCAGGTTTAGTGTGTGAGCTTTGTAGACAGCACCTTATAGAGGGACTGTCATATTGTTTCAGTTGTATTGTTTGCTTGCATCCGTGTGGGGGACAAGCTATCAGTGTTTATCGTTATAATAAAAGTTAAATATCACCAAGGGGTGGTTGGTTGGGTGATTACACCTTGTGTTCTTATTGTTTTGATACCATTTTACATGGTATCGAGCCAGTTCCGATTTTGGTTTGATTTGGGGATCTTGATTTGAGTCAATTGATTCAAGTCTGTGATTCTTGATTCTTGTTACGGTTGTGGTTAATTGGTGTTCTTGAGGTTTAATTCAAGAATTAGGGTTTTCTCTTGAAACCCTAATTTTTGGGGGTTTTGATTCTTGTGGTTAATTGGAGCAATTGCTGGTGATTTGTGGTATTTCTTGAGACCAATTGTTGATTTCTTGGATCAATTGTTGGTTTCTTGGTTCGATTGGAAAAAACCCTAATTGCTAATTTGGGGTTTTTTTGCTGTACTGGGAATTGTGTGGTTATTGGGCTAATTCTTGGTATTTTTTTCCGCTGCTGATTTCTTCTAAGCACTGTAAGTATATAGTTTCTTCTCTTAGATATTTCTGAGTTAAGTGTAGTGGGCGTAAACGGACTGGTTAACATCTTGATCTGCCACCAAGAGTGGTATGAATACCTGCTCTGACCAGTCACAGTCTATGAGCTTGACTTAGGAAGTATCTGGGTGTGTTTAGTGTTTAGTATAGTTGTTTTTGATTTTATAGGTCGAAGGATGATAGGTTTGGTTTGTTGGAAGTTGTGATTGGGTTTTTAGTTGTAGCTAGAGTTTAGGGTTTTTGTTTGTTTTTCTTTTTCCTGTTTGGTCTGTTTGTTTTGTTTGTTGTTTTGCATCATGGCTATTATGATTAGTAGTTTGGATCAGAGTAATCCTTTGCATCTTCATCCTAATGATTCTAATTGTGCATCTATTGTTACTGTGAAATTGACTGGTGTTGAGAACTATAGAGTCTGGTCTAGTGCTATAAAATTGGCTATGCAGATTAAAAATAAAATGGGATTTCTTGATGGTACTTGTGTTAGAACTGATTATGCTGCTAGTCAATTGTTAGAGGCACAATGGGATAGATGTAATGCTGTTGTTTTGAATTGGTTGTTGAGTTCTTTATCTCAAGATGTGTATCTTGGGCATGTTTTTTCTGATTCTGCTGCATCTGTTTGGAAAGATTTAAAGGATACATATGATAGAATTGATGGCTCTGTGGTTTTTAACTTGATGCAAAAGATTAACTCCTTTAAACAAGGAGGCTTGCCTGTGTCTGAATATTTTCATAAATTGAACTCTTTGTGGAGAGAGTTTGATACTTTAACAAAGCTTCATGATTGTGTTTGTGATGCTAGATTAGAGTTAGTAGATCATGCTAAACTGTTAAAACTTATGCAATTTCTGATGGGTTTGGATGATATTTACCAACCTATTAGAAGCTCTATTCTAACTAGGGAAATTTTGCCTGAAGTGAAGGATGCATTTGTTATTGTTTCTAGAGAAGAATCCCATAGGGGGATTCCTTCTACTTCTGCTAAGTCTGAAAAACCTCAAATATCTGCTTTTGTTTCTAGGCCTAATAGTAATAACAGGAACAATTTTAATAATAACAGGTCTGGAAATAATAATGGTAATAGAGGGAATTGTGACAATTTGTTGTGTAAAAATTGTGGTTTAAAAGGGCATACTATTGAAAGATGTTTTGAGCTGATTGGTTATCCTTCTGGTTTTAAAAAGAATCCTAACTTGAAGCCTTCAACTGGTTTTAATGTTGGTAAAACAAATAATTCTGAGGTTAAATGTTTGCCTATTCTAAATGGTGATGTTAAGAATACAGGAACTGTTTCTTTCACTAATGAGCAGGTTATGAAGTTGATGAATCTTTTGAATGATAAAACCTGTTCTGCTGCTCATACTAGTATGGCAGGTAGTGGTTCTTGTTCTTTTTTTAACTGCAATGTGTTTTTTAACCAACATTTTTATCAATTTTTCTGTGCTAAGATAAATGTTAAAGGTGTGACTTATCATTTGGGATGGATCGTAGATTCAGGGGCTAATCAACATATGACTAATAATACTGATAATATGTTTGGGCTTCTTGATATATCTGATCTTGGTTTAACTGTTGGTCATCCTAATGGTACTCTTGCTAAAATTACACATGTTGGTAATCTAAGACTTAACAATAATGTTGTGTTATTTGATGTGTTGGTTGTTCCTGAGTATAGTGTTAGTCTCTTGTCTGTGCATAAATTAATTAAGGACAGTAAGTTGACTGTTGGGTTTGATGAGACTAAATGTTATATTCAGGATTTGAAAAAGCAGTGTTCGGGACGGTAGTGAGTTTGGTGGTTTATATCTGTTTGATAGAGATTATGATAAGTCCTCTGTGGTTAATCAAAGTGAGTTTTTTGCTTGTCATGTTTCTAAAGAAGTTTGGCATAATAGGCTAGGACATCCTGCTAACCAGGTTTTGAAAATGCTTAATCAGTCTTTAAAATTAACTAATATTGATCATGAAGGACCTTGTGAAGTTTGCCATAAGGCAAAACAAACAAGGGATTATTTTCCATTAAGTGAAAACAAATCTATGGTTTTTGGACAACTCATTCATCTTGATGTCTGGGGTCCTTATAAAGTGGTTAGCAGAGAAGGTTTTAGATATTTCTTAACTATTGTGGATGACTATAGTAGGTCTGTTTGGGTGTATATGCTTAAAACTAAAGATGAAGTTTTTTCCATGTTTGTGAATTTTTATAATTTGGTGCTTACTCAGTTTAATAAAAAGATCAAAATGATAAGGTCTGATAATGGTACTGAGTTTTTGAATAATAGGATGTCAGATTTTTTAATTACAATGGGAATTGTACATCAAACAACTTGTGCATATACACCTCAGCAGAATGGTATAGCTGAGAGGAAACATAGACATCTGTTGAATGTTGCTAGAAGTCTTATGTTTCAGGGGGGAATTCCTATTGTTTATTGGCCTGATTGTGTTCTTACTGCTACTTATTTGATTAACAAGCTTCCTTCCTCTGTTTTAAAGGGTAAGTCACCTTTTTCTCTGGTCTATAATAGGGAACCAAATTTGTCTCATCTTAGGAGTTTTGGATGTTTGTGTTTTGCTGCTATTATAAAAGGGTCTGATAAGTTTTCTGAAAAATCTGAAAAATGTGTTTTAATTGGATATGCTACAGGGAAGAAAGCTTATAAACTTCTAAGTCTTGAAAACAGAAGTATTTTATATTCTAGAGATGTCAAGTTCTATGAAACTATCTTTCCATACAAAATGAATCAGAATGTTGATATTATAAAAGACTTAGAAGTGACAAACTTAAACTTTTTTGATTTTATTGATTCTGAGTATGTGTCAAAAACCAAAACTCCTATCCCTTCTCCCAATGATGATAATGTAGATAAGGAAGCAACATCTGTTGGTAGAGATGGTAGGGTCCATCAACCAGATAGTGTAGCAAACAATGATCAGAATGTAAATAATGAACAGATACATCATTCTGATAGTTTGTTATCATCTGGAGATGATGTGAACCCTGCAACTCCTTTAGATGATAATATTAACTCTGAGGGAAATGTTGTTCCAAGTCTAGTAGATGAGAATATTTTTCAAGATGCTTTGCAAAATCAAGTTGAGGAAGGGTCTGTTAGTCATAGAAGGTCTTCTAGATCTTCTAAGTTGCCTGCAAAATTGAATGATTATGTGTTAAATACCAGTGTTAAATATGGTTTACATAAGTATGTTAATCATGCTGTTTTGAGTCCTGAGAATTGTTGTTTTGTGTCTAATCTTAATAAGACTATTGAACCTAAGTGCTATAGTGAAGCTAGTAAAGATCCTAAATGGGTTAATGCTATGAATGAGGAAATATATGCTTTACATGAAAATGATACTTGGGAAGAAACTGATTTACCTATAGATAGAAAACCTATAGGTAGTAAATGGGTTTGGAAGATCAAGTATAAGTCTAATGGTGAGGTTGAGCGATATAAGGCTAGAGTTGTTGCTCGGGGCTATAGTCGAAAAGAAGGTATTGATTATGATGAAACTTTCAGTCCTGTTGTTAGAATGGGGACTGTTAGATGCTTATTGAGTATTGCTGTTAAGTATGGTTGGTATATACATCAAATGGATGTTAATAATGCTTTTCTTTATGGTGATCTTAATGAGGAAGTATATATGCTTCCTCCTCTTGGTTATACTACTAAAGGTCACAATAAAGTTTGTAGGTTGAAAAAATCTTTGTATGGGCTTAAGCAAGCTCCTAGACAATGGAATCATAAGTTGTCTGAAGCTTTGTTTGAAGCTAATTTTGTTCAATCTAAAAATGATCACTCATTCTTTATTAAAAGAAATGGTAATACTGTTGTATTTCTTTTAGTATATGTTGATGATTTGATTATCACTGGAAATAGTATTGATGAAGTTGAAAATGTGAAACAGTTCTTAAAGACTAAGTTTAAAATTAAAGATTTGGGTGAATTAAAGTTCTTTCTTGGAATTGAAGTTTTAAAGACTAAAACTGGTCTCTGTTTGAATCAAAGGAAATATTGTCTTGAATTGTTAAATGATTATGGTTTACTTGTATGTAGACCTGTTATGACTCCTTTACCTGAGAATTATGTTCTGGCTCATAAAGAAAGTGATTCTGATAAGCTGTTAAAGAATATTACTGGTTATCAAAAATTGGTAGGAAAGCTTATATACTTGACTATGACCAGACCTGATATCTCTTATGTTGTTCAATGTTTGAGTCAATACATGCATGCTCCTCTGCAGTCACATATGAATCTTGGTTTAAGGGTTTTGAAGTACTTAAAACTTGCTCACGGTAATGGAATTGCTTTAAATAAATCGAGAATAAGCTTGGTGTTGTTGCTTATTCTGATTCGATTGGGCAAAATGTCCTATTACCGAAGATCTATTTCGGTTATTGTGTTTTTGTAAATGGAAATATGGTTTCTTGGAAAAGCAAGAAACAAGCTACTTTGTCTAGATCTTCTGGGCAGAGTATAGAAGTATGGCTTCAGTTACTTGTGAAGTTATGTGGGTTTTAAAGGTTTTAGAGGATTTGGGAGAAACTGGGTTGTTACCAGTTAATCTATGTTGTGATAATAATTCTGCTATTCAAATTGCAGCTAATCCTGTTATGCATGAAAAGACTAAACATTTTGATATTGATGTTCATCTTGTTAGAGAAAAGGTTGCTTCTGGGTTGATAAAAACTGTGCATGTTGACTCTAAAAGTCAAACTGCTGATATTTTAACTAAAGGTCTTGGTTCAGTGCAACATAGTTTTTTGGTAAGAAAACTGGGAATGGTAAACTTATTTCTTTCATAAGATTGAGGAAGGGTGTTGAAATAACAATCTTATGATAGTATAAGGGTTACTTTTGTAAATATTTTATAACTGTTTTCTTATCACTTAATGTTTGTGCCAGTTTTGTTTAGTTTATATTGTGCAGGGTTTAAAGTGCAACATCTGAGGCTATATAAAGATCTTATCTCTCTAGGGTTTCAGTAACTTATATACTTCTCTGGTTTTTCATCTCTCTAGTTTCTCTGGCGATTATCATCTTGATATTGGTTTCTGGTTTATTGTTTCACTAGTTGGTGTTGTTAGTCTGGTTTTGTATTAAGATCATCTTGATCTTGGTTGATAGTTTGTTTCAGTTTCTGGGCTATATTGGGTTCAGGTTTAGTGTGTGAGTTTTGTAGACAGCACCTTATAGAGGGACTGTCATATTGTTTCAGTTGTATTGTTTGCTTGCATCCGTGTTGGGGACAAGCTATCAGTGTTTATCGTTATAATAAAAGTTAAATATCACCAAGGGGTGGTTGGTTGGGTGATTACACCTTGTGTTCTTATTGTTTTGATACCATTTTTACAGTTTTCTTGATCTTGTTAATTTGTTTTCCATATTAACATTGAAGTTTATTGATTTTCATAAATCAGTTGCTCTAAAATCTTGGCTTGATTTAACTTTAAAGAATATATTAAAATTTCATTAGACTTTTGAGCATTTATATTTTAGAGTAAATTGCAAAAATCGCCTTTGTGGATTGGCCAAATTGCACGTTTCGTCCTTGTGGTTCATTAAGTGCAAAAGTCGTCCTTATTTTGCATTGTTTTGAATCATTTTAGTCCTTCAGCAGTGCAAAAATCGTTCTTGTGGTTTCTAAAAAGTTAGTGCCAAAAGACCAAAATGATTAAAAACAGTGCAAAATAAGGACGATTTTTGCACTTAATGAACCACAATGACGAAACGTGCAATTTGACCAAACTACAAAGACGATTTTTGCAATTTACTCTATATTTTATAAGTAGTTAAGATTTAACACCAACTAAATATAACTATGAGGAACCAACTTCTCCATGATATATGTAATAAGATAATATTTAATGCATTTTTAAAAAATACAAATTAATATGCAATATGTACAAATGGTTAATGTCATATATAATACATTAAATAATAATTATTCTATACAAAACATTCATTAATGTAAGTTTGAGGCAATCTTTTGTATGGGTATGGGACATTTAAAAAATATGAGAATTGCATATTCAAAAAACCCTTGTCATTTATATATGTATTTTAGTTAAAGTTTAGTGAAATTCTAATCACTTTGCTAACGAATTCAATTAAAAAAAATCATACATTTTATAGTACATAAGATTTTCAGGTGATTTATAAGTTTGAAAATAAGTAATTTTCTAATACCGTAATTTATATAGTCATAAGTAATGTCATATATAGATTTACTAAACATATTATATAATATTGCGACAAATATTACATATCTAAAGATTAACAAGCACCTTTTAACGACAATTATCACAACCTCGAAAAACTACTAACTACTAGTTTCTTATCGCATTGCATTATGATGCACGGTTTGCCATTTTTATATGAAATAGTGGATGTAAAGTTATTCTCGAAAATTCTCGGTATGCATAAAGTTATTATTATAAAAAACAAATAATCAAAAATATTGTTCGTTAAAAAATTTGATACATAATACCCGCAATCGTAACACGCGAATACCTGCTAGCGTTTGTTAAAACATGAATAGTGCAATAGTATACACACAAAGTTACAACTACCCACAAGAAGGTAAGGGTATTGAGAAAAAGTAATAATTGATTACTCGTGTAAAGTCAGCTAAGCATTCGAAAATAGAGTATACAAGGTTTGAAGGCCCGTGCTTCGCGGCGGGACTTTTGAATACAAAATTATTGACTCCTGTCGCGAGCCGCGGCGCGGCGCCAGGGTCTAACTCTATAACGGATGAATAACCCCAAGGACTATTTTGTAAAAAAAAATTGAATTTTGTTACGAAAATTGTGTCTATGTTAGCGATTCGTTGCAAAGTTAGTCATGAATGACTGGCTTTACAACGGACTTATTACATGAAGGACCAATTACATAAAATATGAGGGCTAACTCTATAACGGATAAAAATCCCAAGGACTATTCTTGTAATTTTATTTTTGAGTAAAGTGCATAAATCGTCCTTAAAGTTTGGCCAAATTACATGTTTCGTCCCAAACGTTACGAAAGTGCAAGGATCGTCCCTGTGGCGAAACCTTTGGTGCAAGTATCGTCCTCATAGGGACGATACTTACACCAAAGGTTTCCCCAAAAAGGACGATACTTGCACTAAAAGTTTTCTCACATGGATGATCCTTGCACTTTCATAACGTTTAGGACGAAACATGCAACTTGACCAAACTTAAAGGACGAATTATGCAATTTACTCTTTACTTTTATTTTTTTTGTTACATAAATTGTCTCTATGTTATCGTTTCGTTGCAAAGTTAGTTACGAAATACTGACTTTGCAACGGGCCTGTTACATGAAGAACCAATTACGTAAAATATGTGTTGCTTGTTTTTTAATATTAAAAAATAATTAAAAATAAATTAAAAAAAATGAATTTGGAACGGGCCCGTTACATGAAGAACTAATTACGTAAAATATGTGTCGCTTGTTTTTTAATATTACCAAAAAAAAAAAAAAAAAAAAAAAATAGATAACGATTGTTAATAGTTAATAACAGCCGTTAACTAATGACCGTTACTACTATAGCGAACACTGTTCATTAGCCCATTCTTGACACCCCATTAGGAAATAGTACATAACAGTCGTTAACTAATGACCGTTACTACTGCAGTGAACCTGTTCATTAGCCCATTCTTGACACCCCAGTGGGTGTGGCAGCAGCAAAAACAAATCCGCCCCTAGCACTCCCGCTAAATGTACTATAGAAGTAATTTTCTGTTCCAACTATTCTATATGTTCCTCTTTATTCTTAATTATTCACAATATAACTGTACTTTAACTCAAGCATCTAACATTCAAATATTATTAATATGTGAGATCATTTGTACACCGCTATAATTATTAGTGGACACAATACCCATTTTCAACAATTGCATGGTATTAAAAAAAACTCATTTCGCTCATTTCCAGTCTCCCTTTCGCTTGATGTAAATAAAATCTCAAACAAAAATTAGTAGTATGCTTTCTGCGAAGTGATTTGTGTAATGTACAAATCTGCTTGACCTATTGTGCAATAACCATTAATAAAATGGTTTATAAACAAACAATAATCATTAACTTTAGTTCTTCATAGTTAGTGACGAAATGACTAATAGTTATAAGGTGCAGTTCATCAAAACTATACAAGACTTCGACACTTTTTTGGACGATGTGTTCATGACTTGATGGTAAGACCACTAATAACTTCAAAATCTACCAAAAAGATTGCTTGTGTCAATAGTAGTATAAACTTTTTATCATGTTTAGGTAGCTAAAAAATACAGAAATTAAACAAGCAAAGTATGTGTTTTCCTGTAAAGTCAAATTCTAATTCCAATAAAAGTAAAAGTTGATGTAAAGTCAAATTCTAATTCCAATGAAAGTAAAAGTTGATATGACGTTCATAGACCGACAAGAAAAGAAACCAGACAAAATTTTGCCCCACAAATAGTAGCAAGAATTATTAGTGAAAATGAATCGAATAATCTAATATGATTGTCACATTATTATTGCTAATTAATAATAAGATTTGCTGTATAGAGCTTTAAAGGAATGTTTGGAATATTTTTCATAACTTTATTCCGACTTTTGACCATGTAACAACTTAAAACGGAATTGATTGTTGGCATTATTTAGCTTATCATCACTAACATCACACTAAACACACTATCAAAGCATATCTAATCAAAAAGTTACAATTACCTCTTTAACTGTATGTTAATCTGGAGGTTACTTGAGTAAACTAATGTTACATTGATCGCAGAAACTAACCTTTTTGCAGTCACAAATCAGCGGTCAGGCTTCATGTGGTAGCTAAATAAAGAGATCAAGATTCTATTTGCCTAAACCACTGCTCTTGATCAACAATGACTAATTATGTTGAGATGACTCTGTTTGCAGACTCTACTATATCTACCTACAAGAACTTAGATCGCTGGCCACAAATCACAACAATTTCTATCTCATCCCAGAATCATCTTACAAAAAATTCATTCACGTCAATGAAAACACTACCATATTCCTTCAAATTCTGGAGAATGAGCTTCAATTTCAAATACTCCCGCCCTATAGTTCCTAGCATCAAGCTCTTTAGCAGGTTCTTCAAGTTCTTTTCTCACAACTGTTCCATCTGTTTGATGTGATTTGTTAGAAAGCATATTCAACGAAAATTTTAATGCCTAATAGCAGAAGACACATATATTGAGCCTTAAGATGATCATGGTCTCAACTCTCAACAATTAAACAGGAGACATCCATCCTAACCTAAATTCTGAATACTACAAACAGAGTATCAATTATATCATATAAAACTTAGCACTATAATCCTACAATCAAATGATCAATTTAAGAGATATACTAATGTCTAAAGCGGGATTTGTTTATCTGCATAGAATGGGTTTATATGGATGGTCATGTTTGCTACTCCCTTGCTGCAGAAGTTGCAAGATAATTTAATTTTACTGATGCTTCAATAGTAAGCAGTCTCATAAACTAAGCAACCAGTTACTCGATATTTTTCAGAAGTTCAGAGCTGTCCCAATAAGATTCTGGAAATACAAAAATAAACCACAGGGAACAGTCATACAATCATGAAGTGCTGTGGTTATTAATGGCAGATTCACACCTAAAGATATATTTGATAAGATAATGAATAACAGCTTAGCTTGTAACTTATAACTTATGTCTCTGGAACAGCAAAATAAAATATTACAAGGAAAAGAAAAGGGTTCCTCTGGCTGAAGCAATCAAGAAATATGTGGGTTTATATTGGTGAAGCACAAGAAAAGCATTTCACATAATCAAAGAGAAACTGACTCATGTCATTGTATCGTCTATACTCTATACATAACATTTAAACTAAACGTAATAATCCAGAAGGGACGACCAATTGCTTTATTTAGTGGCCAGCCTAAAATTATGTGAGTTGTAAGCATTAGCTATGCTCTTGTGAGAATTAAGATGGGCACGATCAAAAACCTCCATGATTTGGTTTGCACACTCTACTTATCTCTATAGGGGATATTTGTTTATGCGCTTACTGAAATTTTGATAAGCCCATGAGCTCAATTTTATTGCTTATGAGCTATCAACTCAAGCTTACAGCTTAGTTAAGTTTATACGCCCAAGTTGACAAGCACACAAGTCCTAAAACATGAGTTTACGAGCTTATCAAAATTTCAATAAGCTCGTAAGCTCATCATATAAGCGAAGACAAACACCCCTAATTACAAAAATCTTGATCGCTCTAAATGACTTCAATCTCCTCCCATAATGTTAGAGCATAAAAAGTGTAAATCATTAGTGTAGGGTCTTTTATGTAATTCAGTAATAGTTGGTAGGTTGGTATGTAATAAATACGCGTTTGTTATGCTCACTACCCTTGCAACACTTGTATAGTTGCGAGGGAGCAAGAGTTCCAAGGGTTGGAACTTTTTATTGTAAGGGTATAAATACCCATCACCTCCTTTAGATTAGTAAAAGTTCCAATACTTCATTATGTTCTCTCTCTTTCTCTCTTTAGATTAGTAGTGTCCACACCCACTCTCTCTCACTAGATTAATCTTTTTTGGGTAAAGATCAATCTATACTTAGGATAATTATGGGACAACACATAATCATCTTATACTGGATTCATTCAGGTATCCAAAAACTCTAGATAAATTCCTTTGAGCTTACCAGCCTATTGTTCCTAGCATCAAGTTCTTTAGCAGCTTCTTCAAAGTTCCTTTCTCACTATCATTCCATCCTTAGATGTAATCGGTTGAAAATTTCAATGAAACATTTCATGCCTACTTCTTATAGAGGACACCTAATGATGCAAGGCTTGCAAATCCATGGTCTCAATAAATATACAGAAAACAACTAACCTAAACCTAAATTCTGAAGATAACAAAGAGAGTACTAGTTATTTCAGAAGCAAGATAACACCTTGATCCTAGGATCAGTTTAATTGTTGTACGTTAATTAAACATGTCGAAAGTGGGATTTCTGTGCACAATAGATAGTCATGTGACCATCTCTGCTACTCCCAGCTGCAGAAGCTGCTACAAGTTTTAGTTTTATAAATACTAATAGTAAAGTAAACTCAAAAAAGTAGATCGATATTTGTCAGAAGTTCAGAGCTGTTAGAATACGACCCTGGAAACACAAACATAAGCCACATGGAACGATATTATGGTCCTGAGGTTCTGTTGTGAGACTTCAGAATAACTTTTTGAAACCTTAGCTTGTGGGAAAGACTTAAACTTGTGGTCGTTAAAAAAAATTCAAAAATGACAGATATCTAAGCTTTTCCCAAAACCAATGATACTTTGAACGTAGCCAAATTGGTCCCTAAAGATATCGTACGATTAGATGATATGTCTTAAACAACTGTTTCGGATAGAGATTCTAAGTTTCTTTTGGAAGAACTAGCGGTGTAAGTTTGGCACTAACTTGCTTTTTTTTACTACTTTTAAACCGTGAGTGATGGTCAAACACAAGTAAAAGAACTGTCTACCTTGATGAAAACAATAAAAAGAAAGATAAAAACATGGTAAGATCATTTACCCCATGCAAAGTTTACTTATAATATGGTTGTTCCATCGAATACCACTTTTCTTTTCTACAGCCATTTATAACTATAATCCTTTAACTCAATCGAATACCAATTTTCTCTTTACAGCTAATGTCAACCTAATCCAAGCCCGGTGATAAAAAAATCATGACAATATCATAGCTAAAATTTCATGAGCGACTTTAAATATTTCACTCTCGAGTTGGGTATCTTGCAAACTAAGTCGGCCCTTTCGATACAGTTGGTTACTTTTTCTGTATTACTTGAAAAAGGCTTCTTTTTTACTCCCCTTCTACTGCTAGGACTTCTTTCCTTTCATTAGCTGTATTCAAATAACCAATTAGTCTTCCTTCTTCTTGAGTATTTTATTGGTTTCCTTATCCATTTTGATTCTCAAGCATATCAATAGGCCTTACTGTCAAGGAAGTGAAAGTATCTAAAGCATTGCAAACATATTAGTCAAAAACTACTTATATTCAATTCTTGAAGAACTCATATTATTATTATCAGAATTCTCCCATGGTATGGATCTTGTACTAATTATTGGGCCAAGGTCCTCTAAACTTGGGATCTTCTTTTGTCTTATTATCAAGTAAAGATTCCATCCCCTATGGCCTTATCTATATTCTATACGAACCTTTTCTTTTGATCATGGATTTCATCAAACCATAAAAGAGATTGTTTTCACCAGTTTAACTCCTAAGAAATGATAATTCTGCACATGATTACATTGGAAGCTTAAAATATAGTAATATACTAGGCCTTATTCTCAGGGAAATGAAAGTATCAAAAGGTTTGCTAATATATTTGTCGAAAACTATTTGTATTAAGTTCAAGGTAGTACAAAGCGAGAAAAGTGAGAAACTAGGCACTAAGGCGAAGCGTTTCCAATAAATCGCCTTGATTTCAAATAGTCTATGCGATTTACTGGGGCGACCAAAAGCGTCGCTAGGTCGGTAACCACGCGATGGATTTTTGCATAATGGCTTATTCTTTTAATACAGCAACTATTTTTTTTATATAGGTTAACTAATTATTAATTACACATTTACACTATTCCAAGCCTAACTTAACACTCTAATTTGAGTTAACTAATTACATAATTAATCCTCTAATATAAGATAACAATACTAGTTGATTAGGAATTAGTTGATTAGAAAGATATTAGACTTCGAGTATTTGACTAAACATCTTGTTTGGTATTCTTCTGTTAGAAATAAAGATTTAAGGTAAGAATTTTTTTTATTTAATCATTATTTGCATGTTAGACACTGTCATATACACAAAAGGTAAAATTCACTAAGGCCCTCGCTTTTTGTCGACTCTCGATTTAGTCCCTAGGCAAGGCACATCGGCTTGAGATTGCTTTCGCCTTCAACTACCTTGATTCAGTTCCTAACAAACTCCTATCGTCATTATCAGAATTCTTCCACGGTGTTCATCTTGTATTAATTATTGCGCCAAGGTCCTGTAAGCCTAGGCTATTCCACGGTGTTCATCTTGTACTAACTTTACTGGTATTTGGTCTCTCTTCCTTGTTTGACTCTCTATTCTCCATTTCCTGTGTCATGATCCAGCTTTCTTCTTGATCATAATTAAGTGATTACGACGTCAAGCATATACCTCTAAGTACAGTAATATGGAATGGATAGCCACCTATGTAATCAATAGAGTATTATGTAAAACTTCTCCGTTATTAACATGAGTAGATTACCTAGAAGAGCAAAAGCGCAGTAGTGATACATGTTCACAGAAGTTCAAGAAATAAAGCTCAGCACTAGCGATAAATTGAGTGAAAGAGACCGAAAACAGCTGTGCTACTACTATCTACAAAAATTTTACACAGAAAATTACATGTGGAATTCTTTTGTTTGGGTACCCATGGCTTCCGACCTGTTGGTGATTAATTCATGGAGTTTGAGCCCAGCCCACCACCACACAGAATCATACCGGGTAAAGCCCTACCATTTAACAGAATCTCCTGGCATAATCAGCTAGTAAACCTTAGACTTCTAATAAGCAAGCCATTGGGCTCAAAAGCGATATTCTGGACTGATTTTTGTCAGAGAATACAAAGTCATCATGTTGTTCTGGAAAATTTAAACGAAGTGCATAACACCTAGTTCTATTAGTCATCATGTATGCATTATGAATTATTAACGGTCACTTAAACCACGATTCAAATTGAATATTACATTAGTAAAACTCTGACTATGTGCAAACCTCACATCTGCTTTTGTTGCCATGTCCTAACTCCTAAAAACCAAACGCCTAACAATCAAATTATGTAGCAAAAAAGCATTTAAGCAAGACAATAAACATTTTTAAATTCAAACCAGTCGACAAGTATATCAAACTGATAACTTCAACAATCAGAATAACATAACACAAGTTTACATCATATAATTCTACAATCTCGTATAGTTTCAGAAATCATAACTCAATTACCTGAAACACGGCACCAATCAATACCCGATATCATCAGGATCACCAACATATTCTGCAATCTGCTCCAACTTAACACTCAACAACTCATGAGTATCCGCATGACGCACAACTGCGGTTTCCCTATCCATGTCCTTCTCCTGTAAACTCCCGTAAACCCCCTTATACCTCCCATATAAAACCAGCACCGGCCCACCACGCCTTGGCAACGCCGTCTCCAAATCCTCCTGCTCAACCCCTTGAATAATTTCCCTTCCTTCATCCATTGCCACATCACACGTCGTAGGCCCTACCACATCCACAATCTCGCCCTTTTTCAAATACAACCTCCCGCGTTTCAACTCCTTACTTATCACCCTAACCCTAATTCGACTATTTAACCAATTCCTTCCCCGTCCAACACTCGTCTCCTCTCTCTCATACCTCTCTCGACCCCTTTTACTACTCTTCGTCTTCTCCACACTACCGTTTTCCTTCCTACTTTTCTCGCTCCCACGATCACCACGTCTATCACTACGATCATTACTAGGCGGAGCGGGCACATCATCAACAAACCCCAACCCTTGTTTCAAACCACGTCGCTTAAACTCAACCACCTTAACATCCTTCTTATTCTTCCCAACACCCATCCCTTCTTCCCAACCGTACCCTTTCAACAACGCGCTGGCAAAATTCTCTACCGGCATCTCATCAAACTCCTCGAAACCCCTATCCTCAGGCAAATTATCTAAGTCCCCTCTTAACTTATTAATCATAATACTATCTATCGCACTACCCGATTTCCCCGTAAACACATTATCATCATCACCAACATTATTAACATTATTGACACTTTTACTAGGTGTACCTTTTTTACGAACGTTTAAGCCGTAAGTGAGGTTCGATGCGTCGGCGGGGTCGACGGAGAGAGACGAGGACTCGAAAGCGAGGTTCGGGTCGTCGGATTTGGTGGGGAGGTCTAGGGGTTTGTTTGGGGTTCTCCAGTTGTTGGAGATTGGGGTGATGGTTGTGGGGGTGTTTGGATTTGGATTTAATGGGGGTTTAGATGGGTCGAATTCGGAGATGAATTGTTTTTGAGTGGGGGGTTGTGAGGGTTTTAATTGGGGTTTTTTTGGGGGTTTGTTTGAGGATTTTAATGAGAAGTTCATGACTGAATGAATCGGATTGATTTGTTATTTAGGATTTATTGGTTTTTAGGGTTCAGGGGAAATTGGGGAAGAAAGTGACGAAGATGAAGTTTCTTTCTTTCTTCCACCAAGTTGTGTAAATCAAGCGGGGTGGGATCTGCTTATTTAAATGTTTTATTTTTCGGAGAGAATTTCATATATATCTTTGTAAAAATGTGATATTGCTTGCAAAATTTTTAATTTCATTAATATCCTCTAAAAACATTATAAATACTTATATATCCAAAAATTAATTAAATTGTATTTACAGTGATTTTTATTTCTAAAAGTAATATATAATACTAAGGTAAATGTTATTTTACTATTTTACCCCACTTTCCCTAATCAAAATAATTTACTTACTTTGTTTCTTTTCATCTCTCGACTCTCGTATTTTCATATTCTGGTGATGTCTCCATCTTTCAAATCTCAAAACAAGTTTATTGTAAGTTGTTTAACTATCATTGATTTATCTTTTGTTATTAGCGAATTATAGTATGAAAAGCAAATGACTGAATATTCCTAAAAGCCTTTTAAACGCCTAAAAACGAAAAAAGGAATCAATGAAAGTGACAAGTGCTTAGGGAGATGGATTGATGATGGTTATATTGATAGTATTTTATTAATACTCATATTGACCAATTATTGATAGTCTTTTATGTACATGTGATCGTTCCAACTGATAAAAGCTATCGTTCTAAATCATATTGACCAATTATTGATAAAAGCTATTGTTTCACATGTCTTACTGAATTAGCTTTTGATTATCATCAGGTAAAGTGAATCTTTGCTGAATTTTGGTTAAAGATGGACAATATTGTTGATGTTAATAACAGTGTTCAATCACCGATTGTCAAGTAAGTTTATAAATTCCTTTTGTGTTCAATTAAATTAGGCTTATATATATGTTTCTTCTTTATTTCGCTTTCATGTAGAACTTGGGTGATTATCAAGTTGGTAGAAGTAGCGACAATCGTGCTGAGGTAAAGTATAAAGGAAAACGCTAGTAGGTTTTGTTAGATGAGAAAACATGTAGTTGTCGTGTTTGGCAGGTTAAAGGTCTTCCATGTGTGCACGCAGTGGCACTTATCGCTTTTACAAGGGATGCTATTTGGGATAGTTACGTCGATTCATATTTCACAATCGATAAATTTAAAGAAGCTTACGCTTCAGAAATTGCTCCAATCCCCGGAAATCAGGGGACGTCGAGTAAAGAATACAAAGTCTCGCGAGACTAATAACTCGAAGCAAAACTAAACAAGTTGCGTAAAGGAGTTGCAGCCATGTTTTTCGTTTACAAGTTTAAGATTTTGACCTGGTGTTATTTTGTTGAATACTTTTCATGTGTTGAATTTAGTATTGTATTGGGCAACATGGCTTTCGAATGAAAAAATTAATGTTATTTTGCATCTGAACTTTAATCTACAGCCATAGTAATGTGATGAGAAAACTTGTTAAATACAAGTAATGTTGTTAATGGTGTATGAAACAACTTGTCGAATTATTATATCATGGATAAACTAGCTTTTCTACTTATTAAGAAATGGGTAAAATAGTAAGAAAAGTGTATGTAAGTAATATTAAAAAAAGGGTAAAATAGTCATTTTACTTGTTAAATAAGAGGTAAATATTGCTTTTAGAAATTCAAATCATTATAAATACAATATAATTAGTTTTTGGGTATATATGAGTATTTTAGAGTTTTGGAAGGATATTGATGAAATTAGGAATTTTGCAAGGATATTGACGTAATATCAAAGTTTTACAAGGATATACATGAAATTCTCCCTATTTTTCGTATCTCAAAAATAAGGGGGTGTTTTTTTTTTAAGCCGTAACTTACAAGCTTATTTGTGTTTAGGCTTATATAAAGGAGGTAATTTGTATATTTTTTTAATTGATTGGCACATTTAAAATTTGATTGTTTTGATATATATATCCTTGCAGGGTGAAAATAAATAGAAGTGATGTGATGATATAAATGTCAAAATACTCCAGTTTGAGTGTGTCAATCAATTACGAGAGTGTGCAAATCACTTCCCCTTATATAACGTAAGCCCCAATATATTTGCTTATTTTGAGACTTTTGGATTTATATAAGCGCAAAAGTTTTAAAATAAGCCGAAAAATCAAAGCTTATGAAATATAAGCCGTAATCAAATAAGCACTACGAGATAGCTTATTTAATTTCGGCTTATATTTTATAAGCTTGAATTTTCTGGCTTATTTTGAAATTTGTGGACTTATATATGTTAATCATATATTGATAAGACTAATAGTAGTCATTAGTGGATAACTACAAAATAATTAGTTGTATAAGTATGATGATTAGTGGGGTTTACCTAAAATAAATCATGTAATGTTCCTATATGTAGTCTTTCCATTTGTATGTAATGATCAACAAAATCAATTCAATCATTCTTATCGAGTATACATACATGGTATCAGATCGATCCTAAAACACCTGACCCTAAAACCAAAAACAGCTGCCTCCTTCTCTGGCCGTCGGTTTTGGCCGACGGTTCGGAGGTTCTCTCCATCACTCTTTTCTGAAATACACTTGTCGATTTTTTTTATGTTAATTGAGCCACCATTGAATTCCAAAAGTATGGACACCCCTTTGACTATAATACAATTCGTCTTAGGACGAAAACAAGCAGCCGACACCTTTTCTTTTATTATTTGAAGATAAGAGGCAAAGAGACATATAAATATTCATATATTTTATCTTCTCTCGTCGAACGTTCAAAGGGTATAAAGGATTTAATTCCTTTTAGTTTGAATACATCACATAATAAAGATCATTATGTTTTTCTAGGGAAAAACAAGCCCCGTTTGTTTGGAAGGTTTTTTGGGAGTTGAAGTTTTAGAACCAATTTTTGTTTTTTCATCTTTTCTTTTGATGTTAGTGCATGAGTTTTAGCTGTAATTTCCTTTATTTTAGTTGTAGGGGATACTTTGGGTTATACCGTTTGTTTTAGTTGTAGGAGATACTTTGGGTTATTTCGTTTGCTTTAGTTGTAGGGGATACTTTGGGTTATCCCGTTTGGCCACGATACTTTGGTTTATCCTGTTTGGTAAGGGATACTTTGGTTTATCTCATTTGATCAGGATACTTTGGTTTATCCTGTTTGGTACGGATACTTTGGTTTATCCGGTTTGTTGCGTGTTTATGTATGCTGTTGCTTGAAGTTGTGCGCTTGTTATCGAATCTCTTCTTCAACAATTATTTATTAGTGTTACTTTATTGTTTATTAACTTTTAATCTCCAGTCCGAGCTTTCGTGATTTCGTCGCTCGGACTGCGGGGGAGTGTTAACCGTATATTGTGATAAGACAATAGTTGTCATTAGTGGATAACTACAAAATAATTAGTTGTATAATTATGATGATTAGCTTGATTAGTGGGGTTTACCCAAAATAGATCATGTAATGTTCTTATATGTAGTTTTTCCATTTGTTTGTAATGATCAACAAAATCAATTCAATCATTCTCTCATCATTCCTATCGAGTATACTTACAATATAAGTTTGTCATATCATAATAAACTTATATAAGCCCGCAAGACTCAAAATAAGCCAGAAAATTGGGGCTTATAAAATATAAGCCGAAACAAAAATAAGCTCATGAGCCACATATAAGCTTAAACAAACACCCCCTAAATAGTATAGTTGTAACACCCCAACCCGACAAGGGTCCGAATGTCACATTATGGAGTAATATCAGAACATACTAATAAAAAAAATTTGCAAGCGGAAGTCTTATAAAATAAAATACCAAGTCATATAAACGAATGACTTGCAAAGAAAAATACAAAATCCAATATGTCAAAAAAATGTAATATCAAAACAATGATCTTCCAAAAAGAGTCCACTAAGATAGGGAAACTAGGGTCGGTTCATCAAATGCTCCTACTCTCAGCCCATGAAGCCCAACATCCTACTAGGTACCTGCCGCATGGAAAAGAAAGTGCGGCTGAGCTTAAAAAGCCAAGTGAACAGATATGACAAAATAAAAACTAAACAAAATAAATATATGAAAGGAATCAAAGGAAACTGATATCAAGGTCACAACAAATGAGCAAAATGAGTCAATGATGAACCTGCAGAACACAATATTAACAGATAACTAAAAGAACATAAATCAAAGGAGACCAAAGCAAAGCAGCGCATCAGCGAACATACATAAGCACGTATAAATAAACAAACATACATATACCGAACATAAACAAATAGGGGTTGATAAACAATATCATAAACAAAACAAGTAACCAAACAGTGCACAAGCATAACAATCAGCGTATCAACTAAACCTAAATATGGCAACACAAATAAATCAGATAATCAGAATACATATAAGCCAAGCTGAATTCTATAAGCAGGCGAAAGCAACTAAATTGAATGTAAGCATAGCAATCACACAAGTCAGATAACCCACAGTTAATAAACAGATCAAGTATCATAACCAGCGGAAATACTAACAGCGTTATAAACATGATAGTCACATGTATCAGGTAGGAATACCAAACGAACATCATAATTGAATGAATTAACCAACAAGAACATAGCATGGCAAACTAAACAAGTCAACTAGACAGATAACATAAGTTGAACCATATTCCTTCATCAACCAGTAGCATGAACAAAAGTGTAAACATGATAGATCAACAAGTCAAGTAAACATCAATTACTAAGCCAAAACAATATCTTAAGCAACGGAAAAATACCAACCAAAAGTACAAGAATGGTAGTTACAAATAGCAAATAGGAATACTAAATGATAATCATAGCCCACAAAATAACTGAACGAGGTATAACATGGTAAAAGGATGAGTCAAATAATTACATACTAGCATGACAAACGGGTGAATCAATTAGTCACGTAATAGCATGGTAAACAGATAGTCACATATTAATCATATAATAGCAGGGTAAACGAATGAAGTGGTAATCGGAAGTATAAGCTTGGTAGTCAACCAAAATGGAATGAGAGTATAACAAGTCAAATGAACTGGAGTATAGTATGATAGTCGGATGAATCACATAAGGATAATGAATGAATGAGTAATCAACGGAAATTTAAAAACGAGAAATATAGAATATGGTGCATTGTAGAATAACGTGAGGCATAACAAAGATAAAAGGTCATGAAAGGAAAATATCAGTAATCTACCACGAGCCCAAACAAATCAAATCATATCATATCATAAGTAACCATGGAGTAGCTAGCTTCTAAAATGTGAAAGACGTGTATTGCACACAAGCATCAGTCACCAAATAAATCATATCGTATCCAAATCAAATCTAGGATGCATCCATACGCCCCTGTGAAGATATTAGTGGCCAAACATATATAATAATCTTGACCTCATAATATACATAACGAAAAAGGGACGAGATGGTTCATCACTCGACCACCCTGGAGTCATGCCATTGGTGCATCAATGACATGGCCATGTTACCTTCATGGTTAGGAAAATGGCTCGGGTATCAAACTGAATGGTCAAAGGCAAAGTCAAAAGTTTGGCAAAATGTCTAAGTCATCAGAATATCACAGGTTCATAATCAAAGGTTCACAATCAAATGGTTCAAGGTTCATAATAAAAATAGCTAAAGATCAAAAGATGTGCAAGAGATCATGAGAAACCTTAAGAGAAAGGTCAGAATATTTGTACCTTAACGCCAATGAAAGGAAAGCAAACGAATGAATGAACACAAAGATACAACGTCGCGTTTTCTTCAATTAATCTACACGGATTATGGTTCGCATATCATTTATATATTTATAGTCAAAGTTATTCTTTGATTTATTGGCCATATACTTATTGTTATGCTTGTATTACATATTAGGTTTTAAACCTCAATTCTGGACCTGTATTGGATGAATTTTCATGACTATTAACTCAACTCAAATAAAATTAGGAAAATTCTCAGGTGTTCCCTTATTAGTTAGGTTACTTTATGAATTTTTGGAGATTTTACTACTGAGCTTAAGTGTGGTTTAAAATTTCATATTTCCATACCTGCCAAAAAAGTGTTTACATTTATTATACCTATTTAAACACCTTGGAAAAATTCCCAAAAATTCCAGAAATTCATTTATATCCTAAATATCAATCCTGTAAAAGGAGAGCTCAAAATTCCCTTAGGTTTGAAAATGAAAAATCAAACAATCCAACTGAATTTCAGACTTATTTTCTCAGCTTTGACACTTGATCCCGTAAAATTCAAAAATACGACTTAGACAACTCCAAATTCGTCCAAACCACTTTGTGAACTTAGCCAATACATAAAATAAGTTTTTCCAACGAAAATCCAGATTTTAACCCTTATGAAACTCAAAGTAAACATGGTTTCATTCAAATATGAGCAACACATAAAACATCAATAACTTCAATTTCATGGTTTTTTTGGTTATCTAAGGTATGTATGAACACAGTAAATGCCCCCAAATTTTATGCATTATACATTATCAAATACAACTCAAATATCAGGATTTTAGAGTTCACAATGTCTGAATCAAACAAAAAATTCAAGAAGTGAACTTTTATTTTATTTATTGTTTAAACCGATGCCCAAAAATCTTTATTAGTGAAACTTTTGTTTTACTATATGAAACAATCTAGTTGTGTCTTCTACTTCATGAAACCAAATGGAACAATAGTAGGAAGTAGGAAAAAGGAAGAAAACCAAATGGAACAGAGTATGCTTACCATAAAGGATTCCTAAATCAGGGTCAGGGTACTGCGTGCGCGATTTTGCCAAAACTTAACCATTCTCAAGATCTCTCAGGTTTACTTGTGAAATTTATGTTCATGGAAGAAATTGAAACACAAATATAAACTATTGCTTTAAAGAACTAAATTTGTAAAACTATACATTGGCAATTGAGCAAATTGGCGGGAAAGGTAGTGAAATGACAATAATACCCTCAATGACGAAGCACTTAACGAGATAAATAATGGAAGTTAGCAAAAAGTAGCTCTTGGTGGCTGTTTTGTAAAAAACGTAAACATTAATTTTTTTGCAACAAAAAACATCTCGGTGTGATCCTTGCGTATTCGTGTTACTTTAAAGACCAAATTTGCAATTTACCCTTAAAAAAAGTGAGATCACTACACAACCAATCAAATATCATTTATACCCACTAAACTTTTTTTATTTGTTGACACTGTCGAGTCGGAAACCCAGGTATAACCAAAAAATGAGACTATTATTTTGAGACATCCAAAAATAAACATGAGAACAATAATTTTAATACGGAAAGAGTACTTTGTTTCTCTGAAACAAACTAATAAATGAAAGGCGGATAAACAAGTTAAACCGCTCATGAGTTACATGGAATTGATTTATTAAAAGTTTAAAATGAGCCTAACTTAAACAAGAATGAGTTCGAGTTTAGTGTGCGGCTCGTTTGATAAAAGAACTTGATTAGGTTTGCAGGCCTAAGAAATGTATACTCATATATAAACAAGCTCAAAATAAATAAATGAGAGCGAAGCTAGTTGCTTAACAACTCAACATTGATTCAAGTTGAGCACGAGCTATAAGTTTAGGGGTCAAAACAAGTTGCGCTCGATCTTTATGAATACAAACGAGTTGAGCTTAACTCTGATCGACATGGGCTCGGCTCAGCTCGTTCTAAACCAAATTTATGGAAAACAATGTTTAACTAATGTTTCATATTGATTTAATGAATATTGTATGAAAGTTCTCCTAACCAGAGTTGTTACAACGTTTCATAAAGCAATTATCTTTGTAAACATCTAAGATAAGCATAGGATTCGCATTACAAATGACATAATTATTGTTTTTTACTGTGTGACGTGTAGTGGTGGTTCAAGGGTAAATCAAGTAAAGCTAGGGCTTTAGGCCCTTAACTTTTAAAGGCCCTGGTTTTCTAGGACCTTGTGTATTTATAAGTCACATGTTTTTCTTGATTGTTTCCTTTAGAGATTTGATTATGTAAGGCCTCAATTAACCGATCAATATTAAATAATAAAAAAGTTTGTTTATTTTTTCTTTTCAAGCCCAATAAATATATCAATTGTATATAAAAGGCTCATTTTTACATGAAAAAAAAGAAAAACAAAGCAAAGATTAAATTATTTAGCTTATTTAAAATGTGGATATAAGACTGTTATTAATAACCAATTAATCGTTTGCAATCATTTTCTTTAGTAACGGTTATTTGGTATGACTTATTGTTTTCAATTAATTTAATTGGTAAAATTTTACAATCCAATAAATATCTCCACTACACTATAAAGCTTTGGGATCATCCAAAAATATAAGTCTTAGGGTGTGTTTGTTTTAAAAAAAAAAAATCTTACTAGCCCTCTTACTCTTACCAGTAAGGGATGGGCAGACGTTTTGGTTGTTTGTTTTTTTCTTTTGAGTAAGATCCAGTTAGACATATAACATCTTACTCAGTAAGAGGTGGAAGACTTGTCTTACTGCCTCTTACTCGTTTTGTAAACTTTATATAATATATTTGATTGTTTATTAACTATGTTATATTTATGATAAAAAGTCTTGTTTCATATTTACATAAGTTACTTATTATCGCATTGGCTTGGTTTAATAAACAAATTGCAAAAACGAGCACTTAAAATCATTCGGACACTTATACAAAAACAAACAACATTATTTCGTTCAGATTTAGACTTTCTAGCCACCTCTTACCAGTAAGATGCGGTAGTCAGATTCAGACCCTAAACATCTTAATGAAACAAACACACCCTTAAAATATTAAGTCAACGCACTTTCTTATTATGAAATTGTGTTGGTTTTGCAATGAAACCAATAGTTTGCATCATACTCATCATAAATAAATGCAAATGAGTTTAGCTTAAGCTTTGACCGGTTTGGGCTCGGTTCTGCTCGTTCCAAACCAGATTTATGAAAAAAATTGTTTAACTAATGTTTCATATTGATTTAATAAATCTTTATGAAAGTTCTCCTAACCGGAAATGTTACGACGTTTCGTAAAGCAATTATTTTGTAAACATCTAAGATAAGCATAGATTTGCAATATAAAAGACATAATTATTGTTTTTTACTATGTGGAGTACTGGCGTGCACAAATCAAAATCAAACAACTCTTATTTACAAGTTTGTGTTCTTATTCTTCGACTATTACAATCTATACTATATAAAATGGAAAAAAGATCAAAGTGAAAAATGTTGAAAATTGAATGTTGAAAACATGGTCGATGGAGAGAGAAATACATAATATAATTAATACTCTTATTAAAACACCTCATTACTTAAAAGTACAATAATTTATTCATATTGTACAACCAATTAAAAGCACAACTACCAAATTAAAAACAACCAATTAATATACCCCTTACTAAAAAGTACCATAAAATTTTCATAACGTACAATTTAAAGAAGCTACAACATAATACAAAATATAAAATAATTAAACACTAATTAATGTTATTTTTTAAACACCCTAAAATTAAAAGTAAATGTTATTATACACATTGTACATATTAATAAAACACGCAAAACTTCATACAAGCTAAAAAGTTAATAGTACATATAGTTTTGAAAATCAAACAAGACCGGACCAAGGTGTTCAACTGGGAACTTGTGTCACCACCGGTTCGGCTAACCAATTAAAGCCATCCGAAAACGAACCAGAGAGGACCCATTGAAACCGATACCGGGTTGACCCGGGACGCTTCAAACCCAGCGGGCTGACCCGGTTTAATTTGACGTGTTTTCGACCCAACCTATCGGTTTGACTTGGTTTAAATCGACATGTTTTTTGATCGGAACGGTTCAACCGGTTGAACCACCCGAGTCAAATCCAGTTTCAAATTTGACAAAATTATATGAGAAATGATGAAATAGTTGTGGAACCCGTGACAATTTTTTTTTAAAAAAAAAAAAGAGAGACCAAGTAATTGTAGTTTTTTGTTTATTTTGCTTTGACACATGTAATTTGTCATTTGTATAATGTTATTTTAAAAAATGTTGCTCTTGCACCACTTAAAGGACTAACATATATGAATCGTCTTTTAAAAGTTAATATATACTGTATAGCCATTTGTCCAATATATCAATAATGTTATGTAAGTTTATTAAAATCACAAAAATTAAATAGTATTGTTATCTTTAGCGATAATTATTTGTACCTCAAACAAATAGTTTTGAACAATGCATAAATATCTATGCAAATTGATAGTACAAAATAATCTTATTATGGTGATATCAAATTTGCAAAGTTACAATTTTAAAAGCCACACACCTAATGATAAACGCTACACATATAAAAAAAAATTGTTATCACTGCCTAAAATACTGACAAAACAAGAAAAAGCGGTCACACATATTGGCTATACCTCTAAACTACAATATAATATTGTCAACTACATAATACCGTTGCTTTTTGTAATGCTTGAATCTATTATTACTAAAAATATTAATAACTTAAAACAATCTTATTAGAAAATCACACTTAGATTGACTCCGCGTAAGTTTTTTAAAAACTATATATTTCTGCTGCTATGCAACCACGCATCATAATTGTAGTTATTCGAAAATGATTCTCTAATGCTACAAATACAGTTTGTTGAAAGAAACTTATGGGTCGTTGAAATTTTGCAGAAAACTAGACATCGTTGCCGCTAAGCGCGGGTACTCGTCTAGTTTTAAAAAATGTACGCATCCGATCATTTGGAATCTTGGTTCCGTCAACTTGGTATAAACTCGAATCTCAAGATTCCCTAAAGTAAACAAGTCATACTCGTCTCGGCTTGTCTCATTTACGCCCAACATGAGTTAAAAGAGTAAGAGAATCTATAATACTATAAACTTGAGCCCCTTAATTTAATGTGCAAGAGTTAATGTGCACAACAATTTGTACGGTACAATCCGTGTAAAGTCATATGATTTAATACCAAGTAGTGAAATATGTAAAATTCAATTAAGTCGTCATTAATCGGAGGTATACGAAGAGACATGAAGTTACATTGTGATCATTACTTGGAGGTATACAAAGAAACAATGCATTTAGTTGTTGCAACACTTCATATTCATCTTAAGGAGCCTATAAATAACACATGCATTTCTTAAAATTTCCACACCATGCAGAAGAAGTTTGTGCCCGTGAATTACGTGTTATCAGTCAAGGTATGTTTGTTGTCATTTGCTTTGTTTACTTTCCTCTTCTTGCAATACTTGCTGATATGTGTGATATATTGTACATGATGTGGCTTATGTATGTGTAATTTTCGTTCATTAATGTTGAATATTTAGACTTGATTTCATAATTAGAATGTTACTGTCGCGTAAAAATGTTAAGGGCAAAAGAACTAAACCTTTACATATAGTGCATGCATATGGGTTGTTTAGAATTCGAAAACGATCATTAAAAGCCTTCCTGGATATGATGGTGATCTTCCTTTCGATCAGTTTCGAAACCGGGTACGTATATTCTACACTTCATCAATTTTATTCTAACCTTCCTGCTGCTTTTTGGTACGTTCATCTGCTTATTACTACGTATTATTTTTTTTTCTTCATCAATTTATTAGTTTCATGTTCATTATCATTATTTATCTGATGAAACCCCAAGTGTTTTATGGAGTATTTGTTTACTAAACTGATTCAGGTGTCCAGAAAGAAAGGGTACCGCTAATTTCTTGCAAGAGGTAAGAACAGAAACAAAATCTTCACATTTTTCTGTTATGTTAGATTACATATTAGTTGAGTTTCTGTATTTTACTAATAGGTAACATCCAAAAAAGATCAAGAGCAATATTGGGCAGATGGTGTGGTCTTTTCCAAGCATTTTTAATAGAAAATTTGACAAGTCGTCCATTCTTTGTTCTCCATTTTACAAAGATCTGCTTTTGTCACCACCATGTTTCACCGTTAGTGTGAATGTTGCTTAGAGAAAGTGCCAGGGGGCATATATAATTGGTGCATAGTTGTTACTTTAATAAAGAATTGAACAACAATTGGAGCTTACGTAAAATGGGACAATTATTTACTTACGTGATGTCCAAGATAATGAAAGTTTGTGCAAGTGCCACTCGATAACAATGGCAGATTCACGCTTTAACGTAAACTATTTCATTTTGTCACATTCTTAATTATTGTAATAAGTCGATGTTATCATATTTGTCAAGATATATCGATCACATTGAGATACCTGTAATGATTTAAGTTTAATTAAGACATGTAACAATCTTGAAATAAGGAGGTATATTATTATTCTATGCAGTATAATTTGAATTTTATTTTAGATTGGAACATTTCAAGTTAATCAGTAAAAGAATACATTGATGAGATTAGTGATTCATAGTTATCGGTGTACTATATGGTTATTCAATTTTTTTGTCGAATTTTTGTTAGATAAAATTCATAAAAAGATTTGTGATATATCATCTATACTACTATAAACTTGAACCTCTTAATTTAATGTGCAAGAGTGAATGTGCACAACAAATTTTACGGTAGAATCCGTGTAAAGCCATCTTCTATAATACTATAAACTTGAGTCCCTTAATTTAATGTGCAAGAGTGAATGTGCACAACAATTTATACGGTACAATCCGTGTAAAGCCATATGATTTAATATCAAGTATTGAAATATGTAAAATTCAATGAAGTCGTCATTAATCGGATGTATACGAAGAGACATGAAGTTACATTGTGATCATTACTTGGAGGTATACAAAGAAACAATGCATTTAGTTGTTGCAACACTTCATATTCATCTTAAGGAGCCTATAAATAACACATGCATTTCTTAAACGTTCCACACCATGGAGAAGAAAAAGTAGTTGGCGTTCATATCTGCTAAAGCTGGTAATTATTTAACCTTTTGTATCCATGCATGCATATAAATTTTGATTTCCTTTTGCATGGCAACCACATGCATGCATGCACATTTGAATTCTTATCGTAATATAAACCAATTAAGACTATATTAAAGGCATATTGTAGTGGTATTAAATAATGCTATTATCATGCAGTTGAGAGGTTTTGAGTTAATAAGATCTATCACTTTAGTAACCGAACCATTCACCATGGAGAATGGTTACTCACTCCAACGTTTAAGGTAAGTACCAGTTTATGCTATTTTACCCATTTGAGATAAAATACAATCCAAATGGACCTAATAACAACCAAATAAGCAGGCCAAGTGACATTTCTCATTTTCTTCAAAAGTTTATTTTTGACATTTCGTCTATTTTAACATGGATCATAATTGGTTGTTTTATAAAGTTGATACTGAATGTTAATATCATATAATAGAAAAGATTTTACATTTGATGTGTTCTCTGTATTTTGCATAATAGGTTCATGCAAGAATTCAACAAAGAAGAAAGTGACCGGCTTTGATGAATCATCAAAGTAGATGATACGTATCGATGTTTAAGTTTTATATAATAATAATGATAAATTATTGTAACATGCTAGGGATGCATATCATTAAACTTAGTTTTTGATATAATATTAACAAAACCAAGGTTAGAGGATAATAATACGATATGGATTCATTCATTTTATGGAAAATGTTCCTTTTTCTGGTAGAGCACTAATGTGCCCATTTTCAAATTCTGCTCCTACTATTGAAAAACGGATTGAATTTGATCTCGCAAAAGATTGCCTTATGGTAAAAGAATAGCTAAAAGTTGGCCCCATCGACACTAATGGTGTTTGAACAACGTGGGTGTTGCATGTGTCATGTTGTGAAGCATTTGCTATTAGGGTTAGGTGTTAACCCTACTATTTCAGCTGTTAATGATAGTGACGCGGCGGAGCTAAGGCGAATGTCCGGTAAGGAGATGACGGAGTTGCCGGTGGTGTATATTGGTGGGAAGCTGTTTGGTGGAATGGAAAGGTTAATAGCGACACATGTTACTGGTGAATTAGTGGCGGTTTTGAAAGAAGCTAAAGCTCTTTGGCTTTGATTTTTAGTTTGACTTTGACTTTGACCTCTATAATGAAATGTTTGTAGCTTTTAAATAATGATGCTGGATTAAATTTTTAGTATACTCTGCCGGGGTTTAATCTTTAGTAAGTGAACATTGATTCAGAAATAGACTATATAATATTTTTTTTGAATGGCGGAAATATATAATATGTGCAAATATTTTCGGTGCACATGATATCGATGAAAGAAGTATGATGTAGAGAATTCATAAACACATGAAGTGATTTCAAAGGTTCTTTTTTTTTAGAACGGCTTTGACTGTGGCTACATGGACCCTAGCCCAGAAGGCGTAGCGACCCACACAGCCAGGAATGAACCCAGCCCAGAAGGCAATGACGTCCAGACCTGTTACACGCACACGCCAGGAAACCTCTTATCATCTCCCCAAAGTGGGTTTGCCAAGGCTCGAACATGAGACCTCTCGGAGAAGAGTAAAACCTGGATACCGCTGGACTAAACATCCGTTGGTTCTTATGTATAATACATAATATAATTCATGGTTTGTGCACAAAATCATGTACGGTACAAACATGCTAATGCTTCACAAAATCTCTCAATTGAATGTAATGAAATGAAGGTGAAGCCCTTCCACACGGGTGTGCCTTTGATGGATTTTAGTCATTTATGTTCAATGGATCTTTATCATTTATGTTACTTTGATCTTACTATTATACCGTTAACAATGTTTTAAAATGTGTAGTTACACTAGAAATCGAGTTTTTGCACCAAACATTGATCGGAAATATCATATCTTTGTAATTGAAATTTATATAATTTGCCATCACCACCGACCAAAAAGTTTAATTTATTAACTTATTTTATTTAATTTCGTATTTTTTATTTTGTAATTTTTTGATGTTGTTTTATTTTTTATTTTTTTTAATGTTTAATTCTATTAATGAAGTATTAGATTGTTTAATGAATATAATTGTTGAGGGCAAAATTTTTAAATTATAATTATAAAAAAAGTGAGTCCCAACAAGTGGTGTTATTTGGTGTTAAATAACTATCTTGAAAAATTAGTTAATTATTCGTATAAAATACCATGAAAATAACACAAAAAAAGCAAAACCAAAAAAAAAAAAGCAATTTTTGAGAATACATAATCTTCACGTGCCTATTGCACAAACCATAAACGCATAAAATCGTGTAATTTATAAGAGCAAAAAATATAACAAAAGTGACAAATAAATATGGAAAATAACGAATATATGCATAATTCATATTAAAATATTAAATAAACTACTTTAAATACAAAACTTATGATAACATCAATTGCAATACTTTACATGTAACCACTTGCATACAATATTACGTAAAAAACACGTATATATTCAACCCTAATTGGTGCAACGCACGGGTGTTTGTAGCCTCGTACAATATACTTTTAGCCAAACTTTAATACTTAATTCGTTTCAAAAAATTTATCCACGAACATAAATAAAAAAAAGGAATGTCTAACTAATGCCCTAAGGGCATTGGTTAAGATTTGTCTCTTGTGGTTTTTAGTTACACAAATGGTCCTTATATTTGACATATAATTACATATTTGGATGAGGGACCCACATAAATAGTTTTTATAAACCACAAAAGGACAAATCTTAACCAATGCCTAAGAAACATTGGTTAGACATTCCCATAAAAAAAAATATAATAATAATAATAATAAAACCATTAACTACAACTTTTATATAATGGGATGAAAATTCTGCCTTTAGAATTTTCAATCCCAATTTGGCACTGAAAAATATATAATATTTATTGAGTAATGTGTGTACTAGTCTAACAATTTATAACAGTCAAAGGTTGTGGCGCCAATTTTTTACTAATCAATGGCGATAAACTTTCATTTGCCAAATTCTCACACTGGCTCACTAGTTTACACTTGATCCAAAATTTCCCACCACAAAATTCCTAAAACATATTATCCTTCCTCAAAAATGTCACTCCATATCCTCTCAATAGTTTCACTTACCAACACTTTTAGTCTACTTTAATGCATATTAAGTTAATGGAGTATATAGCAAAGTTATCCAAAAACACTCCATTGGAACAAAGTCACAACGGAATATTAAAAAAAAAGGGTTCCATAACAAACGTGGCAATAAAATTTGGTGTATGTAATCGTAACGTAAGTCGTGTTTGGCACAAATTAAAGCCAAACGTCAAGGATCAAACGCTTGATTTATCCTCATTGATTATAAATGGTTTTACATGTCAAAACCATCGAAATGATACTACCTAGTTTCTGGAGAAGATGAACCATTAAGAACATGTCAAATCAAAAAAATTATCACAAAAGTTATGTTTCTAGCTGCGGTTGCACGACTAAGATTTGATGCATTCGGTAATGAAGTGTTTCGGGAAGGAATGGTATTTTCCCGCTAACAACAGTAGAACCAACTAAGTGTTCAAGTAAGAATCGTGTTGCGGAAACATTAGAAACAAAACCTATTTTATCATTAACTAGATATGTAATAAGTTCATGATTGATAGAGAAAGTATTACCGGCTATTAGAGCTAAATTGCCGCAAGGTCATGAGGGTCCAATTTATATTCAACAAGACAACGCAAGACCCATATTAGTGTTAACGATAGCGAGTTTCTTGAAGCATCATCTCGAGATGGGTTTGATATACTCATTTGTTTTTACCCCCCAAATAGTCCGAATAAATGTATTATTACTTGGATTTTTTTCATGTAATAGAATCACTTCAAGAACAAAAGTCATTGGGTACAATCGACGAGCTCATTGGATCGGTTGAAAATTCATTTGAAAGAATGGTATTCATGAGCTTAACAATGTTTTTTAACTTTACAAACAATGAAGAAGGTTCGGGGTGACAACGATTATCAAACACCACACATCAGTAAGGGTAGGTTGGCACGAGAAGGTAATTTGCCATTGCAAATTAAGTGTGATCAAATCCTCATAGATGATGTTGACTCATATTTGCATTAGTAAAAAAATGAAATATTATTTAAGTTTCTTTAATTATAAAAATGAGTGCTTTTGTCAAGAAATTGTAGCAGTAGTTGCTCAAAAATTAGCAGTAGACGTTTTTGAAAAATTGAAGTTCGTAGGCATGTACTTCGTAAATCTTATGTACTGGTGGGTTTTTAAATGGTTTATCTTGCTTTTATTTACGTAAGGGTACGTTTGGTTTAGATACAAGAATCACTATAGGTATGGATTTGATAATAGAAATTATACACGAATCACTATTGGTTTCACTATTTAAATATTGTTGTTGGTTTGTTACATAGATGTAGGAATCATTTTCACTTTTTTTTTGTTAAAAGGAGTTTAATACACCTGATAAATTTTATTACACCAAAAACATTTAAGTACATAAGATGTGAGTAAATCGTACATCACAAACTGTTACAAACGGAAAAAACAAACGCACCATTTTGCTTCAAACCAAACCTATCATAAGTATGACAAACCAAAACTTATGAAAAACTACTCTATAAAACTATGAACATCTAGAATGACCATATGCCTTTATATCAAAAGCATCACAAATAGCTAGTTGATCTTCAGTCAAATCTTCGTAGTTATCATCATCATACGGGTTATAATCATAATCATCTTTCCAACGCTCGTATAGGCTCTTAAATTCAATTCCACCTCCAATGCCATGAAACCTGATGTTTCATTAAAAACCTCCTCCACTTCATTGTCACTATCCTCGTCCTGAATAGGCTCCGCATCAATCTTTTGCCCCTCATCCACAACAATTTTAGCCTTCATGGAACTACCCTATTTGCGATCGTTTCAGCAGTTGAAGTCCCCACATTTACAATTACGTTGTCCTTTTCCTTCAACGCTTCAAACGAGTTCTTTAGATCAACCAGGTTTATATCATTCGAATTCATAGATCCCTTATTACTAGAACCAGCTTTGTCTTTTTCGCACCACATCCACCACTTCTTTAACACATAAAATAAAAATAAAAATATAATTAGAAAAATCACAATTGCCTAATGGAAAATCAAAAGTGACCAACTTACCATAGATTGGTTTTATGAGTTTAGATCCACTATTTTTACTAACAATGCTCAACCAAACAATTGGAATGATTTTTCATTGGAATTCCTTGATTTTTATACCCATTAAACACACAACTCCTTAGGCTATGTACAACAGTGACAATGGACGACATTCATTTTGCTTGCCACATCAACTTTCTCTCTTCGGCAACTTACATACGACTTTTTACCACACCAAAGCGACCTACACTACGAAAACATACCCGACAAAATACACTTTAATTTAATTAAAACACACACGTACGCACACAAAACAAACACACGACATCGGTCGTGTTCTCGACCGAAATACCATGCCGACCGAGTGAGACCGAAATATGCACATCAATAGCGGCCGAATCAAATGAAGGTCGACCTACACCACTACCGAATCAAATGAAGCTGTTGTGCATAGCCTTATTGATTGTTGCTTTTATTGGTCTTTGTGATATTAAGGGTATTAAAGGAAATTTGATCAACTATATCCATCTATTTCATCTCAAATTAAAAATGCAAAATATAATTATGTGATAGAGCCTTAAAGAGAGTAGTATATTGTCATTTTTGGCCTAGAACGACGTCGTATGGAGCAAACATGTCCAGGAACACGAACACATACATAAACTAGTTAGATTCCCTCCTTATCTTTCCAACCACATTAACAAACATGTCATCACCCCTACCCTCATCCTGCTTCTCTTCAACATCCATAATAAACCACACTCCTAGAACCCCATTTTCAAAACCCTTTTGCATCCCATTTTCACTTCAATCTCCATTATTTAAACCCATAAATTCAATCAAATTTGCCCCATCAAGAAACCCCAACAGCTTTGTTTGTAACAGTTCATCTACTGCTTCATCACCCACCACCAATTATGAGGTATTTTACTATCAATAAATTTGTTAAATTCTTTGATGTTTAAGCAAGTAGCATTTTTTTTTATTATTATTATTTTTTTGGGTTTAATTTGAAGTATGTGCATCAAAATTAGGATTAAAAATGCTGGATTTATTAGTAAGAAGTTTATAGAATGGATTTATTTAGTGTGTTTGCATTGTATTTAGAAAGTGATTATTGGTAAAAGTTATTATAATTATTAAGTAGTTATCATCACTAATAGTTCAATTCCTGCGCTAACAACTCTGAAGTGGTCACGCCTACCTTCCCGAATTTGTGGAGACAATTACGACTTATATATAAAACATGACTTGTTTTGGTAACTAACTGCAATATACTAGTAAAAACTCTGGTTTTGGCCCTCCTAGATTTATGTTTATATATTTTGGCCCTCCCAAGAATAAGCTTGAAGCTCCGCTACAACCCCGTGGATTAGTCGGCTAAAAGGTCGAAAACCATGGTTACCCAAAAAATTAATCAAGGGGTGTATGGAATTGCTTATTAGAACTGTTTATTGGGTTTTGATAAGCAGGTTGGACTTTGATAGAGAAGAAGATAGCTAAAATGGGGCCAAATAAGCGGTTTGGTAGTTGCTTATACAAAATGCTTATAATTATACCTCTTTAAGTTCCGCAATAAGCACAATTGGCAAACACTAATGGAATTATTGCATTTGTTATGACAGAAGCAAATCAGAGACTATCTTCTGCATTTGGTTTTACAGTGATTATCTGATATTTAGTTATGAGTTATTAGTGTCTGAAAATCAGTTAAAGAGTAGTTGCAACGAGATTAATTATATGATTAAATGTAACTTTTTAAATATTCAGAATATTCAAAGAACTGAAACGTGTGATTATTAGATCATCACAACGTCAAACAGCGTAAGCATGTCCACACACTATCTCATGTATGCATTGCAGTTGATTTATGATTTTAATTATTCTGTATCCAATAATCACTTTCATAAAGCAATGCCAAACACCCCGTCTAAAGGTCAAAGGTGTATTAACAATCAAAATTTGAACTATCGAAACGATTCTCATTAATCTTGAAGTTAAAACGTGTTCATTTAACTGTTGAAAGTTAAACTTTGATTCTGCTATGTGACGAATAACATACAACGTTATTTTTGTGAACTCGATACAGTTTAATAGTTGGTCATACTCTCATACATTTGACAGTTTTCTGATGGTTCAGAGGAGGTAGAGTTAAGATTGTTTATTGGAAATGACAGCATTCAGAGCTCGAAAGACGTATTTGTTGATGCTGATGAGAAGTTCTTGACAATTAAAACAAAGCATAATGGGTCGTTTAGAACTGCATTGGAACTTAGCTTGTATGAGAAGATAAAGCCAGCTGAAACAATATGGTACGTCCTCATCTTCTGAAAATCCATGCTCGACGACGTTAAATAGTTCCTGATGTGCGTACTAATGGCAAAGTTTATGAGCGTGTAGGTTGTTAGATGATGATCAACTTGTTCTAAATATGAAGAAGCAAGATCCGGAAGTGAAATGGCCCGATATCACAGAAACATGGGAGTCACTTACTGTTGGAGTTATGCAACTTTTAAAAGGGACGTCGGTTTATTTAGTTGGGGAGTCATCAGAAATCAACTCTATAGTATCTCGAGAGCTCGCAGTTGGCCTTGGGTACGTTCCACTATTAAAAATTGCTTGTACTTTTTTGGTAAGTTCTAACTTCAAAATTACTGGTTTGCCCTTTTTGTGTGCTATTCAGGTATATACCACTCAACACAGAAGAGCTACTTGAAACTTTTACCAAGCAAACAGTTGGTTCATGTGAGTGATTTCCCTAATGTTTATTCATATTAATAAGAATACATCATCAGGATTTTGGGGTTCCTTTCAAATAATAGAATGTGCTTTGAACAAATAAATAGTGCAAGTTAACGAAATCATACTTCTATATATTAACGAGTAATAAACTCTAGTGGTGACTGCAGAAGGGTCAAATGCTGTAGCTGAAGCTGAAAGTGCAATATTGGAAAGTTTAAGTAGGTATGGACTTATCTGTTAAACACTTGATATAATTAATGTTTAACGGATATCTAAAGATATGACATGATATATATTTCACCGTGCAGTCATATCCGTTCAGTAGTTGCTACAATAGGAGGGAAACACGGGGCTGCTGCAAGAGGTGATCGATGGCGCCATCTTTACTCAGGATTTACCGTCTGGTTGTCACTATCTGAAGCTAAAGGTAATGACTTCTTACGTCTAGTTAGGCTTTTAGAAACAAGATTATTCCGTAACAAACCAAAATAAACATTGTGTTACTTTTCATACCCAAGATCCCTAGCCGTGTGTAATAAAAATGAATAAAAGTTATGACCCGTCTTTGTAAAACACACCTGCAAGGTCTGAAATACATAGTTCTATGTTTGGTTTAGATGAAGCAGAAGCAAAAGAGGAGGCGAGGAGAAACATTCAGAGTGGTGGTCAGGGTTATACCAATGCGGATGTGGTGGTCAAGCTCAGTGGTTGGGACAGTGACTACTCAAAAGCCGTTGCACAGGGTGCATTGAGTGCCCTCAAACAGTTAATCTTGTCGGACAAAAAGCTTCCAGGTGTGTACTTGATGCACATTTCTAATTATATTCATCAAACGCTTGGCTTTTGAACTAGAACAAATGGGATTTTTAGGTAAGAAGGGTCTTTACATACGGCTGGGATGCAGAGGTGATTGGCCGAACATCAAACCTCCTGGGTGGGACCCAGCATCTGGTCAGGGTGCCGCCTAGCCCTATATTACATTCAACCCCGAAAAGAGGCCTTGTTCATACAATTTTCCTCTTGTATTTTTTTGTGGTGACGTATTTCAGGATTTATAATACTAAAATTTAATCCAATATGTTTACAGTGTCTTAAAGTAAGAGTTGCTTCGGTGCCTAAACCCCTTTAATCAATCTCCTGGTCTTGTGCATACAGATTGCTCTCAGCTTTCGCTGGCATCAAGAAAACACTTTTAACAAGATTTTTTACAATTTATTGATCAAGGAGTGTCAAAAATATATATAATAGGCTCGATAGCATCCCCAGAACTTGCAAAAGTGTAGCTGGTGGGCAAACTGTAAACTGATAATTGTCCATCTGAACCTCGGCAAAGTATCCCTAATTATTGATCTTGATGTCTTGACAAAATCTTCTTAACTCGTACACTTTTGTTCTGCAGGACAAAGGCGGTATATATTCTAGACCCGCGCCTTAAAATTTTACTAATTCATCATGAAATGCTCCAGCTCTGTTGATGAGATTTTGTTTAGGATACACTCGTTATTATCCACGACGAACCTCCAATTTCCCCACAATAACACGTAACTCCTTTTTTGTCAACATGACTATACTCGTCACTTTAGAAGGATAGAGAGTTCCTAGATTTTTTAGGTCAAAAGCGATGATAGCAGGCAGTTTCATTTTTATGCAACAGAAAGCTCGGCCAACTCTCCTACTCCTCCTGACCTCTTTGCAACTCTTGTTTCCACTTCTGCACCATGCAACTATATTTCATAATCTTGTATTTGGATTAGATCTTTCGACAAAATTACTCCAGCCAATGCATAAGCATTGGCTCCTAGTGTAGAGAAAGATCTGAGGAGTGTCATACTAGAGTAAATGACTACAAAATGTCGTATTTGATAATTCAACAACTTGCCAAACGGAAAGAAAGATCTCTTTACAGAGTTGAGGGTTGAGCAGAAATGTATATCCTCAAATTTTTTATATCTTAATCTTACCTATAAAATAGAAAAATGGTCAAAGGTAAAAGTGGAATGTTAGAAACTTGAATGTTCAAAGTCAATAACCAATTATCTTTGGTAACTTTAGAAAACTTATCTCTCTCACACACACACACAATTTCTATCTCACACTAAAACACACACACAAAATAATACCACCATACCCACCACCACAACTCCCACCACCGAACCCTACCACCGAACGTCACCTCCACCGGTCGTCACCGCCACTGGACGACTCCACCAACTAAACCAAACCACCACCGAAACCTGTAACCACCACGACTCACGACCATCATGTTTTGAGGTAATTTTTTTGAGTTTTATTAATAGGTCAAGTTTTTTATAATTTTTAAAGATGTATAGATTTTATTTGTAGATCTAAGTTTTTTATAATTTTTTTACAGCCGCCGTCGCGGACTCGCCTGAAATTGGTTCCGCCACCACTGCTTTGCCGGAAATAGAACGGGCGCTCACCGCTGTCTCGCCAGAAAAATCTACTGTCGCGGCTGCATGGCTTGTGTTGCTGGAAAAAGCTGTTGTCGCACTTTATAGTATGCCTTATTTTAATTGTTGTTAATATTTGTATAAAGTAGATTATGTTAATAGTGTTATTCAATTGTTTTTAGTATTTGATAGATTTATATCAAATTTTGTGGTTACTTTTAGATCTATCGTATTATTTTTCAACTTTGAGTTTATATAACTTTTTTGACAATTTTTTTTATAGATTTGTTATTACCGCCGCTGTTGCCTGAATGTGTGTCGCCACTGCAATCGAACTTGCTTTTGTTGCAAGTAATGTGTAGTTTCTTTTTAAAGTAGTTAGTAAATTCTTGTGTGTAGTTGTAAGTTTGTTATTTTAATATTAATTGATTAATGCAACTTACAAAAATGCTATCAAAAAAGACAATCTCAAATATAAAACAACGCTATTGAAAAACAATATAATCATTCAAAATGAATTCCTTAACGCTTAAAATACTGATTCATGAAACAAACTTAATCGCCGCTAAAATTTTGTCGAAACTAGACACCGCTGCCGCTAGGCGCGGGTACTCGCCTAGTTTATATAATAAAGAAAAACCGCAAGTAAGAATTTTCGTATTTCAAGAATTAAATCTTTCTTTCGGTAAGTAATAAGTAAATTTTTATTATACTTTTTTAAATATATTTTGAATAAAAAAACCTAGATATTTCTATATTTGGCCAAAATTTTAAAAACTTCCTTTTTATGCTCAGATTTAACAAAAGGGAAAAAAATACACATGTACTTAAAAGCAAATTATCTATAATTTTTTTTATCAAAATATAAAATTAACAAAAAAGCCCGGCTATATAAGGTAAGTCAACTAAGGGGTGTTTGTTTAATCTATATGTGGGGTGTTTGTTTAATCCATATGTTTTCGGCTTATATTTCATACATTTTTTGAGCTTATTTGAAAACTAATGATCTTAAAAAAGGTTTTGCTAACCTCTGCTTAGTGCGCAAAGATTAATCGGTTTATAAAAGTAATGTTTTAATTCATTCAAGTGCAAATCATGTTCGAATATAGTAATTTACAAGTTCATCTAATGTGTATTTAATGCATTTTAATAAAGTTTGTATTCATTAAATACACCTTAACCTCTGGCCGGTGGTCACTTGTTAGCAAAATCCTAAGTCCAGGGTTTTGCTAACCTCTGGCAAAGATTAATCGGTTTATAAAAGTAATGTTTTAATTCATTCAAGTGCAAATCATGTTCGAATATAGTAATTTACAAGTTTTAAAATATGCATAAGCTATAAGACCAAATGTAAGATAAAAAAAAACACCCCCTAATTGTTGTCTTTGATCAATCATGATTGTTTAAATTAAGAAGAGGACCTAGATGAAGTTACACAGACACAAGGTTTATTTTGACGTTGAGGTTGCTGGAAAGCCCATTGGTATGTTTTTTCATATGCACATTTTTTTTATACTTTTGTAATTTGAGATGTACTCGTTTGCTTTATCAAGATGATTGCACATTTAGAGTCTAGATCAAGAACATGTGGCGTGATGGTTTATATCTACGTACAGGCCGGCTAGCTTTCGTGATAAAAGTTGTCCTTCTTTAATCTTTGCATCTCCCTCACGTATACGACACCTGATCATACACACATCATCAGAATACTTGTGAGAAAGAAGCACTTGCTGTGACAGTTGCAATGAAGTAGAGGACCACCAACCCAAGTGGAAGATATTGCTCATTTATGCATGTTGTCATATTGGCTACTAAAGTATTGAACACTGTCATTGTTTTTCAGAATCTATATGTGAGCATTCTTGCACCACCTGTGATGCAACTCTTAAAAGTTTTGATTCATATCCCCTATTAAATGGGCCATACTTTTAGAGGAATCTTTGTATCATGTGTGAGTCAAATGTATTAAAAAATAAGAAAGACTTAGCAAGAAATTAGATAAACAAGTCACTGGGTTGAGAAATTAATGCTTTTCTGGTACAAGAGTTATGCACGAGTGTGTCTGATGTTGTAGTTTAAACCCTGAATATGTTCCTTTAGGTTGGATTTTATATAAATCAAATGTGTAAAATAGAGAAATGGCTTAAATGGAAATGAGTAAAATGGGCTCAGGTTGTGAAGTGCTAAAAGCCAGATAAATGATTAAATGTTATGCATTTTCAGTCTTAAGTTCTCACTATTTTGAAGCTTGGTTTCCTTATATCCAGATTTCATACAATTTGCTTTTCCGTTTCTCATTGTTTGTCTTGAATATTTGAAATTTCAGTCCTTAATCCTCGTACCCAATCAACTCAGTGTTTCTTTTAAAGGAATATGAATAGCTAAGGCTTGGTAATGGAAAAGAAACTGCAATGGCAAGCAAACAACATGTAAAGATGTAAGTCGCAGACTTCCTACGCATTGAAAGTGGCAATCAAGAATCAACCCTTTTGTTCAAGTACTCTTTCTCATCCTTTGTTGAAAAAATTTAACCGCAAACACACACTTCCACTACAAATTACCACCTTATTACAATATGAATTTAAGCATGAACCACTAGGTTTATAACCATTGATTTTGTCGTTCCATTGCAAGTTTATAATAAATTTACAAACTTAAAAAACAACTGGCGACCATCAATTGTTACAGGAAACATCAATGAGAAAATAGGAGTATATATGTTAAAGGAAACAGTCAAGAGCATTATCATTTGTGACTATAGAAGCAGCCCCTTAATTCTATTTATCATTTTAAGACCCAAACTGAGTTCAGTTTTTGTCGCATTTTGTTATATATTAATAGTGGCCTCTGTAATTCGATATGTAATAAGCTGATGTTGTTTGTTCATTTTTCAGGCCGAGTATTGGTTTGACTAACGTTAGAGGTATTCAGTCAAACTTATCTTAAAATCAATTAGTCCAGGTTGTAGAGACTTTATGTCATTGATTACTGGTCACAAAAAAACATAGCTCCACCATGTTTTCAAATGTGCATCTTACCATATTCTGTAGATCAGATATACCACTTGTATGACATGGAAATTAAAAGAAATTGGAATACTTTTGTGTTATCAGTAAACACAGCTGTAATTTGTTATAAGATTTCTTACAACAAATTGGTAATCAATGAAAATGTTTCTTGTTGTTTTGAAAGTCCAAACACATATTTCTGCTATCAAGTATGTGGTTGTCGATAAATTACTTATCTAAGTTAAATGTTTTATGATACCTGCAGATATCAATTGCTTATAGAATATTTAGTTTTATGATGCATGTGGATTGTGCAATATTTAACATAGCAAAACTTAATTACATTGCTTTTGTATTTACATGCTCCACCGCAACGCGCAGGCTTTCAATCCTCGTTGAAGCCATTTGATGAAAATGGAACGGAATGTGGTGATTTGATCTTTTTATGACTAAAAAAAAACGATTTCTACATATCTCAGCTCACAACATACATGAAAATTTGTAACTATAATATGTGTAATGTACATTCAATTTTGTAGTTACGTATCATAGAGTCTGTAGTCGATTGGAGAACATTTAATCATTAAGCGGCGTGCCTAATTTAAAATTGTTAGTAAAAAACTAGTTATTAATATTGAAATATTAATTTATTTAGGGATAGTGTATCCGGAGGCCACCCAATATGCAACTTTTTTCATCAAGGGCGTTCATCTATTATAACTAGCTTATACGAATTGCAAAATGTGTATTTGTTTTCGTTTTTACTAACTCTGGTGAAATTCGTCGTCGAAACTTAATGAAATTTAAGAATAAAGGTAATATTAACGTATCAAAATAAACGCTGAATGTGAAATGTCACTTATACCTTTTTAAATTGACTTTGGCTAAATAAGAATGCACTCAAACGAATAATAAACCTGGTATTTTACATTTCAGCTAGTACTTTTATTACTTAGTTATGTTAAGGTTAGTGTTATTCTTATTATTTCATAAATTTTCGACAAAAAGTTTTAGAACTGGCACAAATGAAAGCAAATACAAACTTAGGTGGCCTATAAATTTGTTTCAATAATTTGACGGCGTAAATAAATAAAAAAAATAAAATAAAAAAAAAGTAAAATAATTTGGTAGCCTACACAACACACTTATTACCCACGCATGCCTTTCATTGAAAGAGTTTTACATTCACGAGAGGGGTTTACTTTGGATTTGATTTGCTGATGAACTTTAGTTTTTTGGAATTACCATGGTCAAACAAACATATAGGAGACCATTGTTTTTGAAAATATACTTGAGAATTTACTCTTAGTTAAATCAAGGAACAGGATAGTTAATTAATTGTATGCTAGCTTGGCGTCATAACTACCTCAAAACATGTTTTGGACAACCAATTTACTCATATCAACTACTAACAGTATTCCATGTTCTGAAGTTTGAATAAATTTTTAAGACCTATAGTCTCTCTCTATATATACTGAACTATACTGCTTAACAAAACAAACCCCAAATCATTTAGAACCATGTCACTGGTGTCACAAACTAACCAAATACGGAAGACCAACGATGCAAGTAATAGTCACGACGACGAAAAGAAGGCCCGCATGTCAGAGTTGGAGAAGATGAGGAGAGGGGGGTTTTGGTTCCGGAAATGGAGTCTAGTCGACATGACTACACTTTGCTGGATGGTGGGCATACATGGGTTGGCTACCAGTGCACTTCTCATGTTTGATTGGGGTGCAATTATTGTTGCTACCGGCTTAGGATTTTGGACAGGAATTGGTATTACTCTAGGTTATCATAGACTTCTTACACACCAGAGTTTCAAGACTCGTAAATGGCTCGAATATTTCTTAGTTTACTGTGGTTTACACGCATGCCAGGTATTGTGGCTATATAACTATATGCATATGTATGCATGTTTTGTTGTCCCTTGTAACCTTGTTAGTACAAAAGCTTTAGGAGTTCCTTAACAACGTACAAATTTAGCTTTTTCAAGCTGTAGATGTTTTCTTTCCCAGCCGTTAAATTATAACAGCACCTAATGTGCGAAAGAGGTTACCACAACAATCTTACAATCTAGGTATGAACAGGCTCCTATCGGGTTACACACCAATCTAACCATTTCATAATACTTTTCGAGTACCGATTCTTAATCCAGATGTCGGACTTGGACACCTTATCTAGCACGCTTTGAACTGAAGTTGAAGAAACTCCGGACACATATTAATCTCTCTATTTCAATATGAACGCATTTGTGATTTCTGCATTTAGATGTCAGTGATGTCACACTTCCAAACCAACCAAACTGCCACTCAGTTATATTGTTCATATATATAGTTTCTAATGTTTTTAGCGATTACTAAATTCGAATGACTAATCATCTTGCTCAAATTTCTTCCAGTTTTACTTATTACTTTCCTGAATTTAAATTGCAGAGAGACCCAATATCGTGGGTGAGCATACACAAGAAGCACCATAAGTATACTGAAACAGATAGAGACCCTCACTCGCCAAATGAAGGTTTTTGGTTTAGTCATATGGGTTGGTTGTGCTACAACGACTACATTATTGCAAAGGTGATTACATGTCTCCATGTATATAACTAGTTTAATGACATCATATTTGTATCTTTACTTTTGTTAATAATATCGTCATAACCTTTGATATGAAATCGATCATATTAGTGTGGAGAAAGCTCGAATGTACCCGAGCTAAAGGTGCAATGGTTCTATAGGTTTCTTCACTCCACATACTTTTGGCATCCAAGTGCACTTGCAGTACTTCTATATCACTGTGGAGGCTTTCCTTACTTGGCTTGGGGACTGGTATGAATTTATTGTTATATATCTTGCTTGATTATGTCTGCGTGCAAAATGGATAATCTACCTCAGTTTATTGAAACTACTTTATCTATTACAATTAGCGTATCCTGTTTTGTTCATACCAAATCTGTCAAAGCTGGTGGATGACGATGATAACCTATAATTTTGAAAAATAATAAAACACGGTTACTTTTGTATGTTGTATTGTTGTAAAACTAAAACTTAATTATTCTCAAATTCAGTAGTTTCAATAGGTAGGTGCCATTACTGAAAAAGCCGAATAGTTGAGTATCATCCTTACATAATTATCTCATGAAATAACGATGTCAGTGAATCATTTAGGGTGTACGAGTAGTGGTTGTTTGTCAGATCGCATTTGTTGTACAATCTGTTGGCCATATATGGGGCGAGAGGACTTGGAACACTCGTGATACTTCTACCAATAACAGGTTTGTTGCTCCCACAAACACCACGAAAATTTTGCGGCTTGCACATCTTTCCCTACATGCCTTAAGAAAGTATAACCTTATGAAACGTGTAAAAGATGTTTACACCTATAAGGAAAATTATTAAAGAATTCTTAAAAGTTCTACTTCTGTAGTAACTCTGTAATTGTATACAACAGAATGATATATAAGCATTTAGACGAAACATTTATTATCATACGTATAAGCTAAATACCCAGTGCGTATAGACAAAGCATTTCTTTTCATACGATTTAGACAAAATTCTAGACAAAACTGTATATAAATTTCGGTGCTTATAATTAAAATCAGAATAGTAGATTTATGACATTTACAAAGAGGTGGATGGCAAACGGGCAACAAGCTGCGCCGCTAGCCCTTTTTGAATAGCAAAACTAATCCTTTTGAAAGTTTAATTGAACCTAATAATTAAACCACACATTTTCTTTATGATGTAGGAAAATTAACATTGCAAATCTCATACTTATTGATTGATGAAACAGGTGGACTGGTATGTTTGCTCTGGGGGAAGGATGGCATAACAATCACCATGCATTCCCAAATTCCGCTCGACATGGATTAGAATGGTGGCAGTTCGACTTGACATGGGAGCTGATCAAGTTTCTTGAGCTGGTTGGATTAGCAACAGATGTTAAGTTACCTACTGAAGCTGAGAAAAAGAGAATGAAGACATTGTTGAGGGCTCCAGCAACCAATCCGGCAAATGATGGTTATTAGTTAAGTTTCCCTTTGGTTCAAGATTTACCTATGAAGATTTAATTTATGTTCGCTTGCATGCGGCATATATATGCGATGTTGTAGCATGTACGTTCGTCCAGTATTTTATACACTTTCTGTTTTAGGTTTTTTTTTTCCCCTGATGTGGTTTCTATAAGTTATCTGCGTGTTATTAACTGCGACGAATATGTCAAAATCGTATTGTTGTGTGATATTTTGAAGGAATTTGAAAAACATACGTAATGTCACTTAGTGCTATATATGTCAATCCTTTCGATTAACATGTATGCATGTTCACTTATATGAAACTCATGAGTGACGTCTACATAGGGTCATATATGTGCCAAATTAAATAATGAGTTTTTGGATGATTAGAGTCATGAAACTAGAATTCGAGGGGGAATTAATATATGATCTATCAACTCTTATTCCTGCATCATTGAATTTGATAGTCAAGAGAACATAGGTTTCATATATATTGATAATAATACTACAGACACCACGCAAGTTACCTGTATGACCCTTAGATCAACAATCAATCGGTTGGTGGGATTTAAAGAGTAACTTTGGTCGAGCTAGACCAATACATGATTTGGTAAAAGGCTTCATATTTAATTACTTGTGCTTTCAAGAGAAAGTAGGAGTGGAAACTTAAATCGACAGCATTATACATCACTGCAGATGAATAAGGGATCGTTATCAAATTGTGCACCAACGCTTTTTTTCTTTTCTTACTAGCTTGTGTCTTTTAAAAAGTATTCAATCTACAATAAAGTGCACGTATGATCGATAAGTTGGAGAATATGTCTCTTTTATTTATGGACTTGGAGTGGAAACTTAAATCGACAGCATTATACATCACTGCAGATGAATAAGGGATCGTTATCAAATTGTGCACCAACGCTTTTTTTCTTTTCTTACTAGCTTGTGTCTTTTAAAAAGTATTCAATCTACAATAAAGTGCACGTATGATCGATAAGTTGGAGAATACGTCTCTTTTATTTATGGACTTGAAATACCATGAAATCAATAAGTATGATTATCAATCTCATGAGAAAAAAGCTACCAATTTGTGTATTTGTGTTCATAAGTTTATTGCTCTGATCATAAAGTGAAGCACTAAACTATATCCTACGATGGCATGAAGAAGCTTGGATGCACATAAAAAAAATAAAAAAATAAAAAATAAAAATAAATAAATAAAACATTTCAAAACTTATTTGTATCTTGACAGCCACCCGGGATTTTCACATTATCGATCATTGCGGCCTTTCGGAAGCAACAATTTACACTTTTGAATGTTATTATATGTTGGATGGAAAATCATATGTTAGGTGGATTACCTGATCAACCACGAGCACACCATCGATTTTCTGTACCATATGTCGGACTAGACATCTACAACCGGGCTGTAGGATCTACCTTAAACATACCATATATGTTATACTAAACATCTACAACACTGTTTGATCTGGGAGATAGTACCTAGAAGCACTTGAACGCCATTATACATAACTCAACTGCTAAATACAACAAATCAAACTTTAAAGATCATCTGTTTGGCCTAACCAAAAAAAAAACAAAAAATATAAGTCGAAAAAACTAGGGACTGCAATATTTTACATACAAGATAAACAGTATATATCAGCATGATAGCTTGTCTTTTGAAATCACATGAATTATATATCCATGAGCTAATAGTTTTAGTTTTACACCAGTATTTTACTTGTGCAAAAAATATCTGTTATTACTTACAGGTGAGTTTTGTCCTCTAGACGAGTTGAAAAGGCTGCTTCAATTCATCTAATCACTTACGGCTAATAAACAAGCTAACTGAAATGCGTATACAGACCAACATATTTCCCTGTGTCCAATCAACTAGTTTCAGCCGACTCGATTAGCTACTTTGTCGAACAACCTTCTCAACGATAGCTATTTTGCCCTCACTTGCATCATAACCTCAGAAGTAGTTACATGACCTAAACCAATGAACCGCATATCTCTCCTGCTATGCATTATAGCAAATAGATGGTGAAGATTATATTTTCTGCACACTGTGGGAGACATGTTAACTAAGGTGTCGTTTGTTTTTTCAGAGCTTTTACCTCTTCATCTGCAAACCATGTCTGCAAAAGAAGAGGTACATTTAAGCTCTTCATCTGCAAAAGAAGACCGTTTGTTTTTGCTATGAAGTACTTCTTTCATTTTCTTCCTTTTCTTTTTCTTTTTCACTAGTATTTTTGTGCTATTAAAGTAATTTTTTCCTTTTCTTTTTCACTAGTTTTTTACATTTTCGTCTGTTTTTACATTTTCCTCCATTTCTATGTTTTCGTCTGTTTTTTAATGTTTTGTCATTTTTTATATTTTAGTCCATTTTCTTACGCGTCCGGTTTTTACGCTGTTTTTTATGCTTACATCTTTTTTCACGTTTTCGTTTGTTTTACGCCATGTTTTTTTACGCTTTTTACGTTTTCATCCTTTACGCTTCCTTTTTACGTTTTCGTCCGTTTAATCTTCTTACGTTGTCAGTTTTTAAGTTTTGACCGTTTACGCTTTCGTTTTTTACGCTTTTCGCCTTTTACATTTTCAATCGTTTTTTACGTTTTCGTCCGTTTTTTATGTTTTCGTATGTTTTCTTTCGTTTTCATTCGTTTTCTTACATTATCTTACGTTTTGTTAGGTAAGATAAAATAACTAACAAAAACTTATAAAATCATATGAAAATGGAGGAAAAAGTAAAATAAACACATGAAAATATAAAAACGGATTAAAACGTAAAAACTAACGAAAGCGTAAAAACGGATGAAAACGTAAAACGGACTAAAACGTAAAAAGGACGAAAAGTAAAAAATTTAAAACGTAAAGAAATGGACGAAAACGTAAGAAAACGACAAAACGTAAAAAATGACCGAAAACGTAATGGGACTAAAATGGACGAAAAAACCGCAAAACATAAAAACGGACGAAACGTAAAAATATGATCGAAAACGTAAAAAAATAGATGAAAACGTTAAAAAAAAGGTGAAAACGGTCAAAAACGTAAGAAAACGGACGAAACGTAAAAAAACGGACGAAAACGTAAAAAAAGGATGAACACGTAAAAACAGACGAAAACATAAAAAAAACATACGAAAACATTAAAAAAATGGACGAAAACATGAAAAACGAACATAAACGTAATAAAGCGGACTAAAACTTAAGAAAACAGGCGAAATTGTAAGAAAACGGACGAAAACATAAAATAACGGACGAAAAAGTAAAAAAGAACGAAAATGTAAAAAAAGGGCGAAAACGTAAAAAAAGAGGCGAAAACGTAAAAAAAGAGGCGAAAACGTAAAAAAACGGACGAAAAAAAAAAACGAAAAGAAAACTACGAAAACGTAAAAACGGGCGAAAACGTAAAAAAGGGGGCGAAAACGTAAAAAAACGGGCGAAAACGTAAAAAACGGGTGAAAACGTAAAAAAACGGACGAAAACGTAAAAAGACGGACGAAACGTAAAAGAGATGTAAAATATTGAGAAAGAGATGTAGGGGTTGTGAGAAGAGGTAAGAAGTGGAAAAGAAGAGATAAATTATGTCTGCATGGTAAAAGAGGAAATAAGAGATTTTAGCCTCTTATGTCTGAAAAAAAACAAACGGTCTTCAAGGAATACGTCTGCGCGCCTGCAGACAAAAGAGGCAAAGAAGAGCTTCTTTGAAAAAACAAACAAGGCCTAAGATTGTTTCTATTTAGCATAAAGGGCTGAACAATTGATACAAAGCTTGATGACAGAACAAACATACAACACAAAGGGGTCAAACAAGTTTTCCGGCCATATATGTCAAATATCATAAGACTAAGCGTAATGGTGAGCCACTACTATAAAATTAGTTTAATAAGGCGACCGAATATAACCTCACAAAAACAATTTAATAAACACGACCGAGTTATACTGTTTGATCCATGACCACAACCATGACCTAGTCCTGTAATGTGTGTGTGTGTGTGTGTGGGGTGGGGGGGTGGGGGGGCGTCCCTGTGGTTGGGTGACCGGGCTTTCATTTAATGTCATTATCTTAGTGAACATTAGTAAACTTGCTACATATTTAGAGCCAGGGACACTTGATTAATATATTATTGTCATAAGAACATGAACTAATATCTCTTTGATCAACTAAATCATATGAAACAAACCAGAAGATCAGCACGCTCTAAACAACAATCGAAGACTTGAAGCTAGAAAAGAAATGCAGCATCAAATGAGGCTTAACTAATGCATAACCTTTCATATACATCCAAGAGAAAGTTACCACATAACAATCCAAAAGCACCCAAGTCACTAGTTTATGAAACAAGATCATTACTAGAACAAAAACATCAATCTACTTAAATCATCCAGCAGTTGCATCAAAGATCCCAAAACAAAGAAACATCAAGACGATCATGATATTTTAAGCTTTTTTAACTGTTGCAAACTTCTTGCACTTCCTTCACATCTGACACGCTTGCAGAGGTGGGAGTCTTCTGCAGAAAAACAATGACCAAAAATGAGACAATGTGTTGAGAGATCAATATCTTGACTCATTTATATGTAAAAGAGCCAGTATTAGCTTATGTTATTTATATTGACAGGCGCGAAATTTATTTAGAAAATAACTGTACACATAGAACCATGTAAAAAAATCACCCAATTCTATCTTAATGCATAAAGCACTCAAAAGGCTAGACTGATATAGAAAACAATAAACTTTGTGTTCAGATATGACACATCGATGTTTATGAGTTTATCAAATCTATATATAGTATCTTTCATGTTCCGTAATGTAGCAAAAAAGCACATGCAAGATTTTAAATTTTTTAATCACATTTGACCCATTGCATAGATGGACACACCGGATTGATGGAAAGTTGATTGAAACAGACCTTGGTCTGGAGGACGGATATTGTAGACCTCAGGATCTGATCCCCGACAACTGATCTCAGTTTCCTAATAAACTCATCCCTGTTTATTTTCTTGGCCTGCAAAAATCACTACAAAGGTGAGATTTTTACACAAGACAGTATATAATTTAAAAAGGTTACTTACTCTAAAGGATTCATAGAACACATGCAGTAATCTCATATCATTTGGGGCTACTTTATCAGAAACAGCTTCAAACAACTTAGAGAAAGACATCCATGGTGATTTAGGCTCCCTGAGTGTGCTCGAACCAACACTTGGACCCTTTTCTAAACGTGAGACGTTCATATCTTCCACTTGAGGGCAGCTTTTCCCCTGAATTATAATAATATAAAACATTATGTTAGAAATCTCAAATGCCTTCTTTAAGGAAATCCTTTAAAAAAAGTTAAAAACTGTAAGTGATCAAACTAAATGAATAGTACCGTTTTGCTTGAAGATGAACCTGGGAGTGAGGTGACTCTTGAGGTGTCCACCTTGCTATCTTCAGCATCTTGTATCCCTGGCAGTAAAATAGTGAAAGAAGTTTAAAGATAATAGAGCTAAAGCCTATGTCATGAATAGTAGAAGAGTATGAATTACAACCTTTGATTGTCGGAGACATCTTGAAACTAACTACACATTCAGGGAAGATGTGTGTGTTCATATTCATGTTCCAAATTACATAATTATTGGGAGTTTGCAAATCATCAACACCACTATCAAAGCACGGATCGCTTGGATGAAACTGTTTTGACCCAGATTGAATCAGTTCTACATTCCCCAAGATCACACGACATAATACCATATGTCGGAGCCCTTTTTCGTCAACATCATTAAATTCAGTACTGTACCAAGTGCAAAAACATAATATCGTCATAACCATGTATACCCCATTGAAAGGCTTATTAAAACATCCTACAACCAACTCTGTCTCTCTTTAATTAAAACTCTCTTTAATCATATAGTTTTTCAACTTGCATTAAAAAAAGTGACATCCAGAAATTTTCAGATAGTGACAAAAAACTACATATACTTGAAAACATCCTAAATCCTATTATTTTTGTAAAAGCTATTACTCTTTAAAAAAGATGGTATTCTACTGTCATTTAAAAGTATCTATAAAAATTCTAGTAGGTGAGAAAAGAAAGGAACATAACATGTTTATTCATACCTGCTATGGGCAGAATGAACCGCTGAAAAGTGAACTCCATAGCCATACCTCCCAAGCTTTGGTCCATTATTCCCGTAAAACATAACACCAGACGGTGCACCGCCAACAGCTGCAAACCAAGCATACTACACATTAGCTGTTCCTCGTAGCTTTTGGGTGATTTCAACCTGCTTTTGAAAAAGTTCCAGCCTCGCTTCCATTAAGCCACTTGAGCATTTCTTAACTTCGAGAACGTCAACTTTCAAACCATTGCTTAGACACGCAATAAACATGTTTCTAACAGTATCTACATCCACGGTCCCACATTTAGTTTCAAAAATCGGGGATGCGCACTCATCACTCTTTTGCTTTTTCTCAACAGGAGGATCCTGATCAACTTTGATGCGTTTAACATTCGACTCTCCCACACATTCTTCAACTTTATTGTTGTTCAATCCGTTGACCTCAATCTCCAAGTGCAAATTTATCTCAGGGGTCACAGAAGACTCGCCAAAATCTAAATCTTTACGCGCCTCGTATTCATGATTCCCATGACAGCTAGAATACAATTCGGGAAAAACACAACTACCAGCGTCATCTATCCAAGCAATTGGCTTCTGGGCACCAGTTTTCAAATCAACTTGTATCATATTCAAAATGTCTAGCATGAAATGGAATCCATTACCCTTAGCTTCAATAGATGTCCGTTTTGACCGAAAGTCATCTTTAACCAGCTCAATTACTTCTGGTGAGAAGTCGACCCACTGTCCATCTTGAGAAAACAGCAATCTTTGTGGCAATCCACTTTTCTTAAAATTGGCATAGTTTCTGAGTAAAGTTTTCCTTGAGCATGAACATTTGTTTTTGCTCTCGTTTGCTCTTTTTCTTTTTCCAAGTTTGTTCAAAGCCGACCTCGCAACCGACGACTTGTTGTTAGTACCAACTATCTGAGCTTTGCACTGGGTTACTATTTTCCTCCTTGGATCAACTAAAACCCTACGACCATTTGCTGACACTTTCACGATCTTTGATGACATTTTATCCACAAAGTTAACTTTTATATACACAAAGTTAGCCTAGAAGTTAAACTTTCGGGGTGATGTAAATTCTACTAAAACTATATTCTACAGAAATTGCATGTCCTGCGGAAAAGTTGATATAAAAGAAAACATATTAATTATTGTGAGCTCTAAAATACTTCTCCCAGAAAATAAATTAAACATGAAAGTTACGTAAAAAATAACAAAGATGATGAATGTTTATAAAACATAATTCAGGAACTTTTGTAAGAGATGATCACAATAACTAGTAAGAGCATACCATGTTGAAAGTTGAGCTTCGGTTCGCTATTGTTCGACCATATCCCTGTCATCGCTTGAAGTCGACAAATTTCTAATACTATCATATAGTAATTACAGCTCTATTCAAGACTACACTAAAGAACAAGTGTCTCATCAGAAACTTATTAAATAAGTAAATAAATAAATAACACACAACATAACAACAATAGATTTTTCTCTATGACAATATTCCACATTTAATAACTGGGCAACATAGGTTACACATTTTATCCTCAAACCAAAATGAATGAGTAACATTATGCACAATAGATAGGTGAAACTTGAAACGTTTTCGAAGTAAGTTACCAAAAATATCCATATCAAATACAAATTCTGAGACTTCATTTATTTCCAAAAAATCAATAGCACGCTCTATTTGCAACTTAGGAATGATTTGCTGTCAAAGCATATAAAACGTAATATTTTTAAATCGCCAAAAACCATGAAAATCTTCTCCCAGTCATAGCATTGACACTTGCAATTTAACTTTAGGGTCTTATCAAAGTTCTTATACTTGCATTCACTCCTTATGTAGCAATTTTGTGATACTGTATATCCACAACCCTTTGGGGAGAAAGACATACTCACATTCATATAGGGCAAAACTATTCAATACCCTAAGAATCTAAGCATTCCCCTTGAAAAATATATGTTCTCCAATAACAGTTGTCAATAAACATACAAATGTATTCTCACATCTCTAAAAGGGCCATATACACAGAAGCATTCAAAGTCAAACAGAACGATTATTCTTGGACCATAAGTGGTCATTCAACAAAAAGCTAGCTTTTTTTAGCAAACAGGGAGCATAGATTAGACAGCACTAGGAAGTCGGATCAATATAAGCTCCTGCTTTTTTCATAATCGCCAAAAAACCATAAGGATCATGCAGCAGTAATATCATCATCATTCGAAACAAAATACTCATCAGGTTCACTAGTTAAAACCGCTCCCTTCATAACCTTTTGTACTTAACACTCTCTCTATGTGTTGCACAAAACTTTTTTATTTTTTTTATGCATTACATATACTCCACATCTATATAGACTTACTGACATTCATATCAAACAAAACGAATCAAGATAGCCCTTCTAAAATATCTATGGACAAACACATGCACTTAACGTTTGTCACAAGGGCACACACATAGCTGCATTAAATACCCTAGGGTTTGCATTTAAAAATTGTTCTTCAAAAATTTCAACGATTTGTCTAGAAAACATATGAATGTGTATTCATACATCTCCAAGAGAACCATATTCAAACAATAGTAGCAAGATACATACAAAAGCATTTACACATGCATTGATTATTATTGAACATATGAAGAATTACAAAACATACAAACTATTCTCATTTTGCACAAAAGGTACACAATTTGTTAGAAAAACCGTCTTTTATATATAGTACATGTCAGATACAATAATTCGCATTGATTATTATTGAACATATGAAGAATTACCAAACATACAAACTATTCTCATTTTGCACGAAAGGTACACAATTTGATAGAAAAACGGTCTTTTATATATACTACATGTCAGATACAATGATTCTGATACTATATTTGAATTTATCAAATCAAAACCATATTGTATTCAGCAAACAACAAGTATGATTAGACAAGACTCGGCATTCAGATCAATATACGTCCGCAGTTTTTCCAGAAACACCAAATAACATATATACCATCTACCACTAATATCATCACGATTCAAAACAAAATCCTAATCAGCTTCGCAGTTCAAACCATTCCCTTCACATACTTCTAATACTTCCACTCCCTCTCGATGTCGGGAACACGCATCACACAATAACATATTGCACATCCATGTTAGATTTCCACGACAAACTTCTATCATCACAAATGTATCAAACAAAACTATTTCAATATACCTCCATGTATCATAACGACTTGAGGGCACAAGTTCGAATGTTTTCATGACCCTTAGATTCCACTCCAAACACATACATTCATACATAATTGCACAAAAAATTTACTCCGTATCATCATTCATACATCACCATGAACACGAGTTACAACACGTAACTGAAATTCTCATATGACATGTATTCCCTAACAATTAACGATATACTTGCCTTAATTACACACGTATCATACTTATTATGATACACCGATACGTAATATAACCGCTTTCCTCAACAGCGCCCTAACGGCGCACACTTAACAAGCATTCATTACGCAAACATACCACTTGAAACATATACGTTCTCCTGATAACTTCAACACTTGTTTGCTAAACATGCAATTAAAAAGATCTCAATGTCTCATACGAAAATTTGTCCTTAACATTTGATGTATCTTTTTCACATACATATTAAACGAAACTATTACAAGACACCGTTACGTAAATAAACCTTATCGGTTTTTCAAACGGCAAACATTTAAAAGCATTCATTGCCCTAACATACCACTCGAAACACATACGTTCTCTCCTAATATTTTCGACACTCCCTCAAATTCCCATATCTTTACTCATGCATCTCCGATGCCACTATTTACGAACATACATTCACAAACATGCAATTCAAAATTCTCGCAAGTAAATTATTCCCAAAGAATTGACCTGACCAGCTTTTTTAAATACATAGTAAACGAACGAAAGTAATTTATAAGACCAATACGTAAAAGAAACCATAACGGTTTTTCTCACTTGCGCACGATAACGGTTTTTCCTATTTGCGCCCTAACGGCAGAAAATTAAAACCATTCATTACCCAAACATACCACTCAATACATATATGTTGCCCAATAATCTCGCCAATTCTTAAAAAAAACATATGTTTGAACATTTCCATAGAAAACCAGTAAACGAACAAAAACTAGCAAATTACTCCAAAAAAAATAGCTAAATTAGCTTTTTCACATACACAGTGAACGAACGAAAACATTCCATATCACTAATCATAAAGGCTTTTCTGACTTGCCCAAACGACACACATTTAAATGCACTCATTACCAAAATATACCACTCGATATATACATATTCTCCAATAATCTCGCCCCTTCTTAACAAAAACATATGTTTATCTGTACATATGAACATCTCCAAAAAACCAGTTACAAACATATATTCACAAACACCAATTCTAATTCTCCCATGACAAATAAATATTTATTTTTTAAACATTTGACCTAAATTGTTGTTTTTACATTCGATCTTGACGAAACTTTATAAACACCAATTTTCACAAACACAAAAACTTGCGCCCCGACGGCACACATCTAAAAACCATTCATCACACAAACATACAGCTCGAAACATATAAGTTGTCCACTAATCTCGCCACTTCTTAAAAAACCCATGTGACCTAAATTGATAATTTTTCACATAGTTTTTATAAAAATTTATAAACCCCTAATTTCATAAACACAAAAAACCAACTTTTTATATATAAAAAAACGAAACCCTAAATAAATATATAATTTCACATAAATCATAACATATAAAAACGATTAATAAACACCGATCTAATAACCAAACACCAAAAACCCTAAAAAAAATCAATCAAAAATTAAAATATATATATATATATCAACTTACCCTAAGTAAAAGAAGAGAAAGTGAAATTAACAAACACAATCATCCATCAATCGGTTCATAACTAAAGTCGTCGTTCGTCGTCTCTATCAAAAGATATTAATTCAAGACAAGAATAGTAAGAGACGACGACGTTTTGGGGGCGATGACTTTCTTGGTGTTCATGACAAAAAGATCTTTTTATTTATATATTTATGTGTGTGCTTTGTGTGAATTGGTTGAATTTGTGGATTTGCTTGGGGAGAAAGGAAAATTTTATTAAATAAAAATAAAATAAATTAAAAGAAGGTCGGCGAGAAAATGGAATCGGTGGTTCCAAGAAGGGGTGGAGGTATCACATGGGGGAGGGTTAGGGTTGAAAAAGATAAGCTTGGGAGTCAAGTTGAGAGATTTGGTATTATTGTCTTGGGTAAGTTACATGGTTCGTCCCCGAGCTATATCGTGCAGTTACATTTAGTCATTTGTTTATGTTTTGTTGCGCTGTTAGTCACGTTTAAGGCAAATGGTGACCCGTTTGGTATTTGGAGACCCGTTATACATATCATTTAGTTAAGTTTTTTTTATTAGCTGACTTGGACAGAAGGGCTTTTTGGTAAATGTCGAAGTATTTTTTTGTGAGTTGTTGCAGTTATCTTTCAGCCTTAGGGATAAGCCTTCTAGATACCTGCTAAGATGAACAACGCGTTAGTCTCGCCCCGGGTGTTATCCCGGGACCCGACTCGTAAGAGTAAGTATGTGTTTTACCAAAAGGTATAGTATAAATGTGTGTGAGAAAAATGATACATCTCTCCAACTCTTGTATGCGTATTTATACTACTTGGTGTCACTATCTGGTCCCTGAGACAGTTGTACTTTATGGGACCATGGTGTCGTCCGGATCGACACTGTCCCGACACATTTATCTCTGGTGTACTTTCGACATTCGGAGAATGAGACGAATTGTGTCGTGCAAGGTGCCAAAGGTACCGTCAGTCAACTTGCCCTTCTACTGCACGGAGTGTCTATCGGGGAGCCTTTCGGTTGTGTTCCAGGTCTTTCGGTCGCTGACCGAAGGACCATATACGTCGTCAATCCTCCTTATTACTCCTTTGATCCCGTCGTATCACTTCACATTTTCCCACCCACACCCACCCATCTAATCTCCCGTGTGTCACTCATATACTTTCTCTGACTAAAACTTGAGCAGTGTTCTTTAAAAATTTGTGTAACAGTTGTGTTAACAAATTGGAATATAAGACTTGGAAATCGCATGTGATAAGATATATGCTAATGACTTGAAATCCAGTTGATTTGAGCTATATTTTGCTATGAACTTATGTTTATTTTAGTTGATTTACTAAATAATTGCATTTTTTATGCAGAGTATGCACCACATTTATTCACCGTACGCATACATTGTGGTGGGTTATTTAGGATGTCTCCTGGTAGACAGTATGTTGGTGATCAAGTAGATATCTTTGATAGGGTAAAATGTAACATTATTTTGTGATAAAAAACTAAAACTTATGCAGGTTGGGCATGCATAGAATTTTGCGCCCAGGATTTCTGTTGGTCCTTGATGTTCGGACCACATATTGAAGAGCACATGCACATACAATCATTTTATTTATTGAAAAAGATGATGAACAATAACTTATAGAGAGTTGTGAAAGAAAAAGGTGTGGATTGAAAGGAAACTTGTTGGGGACTAGTTTAGGGAAGTAAACTAATGTAATGAGAAGGTTTGACAAGAAATGGTGTGAACAAGTGGACAAACAATGCAATTACCAAAATACCATCGCACAAAACTCGAGTGTGTTGACTAACGAGAAAAGGTAACGATCGTTAGCAAAAAAGGACCAATTTGTAATTAGTAAAATATGTTAGGACTAAATATGCGATTTTTTAGAATTTAGGACTAAATGCGTGAATTAAGGTGAGTTTGGGGACTAATGGTGTAATTTACTCTAATTACAATATAAGTATTGTTGAAATCATTATCAGAAAATTTGTTTGTGACTAAATAAAATAGAGTTAACTACATTTTGGTTCTTGTGTTTTGCCAGGTGTTTCACTTTTGGTTTAATTTTTTACAAACTTTTGGGTTCAAAAAGTGAAACACCCGTTCCACTCTCCAGTTTCACTAGCATCGTCAGTTTGACTACTTTTGACCGTTTTTATCACTATGTTAATTTAAATGAGAGTACGAGTAAATGAAAATACGGTGTTATTTTCATATGGAGAGTAAATAATTATTAACCGAAAGACTAATATTTATCTTGGATAAATATTAAGGAGTTAATAATGACAAAAAAACAAAACCCGAAACCCTCTTGGAGGGTGTTCGGCCAACCGCGCTTATAGGGGGTGTGTTTGTGCTTTTTGCCAAATTGAAGGAGGTTAGAATCCTTCTAGATCTCTCTTTGGTATCCTATAAATACAACTTCTACTAATCGACTTTTAGTCGATTAGTATTACCTCGGTTTCGTGCTCGCCTAACTTGCGTAGTTCGAAGCCCTAGTTCTACCCGTGTGGTACTAGTGGATACCTGGCGCAATTCAAGTTTTGGTTTTCCTCCTGAAAACCCTAAACTGATCTATCCAACAAAGAAGAAGGTAAACCAGCGCGCGTGATTGGTCAAGAAGCTTACATAACTGCAGGAAACAAGTAAGTTGATGTGCTTACCGTGTGCAAGTTTTAAAAATTTATAAACACGATTTATCCGTCTAATACTATAAACACATACGAGCAAGTATACTCGTTCGCGATAGCAAAGGTGGGTAAGTCGAGATCGTCCCAAGTGATTTTGTGTTTGAAATTGTTTTAAAAGATTAGTAACAAGAAAGCTTTGTCAAGGCTTCCTCCAAAAGTGATGTTTTTAGTGAAATTCAATATAAAGAAATATATATACTTGTGTGTAGTCTATAGGCAATCATAGTAAGTGTTCATGAAGGCTTGGTGTAAACTCTTGATGTGATGCACAAATCATAAGCAAATGATTTCCAACCATGGTTTATGTTTGCAAAAATCATTCTAAGAACAAAATCATATAGGTGATCCTTTCGGTCCTTATCCTAATTATTATCCTTTAGAAAATCCATTTGTTTGTAAAATGTTCTTATTAAACTCGTTCCTACGAATCTTTCGACCTTTCGTGATGAAAATGTTTCTAGTCTTGTTTTAATAAGTAAACATGGTGGTTGTCAATCACCATATCCCCATACTAGTTTGTCACTTAACATTTTGGAATAAAACACAAGAGAAATCCTTTCGGTCCTTTTTCTTAAAACATGTTTTACCGACAAATCAAACAAGACTAGTATTTTTCCAACAAACTCATTTAAACAAGATCATATATACATGCATCACATATGAGAACACTAGTATGATTTCCTACATCCTTACACACAAGTATATTCAAAAACTACTCCATGATAATAATAACAAAACACAAGAAATGACAAAGTAATTCCAATAACTCAAGAGAATAGAAATCCATAACAAGGTTCATAGAATACCTAAACTTTTGTGATTACAAGAACTAGAAATCGTGGCTTATAGCAACCGCACTCCTCCAATCACCTAGCTTAACCGTATAACTCCGAATGACCAAAACAATGGATGAGAATTGCTCTCTCCAACCTCCTGGACGTTTTACAGTGAATACTAAAGTTTTTGGATGAATAAAATGGTTGGTAATAATTTTGGTGTAAACTATTACACTTTGGGTTGTGTCACACCTAGAATACTAAGTCTAGGTTCAATATATAGCCAAAGATACATTACTAACTGGCCAAAAACGTTCCCAACAAGTTAATAACAAGAAATGATCGGCCTCCAATGATTATGGGGAGTTAAGGCAACATTAAATGCATTTTTGTGTAACTCCAGCCCATGCAACCGAACCGGTTACGATGCAACCGGATCGGTTGCGTTTTGACCATCGCCCAACAGAATCGGTTGCGGGCTCCAACCGAACGGTTGGGTGCCTCAGCTTCGACTTTTGTTGACTTTCTTGATTTGCGCCTCTTTCTTTGTTCTCGATGATGATTTCCAAGACGAAACTTGATATTTCCTTGCTGTAGATACTTAGAAATCATTGTGCTTCCTAATCATTGAGTCCAAAAGCTTCCTTGCTCGACTTCCTTCCTTAGGAATTCTCCAAACGTGCATAAAAACTTCATTTCTTCATCATTTGTGATACCTGGCTACATATACATACACAATACACATCTTTTGCACTTTTGCAACAGTTATGAGTAAATATGGCCGATTATCATGCACAAAACCAATAATAACGCTACTAAAAACATGTTCATTTTGAGCGTTATCAAATTCCCCCATACTTAAGTTCTACTCGCCCTCGAGTAGGTCTAACATTTGCAAAAATCGAATTCAATGGTTATGATCCGTGGTTCCAAAATTTTAACAATCATCCCAAAAGAAATAATCATTAATTTGCTTTTAATATGTGAAAAACTTTGAAAATGAACCAAATACTTTAGATAACATAACTAGAACACCTCACAAATGATTTTAAGAATTCACTCAACACTCATATATTGGTGGGTATATGTAAATCACTCAATGCCTAGTCATGATCAATGCTTTTTACCATAAGCTTGTACAAGTATCAAAACAAAGAAAATAAATTCATCAAAGAGGGCTTTTATTCGGGTTATATCGTTAAGGCTTCGGGTTTATAAAAGGCATGGATAAGGCATGTGATGGTTTATGAAATTGGTTTTACAAAAAAATAAAGTCAAGTCTAATACCCATGTTGCTAGCCAAACCACAATCCCGAAAATGATTATATCTTCCTTCTCTTCACATATCGATCTCCAAATTTATGTATAACTCAATTTAGCTCATTGGCTAATCAATATTCTTCATATAGCACATTGGCTATAACCATTTTTTTTACATACATCATATCTCCCCCACACTTCGTATAAGCATACACCACAAAAATACAAATAAGAAGGTGCACTCTTCGTCTTTGTCGGAATGGCACATACGATTGACAAAGTGTAGCTTCTTCATAATCATAAAAAACAATCCAACACTCCAAACAACTAGCAACAAACATTGACTAAGGTTTAAGGTGTAAACTTTTTTTGTATTTTTCTGGATTTAAACAAGAATGAAAAGATTGGCTCGAAGGGTGTAACTAAGGGTATCTAGTGCTAAAGATGAGAACTAACAAATGGGTCCATATAAGGTGGTTAACTAACCAATGTGGTTAGCTAATATATCATTAGATGTAAAATGGAAGGCCATTTGAGTTAAATCCTACGATGCCTCTTATCACTTGAACATATTTTTATCACTCGAGAGTGATTTTAACCGTAATGCATAACTAGTACAAGTTCTAGAATCGACATAATCACCGGCACACTAATAGCAAATATAAAACAAAATATGTGTTTTATACAAAAAGAAACCTCACAATTAAGTGGAAAAAGGCTATAATGTGCGCTAGAAAATGCTATCTAATCCAAAATGAATTACTTCCGTAATTTGGTTTAAATCAAAAAAATTTCAAAAACCTCATTTTACCATTGAAATACCCAAGTTTTTTTTTTTAATCCAAAAAATGTGTGAAAACAACTAGACAATCAAGGGCGATTTCCTGCTAATTACTTGAATCCAAAAATTCATCTAAAAATAAGACTAAAAGCTAAAAATTTAAAAATCGTATCATTTTTCCTATTTTCTTCCCTCCCCCGTACTTAAGTTATGCATTATCCTCAATGTAATAAAAATAAACTTCAAAGTAAAGAAAATGGGAAAAAGAAATAGTCAAAAGATACCATGGGATAGAATATGCAATACGCATATTGGGTCATAAGCAAGCATGTGAGTTATCCAACTCCAAATATTTGGCCATCAATAAGCTTCCGACAAATCCATCCTGCAAACAAAACTGCAATACACAATACACAAAACAAAACAAAACAATCCAAATGCTACTAAAAATATGAAAAATAAACAAAGTATGATAATCATCCTAGAGAAATAGTTAAGAGATAGAGATAATATTGTTTAACACATGATAACCATAGTTTTTGAAACCATAAATCAAGAATGATCCACGATCATTCGTCATCCTCACTCATCTCATCACCTTATTCATCATCATCATCCTCGTCACCATCATCATCATCACTCTCGGACACATAGTGCTCATCCACAAACTTCGAACGAACTCTCCTCTTCTTCTTCGTTCCTCCAACTCCTGATGAAGATCCTCCAACATCATAGCTTGATCCACCAACCTCGGGTAAACTACCATATGCGGGCACTGGGTCAGGAAATGGTGCATAACCAGGATATGGGTACGGATATGGTCCAGGATAAGAGGTGCAGGGGAAAGGATATGGTGGAACATTGGGTGGATTGTAGGGTGGCAACTCGTAATTGGCTTCTTGAGCCATGTGTTGAAAAATAGGCATTGAATAATCATTGATGTAATTGTTTCTCAACATCATCGAGTCTCTCCAAACGTTCCTACACTCAATTTCATTCAAATGTTGGTTCCACTCTCCCCAACCTGAGTCAAAACTACTAGACGTACCAGTTTGCACGTTCCCCATTGGTATATTGCCCATTGGCTGTTGTGGTGGTTGTTGTTGTTGTTGCGGTTCGATCCATGCTCCCAACGTTTTCATCTTCTTATTCAAAGCATTTCCAAAACCACTTGCACTCCAAATCTCACTAAACTTTGGCTCTCCACACTTAGCCAACTCACTACTATTGTAATACCCAAGATTCCTTGCCAACCTCATCACAAAATGGCCTCCACAAAAGTTGCTATTACCTTTGATTCCCGAGGCTCTCCTAGACAAATACTCGGCTATTAGCCAAGCCGCATTTCCGTCCTTAGTTTCCTCCAATAACATCATAACCCACAAGTCCAGCTTATGACATTTGTCCCTGCTTCCAACTCTATGAAACGGCCCAGTTACTAGCAACTTGTGTAGTATTCTCATCAACGGATTCCTAATGGTTGCAGCATTCCTCCTAGTGCAAGAAGGATCTCCCACTCGATTCCAATAAGCGGGCACACTAGGGTATTCTTTTTCAAACCTCCTAAGCCTCAAAAAATTGAGCTTCAAGCAATCGATGCTTAACCTCATTCGGTTCATACAAGCCAAGAGCAACAGCAAAATCTGGCAAAGTGTAGGCGTGATCCCGCCCACAAAGCCTAAACCAAACACAAACTTCTTCCATTAAGTTTCGAACATTGACCTTCCTCTCAAAATACATAGTCGAAAAGAACTCCATACACCATTCACGATAAACCTCTTCATTTATGCTAAATGCTCTTTCCCATGACAAATCATCAAACGAATCCCCATCAACCGGATACACATAAGACGTCCGAATCATTTTTCGCAACTCCTCTTCACACTCATATTCGGCAAAAAAATCCCAATCAATCACCCTCGGAACCAAACATGTCCTATTTTGCAACTTTGATAATCGTTCCCGGAAAGCATGTTTCTCCTCGCTGGTGAGATCTTTGAACTTCAGGTTGGCATTTGCCTCCGTCTTCAAGTTATATGTGACTTTCTTCCTTTCTTTCCCTTGGCAATACTTGGTAACAATCGGGTTTAGTGGAACCCATGTCGAGCTTGAACTACCTACAACAATTCTCTGTAGAAATCATAAATATAAGTCAATATAAGAGTGTTAGAACAAACGGGAAGGTCTATGGAAGCCTCTAAGGTCCACTTCAAAATTTTGAAAAATTCCAAAACAGAACGTGGAATCGGATCGGTTCCTCTGTTGACCTATTCCAACCGTTCGGTTGCGCTTCGCAACCGGATCGGTTCCTCAACCTGCATAAGGCTTTGCCTTCTAATCCATTTCCCACTCGATTTTTCTAAGTCCAATTCAATCCTAGACTGCATTCTAACATCATCAATGATTTCTACATCCTCTAATTGCTCTAAATTCACTTTCCAAACCTCCTATCATCACATATTCATTTGCTTAGAACTCAACAATTTAGACCTCAATTCTCAATTACTTGTTCTAATCAACAATGTGGCATCTAATATTCATTAAAAACGCATCATCTACCAACTAGGAATCACCAATTGCAACTTAATTGGATTCAATGGCATAACCTAATTAAATCCGAAAATTCAATCATCTAATACTCATTCCATGTTGAATCAATCACTACAATTCTTTTTGCAATGCATTCCTATATCAATTATCCACTTAATCCTAAAAGATTACAACTTAATTCGAATTCTATCCAAAACCCCCAAATTAGTGACCTAATTTGCAATTCGAATCAAATGTTCTAATTAAACCTTAATTGAGTTAATTGAATGCAGATGGTTACTTGCTTGGGTGCCATGATGATTTTCTACAACTTATACAATCTTCAAATAACTTCTATTGGTCGAATTTTGCGAAACCCAGCTGGAGGATTAGTGTGTGTGTGTGTGTTTTTCTGGAAAAATTGAATTTTTGGTATATATATACATGTATGCAACCGGTTCAGTCATGGACACAACCGTTTCGGTTTGCATTTTTGCCAAATTTTGCATTTTTCTCGTTACTTAGGCATTTTACCTTCCAAGCAACAATCGTTTACTCAAAAATCCTATTAAAGATGCACACAACATTCATCCACCATTTAGAAATTTCAACAATCATCTAATCTCAAAACTCAAATCATCATACTCATAACTTAAAACTCAAACTCAAACTCAAACTCATAATGCATTAATCAAATAACCTCAACGTAATAATAAAGATAAAAATGAAATGAAAAACAAGAAATCCTAAATGCATAAAATTAAAAAGTTCACGAAATTCAAGCAAACAATTGCTTGTTTATTATGGTGCCTTGTTTCTCCTTAGAATTCCTCGAAATACTCATGCCTTAAGATGTCCTCACTTAGAAATTTCCCGGTCAATTCACGGTGTGTTTCATAAGTTTTGAACTTCCTTATAAATCTTCTCCCATCCGAGCATAGTATATCAAATTTGACGTGCCATTCTCCATCCCCATCCTCTCTCTTGTAAATACCCGACCCCTAGGGTCCCCATTCCAAATTCTTGAGTTGAACCGGTAAAGAACCTAAGAAATCGGTTAGCTTTTTGTAAACAAGGATGTTTTTGAATGGATTGTAAAATGCTTCCACCGCTAGTGCGCGTTCCATCTCATCCTCAATATCAAATTATGGTGGATCTAGTGGTCCATACATCGGGTTTCCATGGGCATCACGTCCCACTTCAAAACATGTCAAGTCATTGTCCGCTTCCATCAATTCTAAATCCTCCATGAATTCCACAACTGGTCCCCTTGGTTTTGGATAATAGGTTTGTTTCGAGATTCCATCATCGATAGTCATCGTACCTCTACCCATATCTATGATTGCACCACATGTGCGTAGGAATGGTCTTCCTAGTAGAAGAGGTAAACTCTTATCCACCGGGATGTCTAGGACTAGAAAATCAGCCAAGTAGGGTTGATAACCAATTTGAACTCTTACGTTTTTCACCTCCCCCATCGCTTTTGCTTGGGAATTATCCGCCATGGTAAGTTTTGAATGATTTGGTTGTGGCTTACTAAGACCCAACGTCTTAAACAATGGATAGGGCATAACATTAACGCTTGAACCCGTATCGGCCAAGGCATACACTGATGTAGTCCCGTTCACTTTAATTGGCAAAACAAAATTCCCCGGATCTTTCTCCTTACGTGGCATACCTCTAAACAAAATCCTATCTCTATCCTCCTCCGATAGATCTTTATCCCCCAATCTTGCTCTTGCTAGCATTACCGCATCTAGTTTCTTGCGGTAGAGAATGTAATCTTGTAGTACCTCAATCACCGGCTTTTTCTCATTTAGCTCGAGAAACTTTTGTTCAAGGTTTTCCAAGATAGCTTCTTTTTGTTCTTGGGTTAACGGTTTGAAGGTGTTTGGTGTAGTAGGTGGTAAAGGTGTGTAATCATTTGTTTTGTTGGTGGATGTGGTAGGAGTTAATTTGTTGGATGAGGTTCTCTTCCTATTTGCCTTCCCCATCTTTACGACTTCCACATCTTCCTTTTCCATATTAGCACATAACTCCACAAGCATCTCATTCACCCCCTTTTCTTCTTCCAAATCGGTGATATTGATCCTCATTTCCCCCAAGGCAAAATCCACTTGGCATTTGGTTGTTACAAGAAAATCCCGTCCAAAACATACATTGGGATCATCGGCGTTCCCCTCTTCTAAGACAACAAAATCCGTTTCAAAAATGTGACCATGAATGTTAACCTTAAGATTCTTAACCATTATTCTTCCATAAGCTTCGTAATCCAAACGCACATGGCTAATTTGATCAAGAACTTTTTCCACAATGTAATTTTCACCATAGGCCATGTTTAGTTGCGCGTCCCAAGCACTCACCCCTTCTACACTACAAGGTGTACCGAACCTCATAAGTGGTGAATCATACTCCTTTAGTGGTGCTTGTGTGAATACCACAACTCTTCCCTTCTTAGGAAGTTGAACTTTGTTTTCACCCGTTTCTTCCATACTAACCGTATCAATCCCCAAATCCTTCTTACTCCCTTCTAAGATATTTCCAATCTTTTCCAACGAACTCCCGGTGTCTTTGAACATCTCATTCAAGTTATGAAGGTACTCGAAAATTCCGCTTAAACTATCCATAATAACTATCTAACAAGACAAAACAAAACCAAAGACAAAAATCCAAATCATTAGCGTTAGAGTTAGTAAAAACAAAAGCAAACTATAAAAACATATACTAAGCAAGTAAAGACACTTAACAAAACTGAAAACACAAGCTAAAACTCAAAATTTAAAAAGAAGAAAAAATTTTACCGAGAGCTCCAACGTAAACATTTTAACCAAAACGTCCAACCGATCCGGTTGCGGGTTGCAACCGAACGGTTGGATTGATTTCCCAATTTATTTATTTTTTTATTTTTTTTATTTTTATTACATGTAAATTTAATTTAATTAAAAACTATTAAGTGTACTTAAACTCTTAATTAATTGAGACTACTCATTATCCTTATTAATTATAAAATTAATTAAGTTATTTAATGAAAACTATATTAACTAATCTATTAAACTACTCATTAAGACTACTAAAACCATAAAAACTGAAAATTAACTATTTCTAATTACTGTAATTAAGACAATTAACTAAAAAGTAAATAAAACTAAAAATAATTAAAATAAAAGAAAATCTAAAAATCTAAGAAAAGCATAAGCAACCCATGAGATAATCTATAAAAATCAGAAATGACAAGAATTAATCTATCAACTATAACACAAAACACTGGATAAACTAAAACTATGAAAATCAAAAGACAAAATTTTTACCGAGAGCACTAACCGGATCGGTTGCTCAGAACGGATCAGCCAAGAACGGTCGGTTAGCCTCTTAACCAAAATATTTTTCTTTTTTTTTCTGACGAAATTCAATTTTAAATCTACCAATTTTACAGAATCTTAACAAAATCAAGTTACTTAGAAATCCAAAATCCCCTGCAGCGGCGCCAAAAACTTGATGTGCTTACCGTGTGCAAGTTTTAAAAATTTATAAACACGATTTATCCGTCTAATACTATAAACACATACGAGCAAGTATACTCGTTCGCGATAGCAAAGGTGGGTAAGTCGAGATCGTCCTAAGGGATTTTGTGTTTGAAATTGTTTTAAAAGATTAGTAATAAGAAAGCTTTGTTAAGGCTTCCTCCAAAAGTGATGTTTTTAGTGAAATTCAATATAAAGAAATATATATACTTGTGTGTAGTCTATAGGCAATCATAGTAAGTGTTCATGAAGGCTTGGTGTAAACTCTTGATGTGATGCACAAATCATAAGCAAATGATTTCCAACCATGGTTTATGTTTGCAAAAATCATTCTAAGAACAAAAACATATAGGTAATCCTTTCGGTCCTTATCCTAATGATTATCCTTTAGAAAATCCATTTGTTTGTAAAATGTTCTTATTAAACTCGTTCCTACGAATCTTTCGACCTTTCGTGATGAAAATGTTTCTAGTCTTGTTTTAATAAGTAAACATGGTGGTTGTCAATCACCATATCCCCATACTAGTTTGTCACTTAACTTTTTGGAATAAAATACAAGAGAAATCCTTTCGGTCCTTTTTCTTAAAACATGTTTTACCGACAAATCAAACAAGACTAGTATTTTTCCAACAAACTCATTTAAACAAGATCATATATACATGCATCACATATGAGAACACTAGTATGATTTCCTACATCCTTACACACAAGTATATTCAAAAACTACTCCATGATAATAATAACAAAACACAAGAAATGACAAAGTAATTCCAATAACTCAAGAGAATAGAAATCCATAACAAGGTTCATAGAATACATAAACTTTTGTGATTACAAGAACTAGAAATCATGGCTTATAGCAACCGCACGCCTCCAATCACCTAGATTAACCGTATAACTCCGAATGACCAAAACAATGGATGAGAATTGCTCTCTCCAACCTCCTGGACGTTTTACACTGAATACTAAAATTTTGGGATGAATAAAATGGTTGGTAATAATTTTGGTGTAAACTATTACACTTTGGGTTGTGTCACACCTAGAATACTAAGTCTAGGTTTAATATATAGCCAAAGCGACATTACTAACTGGCCAAAAACGTTCCCAACAAGTTAATAACAAGAAATAATCAGCCTCCAATGATTATGGGGAGTTAAGGCAACATTAAATGCATTTTTGTGTAATTCCAGCCCATGCAACCGAACCGGTTACGATGCAACCGTATCGGTTTCGTTTTGACCATCGCCCAACCGAATCGGTTGCGGGCTCCAACCGAACGGTTGGGTGCCTCAACTTTGACTTTTGTTGACTTTCTTAGTTTGCGCCTCTTTCTTTGTTCTCGCTGATGATTTCCAAGACGAAACTTGATCTTTCCTTCTTTGTAGATACTTAGAAATCATTGTGCTTCCTAATCATTGAGTCCAAAAGCTTCCTTGCTCGACTTCCTTCCTTGGGAATTCTCCAAACATGCATAAAAACTTCATTTCTTCATCATTTGTGATACCTGGCTACATATACATACACAATACGCATCTTTTGCACTTTTGCAACAATTATGAGTAAATATAGCCGATTATCATGCACAAAACCAACAATAACGCTATTAAAAACATGTTCATTTTGAGCGTTACCATAAGTCTTATATAAACATCCTTTATACGTGTTAGGGTTAGGTTATATCAATGTTTAGGAAGATTTGACTATTTGGTTTTTGGCTGCATGGCCATTATGTGTTTACTTCCGCAACTACATGTTTTATCAGTCATGCGGGTAACCACGAAAACGCTACATGTACTACTACAAACTTCAACACCAATGTCCTTTTGGTATTCCTCTATAGTTGCTCTAATTTGGTAGTTTAACATATTGTCATATTTAAGCTTGGTAATTTCATGTTTAATATAGACTTCAATCTGTTTAAAATTCATAATAAGTCTACATGGGTAAGTACATCCTCATCACTACCAAGAGCCAACAAACCAAAATCCAAGTCATTTAGAGGTCTCATATAACGATAATACATAGGCTCCACTAAACCACTATAACCTAACTGTACGACCATGTTATCTAGCTAATGCATTGGAAAAACATCTATTTCCACCGTATCGAATAAATCAATTGTACCTCCTACATATTGCCGTCCTGGAAACCTCCTAAAGCTTCCAACATGGTGAATACGAATGGAAAACTTTGTTTGGTGAATAAGTTGAAACAACAAACAAACAAGTCTTAGTAAATATTGTTTAAAAAAAATGTGCAATGTTTAAATCAGACGACATTTATCTAAAATAAACATTTTTAAAAAACTTACAATGGATCTGCTCGATTTGATCATATAACTCTTCCTCTGTTTGTGGTACTAAATCTTCATGTTTTTTTCCATAGGATTAAACCCATTGTGTTAACAGATCATAAAACACCGATTTGTTTTGTTGAACAAAGATGGAAACTGTGGAAAACTAGAAGGGGGGCTGAATAGTTTTGCCATTTAATACTTTGTTTTAAAGTATTTAAATCGACTTATGTCAATCCATTTAGATCGCGTGTTGGATATTGATAGATGGATATATAAATAAGTAATGCAAGAAATAAAGAGTAAAGGAATGCAAAACCACGACACGAGTATTTATAATGGTTCGGCTACAAGGACACCTTCCTTGCCCTACTCCACTCCCCGAGTACCTAACTCGAGAGTTCTAAGCACTACACAACACAAGATCCTTAATGTGGCGGAGAAGCCTTCACAACGTCGCCTACTCTGTATCTGGTACAAGGCTAGACACCGAGTTCTTCAACGAGGTAGAACCAAACCTACCACAACGTCGCCTACACTTTATCTGGTACAAGGCTAGATACCGAGTTCCATTACAAAGGAGGAACTACTACCCAACACTACAACCCAACACAACTACCCAAAGGAGACACACTCCTTTTTACAATACTAAAAAGGATTTCAATATCCTTTAACCCGAACTACACAACTTGTACATCGACGCACCATATCGAATTTACACCTTCGACACCATTCACTAATGCCTTCAACACGACACTCTATGGAGGGAGGAAAGAACTATCAACAAGATGCACTTCAGTGTTTTTGATGATGACGAAGCTAAGCAACTCAAGATCTTGAGCTTGCACGTCTTCAAGAGGTGCTGATCTCGCCTTTAAGAGGAACCTAGAGAATCACACAAAGATAAAACTACATAGAATGATCCTTTGGATCTGTGGTTAGAGAGTTTAGAATATAGAGAGAAAGTATATCTAACTATCTAAGAGTGGTAGTGAACAAGAGAGAAATGGCTCACTATTTATAAGAAAAACAAACCTACTGTCCTACGTTTCTGGCAGATCCCTCACCCAAGGGATCCAGCCAGTGTAATTCCTGGGATCCGGCTACTGGGTCAGTTTAGTCTAGATTTTGGGTTGCAAACCGGGTTACGGGTTATGGACCATGGGTCATGGCCTTTGGATCATGGATACCCAACAAGATGCAATGTACCTAGTCAATGGGTTATGGATCTTGGGTCATGGGTCATGGACTTTGGGTCATAGATCATGGATAATATTCAACATGACTTCATGCATGATGTCATGCAATGGGTCATGGGTTATGGATCATGCTCCATGTGTATGGGTTATGGACTTTGGTTTTTACCCAACAAGATTCATTGTACCTAGTCAATGGATCATGGGTCTTGGGTTATGGACTTTAGTTTTTACCCATTACAACATATAAAAAGTACATATACATTTTTATAAGATGTAAGTAAACAATATTACTTGTAAGTGTTTTATAAAAATGTCTTTGGTTTTATATAGCTTATTTAAATAAACATGTTTTGATGGTTTTGATATGTTTAGCAAAAGTGTGTTAGTAAACTATTGGCTTAAAGCTTTTAAGTATTTTATTTATTTCGTTAAAATGATCTTACGTTTGTTATCGACAAAATATTAGAAGATCGTAACATATAAATAAACGTTTTTATGGTTTATTTGTATTAACAATCTCCCCCTTTTTGTTGATGACAAAACATAAGATTATTTTAAGAAGAAAATAAAATTCGTTAAAATTTGAATTGGAGTTTTACTCTCTTCTCCCCCTTTTTGTCGAAACGAAAAGAGCGTCGAAAAGAAACTAACACATAGTGGAAAACGTTTTGAGAAAAACTTGTGAAAAGTAAAAAAAAAATGAAAGAGAGTTAGAGAAAGAAATTTAAAGAGAAGTAGTAAGGTAAGAAGGAAATTCTTGTCTTAGCTCCTCCTTGACGGATGCTTCCATTTGTTAAGGGCGTCAAGTAATTAGGAAGACAAAACGAGTGTATTGCAAGTATTTTGCAATGTTTCTAACTTTGATGAAATGCTCCCCCTGGACGAGTGCTCCCTTTGATGAGGGCGTCAAGTAATGCTTTGCTTTGACAAAAAGCTCCCCCTTGTTGAGGGCGTCAAGTCTTCATGTGTATTTTGAAAATCTACAAAACAAATGTTAGAAAACAAGTATATGGTGCATTGTTTCCTGCAAATGAGCTTCAAATTAGCTCAAAAATTGAAATATGTCCACCAGTTCTGCCGGATCCTTCATGTGAGGGATCCGTCCAGGAAAAATCTTGGGAACCGTGTACCTGTAACTTGTTGGCAGCAATGTAGATATAAATAGTGACGTAAACATCAAATGAGTTATGTATTGTTGCACCAAACATATTCACATAACTATATAGCATAAAAACATGTTGTTTCATTCAATAAAATAAGAGAAATGATACACATATCTCCAAAACTAAGAAAATGATACAAATATGTATTAAAGTAAAAATTCTTAACAATTCCAAGTTGCGCCTAAGACTAGAGGAAAAACATCAGTTAGGGATGTAACACCCCCAATTTCGTGATACACAGCGGAATTCAAGCTGGGTGTTACTTCATGGCTCAACAGTTACAACAACAAAAAAAACGAACTCTAATTGTGTCATTTTAAAAGATTTATCATTCGATTTATATAAATATCAGAGTTTACAAAATGAGGCCCCAGTGGTTTTACAGTATATTAAATAAGTTTTCGAATGATAATATAGCCTTCTTGAGTATCCGTGCCCTTCCGTGCCATCCTCGTAATTTATGAACCTGAGATAAACATGCTAAAAAGTGTCAACACAAAGGTTGGTGAGTTCATAGAGTTTATAGATAAAACAGTTGAGTTCAGTAGTTTCGAGTTTCAGTGATAATCATAATAAATACAGATATCGATAAAATAAGTAGTGGGTTACGTTGTTATACACCCATAGTTCGTTTGTTTAGTAATCAGTTGAACATAAGTTTCAAGGTTGGGCCATGTTGTGGCACCCATAAATTCAGTAGTTGCAGCATTTGTATCATTGCAACACAGTATATATTGCCTTAAGTCTCATGAACGCAAACCTTAACACGAACGCGTCATAATAATGACGTAAGTTACAAACATCATAATAATGATGTGAGCAACAATGCCCCTTGGTAGGAGTTTGCCATTCTCCTAGTATTCTCAAATAAAGTGCATTTGGTTACCTATCCGGCTAACACAAATAGGGCGTCAACTGCCAATAGATCTATTCACTATATTCGCGTTCACTCGCAAGTGATTAATGGTTCATGATATGAGGGACTTTTAGTGGCAATAGTGTAAGTAACTTAAGCAATAACAATTAGGATAGCATACAGATAGTACTAGTGTTCAGGTTTGTAGCAAAACGTATAAAGTGTGATTATGAACTCATAGTAGTATGTAAAAGCATTAGAGTACTTGTGAAAGTAAAAATAGGTAATTGAGCATGTATCTCCCCCAAAACAGTTTAAAAACAAGTAAAGGTAGGGGCCATGAACTCACAATAATATGAAAAAGTTTAGAATACTTGTGAAAGTAAAAATAGGTAATTGAGCATGTATCTCCTCCAAAAATAGTATAAAACGCATAAAAGTAGGGGCTATGAAACTCACAGTAATTCGTAAGAGTTTAAAATAAATGTAAAAATATCAAGCAATATTTGAGCATGTATCTCCCCCAAAGCATTAATAAAGAAGTATAAAAACGGGGCTACGAACTCACCTCGATGTTACAGTAGTCTGGATGGAAAACAAATTAAGTAATGTGAATAAACTGCCCACTCGTGACTGAGTTAGTATGTCATGTCTTTAGTATTCGAATTCAAGTTTATGCGATGATAATGCTTTATCGGTAATTGGGTAAACATGAAGTCTCTTAAAAAATTAGTAATACTTATCATACTTATTTTTATGGCTCGGTTGATTGTTTATAAGTTTTATCGAAACCCAAGTTGTTAAACATGATATGTTTCCAAAATGTTATAATTTTAAATATTTACGGTTTTTACCCTTGCACTTTCAAAAATGACACTTTAAACCCTCAATTATGGGTTATTGACAAAATCAGCCCTTGTATATTTAACTTTGAAGAATTTACATTTTTAGTCCAAGAAAAACTTTATCTTACAAAAATTACAATTTTTATGCTTGAAATTTTATAAGAAAAATTCACTTGTTTTTTTGCCTAAATGGATAAAAGTGCGGGTGAATAAAAGCGATGCCTTAAAAGGTTTTAACTACGTTCTTGATCCCATCAAGAGTTTTTCCGGTGGTCTTTCTAATGGTTCAAACTAGAAGTCTTAAGCTCTTACGGTTTGGTCGCAATGATTTCTCAAAGTAGAGGGGTTAGGTGCCTTTTGTTGGTTTTGGGTTATATAACAGGGCCAAACGAGGACAGATTTTACACGAGGTAAGCTAGTATTTTTACAACGCATTTGACCCTTTAAAAACTTTGCTGTAAGCTCTTCTAAATGGTATAGGTCTCATATCCTATCCGTCTATGATTAGAAAGATACAAGTCCACGAACATAGCCACTTGGTCACGACGCGTTTTAAGGAAATTCCATTTTTAACCCATTAACTTTTACGGGGTCACCTAGGGACATTGTAATATGCTCATTAACTCTTTTTAAGTCATTACCCATCATCCTATAACTCCTACGACTCAATTTTTGAAAAGTGCTCACAAGGCCTTTTTATGAAAATTCCTGCGAGTCACCCTCTTTGTGGTTAATTATAAAATAGACTATAAGTGTTTTTAAAGACGTTATTGGGGCATTAAAATCTTTGCAGCGAGCCCTTTAAAACGGTGTAAATCTCGTATTTTGCAACCCTTTAGTTTGCAAGATATCAATTATAGAAAAGGGCTACTTAGGCTAATCTTGCCAAATCAGAATTCTCGTTTTTAAACCATAAAACTTTATATCTAATCTTGCTAATCTTTTGCATGCAACCTTGTGAAATGTTGTTTAACTCATTTCTAATGTTTCTAAGATAGTTCATAATCAAATTTATCAAAAATCCCGAGTTTTTCCCATATACCTGTTGTAAAGTACTTTTGGTGTTTAGGACTTTTGGCCTAAATGAAGTGTTGTTTTTAAGCATAACGACTAGGCTTTTCAACCGGGTTATGGGGGCGTTCTAGAGTGTCCTAGGTGGTGTTTACAACGGTACTTTGGTTGACCCTAATACCTTTGACATGATGTAAATAAATGGTGCGCAAGTAAGGGGGTTGGGCTGTTTTTGTAACATATATATAACAGCTGTTGGGATTTTTATTAAATTATGACTTCGTTATGCGTTTTCTGGACCCGTGCACCCGAGTTTTTGAAGAAAACGTCGTTCCGGACAACTTTCACGTTTTAACTTTTTCATGAAACCGACCAGAAACGCCTCGAATTGCGTGTCCGACGCTTCTGTCCACAGGAGGTTTTTAACAGCTTTTTGGTAACTTCGTTAGACCATATCTTTTGACTCGTGTACTCGTTTTGAGTGATTCAAATTTCTACGTTTTCCTTATAAAATCCTTTTTAACAACATGCAATTAATATTAAAAGTGAAAACGAAATAGGATGAGTTTAATGGACTTACAAACTGTTGGTACTTGTTAAGGAAGAAAAACAATCAAAGAACTACTAGGCTTTCGCACAAGCTCCCTCCTCCTTCCTTTGCTTCACTTTGGGATTCCAAATCAGAATGTAGGGTTGTGTGTGTGTTCGAATTGTGATGAGATATAAAGAGGATGTTTGGTTGATTTATATAGGTAAACATTCTAAGGCTTCCATGGTTGATATTCTTACAAGTCATGGCTTTGTTGGCAAGAATTAGACATGTTGATGTGTATATCTTAAGGTGTAAACACATCTTTCTTTGTATGCAAGTAGCTAGACATGGTGATGTGGTTATCCATGGTTTAAACAAGTCTCTTGGTTAATATTTCTACACATATCATTGTATGTAAGCTTAGGGAACATAGTGATGTGTCTCATTGAGGTTAGTAAGGGTTTATGTGGTTTGTAAAGGAATTCGATAGGTGTTCCATTCTTGGGCCACAAAGTTCGAATGGTTTAAAAAGAAACCACCTAGTGTATATACTTGTTCAATTCTAAGCCATAAAGGTGGAAGGCCTAGGAGACAAGGTGATGTGGCTTAGCTTGTGATCACATATGTGCCTAGTTAAGGTTTAGTTTGTTATGGAACTATATTAGGGTGCTTAGTTAAGTTTAGGTTAATTTAACTTAGGTAAATGACATTTTTAACATATATGCATAAAATACTTGTACCACAAGCATTGGAGAGTTGTACCTTAGACTTGTAAATTATAAGAAAATAAAATTTAAAGGCTTGTGCATTATAGGGTTGTACCTTGTGCTTAAAAATAGGTACATTGAGGTTTATAATATGAATTATATAAGTATTAAGCTTGTATGCATTAAAGACTTGTACATGTGCTTGAAATACTTGTACATTAGTATTTTGAAAATATATCATGCACATAAAATCATAGAGTTGTATATTAGGGCTTGTAACGGAAATTAAAGTATAGCTAGGTTTCGTGCTTTAATGACTTGTACTCTAGGTATAAAATGTTATACTTTACTATTTATGAAAAATCGTAGTTATAATAAATTAGGGTTTCATGTAAGCTTAAATAAATGGTTAACGTTTAACTTGAAAGTTTAATAATTGTATGTTAACGTAATAAAAGTTGAAAACTTTTATAGTTTAACATATAAAGATTTTTATGTTTATTAAAGATGTGAGTTTCATTACATTGGCTAGTGGTTGTGATCAAATAAAAGGATATCGTTTCTTAAAAAAAATTTGGAGGTAGAAAATGGATAAGTATTCTTTCGTTAGAATATTATATTAGTTTAATACGAGATGAAATTTACCGGTGGTTACAAGGGACGGGTTGATTTGTTAACTTCATCAAATCGTTCAAGAAGGTCATAGAACATGAAACGCAATTCATCACGTACTTCATGGACTAACCCTTGGACAGGTTGACAATGAAGGCAATCATTGTCATGACTAGGAAATGACGGTGATAAGAATGAAGCGGTTTGAGGTGGAAGGTTTGATTAAGTGGGTGGAGGTTCCACAAAGGATGGAGGGATTGGATGTAAGTTTGATGAAGTAGTAGGTGTTTCATCTAAGGATGAAGGTGGTGATATATGAGTTGGTGGTGAAGGTAACGAAGTATCTACTTCCATATGGTCCGGTTGTTGAGTTTGGTGATTTCTCATATTCCAAAATGGATCATTTTGAGGGTGAAAGAGAGGGAGACAGGGGTACTAGTGAAGTTCCTACACTAAGGTTTTAGTGAGAAGGTTGTTGTGGTGCCATTTTCTCAATTGATGAGAATGTGGGCAATGGTGGTGGATGAGAAGTCCTAGGAGGCAAGTCTTATAGTGAGTAAAGGTTTGGAGATGAAAGAGGTGTGGTGAAGGAGAGTATTCTAGGCTCTAGAGGTGAGAGTTTAGTTGTTTTAGTGGAGATAGGAGTGTTTGGTTTAGGAGGTACGGTAGTGTTTGACGAAGGTTTCTCCAAGCTACAAGGTCGAATACTGATTCGTGCGGTTTTCCTAGCCTTGGGTGGTAGAGTTTGTTGGGAAGGAACTCTAGTGTTAGAAGCTTTGTTGGGTGATGACTCGGTTGAGGAAACTTCATGAACAACACGAGCAATTTTCTTGGGAGGTTCTTCGGTGGAAGAAGTTGCACTAGGTGCTTTTCTCATGGTGAAAAGTTGGAAGTAAGAATGTGAAGAGGGAAGTTTTAGCTACTGAGAATGAGTGTTTGAATGATGATTTGGAAACACAAACACAAGTGGTTTATAAAGGAAGAAACTAGGTAAGTGAATTAAAGCCTAAACCACTAAGATTCTTCAAATTGCATGCACAAAAGTCAACTATGGTGTTGTTCTGTCTTTGGGATTCATTTAAGACAAAGTGGAGTGTTTAAATTACCAAAGAGAGTTTGAAATGAATATATCAAGTGAGATTTAGACAATCTGTGCATCCGGTTCTCACGGATCCCTAACTTGAGGGATCCGGCTAGCCTAAAGCTAGGGATCCGGCTCTTAGAAGCCAATAAAAAGGGTGATTACATTCTAGCAAGGTCTAAAACCTATATGTCTTGAGTGAATTAGTCTACTAAGGTATCTTAAATGGTATAAGACTTAAATGATCAAGCATAATGAGTGTGGGTAGCCAATGATGACTTTTATGGAAGGAAATGGAGTTTTTGTGAACACCAATGAGTGATCAAGGATGATACTAGGAGTTTTGAAGATGGTAAATTGTCATCGAAACCAGATGGTGATCAAAGGAAAATTTAGAAAATTCCTTAAAAATCACAAGAAATGAAAACTACTTTTTAGATCATTTTAAGGTAAATATGACTAAAATCAATTTGCTAATATTGAGAGAAATATCAAACTAGGTATTTTGAGATAAGAGGAACAATGTGTAAACATTTAAGCAGAAAGATGGTGAGTTTTGAAGTAGTAATAAATCAAAAACACCTTGAATGTGATCCTAAGTCATCCATGAGTGAATGTGAGATCAACTGAGCCTAAGGAAAGTTTAAGTGATCTTAATGTATCATGTTTAACTAGTCCAATAAGGTCTGGAAGGTTGAATTGATGTAAGGAAGCTAAAAATGCATTTCTATCCACCCGGATCCCACGGATCCTTCACTTGAGGGATCCGACTAGTTATAGCACATGGATCCGGCATTTGGGACATATTCCCTAACAGAATATTTGCAAAAATTTGTTTCAAGTGTCGAATTTTAGAACTGATGATCTCTACAGTAAGCATACATGTATACAAGTAAGACATAGTAAGTATAGCATGTAGAAACACCAAATGGTCAAGTATATGAAAAGAAATGATCAACAAACAACTATTTCATAGACGTGATCAAGTTACATTGGTGAGTTAGGATAAAGCTTAAGGATTGATACTCTAAAGGAAATCTTTTATTCATAAGCTAACTTTTATTATTCGTTGTTTTCGTTTGATGGATCATCAAGTGGGTTGTGAGCAGTTGATGATTCAGGAATGAAGAATGAAGTGATGAGAGATGCTTTCAGAGGTTTCATCATTTTATTCACAAGTGAATATTAAGGGCTTTGAAATTGTGCATGATAGTACATGATATGATGATAAAGGCGTGTCAAGAACATCCCATATGGTATTAGTTTGTTCTTGTTGCCTTGGAGGTTTACAATTCGCCTTGCGAAGAAGTGGGCAAGATTGTATGGTTGTTGAGTTAGGAGACAGTAAATCATGTGACCACAACATGCGGGAAGTATCTCATGATTTCCTGTAAGACTCCAAACATTTTCACGTAGGATGACTGCGAGAGGTTTAAGATCATCCCGGAGTTCACGTGTATGAATTATGTTTGGATTTTAGTAGTTGGACTGTTGAGGAGTGAATAGAAAGCGAGTTATTTCTTGAGGAGAGGGTATGTATGAACAATATGGACTGTTTTCTTCATGATAGTTAAAGAGAGAATCAAGGGACCAATCTTCAGTGAAAGCACATTGTCCATAATTTGGAATTCGGAGAATGTGAGCAAATTGCTCAAGAGTCAAAACAAACTTTTGGTTTTTAATCCAAAACCATAGCGATAGAGAACGATCCTCGTTACGAACGAGCTCAACTAGACGGAATAATTCCAAAACAAACCGCGGACAAATTTTCTTGTTGATCCCGAGAATACCTTCTAGTCCTATGGTGCAGAATGAGGTATTGATACCTTCTTGGAAGATTAGAGGTGAGTCAACAACACATCATTCATGAAAGAAACGAGTTTTGAGATTATTGAACCCACGAACATGATTGCCAGGGGTGTTAGGTTCAAGAGATACGTTTGGAATGTAGACATAAGTAAGTTGATGATCAAAGTCATACTCATGAGACATGTTGAGACCTATAGACATGGAACGAATATTTTACATGAGCATGTTAGTACATAGTAAAACTTCGAGAGTACGAGCATTTTTGATTGATGATACTTTTAAGTATTTTAATCATAGTTTTGAACTTTAGTAAAGTGATATGATCTCCTAACGTGTTTATTGTCTATTTTATTTTATTAACAATGATACTCCTATATTTAACTCACTCCCTTTTTGACATCTAGTGAAACTTTTCCTTTTACAGTAAGTTTTCATGAGATGATTTTTATGGTGTTTGTATGGGAAAAAGAAAATAATGCATGAGTTTTCCGTCATCTGTTCCTCCAGTTCTGCCGGTTCCCTTTTTAAAAGGGACCCGGCCAGTTAAGGTCCAGGGATCTGGGAGATCTGCAGATTTGGTAGAAATTTGGTTTGACGTAGGTTCTATTTTTATAACTCATGTGTTACAAGATGAAATGTGTTTTAGCTAGTGTTAATTCTTGAACTTACATTAATATTTTTAAACACATTGGGGTTTTGAATGCACGACAAATAAAAAGAAAGCATATTACGCGAGAATGAAACTAAAAAAAAGAACTACGACATCATTTATATTTCATTTCAATGCTTAAAGCAATATAAAAGATCGGATAGATGATACAAATGTAGATCAATAAAACAAAGAACATGTCTCAATGCGAAAATTTGATCATGGGATACACGAGAGTGATAAGCGAGACGATGATGATCACAAGAGCGATGTAGACCATGATGACGAAGATCTTCCTTGGTTTGGATTTTTCAAAATGAGATGATGAAGAAGATGAAGTTGTGAGAGTGTGAGATTTTTGAAAGTGAAGATTTGAAAAATGGGATTTGTTGGTGAGGGGTTTGACGTTCGGAGAGAGTTTTATGGGGAAAGAGGAATTTTTGAGATTAGTGTTTTGTTTTATTTGTATTTAGAAGGATTTTATTTTTAGATATTAGGTTTAGACAACACATATTGATATACCTAGGTTTAGACGGACGATGACAAGTGCACGAAGTTTTCTAATGAAACCACGTATCTTATCTACTAAAAGATTCAGTGTCAAAATTGAATGCAAAGTCATCATGATTAATGTGGATAGTGTTGGGAACTTTTCTACACGCCTAAACAAAGCCGATCTCAATGTAGTCATCAATAGGGGATTTGTACAAGTTTTTAGTAAATCGGCTCATTAAATTTGCGCATTATTGTGCAATAACAACGCATGCATTGGAATTTTAGAAGTCCACATTAATCATACAACATTAATCATAGATAATTACATCATAATCCCATGATGGGTCGGAGGTGTATAAATATTGTGTTCATAGCCCAGGTTCGAGGCATCCCCACCTCCATTTTCTCTTCTTTATAGTTTAATCGGATCTAAAAATATGTCAGACATGGACAGCCAGCAAGCTAAAGGTAAGGCCATTAGGTCAGACATGCCAATTGAGGGAAAAAAGGAGCTTTTCCTTGATAAACTGGAAGTTGGTGTATCTGGCACTATAATAGTGATGTTGTGCAGAAAATGGGATGTCAATGCTAAAATCGGACGTTATTTGAGTACGGATTTCTTTGTGTCTGATAGCAAGGTAGCGCCCGCCTTTGTTTTCCTGCAAATTATTAAAATTGTTAGGCTGAAATATGCTTTTGTCAAATATGATTCACTAAATATCTTTTTCCTTTTGCAGGGTAATATTATGCATTGCACCTCAAAAGCTGCGATTTCTCATAATTTTTTAGGCAAGTTATACAATGGCATGATTTACTCCATAAAAGATTTTACCGTTATACAAAATAAGGAAGAGTACAGGGTAATCAAAGATGGTCAGTACATGATTGAATTTGATGGGTCCACGACGGTAAGGAAATCTGTTATCAAGTCAGATGGTTTTGTCAGACATCCACTTCAATTGGTCCCTTTTAAGAGCATTGAAGCAACCAACAATAAATTTCTAATTGGTAAAGAGATTTTGCTAGAATATTTAGTTTTGATATTGACATTATACAAACTATTCTTACTATGGTACACTGTACAAATGTTGTAGGTTACATTAGAAAGGTTGGCACGTTAACTTATCATAAAACATGTTCTAGAAATCTTAATTTCTATATTGCCAATCAAAGGTATGTTTAATTATGTATTGTTGGTACAACTAATCAAATATGCCTAACCACATATTTTTTATTGTGTTCCGTCACCAGTGGACAGTCAATTAGGGTGACCCTATTGGGGGGTCTTTGTGATGTGTTGGTTGAGAAAAAGGCGAAACACACAGGATTATATGTCGTGATCCTGACTGCGGTCAATGCTGAACACTACAATAGTAATTGTCCATCCCACCTAATGTTTTCATAATGTTTAAACCATATAATAATTGAATTGGTATTTGTATTTACCTCTTAGATAAGCTCTATTTGTCGAGTAGTTCGTCTAAACAGATTCTCGAAGACGATGACATTCCAACCCTAAGAGAATTCAAATGAGGCGTGAGGTATGCACAGTTACATTTTTCATGCACATTTATAATTTGTCACATGGTATCGATTATCATTAATGGTGTATGCAGTGGTATTAATCCAAGGAGGGAAACCATACCTGTTGATTACTCTGTACCAAAGCCAGCGACACTTGAGAATGTGCAGATGTGGGCAAGGAATAGGAGAAATGATGTAGTTATCTTTCATCATCATACTTAGTAAATATTATTATTGTCCCGCTTCTTCTATTAATATCATTTGTTCCTTTTCAGGCATCAACCTTCCATTACAAGGTAAGGATATATAATGTCATAACCAGGAAGGGGTGGAATTATCCATCATGCGGGGGTGAGAAATGCAAAAAAGACTTGACCATGCAAGACGACCAATTTTCGTGTGACTCCTGCAATCGAGCCACCTATTACCCGATTATAAGGTTGTGCAAGTTTTATGTTTGTCAAAACGATGCCGTAATAACCTAATAAATGAATTAATTCTAAAAATTTTTGTGTAATACCGGCTCTGCAGGTACATGAAAGAGCTTGGTATCTCGAACGAGACCGAACAGACGGCTGTTATCCTCTTTGACGAGACGGCCACTGAATTGGTTAAGCATCCAGCGGATTCACTCTTAGGGACAGAGGATGAGGTACATTAATATTCACCCATATAAATTTAATTATCTTGTCCAACCTATTCCTCTCTTTGCAGGATTCAGATGATCAAGCTATGCTTCTTTCCACGTGCCATTGCCAATATTGTGGGTACTACACATACGTTGGAGATAAAGAGCCATACTTACTACGAACATGGGAGCTACGAGAGCTTTACATGTTCTGGGCTTTGCAAGGACCACAATACGGCTGAAAGTGCAACCTCCACCACAATGGAAGACAGTTCTCCGGTGGAAGCTCCTACCCCGACATCATTTTCTGAAAACAACAAAAAAGAGTAAGGCAACTAACCTCTGGTTCATGTGCATAAATATTTTACGATAAGCTGCCTAACCTGTAATTTCCGCCTGTATAATTTAAGGGATCTAGCATATATCCCGTAAAGTAAAGTAACAAATTTGAATGTGGCCGCAACTATTTCTACGGAAAAGCACCACTTGAAGAAAGTATATGATGATCCATCTCTTTCTACTCCATCAAAGCTATCTGAGGAAAAGCAATCCGAGAGTTTAGACAATGATATATCTATTTACATTTAACGAAAGCTTATAAGTTAATTACTGAAATCTCATGGTTGATTGGTTGCTAAAGGTCTGAACTTGAGGATTCATAGACTGAAATAGATGAGCCGAAGAAAAAACAAAGGTTTTTATGGCATAAATTTGTTATGCAATTGAAGTATAACCTACCATGACAAGTAATGTTTTGTATGTTAGGAATGTTATTGAGGATTCAGGGTCGGATAAAGAAGAGATAGAACATACCAAAGATGGGGCAGCTGTAAAGAAGAATATCAAGAAACGGTATATTTGAAATTGTAACATATGAATTACTTAACCACTATGTTGAAGGTGTAATTAATGCATATTTTACGGATGTAGACTCATTATTGATGTGCCGGAACACACCGCAGAGGAACAAACAGAAGACATCAAAGGAGATCTTCTAGAAGAAGGGTTAAAAAGAAGTATGCACCTAGATTAAATTTACCCATTGCTTTGCTATTGTGTTACATCTTAACTGGTGATTTTTTTCAATGATTTTTCAGGGATACTGATCTGGCATCGTGTGCAAAATAAACATAAAACAAATAAGGCCTTTGTAGCAGCAAGGAAAATCTAGGACGTATGAAGTAAAAGGGTTTCATTAATCATTAATAATCAGTTAGTAGAGTTGTAATAAAATGGGTCATTGTAGTTGATATGATCCTGAATTTGTGTACCTTTGAGTTGAACACGTTTATGTCAAATTCATTGTATGCAGAATACGAGAAACTTTGCCATATTTGCAATTGTTGATACTTTATGCAAACAAATCTACCAAATTACCACATATATATTATTACTGAAATATAAACCTAACAACTAGACATACAACATCCCAAATTACTACATTTTTTGTTGTATATTGTATACGACCTAAATTCTGAATTTTGGGAAATATCAAATCTGGCACAACAAGGAAACAAACAAACCAAAACATATTCATGTTACACTTTTCAGGAAATCAATGAAAAATAACTATTGAATTCACGTTAATATCTATTCAGTTGCTTATCAATAAATGCTTGAGTTTAACAACACTTCTATTTCATAATATAGATATTAGATTGATGGTTACATTCCCAAACAATTCAACACTATGTCACATACTATCGATACACACTATACGCCAGCTTATGTTTTAAGGCTAAAAACAAACATACGAGTCATACTCAAAAGAGATGTGAATGCAAATGGAGTCCTGTGTATGGGAAAACATCTTACTGTCAAAAGGCTATGAAGGTCTGTTATTAAATCAAAAATCGTCGGTGGTCCGAATATGGGAGAGACGGTTTTAATATCAAGACGTACTTTCATGTTAAACATAAATATATGGCTATTCAAGCTCCAATGGAAACAGTTTCTCATAAAAGTATGTGGCGCAAATGGTGACAGAAAAACACATGGAAGATGATTGAAGCTTGCCACGAAACATGATGATTAAAAGACTCAACAAATATGGAGTAACGGAAAAAATAATAGGATGAATGTCAGCCGTTGTTAGGCTCTATGATGACGTATAGCACGTATAGCAGGCCTACCGGACCTAATTCGTGCTATACACATACTGGGCCCAGGCCCAACAACGAGAATAATTACGAACACTGGACTAACAGTAAGCCCAATAACAAAATTGGCTATAGTCCAGACTAAAAGACGTACGCAGGATACTTAGCAGACCGAACCTCCGGCCACGGAAAGTATCCTGTGTCCGCATCCGCGATTAACACGGAACCTTGTCCGACAAGGGTCCGGCTCCGGCAGCTGACTACTATATGCGAGTAACCAGGAAACCCTAGCGGTAAACCTCACCTATAAAAAGGGCTCTAATCCCCATATAAGGTACAACTTTCTCTTTCATAATAACACACACTTACTCTTACTTCTCTGACAAGAATGTATACTCACTCTCACGCCAGAGTCTAATCATGGGGTTTGTCCCCACGGTAAGGCTAACGGTTTACTCTTCTTGTGCAGGCAATTCAATCAAAATACTTGGATAAATACAAGATCAGCCCACCAACAGCTTGTTAGCCCAATCCAACAAGCAACACTAACACCCATCACAACCTGAGACACTTTTTATACTAACAAGTTGGCGTCATCCGTGGGAGCCAGTACACAACTGCGTTCAGGAAAATACTCACTATGGGTACTCGGTCCGAGCCAACTCTCTCTCTTGTATCCACACTACGGAATACAGCGGAAAGAGAAAATCATACAACTTCGACGGATCTTGAAGCGGCTGCGTCCGACGCAACCCTCCGGAAGTACTGTGACAAGTACTTCGATCAGATCTTACCTATTGTGACAGAAAAAGTTCGGAATCGGGAAGAAAGAGCCAAAGCGGTGAAAGCACTGACAACTCGGGTGGATCTCCATAAAGCCTCGCATCATCACGAGTCAGAAATGCCAACGGGAAGAAGATACTTAAGGAAACAACTCGAGTCCACGAAGTGTCGGAACACGCAGGATAGCAGCGGTCGAAGACGTACCCGGACTAGGTCACCTAAAAGGAAAGAAGGTGAACGGGAGACGGTGTTCAAAAGGTTGCGCAAAAGTGTGTTCCACATGCTGAGAGACAAGGAAGAAAGTGTCTTCGTGTATTCCAGAGACCCCAGAAGACCAGTTCGCCATGTCCCTGAAAGAAAAGAAGAGAGTAGCTACCGAAACTTTCAATCGCAACTGGTAAGGCCAAAATTCAGAGGGCATAGAACCGAAGGGGTGCGGTCGCGGAAAGCAGGCGACTACTCAGGAGATGGGTCAAACGGAAGTAGATATCGAAGGTCCGAGGTCAAAAAGCGGAAATCAAGTAATAGCGACGATGATGACCTGGCTAGGCCCTGGGTCTACAAGGAGACTAATCCGTTCACTCCACGTATCCGGTACTTTAAGATGCCAATGAAAACACGTATGCCAACTAACGTAAAAACATATGATGGGAGTGGAGACCTAGAAGATCATCTCAAAATCTTCTAGATAGCTGCAAAGGTAGAATGATCGGCCATGCCAACCTGGTGCCACATGTTTAACTCCATACTAACTGGATCCGCTAAGGTCTGGTTTGACGATCTCCCGCCAGAATCAGTAGACGGTCATGATAAACTGAAGGAGATTTTCTTGGCTAATTTCCTCCAGCAAAAGAAGTGTATTAAGGATCCCGTGAAACTTCATCACATCAAGCAAAGGGAAGGAGAACTAACGGAAGACTTTGTAAGAAGATTTAAAGAAGAAACCATGGTCATAAAAGGAGCTCCGGAAGTCATGAGAATCTTAGGATTCATGCACGCAATTACTGATCTGTAACTGATTACGCGGTTACATGAAAGTATCCCAAAGTCAATGAATGAAGTAATGAATATAACCAGCTCATTCCTACGGGGGGAAACAGCCGCAGAGAGTCGCGAAAGAAGAAGGCAGTGGATACAAATGTCGAGGAGGCAAACTACAGTCAAGTATCGGCAAAATTTTAAAAGAGAATTTAGAAACAAATCAAGAACAAGAGAAAAGCAACAGGGCCTCCGCATCTCGTAAAAACCTTTCAGAGAAATGCTGACACAAAGGAGAGCAAGATCTCCAAATTCGCCCCCAGCTACCGCAATCGAAGAAAAGAATGACGGTAAATTCTATGAATTTCACGGAAAAGCAAGGCATAGCACGGACGAGTTTCTACATTTAAAAAAGCCAAGAGAAGAAAGGAAGAAAGGACCGATGATGGAGGAAGAAGAACAGCGAGGAAAATCCAAATGTTGAACCTCACAAATAAAAATCATCACTAAAAAATTACTCGTAAAAAGGCGAAAACGCTTAACGTAGAGGTAGCAGAACCACATACACATTCGGAAAGCGATGAAATCAGAACTCCAGCCGGAGAAAAACAGTAGGGACGCCTATAAAATCAATAAGGATGCAGACACCCTCACAGGAAAGATTAGAAGTCCCGATCCCATAAACTTCAACAAATTGAAAAATAAAAAACCCAAGTCAAAGCACAAAGTAAGAAGGCGAACAATTAAATATGATAAGAGAAATCAGTCACCAAGAAGACTCAAGAAGCAAGTACAAATGTTGAAGAAGCGCCCTATCACTTCAAAAACAATTAGATCGCGGAGAGTCATGCGAAGCCAACATAAAAGACGAAGAACATCGAAACACACCACGGGTGTATGTAGGATTCACAACATACATGAAAAGAACCTACATAGATTATTCCCAGAGAATAAAGGGTACAAGAATCCGTGGCTCAACAAAAATCGGGTCCGAGAAGGACAATGCTCCGAAAAAAGCAAGCAAAGAGTCAAGGCAGACACAAAACACAAATGCCACAACGTGGGAAATAACAAAAATCAGGGGAAGGACACGGCTTTGAGAAAGGAAAGTTCTCGATAACAACCAGGAAAGGACGGAAGCAAAAGGATAAACCTTATCCAAATGTTCAAACAGGAGAGAAAATTTGCAAGTACAGATTTACGTTCCCTCCCAAGAAGTTTTATGTCAAATCTAGCGGAAAAGCAGGCTAGTACGAGCCTAGGCACGTGCCAACCTATCAAATAGTAGGAAAAAGTAAATGCTAGCGCGTGCAGGAACAGTAAAATCTTCGCTATAAATACGTGAAGTAAAAAAAAAGGGAAAAGCAAGAAAAGTAAAAGAGAAAGTGTCATCCTCTAACACAAAAAATCTTAACAAAAATCCCAGAAACCCCTAAAAGTCACTTTGAAGAAAGTTGAAGATGTTATTAGGGAAGAAAAGCGTGATGGCACATAGGGTAGGAGATATGCAATCAGCTTTCAAAAGCAACACGTTGCTTACATACGGTTGTTTCCAAAAAACTCACACATAGCCTAAACCTTTACCCCCCAAAAGAAAAACATAAAGGCAAAGCAGACACTGCGGCAACCAAAACATGTTCTTAAATGACTGCTAATAACAATTAGTCATTTTAAAATGACGACTAATAACCCACCTCCACGACCCTTCACAACACTCCTTCACCCAAAACCTATTTCCATGGAAGATTCCGGGAGCCTGCCGGGACCATATGGCGCACCAAAGGTGGGAGTTTAAACCAATTAGACTCTGATTAGCCATTTGGGCACTTGAAAGTGCAGGTATTTCCTTCTTAACCTCGGTGTTCGCGAGCGGAAGAAGTAACTATATCACGGGAATTGGGTGAATGGGAGTGATAGAATGTGCAAAGAGTTGGGTCCCTAGGGAAGGGAAACAAAGGAAGTTAGGGGCAATGCAATGCATAAAGCGGCCCCTAATTAACAAGAAGCATCCCTTACAACGGCAAAAAACAGCATGAAAACTATGCCTTCATTCTTCTGTAGTTACAGCCCAGCCCCCAAGCAAGGGTACGTCTACCAATCCAGGAAGATCACGGTGGATAGACTGGACCCAAGGTAAAGATGACCAGATTGCAGGCGCCAAGATAAAATAAAAAACTGCAGGATTGGAAAGGCTTCCTCACTAAAAGCCCTTCTACTTCCACGTAGAGCGACGGATTCAGACAAAAAACCCCTTGAAAGGCCTATCGCACTTGCTGTATGCCCTACAACATTATAAGCTCGTTGTTGAAAAGAATAGCATGTGAGGCGAGCATTCTAGCCCTTCAAGGAAAAATTACAAGCCCCACAATTCCACAGGGAATCCCATCGGGAGAACACGGCAGCTCCGCGAGGAAGCAAGCCACTAGAACTCCTTCAAGAGAATAATAATATACAAGAAGAAGGATTCCGGACTCAGAAGAGAAAGGCAATACCAGCACCGAGAAAGCCAGCTGATGATGTACCCTCCGAACAGCTCGAAGGACACTCCTCCGAGATGTATCGAAGCCCTTCTATTCGAAGGCCCAAGTTAGGTCTCCAGAATATTCATAGGCGTCAAACCATTCGTAAGCACAAAGGTTACCTACGGGGAATTCGCCATTCGAAGCCTTAAGCCCTTCGGGGTATGGTTGACAAAGGAGTAACGGATAGGAGAACCTCCTGACTTGGTCAAACCCACGATCTCCCTCTCTTTCCTGGCTTCCTCGCCAACATGAGATGCCCCCATGTTCTCTGAAATTCACGCAGAGGTGCCTCTAACCCTATTTCTTCCACTATAAATAGGTTGGACGGGCAATGGATTATGGTAAGCTCATTTCACACTCATCTTGTTAGCCTTAATAGTTTTTATTAGAAGTGATGGTCATTCACATTTAGGAACTTTGTATGTTGTGTTAGATATCTTGCTAGAATAGTCAAAGGGCTCGTAGATTGGACTAAGCTAAATGGCTAGAAGTTATGTTAAGCTAGCCTTGTATAAGTTGTCATCCAATACATGTCCAACCCATATCCACGAAGCCCATGGCCAAGCCCATTAGGGCGTTTGTACTTGTAGTATATATACCCCTCAAAGTCTCATTTGAGGGGTGTGCTTGAGTGTGTATGTGTGTGTGTTTTCTTTAAGCAATACAACAAGTTTTCTTTTCATCTTCATACGCATAACATCAAGTTACCAAACTTTCTCATCTTTGTTTCTTTCTTCATTTACTACGCATAGTGTTTGTGTTTGGTTACGTGTGTTCATCTTGTGATAAGGAGGTATACGCGTAAGGTTGGTGTAAAAACGTGGTCCTACAATTGGTATGAGCGGGTTGTAGGACGCGTTTTACCAACCTATCCTATACAAGATAAACACGTAACGGCAGCGTAGTAAATGAAGAAAGAAACTGAAAGCAACATGTTATGCGTATGAAAAGAAAACTGTAGCTTAAAGAAAACACACACGCATTTCAGCACACCCTCAATGAGACTTTGAGATATATACTAAAGTACAAATGCCCAATGGGCTTGGCCATGGGCTTCGTGATATGGGTTGGTGTATTAGATGACGGCAACTGACAGGCTAGCTTAACATAACTTCTAGCCATTTAGCTTAGTCCAATCTACGAGCCCTTTGACTATTCTAGCAAGATATCTAACACAACATACAAAGTTCCTAAATGTGAATGACCATCACTTCTAATAAAAAATATTAAGGCTAACAATCTCCCCCTAAGGGGTGGTCATTCAAAAGATGCTCCACTTGATTAGGTCTTTACTTTTCTCGAGCTTGAACTTTGTGTGTAGATATAGAATAGTCTTGTTTCATTGTTCCTTCATGCTTTGTGATAAGTTAATGTGGTTGTCTGCCGTTGTCAACTTCGTTGGTTAGGTGTCTCCACGCCTTTCTCCACCATGCTCACACTTCTATTTGTCTTTTGGTTACCAATGATGTAGTTCTCGAGTCTTTAAACTTTGTAGATTCTTTGACGTTGACGAAGAATCATCTTAAACTTTTGTTGCCTTTGATTTTGATGAGAACTTTCATGTGTTGTTGGTATGAGCATGTGGAGAATCTGCACGATCTCTTCCTCCCGCAAGCATCCATAAGAAGAAAAACATAAAAACATGGGTTAGAAGTAATCCAACGCTTACAAGTTTGAACTTCGAGTGTGTTAACATCATAGTGTGAAAACACGTCTCTAATTCTCACAAAGGCCGTTCCTGAACTGGAGTCCCACAAGTGAGATAACGCGATATACCGAAGTATATCTACAATTCGAGATGAGTCATTGAAGTACAGAAGCATTACTCCACCTGTAGACCGTTTGAGACACACAAAGCGTAATCCACGGGGGAGTTACCGACCCGCTGTTAGAAAGTTGCTAGATGTTGACCCTGGCTGGAGTTTCCATTCAATCACTGAAGATCACAGATGTGAAACTTCTCATAAATGTTACGCAGTTGCTAAGATCTGCGTAGGCCTCTAGAATATATCACTTGTGCCCTTATTGATGAACAACAAGCGATGTCATGTCAAGTGTTCCTATGAGATCTTTTGATGAATCTCGTGGCTCTAGACTCAATAGTGCATTTTGGTTTACCTGAGCGGAGACTAGGGAGAGGGTCTCCTTCTTGAATATCAACGATCTCTAAGAGAAAGTCGATAGATTATGTAGGGTTCCCAGTGAGAATGAAACAAATCCTTTTAAGAGGAATTGAGTAGCTAGAAGGTTTAGTGCGGTGTGTCCTTTGGGTCCATGACGTCTTTGTCTTCAATACCGTGTCATCTAGTGACAACCGATGTTGAGATGAATTGAACCGGTTTTATGCCATAAGGTTGATTATGGAGGGCTATTTCTTTTCACCCTTTTTCATTACTTTTCTTTTTAATTCTTCAACCCCTTCTTTCTCCTTTCTCACATTACTCTTTTTTTCAATCATACCTAAGGACTTCTAGTTCTAAACTATTGGTGATGTCCTTGGGTAGATCCCTCCGGCTCTGGCGGATCATAGGACGAATTTCCTATCCTTAGTCACCTTATAACTCCATGACTGTCCTATTGTTGCCATAAAACCATTTTTCTTGAAAATCTCTCAAAGTGTATGAAGATGAGGCGATTTGAGGCATAATGTCCTATTGTCTCAAACTTATACGCATAAAGTTGAGGCGATTTGAGGGGTGTGCTTGAGTGTGTGTGTGTGTGTTTTCTTTAAGCAATATAACAAGTTTTCTTTTCATCTTCATACGCATAACATCAAGTCACCAAACTTTCTCATCTTTGTTTCTTTCTTCATTTACTACGCATAGTGTTTGTGTTTGGTTACGTGTGTTCATCTTGTGATAAGGAGGTATACGCGTAAGGTTGGTGTAAAAACGTGGTCCTACACATCTCCTTACTTACACACACTTATACAACCATAACTCATACTTACTCTCACGCCGGAGGTGGTTCGCAGGGCCCAACCCCTGCGTAATCACTTAACGTAGTGCCTTCGTATTTTTTATTCTCAGGTGAAAGGCAATCTTGGCTGGAACATACACCCCTTATACCTTTGATCATCATCGAAGTCTGGTAGTGCAATTTATTGTACAATTTTGTCGGTGGCGCCATCCGTGTTAAAAGGACCCACGCTACTGTTAGTCCGTAATCACCAAGTCTTAAAACCTTAACCGATTCGCTACCTATCCGACATGGAACCGGGAAGGGAAGATACACCTCCACGAGGTTTCTCTACCGGTCCCCTCAACACAACTAACACCGATAATCTGCGCCCCATGCGGCCTTCACCTTCACACTCTCGTTTGGAAACCACTCCGTACATCACGCCTCAACTTCCGTTAACCCTATTCCGAAATTAGCCTGCCTTTGTTGAGGCAGCGAAGCCTTAGAGTTACTGCGAGGGCTCGTAAAGGCAAGTTCACAACCTGAAATCGCGAAAGGAACTGGACAATTCCGTGAGGAATATGATGAAGAGATTGAGGTGGATGAGAGGCCTAATCGGCCAGGTTAACTCGTCCCCTAAATGGTTCTCCTTCCATAAGAAGACCTAATGGAAGAAGCGTGGGTTTTGAAGAAGGTCGGGGAGATCCGGAAGAAGGGAAAGAGTACAAGGTGAAAGAAGGAGTAAGAACTCTAACAGAGGAGGCAACCCAGTAGGGAACGGAGGGATAAACCTACCGCCTCTCCTAGCTGCCCACTTAGGAAGAGAAGGGATGGGGACTCCGATACCCCCATCATATGTCTTGAGTGTCGGAGGACCTCCTCCATACTCAGGGATGAATCAGGTACCCCCTCCGGGAATGAACCCCTACCTACCTGCTCAAACCTATAACACCTATCCTCCGAATGGTTCTCTCCCCAACCAGAGTTACCAGCAAATGCCCTATGGACACATTCCTACACAGTCGATGGGTGGAAACCCTTTGTATCAACCTTCTATAGTCTACCACATACACACAACCATTTCCTAACCCGTATAACCCTACACCTATTTATCCACCTCCATATAACCCTTACTACGACGAAGCCTCTGGAGCTTGCACACCTTTTGTGAAGTGGATCGAAGACTACCCTATACCTGACGGTGTAAAGATGCCCACTCACATAGGAAACTACGATGGAAAAGGCGATCCTGACAACTTCTTACACTTGTTCAAAGGCGCTATCAAGATGCAGAAGTGGGTCATGCCCGTAGCATGCCACATGTTCACATACACACTCCGAGACTCCGCAAGAATATGGTGGATTGGACAGAAGTTGGGGAGCATTGTAAGTCTTGACGACCTTAAGGCTAAGTTCTGATCACACTCTAGCCAACATAAGAAGTACACCAAGACCCATCTAGCCGTGCATACCATCAAACAAAGGGACAATGAAAGCACAAGGGCCTTCGTTACAAGGTACACCGATGAAACTTTTCAAATTCTGGGTTTACACGAGGATCAGAGGATCTCTGGTTTTGTACATGACCTTCGGACTCGAAGCTTGGTGGAATTCCTGTCCACCGATCTTCCTTCCACTTACAAGGCACTGATGGAGAAGACTTACACTTGGATTGAGTATAAAGAAGTAGCAACAAACGGAGCTCCGATAGAGCAAAAGGAAGCCTCTGACAAGTTCTCCAGAGGGTCCTCCTGGGAAGGATCCAAGAATAGGAAGAAGAACAGAGACCGCTTCACCCCCTACAACAAAGGCTCGAATCATGGACTATTGGCGCACTTGGTCAAATCTCCCAGGGAGATTCTAGCTACCAAGAAAGCCGCAAAGTCCTTCAATCCACCACCTCAGATGTCAGCGCGAAGCAAAGCCAGGGACATGTCGAAGTATTGCCATTTTCACGAAGACCATGGGCACGATACTAACAGCTGAGAGAGCGAAGAAGAAGCGGTCGAAGAGGTGCGATCCGGACAATTAGCACACGGTTAAAGGAATCAAGAAAGGAAAGGACAAATTTTGACACCCAATTGGGTGAATGGAAAGGAAACAAGAAAGAGGCTACCCCTAGAGGCTCCGATCACGATGGTGCCTGAGGGCATGATCCAACCTTGAAGCGTAAAGAAGCGATGGGGGCGGGAAGCGTAGGAGAGATAACATTTCCTTCCATCACAGGGGCCACCTTCCACCGGCCGAAGTGGTCATCAAGGTACGGGTCTCAAACAGGGGAAGTAAAACCGGCGTGCATGGATTGTGGAAGCTCCTGTGAGATCATTTATGAGCATTTTTCCTAAAGCTCAAGTCATCCATCGCTCATCGAAGGATAGACTCAAAAACACCTCTCAGGTAGGGTTCTCGGTGAGCACTCATGGCCTCTTGGAGAAGTACCATTAGAAATCACCATAGGCGAAGGCCCCTTATCCCGCACGGAGACACTCACCTTCGTCATAGTCAGGTCAAATTCTCCTTATAATTTGTTAATAGGGAGAATAGCCATGCAAAGGATGAGCATTGTTGTTTCCACCATACATGCTGCCATTAAGTTCCAAACCCCCTTCGGAGTAGGAACTGTTCATTCTAATTATGGGGCGGATAAAGGGTGTATATGGTGTCAAGAGGATCAAAGAAGAATCAGAGGAGCCTCGGATAGCAATTCTAAGGCAAAATTTACCCAGAGCCTTGAAGAGCGAGTTGTAGTTAACCCTAGCTATCTGAACAAGCGGTGGTAATAGGAAAGCAACTCCGGTGAATTTCAAGGCGAAGCTCACGGAAGCTGATTCTTGCAGACTAACCTTGATATTTTTGCTTGGAAATATTCTGACATGACAAGGGTCCCAAGAACATTGCTTGATAGACGGACTGAACGCGAGCATAAACTCAATGAATACAAACATATTGAGCTAATAAAATAGAAAAGAAGGAGCCTAGCCCCCGAAAGAAACGCTGCAGCCTGCAAAGAAGTTGATGGACTGACACAAGCATGCATTATAAGGGAAGTTAAATACCAAACCTGGGTGGCCAACCCAGTAATGGTCAAAAAGGCGGAGGGTGGCGCAATGCGTTGACTTCACTGACATCAACAAAGCATGCCCGAAGGATTGCTACCCCTACCAGAAATTGAATGTAAGGTAGAATCCTTGGCAGGGCTCCGGCTAAAGTGCTTCTTAGATGCCTATAAATGGTATCATCAGATCCAGATGGCAAACGAAGACGAGGAAAAAACAGCCTTCTACACAAGCAAAGGCGTCTCTTTGTTATAGAAAGATGCCCTTCAGATTGAAGAACGCAGGGGCAACATACCAACGACTTGTAGATAAAGCCTTCAACAAACAAATAGGCAGAAATCTCGAAGCATACATTGACGACATGGTTATTAAAAGCAAGACGGAGGAGGACCTACTCATTGATGTGCAAGAAACCTTTGACCTGCTTCGGGCGATTAACATGAAGCTGAACCTTAAAAAATGCTCCTTCGGTGTCGAGGAGGGGGTTTGCAGGGCATTTGATCACTAAGCAAGGGATAAAGGCTAATCCCTCCAAGGTCAAGGCAATTACGGATCTCCAAGCTCCTAAATGTTTAAAAGATGTGCAAAGTCTGAATGGGAAGCTAGCCGCGCTAAGTCCGTTTTGTGAAGGGGTACAGATCCCTACCGTTCTTCAAAACACTTACAGGATGCGTTGATAAGAAGACTTTTCAGTGGAGTGGGAAGAAGCACTTTTGAAGATAAAGGAGTTCATTGAAATCCTTCCAACACTTACAGCCCAATCAAAGGCGAGGTGTTGTTCATGTACTTAGCATCCTCAATGGAGAGCATTAGCGCGGTCCTTATGGCAGAACGGGACAAGCAAAAAATCCCCATTTACTTTGTCAGCAGGGTCTTACAGGGAGCAGAAATCAACTACCCAACATTGGAGAAGTTAATACTAGCTCTAATCTACGCAGCAAGAAGGCTCCGGCGAACTTCTAGGCCCATCCAATCACAGTTTTAACCGACAAGCCACTCAAACAGATCTTGTCGAAGCCTGAAAAGTCTGGAAGGGTGGCTAAATGGGCTATTGAACTTGGGGAGCATGAAATAGAGTTCAAGGGTCGAAACTCTATTAAGGTGCAAATTCTCGCAGACTTCTTGGCGAGACGCCTTCGAGCAGGACACGAGAAAAGGAAGAGCCCAAAGCTAAACTCCACTGAAGCATGAGATGGCCGAAACTTTACAGGCAGACATCAAGATCCGATGGTTGCGGCGAGTTCTATCTTTGGTCATCACGGCGGGAAGAAGCATACATATGCTCTTAGTTTCGAGTTTGAACCCACAAATGATGAGGCGAGTCTGAAGCTCTATGCGAGGGACTCGATTAGCTAAATACATGGAGGTCAAAGCTCTTGCTGTTTCGTAGACTCTCAATTGGTAAACAAGTAATGAGCCTATGAAGCAAAGCGACCGTCATCAGCGATTACTTGGAAAAACAAAGGAGATCTTTGGAGCTTTGATTCCTACACCATCCAACATTCAGGAATCAGGAACAAGAAGGCAAATCTGCTTGAGCAAGCTAGCCTCTATGGTCTTACGCATCTCACCAAAGTACTTGTTGAAGTCCTACCTAAAAGGTCCATCATTAAGGGAAGTTGGGGCGTGGTTCATGAAGAAGGAGAGACATGGATGACTCCATCGGGGAGTATTTGATAAGCGGTCTTCTCCCCGAAGATCCCAAACTAGCAAGAAAAATATGGGTTAAGTCCACTCTCTGCAAGCTAATGGGAAACCGTATATAGAAGGTCATTCCTATCACCTTGGTTAAGATGTGTGGACCCAAAACGTTCAGAGCATCATCAGCGAAGTCCATGAAGGATCCTGCGGCTTACATGCGGGGCCCCATTCAGGTTGTCTCGAAGATAATGAAGTTAGGCTATTCTGGCCTTGATGCATAGGGATCACGGCAAAATCATTCTCAAATCTGAGCTTGTCGGATACACTCAAGCGTTTCCAAGTCAAGCAGGACATGACAAGTGTGACATCCATGGCCCTTCTCAGTGGGGAATTGATATCATAGGACCCATGCAGTGGCCCTTAAGGAGTCAAATTTTTCTTTGGTGGTAATGATTACTTTACTAAGTTGGTAGAGGCTAAACCTTTAGCCTCCGTTACGGGGAGACAGATCGAGAAGTTTGTGTGGGAGCACATTGTGTGCGGATTGGTGCCCATCATCATATCCGACAATGGGCGGGTTCTTTGAAGGTCTTCTACGACTTGTCAAGGGCTCAACATAAAGCGATCTTGGACATCTGTCTCCACAAGGTAGCGGAATGGTGGAGGTTACAAGCAGAGACATCGTCAAAGGGGATCGAAAAGTTTGGGACGAACTCACCATGGATGGGTGGACGAACTCTCTCAAGTACTATGGGCTCATCGGACACACCCTAAGTCAAGCAATGGTGAAACCCCTGACTAACATACGGAACATAGCGGTCATCCCTTGAACTAAGTGTACACACGGGCGTGTGCAGCGTATGATGCCTCAAAATGATGAAAGGATCGGGGTGAACCTTGATCTACTAGAGGAAAGAAGAGATAGCCTCCATCCGAAGCCATGCACAAGCATAAGAAGAAAGCTACTACAACAAAGGGTGGGGCCTTCCACCTTCAAGCACAGGGAATATGTCTACGCCTCCGGTGCAAGAAAATTAGAATACGGGGAAAGCTAGGATCTACTTGGGAAGGACCCTACGATGGTTTGAGGCCTCGACAAGCGGAGCCTACAAGTTGGCCACTCTTCTGGGATCCCATCGGCCGGACATGGAATGAGTGCGAATCTTCGAAAGTTTTATGTTTATGAAGTACTTTTACTTTTTCATTCTTGTAACTAGAAGCTTCTCAAGGGAAAACAAACATTATTGGTAGTTGTCTTAGTTTTCATTTCAAGAATGATGTAATCCTCTCTACCAATTCAATGATCAATAAGACGTTTCCCACAAATCTCTTGCTTCGTTTCTTAAACACAAAGATTTGTTCAACCAAGTCATTTATGAGTTTCAATGTCGAATCAAAAGGGCACACGGAGTAACAAACGCCTCATCATTTAAGCCTATTAAAACATTCACATTAACTCTCTTAGTAGTTTATGGCACTTGTAAATAAAGTCATACTACCTAAAGGATTTGAGATAGAGTGGGTCGCGACCCTCTGTCAATGATCAAATTTGGTCATTATATTCTTGGTGTTGAAATTTACACACAATGAGGTTGTTCAACCTTAGGATGTAAAAGTTAAGCGTTGGAAAAATGGCATAAGAGAAGTTCACAAGACAAAAAAACAAATAATAGCTAAGTGTGTAGAGGTACTCCCCCACACTATGTCATTCAAAATGAGGGCTAGTGCCCTTGTACCTGCATAAGGAGCCTAAGCCCCATTTAAGTTGTCTTTGGCCTCGGCCATACATCACAAATATTAAAATTGTTTGAGGAACCAGACAAGCATTATAAAGTAACATAAAATTATCTTAGAAAGGGTACATGCCACCCTTGAAACCAAATCACTGCAACCATGGCGACCTTCACTCTTGCTTCTTGGGAGATGGAGTTGGAGATGGTTGAGCGAGGCGTGACTTGGTGAAAGCTGTCTTCTTGGTAGGGTCGAGGCTTTTGATCTTGTGGGGCTTCTTTGAGAGGAGGTCTTCGGGGGTGCCATAGGATATTTGGTAGCCGGCTAGGAAGGGGTACTCAGTAGTTGCAAATGCATTTCAGCATCTTCGTTATTCTACCTTTGTGAGGGGCGGTGCACTCAATATTGGAGAGGTCTACGGGTTTCCCGTTTGGCAGCCTCCTCCAAAGCTAAGCACCGTCCATGGAAGATAGGCCTTTTCACCTTCACATTCGCCCCTGACTACGTCACTATGATAGAGTTCCATGGCTATATATGGCACCACCTTAGACCACGACCTCATACGGTCCTTTTGGCATCTTGTACCTCATCGCAAGCCATCAACCTCCTCCACTTCACTTCCACCTTCTCAAGCCTAGCCCTCTCACTCTCCAAAGCCACTTTTGCTTGAGCACATCATTTTGACTGTTGGGTCGATAACCTTAGTCTCTTCCAATTTGAGCTTGCCACATTCAAATCGGTTGGGCTATCTTTTCCACGAAGATCTTGGGCGTTCGGTTTCTTCTCAACATCCCTCTCAATCTCGTCACATTTAGCCTCCATCTCGGCATACTCTCGGTCCATGTGCTTCTCTCTTTCAAGCATGACATCCATCTCTTGTCTTGCCTTGGTAAGCTGCACAGTAGTTCTGGTTCGACCATTTAAATGGTTTTCCAACACTTTGCCCCTAGCAACACTCTTGTCATGTAAATCACAAACCCCTTCAATGGACATGTTGTCCAGCAATCCTTTCCACTTGGAAGGGGTAACATGATCCACGATCGGTGGCGGGGCCGAGGCGTTAAACTCCTTCAGTATCCGGAAGGCTGCGATCAATGCACGATTGCACAAGAGTTTAGTTACTTATCATAATCATTAATTCATATAGGGGACATTGCTTACCATGCATCTCCCGCGGTCTCATCCGCAGCTCAAAGGCAGATTTCATAAACTTCTTGCCCTCGGCACTCTTACGTCTCTTGCCACTGATTCAAAGGCTGGAAGGGGATTTTTCCTCTTGTTGGTAGACTTAATTGCCTTTCCTGCTTTGTTCCTTTTTTGATGCATCGGCTATCGGTGGAGCTGTGACTGGACATCCTCCTCTCCGGGATCATCCAGAAGTCGCCACATTCAACCAGTGGGAGGGACCCTCCAACGCTGATTTTGGGGTCTTTGTGGCAGAGAGCTCTGAGTTGCGGTGTCTACATCATTATTGTTGACAGATGTGGAAGGTGAACCAACACGTAGGACTCTTGACCTTCTCGGCATGAAGCTCAAGTATTCATCAAGATCTTGGTACATGAAGTTCTGAATGACATTTACGCAAAAACAAGAAAAATAAATATCGAACATTGGCCCTACTTAAATCAAAGTAGAAAAATATACTTTGTCCATGGTATATGATACGAGGCTTGTTGGGAGACCCTCCCACCGAGCAATCCCGACCATATACAAGATTGGCTCGGGAAACACTTGCACATATGGGATATCTAGCCAAACCCGATAGCATGGATCCCTTGTACCTCATGGCAAGGGGTCATTGTATCGTTTTGCATCAAACATGTACTCCTTACTCAAAAACTCACGGATAGTTGAGTGGGATAATAGTGTCTTGCACATAGAAAAAGCCGCTTTCATTTATATTGGTATACACCCACCATAAGCAGATTTGGCACATCCCAGTCTTTTAGCCAAAGTTAACCGGTTACCCCGGGATACAAATTGAAAACCCTTAAAACCTTGAGTTGGTTCATAGCCATAGGCTTTACACATCACTATGAATGTGGTCAGTTTGGCTAAACCAAATGGGTTGAACCTAGAGATTTGCACCTTGTAATATTGCATTAGCTCTAAAATAGCGGTGAAGTGGAATCCTAAGGTTGGAATGGCTAAATGCATGAGTGTATAACCCTACGAAACCTTTTGGAGCATCAAAGATTCCCTGGTTAGACTTGGGCAACATGATTTTATACTCTAGTGGGATTGGGTAATCATGAGATGGTCGTGTAAGTCTTGTGCAGTTAACGTACATTTTTGCTGCTTAATAATAAACTTTGAATCCATAGCTATTTTAAACAACAATCAAGAAGGAGTGTTTACCTTTGGTTTCGAAGCTGTGGGCATTCAAAAGTGTATTACGTGAAAAAAGAGACGGAGTAGTAAAAATGTTTTAGGGTTTCAACAACCTCCCTTTAAATACTCTTTTTCACCGTCTTTCAAACCGCACACGTGTCCATGAGATTAACTTTATCCGAATTTCAAACGTTTTTAAAATTTAATATAGTCTTTTTGGTCATCGGGTAATGTGGGGATTTGTGATCCCTGTAGCGGGCAGCTAAAGGGGTTAGTTAGCATTAAATCTTGGTTAGCGCATAGTTATCTCATAGCGATAATTTTAGCGGTGAGAGGAAATTTTTTCATAAGATAAAGTCGAGCATAATGCCTCTTAAACTATATGCATCACTTCGTGAGGGGCTTGATGATGTACCCTCGAGCGACTCGGGACACTCCTCCGAGATGTATGAGCTTCATATTGAAGGCCCAAGTTAGGTCTCGAGAATATTCATAGGCGTCAAACCATTCGTAAGCCGAAGGTTACCTACTGGAATTCGCCATTCAAAGCCCTAAGCCCTTCGGGGTATGGTTGAGGAAGAGTAACGGATAGGAGAACCTCGACTTGGTCAAACCGATCTCCCTCTCTTTCCTTCGCCCAAGTTTGAGAACGTGGGTCACTAAGCCCAAGCGGTTAGCCACAAACATGGGACGCCCCTATGTTCTCCGACATTCACGCAGAGGTGCCTCTAACCCTATTTCTTCCACTATAAATAGGTTAGACGGGAATGGATTATGGTAAGCTCATTTCACACTCATATCCACCGCTTACACACATATACAACCATAACTCATACTTCTCTTGTGGAGGTGGTTCCAGGGGCAACCCCTGCGTAATCACTTAACGTAGTGTCTTAGTATTTCTTATTCTCAGGTGAAAGACAATCTTGGCTGGAACATACACCCCTCATACCTTTGATCATCATCGAAGCCTGGTAGTGCAATTTATTGTACAATCAACAAAGTTCCAGAAGAGACACGGCTCCAGCGGCCATAAGACTCAAAATAAAAAGGGTAAGAGCAATCAACAATAGAAAAAATGTATAATGTATTTACCAATTCTTGTAATGTATTTTGAAATATTTCAAATCAATAAAAAAGTGAAGATTAGCTACCTTCATTGTTTTATTTTTTCAATAAATTCATTTTGATTAAGTGCATAAGGCGCTAGCACAAAGGTGACACGACCCAAAGAATGTTATTTCCGAATAACAAAGAGTTATCACGAATAACAAAGAGGTGAACAACATAATCACCAAAGTACATAAGAGGTATTGCAAGCCCAGTACTGGGAGGATAACTCAAAATTATTCAAAGACTATTACAAACGTGCATATCCGTATAACGTTAAAATAATAACACTGCACAAATTAAAAATAGTGTGCACAAAAGACTATTACAAACATGCATATCCGTATAACGTTAAAATAATAGCGCCGCACAAATGGAAAACAATGTACACAGAGGTTATTAAAAACACGCATATCCGTATGACGAAAAGATAGTAGCATAGCACAAGTTAAAAACAACGTGTAGAAGCAAAAATAAAAAGGAAAAGTTTCATGCAACCATCTTAAACATTACAAGACATAGAAGACTAAATATTGATCAAAGGATTACAAACATCCAACAAAGCAAAGTAAACTAGCTTTGCTCCAAGACAATTGCACTTGCTTCGGGCTCAGATAGAGCGGAAGGGACCTCACTCACTTCAGGGTGCGGATCATCTGTAACTTTAATTAGAACACTAGACCCTCCAACATCATAATCATCGGTGGAAAGGGGCCTCGCAAGAACATCGGAGACGCTAGCAGGAACAACAGAGACACTAACAGGAACAACCGCCAATGGCAAGGAAGCAGTAGAGGTCAAAGCCAACTCACTAGTTGAAGGTCCTTCCGCACCTATAACATTACGGGCGGACAAAGGATAAACTAAAGAATTGTAAACATCATCAACAGTGGGCTGATGAGCAGCGAGATGCTTCCTAACCTGGTCAACCCTTCTCTGAACTACTCCCAGAGAACGAGGCAATGAACCAGTGCCAATAATAGCACTAGTATCCCTATCATAGACATGAACCACAAGCTGTTCAAGATCAGGCTATAACCCAGAAATCATAGGAGTATTCGCATGTGGCCCCTCAACCCGAAGAAGATCCGTAATCACCGCAATTTCAGCATCCTTATTAGACTTAAGAGTGGAAAGCAAGGAAAAATCCACATCGCAGGGCACACTTACGGCGGAAGATATGACTTCCGCAAAAGGGTCATACGTATCAAGATCCAGAAGATCTTTTTTCTCCCTACCATGAATAATACTCGCCGCCAGTCCAACCTGCATACCTTTATCAATGGCACGGCTGATAACTTCGCCAATCTTTGTAGGAATACTCGGAGAATTCAAACATTTGAACACGAGCAAGCTCATGCCATTGGTCAACAACTAACGCCGCTGGATAACAAAGTAAGCGAGGATAAAACTCCTCATCAAGGTGAAGGGCCAGATAAATTAAGACTGCTTTGAATCAACCTTCTTCATGATCGCAGCTGATTTCACATCTTGAGTTTTGCAAAAATCTTCCCTCGAGGCATCGAAAGAAGAAATTTGGCTACGCAGCTTGAAGCATGAGGACTCTAAAGTATGTATCTACAAACAAAACAACAAGTCAAAAGACAACAGAAAGGTAAGCAAGCGGAAAAACTGGCCAAAAAAGCATTGATACCTACCTGTTCAGAAAGATTAGCATTCTGAGATTTAAGTACAGCAACTTCAGCCCTCAGGGTGGATGACTCGCGATCTTTCTCATCAAAAAACGACCGAAGATCCGCTAGCTCAACCCCGGAGAGAATCCCGTTCCTGCTCAAGGGCAGAATTTTGATTTTTCAAAGAAATAACTTCCGCAACAGGAGCTTCGGAAAACCCAACAGTAGGAACCAACTAAGAAGATACAACTTTAGCCTTAAGGGTCGAAATCTCCTTATCCCTCTCCTCTAACAAAGATGATAGGCTTTTCCTTTCCATCATATTATACTCCAACCACATGCGGACTTCAGAACTAAAGCACACTTGTCGATCGTGCAGGATGAACTCGGCAGAAGGCGATCATACCCCATCTCACGAATGGAAGAAAAGTAGCAAGGAGGAGAAAACTCATCCACCATACCACGACATTCGTCAGCATCATCAAGGAGTGAATTCCTGATGACATTCCACTTCGGATCATAAACACCAGACAAAGAGCTGGAATCTGAATCATCAACATCACGGATATCTCTAACCGAGATATTGCAATCAGAAAAGTTGTTAAGAACGGGGCGAACACCGCCAGCAGAATGAAAGCTATCAGGAAGGGAGGAAGGGATATCCACTTTTTCCTTCTTCTTTTTAGCAACAGAAAAGATAGTAGTAACAATAGCATCCGTCATGACTGGCACAAGATACCTACCAAAAAACAAACAACAAACAGAAAGTTAGAAAAAGAGAGAAGAACAGAGGTATCATGTGACAACCCGTAATTTTCACACTATTATATGGCACTATTATTTAGTTTTATCAGAAGATGCGAACTATTTATGTTATGACATTTATTGTCTTTTTTTGAAAAACGACACCGCACGCGTACTGACACCGCATTAGTAATGATGTAAATTTTATATATAAATTTTTGGAGTCGAAAATTTTGTTTTTATACTATTTTTATAAAAACGTTAAAAAAACATATTTTTCGCATATTTGCTCAAAAGGTCAAACCTGGTTACGGCGACTATGTTTTAAGCTCAAACGGAACACAAATTACGCCACGAGTATTCAAAATAAGTCCCTTCTCTCTTTTAATTCATGTGTGTCATCCACCTATTCAACATACTCACATGTTTTCATGGATTAGTCCTTTGGATGGGGACATTGACACTAACTTTGAACCTTAACTATATATGGGCACACACTCTTTACGCATTTAGAAAGCTTAGTCAAATTTGCCTTCCTTTTGTTCTTTTATTACTGTCGCCCCACTTTCTTCAATCAATCACATGATCATCTCTATCCTTTCAAAGTCAACACCACATGAGACCCTAGAGAAGTTCAATTGAAAAGGATGTTTGCTTGATTCATCAATCACAAGTTCTCCATCAAGAAAGCATGTCTAGACTTTCCTATTTTTCTTTCTTTTATCTGCTGCTCGATCCATAAGGAAAAACCCACTTTTGTTTGTTTGCCTAATATGTTGATACATAAGCTTGTCACTCAAAGATGCCCATTTGACTTACCAATTATTTTTCCATAAAGTAAGACCATTAACTTCACATGCTCTCACACAGCCAAGTAAAGTCAAGCTTCAATTTTGTTCTCTTTCATCTTGGTTAACCATTCTTATTTTCCGACGAAGTGGTTTACGATAAGCTTCATTTTTTTATTTGCTTCTTCCAGTGAGATTCGACGAGTTTTGTACGGATTTCTGGTGAGTCGTGTTTCATCATTCTCTGACGAACCCTTCATCTTTGTCAACACCCGAGCTTCGTTCTCGTCTTGTAACAGTATTAAGGCGGTCGAACATTTGTGACACTTAATAGAACTCGGGAAATACTTAAAGGACCTCAAGGTGAGTATTCACAGACCCCATTTTTAAATGCTTTAATCATTTTGGGGTGGAATGCATGAATTTTACTTGAATTAAATTAACTAATGTTTTATGAACTTATTGAACTTTTTATGCATGTGAGTATTCACAGCCCCCTTTTTATTGCTTTACTTATTTGGGGTGAAATGCATGAACCTAAAACTTAAACTTTATTGTTTGAAATAAATTATAAACTGATTGAACCTTTTGACATAAATTGAACCTTTAAGTAATGTTTTGATCTCCTTGGTATGTTTTGAACCTTATTGATATATTTTGAACCTTAGGCTTATTATGAACTTATGACTTGTTCTTGATCTCTTAGTATGCTTAGAACCATAAGGTGCCGTACGCTCTAAGTCTTAAAGTCTCCTATGTTCGGAGAAGTCTAATGTTGATAATATATATAGTTGTTATACTGTTCGTACGTGCTAAAGTCTCTCTGAGCAATGCTAAGTCTCCCTCTGAGCAACACTAAGTTTCCATTTGAGCAATACTAAGTTTCATTTGTCGACAGGAGCAACACAAAGTCTCCATTGTTCAGAGCAACCTAAAGTCTCCCTTGTTCGGAGCAGTCTTTGAGTCTCCCATGTTTGGAGCAGTCATGATTTGATAGTATATAATAGTTGTTATGATGGATTGTTAACATACCAAGATATTATTCGCATTGTTAGTCCACGATTGGTTTGCGTTAGCATTCTAATTATATGTATGGATCATTATGGCTCCATTGTGCGGACGTGAGGTAGTATGGATAAGCTATTAGAGGTCGGCCAACCTCTCGTTCCCTCTACATGGAACGCATATTATTTATTTGTTGGGCTTTCTTTGCATAACTTTACTATATACGAGGCGTTATTATGACCATATATGCAATGACTACCAGACTTACTACCTGAAATATGGAAATCTATGTGAACTTATATGTTACAAGTCTTGTATGGGCAGGACTTGTAACAGGATGAGTTGACAGGACGTTTTCCAGGCAGACTCACTCAAAAATGGCTTTTCAAACTATTTAAAAGACTTTCTCTCAAATGGTTTTTCATACTACATAAAAGGACTTTAAAAAATGGCTTTTCGTAAAATCATAAAACCTGTGTACTCATCAACTATTTTCATAGTTGACCCATTTTCTCATGCATTTCAGGTGATCGCCAATAGTATTTTGAAGTATTTTGCATAAAAGAGTCTTCACATGTCATCTTTGGTCAATAAGTAGAAGAAGAAATTTTTTGGAAACCAAGCTTCAAAGTTTTGTTGCCAAGATCGGCTTGAACAATATTGTAATGTTGTACTATTTACTTAAATTTTTTAAATATGGTATTGTATTATATCTCCTTTGCGATGTATATTGATTTATTCACTTTTCATGATTCCATACCTCTGAGGGTGTGACATATCACATAAAGACAAAATCAAATAACAAACACGAGGAGAACCATCAAGACAAAGCAAACCAGAATCAGATTCAGTAGGCATTCCAGCTTCATGAATAGGAGTAATTGATAACGAAGGAGAAGAAGAAGAATGAGCGGGTAAAACATTCAAACAAAATTCAAGGCGGTCAAGTACTTTGAGCAAACAACTCGAATAGATTCAGAAGACTTACCGGTGAGAATCCCTACGGAATCTATATGTTCACTCCTTAACTTCTTAGGAGGATAAGCTGGGTGCTGAACCTTCCCTCTTTTTTTGAGAACACGAACATCACAAGTAGACGAAGAAAAAGTCCCAAAAGCATCCTCAGACATTAAAAGACCAGCTTCATTATCAGAATGAACAGGTTGTACAACATTCACATCCACATAATCATCACATAAACGAGTAGCCCGAAGCCGAGGCCAGGCACCACATTTCCATCCACCCCCGATTCATCACCAGGAAGATGGAGAAGCGAGAAGCAGATCGGCCCTTGGTAAGTTCCAGCAACTGAGGCTCATTTTCTTCTTGTGGTCGAGCACCAATCTTTAACTTCATGGGATCCTTCACTTGAACTAATGATAGCAAATCCATCGCTGCAAAAAGTAGAACAAAAGAAACACGGTTTAGACTACACAAAAACAGAATAACAAGTGAAGAGACATAAATATGGCGTACCCACCCCGATCATTTTCATCATAAAACTCAGGATAAGAATCCTCTTTCAAAGTATAATTACGGCTTAACCCAACCAAGCAAAGTAAGGGCTCCGGAAATTTGTGAAAGGGAGAACCATGGGCAACAAGGGAAGCAACGTACCCAACATCAAACTCATTATCCCCAGGAGTAGTGTCCTTTGGAACGCTCTTTCCATCATGCAAGGGATAAATAACAGGACAAGCAAAGGAATCGACCCAAAAGAAATGATCATTCTAACTTTTAAGAGAGTCAATGGGTTTAGTATAGCAAACACCAAAACTATCAACTCGTTTACTAAAGGACAACCAACCATTGTTCTTAGACTGAACATAAAAACACCTAATAACCCAACTGAGGGTTCAATACCAAGAGTAAAACGAAGAATCTCAAACTGAGAAACTTTAGCAGCACCAATAACAGAAAGTTGTGATATGTGGATGCAATAGTAACTAAGGATAGACACAAGGAATACAGACAAAGGAAGACGGAAATTAGCATATTCAAAAAAGTGGGTATATGCACCAATTTTTCCATTCGGCGCCTCTTGAATAGTCTGGTCAAGCCCAGGCAACTCCGGATGAACAAATTGAAAAATCGAATATTTAATACAAAAGCGATCAAGCGCCCCTTGTGAAAGTTTTTAGCACATGCAAAAGTACCCATAACGGAAGAAAAAAAGGAATTAGACCCTAACCTGGAAAAGGAACTTGGAAGACAAATGCAATCCAAGGAGATTAGATCGAAAGGAAGAGGAAGTAATGCTTGCAAATGAAGAACAGTAAAAGGAAAAATGGGGCAAAGGAAAAGTAAAGGGTATTTATACAAAGAGATTGATGGCATCCAAAGAAAACCCTAAGGAAGGACACGCATCAAAAAATCACTCGATCCAATGGTGAGAAATCGAAAGGACAAAAGCAAGGCTAGTGGAAGGACGCATGGCCCAGCGGGTCCAATCAGTCAGAGCATGCAAGGCCAAGAATTGCCCACGCTGCATAGTATGCAAAATAGGAAGGAAAGCGTCATAAGGAAGCTCCAAAGGCGTGGAAAAGAAATGGCTCCGTCTTAAGTCTAGTAATATCCACCGCACGCGATAAACATTCGCGTGCAATAAATACGCCAGACTGGGGGGACTTGATGACGTAGCACTTCCTAAAAGGGGTATCGAAGGAACACTCCAAAAAGCAGCGGAAAGAAGGACGCTTAGGCAACTCATGTCTAGTAATATCCACCACACGCGATAAACATCCATGCGATATCACACTAGGCGGGGACTTGATGGCGATATAGCAAGTATAGCGAGCCTCTAGGGCCTAATTTGTTATACACATCGCGCCCAAGACCAACAAGCGAGAATAACTACGAACACTAGAACAAGATAAGCCCTATAGCGAAATTGGCTATAGTCGGACTAAAGGCGTCGCGGATACTTAGCGGACCAAACCTCGGCGCGGAAAGTATACGTGTCGCATCCGATTAACACGGAACCTTGTCCGACAAGGGTCCGGCTCCAGCAACTGACTACTATATGCGAGTAACCAGGAAACCCAAGCGGTAAACCTCGTCTATTGATGCAGGTTTTATTGACCAGGTTTTAATATTTATAAAGTCTCGTTATACCTATGGTCTACCCTAATGCACTAATGGTCAGTGTACCCGGTTGCGTGTAGTGTAGTATTATTAAAGCGAGGTAGGTCCCAAGAGCTATGTGTGTTGGATTATTACTAAGTCTAGGTGTCGCAGTTAATAATGGTTTCAATAAGGAATTAATTAATTAACTATTAAAAGCGAAATAGCAAATAAAGGCAAAGGATAAATCAATAGAGAGAGTTGCTAACCTAGTTATTCCTCCTAGCTAGTAATGTCTCGTCTACTTAGTTCCAATTACTTGGGTGGGGTCAAATTGAGAGGACATAATTTGGTCAAATTCTCCTAACCTATCGGCAAAGATGCAGCCAGAAGAGACGGGTGTCCCCAATAAGTCATTTGTTCACGGTCCCTAAGCCAAGTCATTAAGTCCCTACATGCTAGATTTATAATAGTGAGTGCGGCGTTAGCAACTTAAACACTCACTAATTCTTAAGTTCATCCAAGCGGTAGGTGATCGGTTGGTCAAATGCACAAGTAGAAAGGGTCGATGGTTGGTCATATCTTACCCTTCCGTCTTAGTCCGGCCACCTAGGTTAGTTGGTCATATCTCTTGAGCAATTGGCCTCTCAGCCATTCAAAACTACTAGAAACGGGTAGCTACCAATAAACTATGCATGCATACACTTAGAAATAATTATGCAGAAGTAATGTAAATGCAAACAAAACAATTATAGAATCATAACTAGGCCAGCAACAAGAGGTACTTAGCCTCTCATATTAACCATACAAATCAATTCAATATTCAAAGTTACGAAATACATGAATCGAAAGTAAAGAAAAGATAAAATGCTAATGTTTATCGTAGGGGAGTGATTTCTCCCTTGGAGACAGCTCCGTATGCTCCTCTAGACCTACCTTTGGCTTTTTCCCATGTTCTCTGGTTGTTGTATGTGGAATGGGATGATTAGAAATCTTTGGAATTAGTGGGTATATTTATAGGATCGGGTTACGGTAACTAATATAAGAGTTATGCGTAACCATCAATTCCTTCATTTTTCAAATAGATCTACTAGCTACTGGTGTAACTTATTAGTGGTTGCAGTAGTCTTCAATAAACTTTTACGCCGTAGTTGGTGGAATAGTTACGGCGTGTAGTTATCGTTGAATCCTCATTTGACCTAATGTAGTTACGTCATAGCCTTTGGAAAGAGTTACGCCGTAACCTTGATGAGTTGGTTTTAAGTCACGCTTTGACAGTAATGTGAGAGATGAGTTACACCGTAACTTCTTCAAAGTTAGCATACTATGATGAATCTTTTGATATTTCTCCAATTCCGCGTCTCTTAAGCTCCAATGCTCGTAATTTACCTGAAAGTGAAAAACAATGGAAAACAAGCGTAAATCCATATAAATGATATAAATTACAAGCATTATTGGGGAAATTGACACTTAATATTGAGACTATTTGATGTTATCAAATATCCCCCACTTGAACTCACTTTCAGTAGACCTTTATTAGAATGATTCCTAAAAAGATATCTCCCAAAACCTGGAAAATATAAGTTATAAATCCCTTATGCTAGAATAAAACAAAGCCGAACACCTCACGAAATAGGAACGAAACACTCAAATCTCTCAACTATTCTAAGTGTCAATTTTGGGGTGATCACTCAATCACACAGTCATAACATGTATTCTATCATAAGCTTGGCGGTTACACAAATCTCCACCACTAGAGTTAAGGGCTAATCAATTCTCGAAGGCAATATGGGTAGACACGACAAAGTTTAAGGTGTGACTCGTCATTACTAACATGTCACGGCGAAGTGGACAAAATCAATGATACATGACCAAATCCATGGCCAAGACACCAAACATTGCTCATTTGCATCACCTAGACATACTTCATGACTAAAGGGTAGGATAAGACATGGGATATATAAATGGTGTAAAATAAAAAACAAGCAGGTAGTCTAAATCTATAACCAAGTCATCACCACTTACCGTCGGCCCAAAGTTCAAGTTTTGAAGTCAAGAAACCGGATCATGAAATGCTAGGTAAATGTGTCATTAGAGGACGTCGTGATGGGCACACTACCTTTTCTTCAACTGTTGGCATAATTGCCAACTCCATTCTTCAAATGCGACCGAGGTGGCCTCCTCGATACTAAATCTATAAAGCTCATAACATAATGCTTATAACATCGCACTTTACAATAACTAAATAACATAACATTTTTTTATCGAATCACCTTTTTTTTTTTTTTTTTTTTTTTGGAATCATAACAATGATAACTAAACATAATATCTCCCCACTTGAGATGAACAATGGGAATTTGGGGTTCTTCAATGATCTTCAGGAATATGTAAATTGACGAAAAGTGTGATTTCCGAACCTTTCCAATTAAACCTTGAACTTAGGCAAATGATGACTTCCCAATCACAAATAAAGACTACAGGGTAGGCTAAGGTGTATAGGTGTATCGAAACAATATAGTGGGTTAACAAAATTAAAGGAATGGTCAGATGGGTGTATCATGGGGTATCTTGCACTAAAGGTGAGTTCAACAAAAGGGTTTCACATGGGGGTCGAGAAGTCGAGGTGACTAATCGATAGACACACAATGGTAGGCTATTTGGGTGATAATCCTATAATATTGCAAGCTGAAAAGTCCAAATACTTTGAGCTAACTCAACATACCTCGTCTATGGTCTCGAAATGATGCAAAGGCCAAGTTCTAAAGTTTACAAGCTTCTGACACACTCATAATTTGGTGGATTTGGGGTAAAATATTGGAAACGGATGAGGCTAATCTCACCATATAATATCAAGGGCTGTATGTGCTCGGCTAAAGTCTAATCTAGTTAGGTTAAGAAAAACATGTCAAAATTTTGAAAATTGCTTAATTTTTCAAAATAAACTAGAAAAACTAGGGCAAAATAATGTTCAAGAGATAATTCTACTCCCGTCCCCCCACTTGAATTGTACAAAGTCCCTTTTGTACTAAGCATTAAATAAAGGTGAAGAGAAAAGTAGAATTAGAGCGATAACACTGAAATTTTCTCCAAAAAGAAAGAAGGCCCACGAAAAGGCGTGCCTTTGTATAAGCATCATGAGCAAACTTCAATCCATGAAATCACACTACCGACAAGCATAATTCTAAAAAGAAAAAAAATGAAAAATGAAAAACAAACCTAACACTTTTTTGGGAATAACGGTTGCATTTAGCATATGCATCAAGCCTTTTAAACCACTTGGTGTCCCAAGTGGGCGAGTGAAATCTCGTGAGGGTTCTGAGGAACACACCCACAAAGTTAATTTAAAATACAAATACAAGGTTATTGTGTTTTGAAATGAAAAATTAAAGCGAGGAAGGTTCACGTCGTAACTCCTTGAGGGAATTCTGCAACTAATAAACGATATAATATTGCCGAATGGTTGGTTCGTGTAACCACTAAGATAAGATAATTATTAAGTAATTGGTAGTCGTCTAATAATTACTGCTGCAAAAGGTTGGTTACGGCCTAATCACATAGATAAGTTACTGCAGTAACTAGGATGAGATCAATGGCAACAACAACAATCTCTTCCTCGTTTCCTCGCAAAATGGTTAGAAAACACAAAACCCTATGAGAAATGAAAATAAAACAAAAGAAAGGGATAATTGGGTTGTCTCGAAAGAGCACTTTTTCTTTATTTACGAGTCTTTAAGTTAGACTCAGAGCCGCGGGGCTCTATGGGGGCCTGTGGACCTGGCCGACTTCCTCCATGTCATTTTTATTTGAAGTGTTTGAGGAACATTAGATCCTTTTAGTTTGATTATCTGCGATTAGTAAGACCTTTAGGATTAGATTACATACATATGCGCGTTATTTTCATCATTTGATACGAATAAGTTAGAGTGTGTTTTGATTTTTACTTTCCTTTTACTTGCTAATGCTTAAATAAGTATATGATTAGCGTTAGTCATATACTCCTTGAAGTTTGAAATCCACATTTGTTGCCATCTTTATTCGTCTTGTTCAATTGAGGGCCGAAATTTTATTTTAGAGGGGAAGAAATTGTAATACCTGAATTTCTAAAATTCACAAAAGACCAAAATACCCTATAATCCAAAAGTATGAATAATTAATTTAAAAATACCAAATAAGCTATGTAAATTGAGAAAATTTTTAGAAATATCACATATGATCCAAATAAATTTTAAAGACTTTGTAAAGTTAATTTGTATAGTTTATAATCTTATAAAATTAGTTTTGTGTTTTATACATATAGTAGAATATATTTATTAAGTTTTATAAAAGAATAAAATTAATAAAAGCCCAATACAAATTTATAAAATTAAGATCCCATTTATTTTGAGTCCATTATAATATTAAGCCCACAAGAAAATTAGTAAACCATATATATATACACATACACGGTTTAATCTAATCCCTAATAACCGATTATACACTTGCCTACTCCAAAACCCTACATAATTCGACATTCAGTTTCCAAGGCTCAAAGCTATTTTTCTTGGACGAGTTTGAAGGTAAAGAAGGTGTTAAAAATCTGGTTCGAGACTCTAAGGTGCTGTTTTGATCGTGGTTAGTTTTTGGGTCGATTAGGGTTTCATCGAATGGAAGTTTGTGTGTTCTTTGTTCTAGCGTTCGATTCTCATCAAGGGTATGTTTCCAATATTATTTTCAGTCCTAAAAATCATGTGGAACCTGTAAAAACTATTCATGAATATTTAACAAGTCGTATGGAATTATTTTGAATTAAAACCCTAAAAACGTGTTAAAACTCTAAATAATTGGAAACGAATTTTCTGGGCATGAAGACTATTTTTCGTGGACTCTATATAATGTGTATTAACTCCGAAAAATGGTGCTTCGAATTGTTGAAGCATTGATCATGTTATATGAATTTATCCTAATCGCTATCTATGGAAAAGGGAAATAAAATAAAGGAAACCCTAAGGATCGACTAGGGTTAGGGTTTAATTATACAAATCTGGTCATTAATTATGTTTTAAGGTTGTGTAATGATTAGTACAATGATTGGACAATGAGCTAGGGTTTTTAGTTGTTTTTGTATAAAACCGATTTGTATAAATTAAGGTAAAGGGCTTGTTTTGTAATTATTAAAACTCATGGGTATTTTTGTAATGTGTCATAATCTGGGACTAATCATGTAAAAATATAAAGTGAAGGCCTTATGTGTGAATTTTGTATTTAAAAGGTTTAAAGAGTACTTTTGTATAATTATGAAACCGATTTAGAAATAATTAAAGTAGAGGGACTAAAATGTAAATTCTGGAAACTTGAAGTCATTTTGAGTAAATAATGATATTAAGAGTGTTTTGGGTAATTTTGAGTATTTATGGGTCTATTGTGTAATTATTATGGAATTATGATTTAATATATATGTTTTGTAAACTTAAGGGGCTAAATGTGTAAATTCTGAAATCTGAGGGGCTGAATAGTACAATATGAATATTCTGGGGTTACATTCTGAAAATTTGTAAAATAATATGCTTGTTTGGTAAATATGGATATTAGAGGGATTAAATCATGAATTATGTAAATATAAGGTTTGTTTTGTAAATATTGTAACTAGAGAAGTACAAACTGTAAAACTATGAAACTAAAGGGATTATGATGTCATTCTGAATAATATGTGTATTAAATTAGTAACTTGAAATATTTTCATGCTATACCCTCGACTAACATAATAATATTATTGAGTCTTGATGTTTAGTTAATTGTCGCAATAAACCCTAAACTTTGATAAGTTACATTTTAAACCCTAAGTTATGATAAATTGTTATACTTAACTCTAAAAATATTATCTGATTTATATAAGCAATGAATCCGTTATGACTTAAATGAGCTAATAAGTATTATCTGACCGTAATCCGTGTAGATTCGTTGAAGAAACTGCGACGTTACATCTTAAATATTCCTACATTCGTTTGTTTCCTCTCATTTGCTTTAAGGTACGGATATTCTGTCTTACTTTAAGACACTTATGTTATCGTACAGATATTCTGACCTTTTTAGTAAAGGTTCCTTATGATGTTCTTTTCGTTAGCTTTCCTATTTTACTTATTAGGGTTTCAGATGCCATTGCTATGAACCCTTTGATTGTTTGACACATTGCTTATCTGAACTTATGTTTTATTGAACCATGCAATGTCCGATTGAACTTTATGTTAGGAAGACTTTGATATGCACGTTGTTGAACTCTACTATGTTTAATTATGAACTTCTAATTATGAATGTATGATTTGTGGTATTATATGAACTTTTGACTTCTGAATATTTGATTTTGAACTATATGATATGAAAACTTTGATTTTGAAGACATGATTTAATCTTTGATAAAGTATGATCTATGCCAGTTTTGACATTCTAATTTGACCTAAGTTAGTTTGACACCCAAGCCAAATAATACCTAGTCATGGGGTTGTGTCCGTGTATCGATGATGCACCTCGACATGACTCTAGGCGATAGAGTGAAGTTACACACGTCCTTATCACATTAATTGTTATGAACTCAAGTTATATTATATGGCCAATATATGTTTGTGGGGCGTATGGATGCATCCTAGATCTGATCTGTTGTCCGATATGATTTGTTTAGATGAATGATGTGCAGGTAATGTCACGCATCTTCATAAAACTCACAGGAGCTAGCTACTCCGAATTATTTTGAGATTGTTTCTATATAGTTATGATGTTTTGATATGATATGTTACGGCTGCCGTGGTAGTTAACTAAATCTTTATTTGTTATTTCTATGTTAAGTATTATGATTATGATTCGGTATGTTCAAGTGTTAATAATTATGTGCTCGGTTTATTATATGTTATTATATGTGGTTATGCTTTTGTATGTTTATGTGACTACCGTCTACTATGCTAGTGTTTAAATATGATTACTTCTTTGTCATCGATGTCATGTTAGTTTATCATTATGCGAATTAGTTGATCTGTGAGATGAATGTGCTAGTGTGAAAGTGAGTATTCTATAAGTTTAGTATGTATAATTTGTTCGGTTAATTTTGTGAACTTTGCTTATACGTTAGTGTTTTATCTGCCTATGTGACACGCCATGTTTTAAACTCTGTGATGTTAGGACTTGATCCAGGCTGGTTTAGCTTATGATATCTGTTTTGATAATTGTTAATGGTTATGCTATGTTTTATTTGGTCTATTTAATTATAGTTTGTCTACTATGTTTCTATTTGTTTGTGAGGGCTGCCATGATTTGATTGCTATTTTCAATGGCGCAATATTGAATTAAATGTGTTAAGTGAAGGTTAATTAATTTGTTGAATGCCATGTTTATTTTCTAGAAAGTGTTTCTGTTAGCCTTAGACTTTTAGTTTGGTTTATATGTAATCTATTTATTCTTGATATGTTAAGTGTCAGTTATTTTGATGTGTTTTGCGTTGGAGTCATCAATATGCTATGTGTTTGTCCTTGATTGCTAATTGTTTTTTCGGATTTCGTACAATTGTTTTCCGAGAATCCTCAATGATTCATTATTCTCGTTCCGCCTGATTTTGTTATTCGTTTCTTTGTTCAATTCGTATTTATGTTTTTGTTTAGTTTTGTTTTGTTATATCATTCCTTTGGGCTTTAAGCTCGGCCGCATTTTCTTTTCTGCGGCGGTATTTTAAGCATTCAAGATGAGCTTATGGGATAGTGATGCTGGTTGATATTAGAGGCTTGAGACTTAACCTTTAGAGATCTTAGATTTATTTTGAAGTTTAACTATTTATGTTTTCTTTTTGAATATTTTGTAAAGGCTTTCGCTATTGTATTGTATTTAAGTTCGATATGAAACGTATTGAGAGATATCTTTACCCTTGTCGGGTTGGGGTGTTCTGAGAAGTCTTCCTGTAACAACATAACTGGGTACAGAAGGTGGGATCTCTTCATCATTGCTTTCATCGTCACTTGATTTGGTCCCTTGTAAATGGCCAAAATATGAAGGCGGAAACCTATCTGAATCATCTAATTCAATCCTTGGCGAATCCTCTGTTGTAACAATCTTGTCTGGTTCTAGGCATAAGGTTTTGTCCAATGTAAACTTCACTATATCGCCACAGTATCCACTATAGTGTGTCCAAGAATGGTTTACCAAGAATCAAATGTTTCTTTTGTTTTCTCCATGGATGACTATGAATTGGGTGAAACAAATTTATCGACCTTAGTACCACGATAATTCCTAAAGGGGTAACTCTGGTGTCAGTTGTTGAATCAATCAAGATATCCGTTTACCAAAGATGGATAATCTTAAGTTTTAAGAATATGGAAAGTGGCATGATGTTTATACAAGATCCAAAATCTACTACCCCCAAGATATCAATACTCCCGACAGAACACGAAATGACTAACCCGTTTGTGCTGATATCCTTAGCGAAAATAAACTCGTTTCTAACACGGATAAGCCTCGAATCATGGTTACGCGTAACTTCGGGAAAAGGTTACGGTGTAACCTTTCCACTGCTGTCGGCAGCCTTCTCGATCTCTTGGTTGTGGATTTGCATTCTTCCACGAGAATCATTGGCAGCGACATTGCATTCCACCATGGGCTTGAGTTCATCAAGTTCAATGTCTTCTATCTTAGCACTGAGTTTTTCTATCATTGCTTCAAGATTTTTAGGGTTTAAATGCGTGCACGGAAGATTTTTATTTGTGTTCTCCCGGAAATCTCTTAACCATTTATCTTGTTCTTTTTGTTTCTGGGCTGAAGTTTCAAGGAATTTGTTTATTTTCTCTTCAAGATTGGGCTTTCTTTCTCCATAAGGCCCACGGTTATAATTTCCACGATACCTGTTACTATTTCATTATCTCCGTAAAAGCGATCGATTTTCTCCATATTTTGCCTCTTCAATTATATTTTCTTTGTCAACGTGAGGACAATTTTTCGTGAGATTTCCTCCCCCACAGCTTTCACAACCCACTTGGATTGCATGAACGGTTTCTCTGACTTTCAGCATGTCTCTACTAAGATTTTCAATTTTACTAGCGATTGATGCAATTCCATCGAAACTTCCGCCTTGGTTTCTTTTACTTCCTCCGTCGTGCCATTTTTGAGAGTGATCAGTCATTTTTTGAATGGCTTCAATACCAAGAGTAGGCGTCATGTTTGGAATAGGTCCTTGATAGTCCAGCATCTGTCTCGTAGTTACGTTGATTCCTTTGTAGAAGATGTTGACCTTTTGCTGGTTGTTCAGATCATGTGTAGGACATTTGTACAGGAGATCGTTGTATCTATCCCAAGCTTGATACAATGTTTCATCGCCTTCTTGTTTAAAATTATAGATCTGCAAAAGCTGGTTAGAAATCTTCGATGGCAGACAATATCTCTAAACAAAGTGCTTTTTAAGTAGAGCCCAAGTATTAATTTCCCCGGCGGGCAATCTTTCGATCCATCTTCTGGCAGCTCCAGTAAGAGTCATGGGGAATACTCTTAACATAATAGCATTATGAGACACGCCCGAAATGTTGAAAAGGCTAGCGATGTATAGGACATTTTCAACGTGCTCATATGCATCTTAGTCCTGTTTCCCGAAAAGGGGTTAGAGCGAAGCTCCCTCATAAATTGGTCTTTGATTTCGAAAAGGACATCGCTCAATTGCGGTTTTACGAGACCTAGCCCTTGTTCACTCTTGTCAGCGCTAAATATTCCTCATGAGTGAGGTCATCGATGTTAACAACTTCCATGGTACCTGAAAACTTGAATAATGATTGTGAGAAAAGTTTAAAACAAAACGAATATGAAAGACTTAATATTAATCCTAATATAACTCCGGCGTGGCGCCAAAACTTGATGCAGGGTTTTTCACGGCGGGTTTAATATTTATAAAGTCTCGTTATACCTATGGTCTACCCTAATGCACTAGCAGGCAATTACCCACGGTAGCTTGTAGTAGTAGTATTGGTAAGCCGAGGTCGTCCCAAGAGCTATGTGTGATGGATTATTACTAAGTCTAGGTGTCACAGATAATAATGGTTTCAATAAGGAATTAATTAATTGACTATTAAGCGAAAATAGCAAATAAAGGAAAAGGATAAATCAATAGAGGAGAGTGGTGCTAACCTAGTTATTCCTCCTAGCTAGTAATGTCTACGTCTACTTACTTCCAATTACTTGAGGTGGGGTCAAAGTCGAGAGGACAACATTTGGTCAATTAAGCCTATCGGCAAAGATGCCATACAGGGAGAAGTCGGGTGTCCCTCATAAGTCTGTTGTTCTGGTCCCCTAAGCCAAGTCATTAAGTACCGCTACATGCTAGATTTATAATAGAGAGTGCACGGCGTTAGCAACTTAAACACTCACCCACAATTCTTAAGTTCATCCAAGCGGTAGGTGATCATTTGGTCAAATCGCACAAGTTGAAAGGGTCGTCGGTTGGTCATATCTTACCTTCCCATCTCCGTCAGCTCCTAGGGTCAGTTGGTCATATCTCCAGGCAATGGCGCCTTTCAAAACACGAAAACACGGGTAGCTACCAATAAACTATTCATGCATACACTTAGAAATAATTATGCGGAAGTAATGTAAAAAGCAAAACAAAACAATTAAGGAATCATAACTAGGCGGCCAAGAGGTGCTTAGCCGCTCATATTAACCATACAAATCAATTCAATATTCAAAGTTATGAAATACATGAATCGAAAGTAAAGAAAAGATAAAATGCTAATGCTTATCGTAGGGGAGTGATTTCTCCGTTGGAGACTGACTCCATATGCTCCTCTAGACACACTTTTTGCTTTTCCCACGTTCTGTGGTTGTTATGTGTGAATGGGATGATTAGAAATCTTTGGAATTAGTGGGGTATTTATAGGCGGATCGGGTTCGGCGTAACTAATATAAGGATTCGCAAGTAACCATCAATTCCTTCGTATTTTGCACTAGATCTAGTTCTGGCGTAACCTTATTAGTGGTTACACCGTAGTCTTCAATAAACTTGGTTACGCCGTAGTTGGTGGAATAGTTACGGCGTAGTTATCAGCGGCGTGGATCCTCATTTGACCTAATGTAGTTACATCGTAGCCTTTGGAAAGAGTTCTGCAGTAACCTTGATGAGTTGGTTTTACGAGTCACGCTTTAGTTATGGCGTAATGTGAGAGATGAGTTACGCCGTAACTTCTTCAAAGTCGACATACTATGATGAATCTTTTGATATTTCTCAATTCAGCGTCTCTTAGCTCCAATGCTGTAATTTACCAGAAGTGGAAAACAATGGAAAACAAGTGTAAATCCATATAAATGATATAAATTACAAGCATTATTGGGGGAAATTGACACTTAATATTCAGGACTATTTGATGTTATCACCTATAAAAGAGGCTCTAACCCCCATGCGGCTTTCTCTCATAATAACACACATACTCTTACTTCTCTCGACAAGAATGTGTACTTACTCATGTCGGAGTTTAATGGTAGGGTCCGTCCCGGTAAGGCTAACGGTTCACTCTTCTTGTGCAGGGAATTCAATCAAACTACTTGGATTAGTACAAGATCAGCCCACCAACATCTTGTTAGCCCAATCCAATAAGCAACACTAACACCCATTACAACCCGTCACACTTTTTGTACTAACACTCTACAATACTTAAGTGTTATTCATCTAATAACGAATGTTGGATTTTCTCTTATTACCTAATGAATGGCGATGCTATATTTTATTAAAACATGTTTAAGTAATGCTCAACTCAGGTATATATGATGATTGCTCACAAACAATAAACTATTATGTATAACATTCTGAGTAGACTATTCCTATTTTCAATTATCAATCAATGTCACATTTAGACCCCAATATACCAAAAGGTAGCATACTAAGCCTCTTCATTTGACCCATGTCCAAATATATATGTGTGAGTTACAACCTTATTTGACACAGTCAAACAACCAACTCTATGATAAACAATGGATCATGGTAAGTCAGTATGTAATTTGTTTGAATATATAAAATTTATTTGTGCAGCTTGAAGTATGTGAAAGTTTATCTAACAGAATCGAATACCAACCCCAAGAAGATCCCTTCTCTATCCAATCTATTCCACGGCTCAATAATATTTCATTCTCATACAAAAATAAGATCGGATGGCAAAATTAAGAGTTGTTGTGGACTTAAAATAGAGGACATAAGTGGCTATGAAGCAGGTTAACACATGCACCCCTATATGTTCATACAACGAATTATCATTTGAGTTATATTAATAAATTGTAAATGTTGTTTTAGAAACATCGGCAGCCAAGCAAACAAACATGAAACAACTTAAGCAAAAATGCCCAATTGGTGTATCCAACATACCTAAAGTTATCCACAAAAGAACACGGTCAACATATAAAGGTAGTTTTTTAGTCCATGCGTAGTTATATTATTGAATATGTATGATTAATATAAAAATGAACTGTTCATGAAGCACTTTGAATTACCAGATTCCAGCATCAGATATTATATTGGAACAGGCGAAACGACGTAGGGGTAAAAGAAAAGAAAATAAAGCAGGGTACACCTCTAGAGGTAATTAATCCAACCATTCAAGCAAATATGTCAAAGAGTCTCAATATATATAACTGTAAAGTAGTTTCAGAGATAACTTATTGTTATTATTTCTTTGTGAACAAGGTACATGTCTCTTTTACCATAATATTGGCACGCCAATGTATGATGCAGGCTGTGGCGCTATGATGTGGTATGAAGAGAGAACTAATAAGGCACACAATTATACAAATCCAACATTTTTCCTTTGTTGCCAAGATGGTAAAGTCCTCCTTCCAAAATTCAATGAGGCACCCTTCCCATTAAAAAGCTTGCTTGGTTATACGAATTCCCTTGGATCAAAATTTAGAGATCAAGTTAGAGTATACAACAGTATGTTTTGCTTTACGTCTTTTGGAGCAAAAATAGATCACTCAGTTAACTCGCGTAGTGGTCCATATACATTCAAGATTAACGGGCAAAGCTACCACCTAATAAGGTCTCTACTCTCGACAGAAGGAGAGCAACCCAATTTTGCTCAGCTTTATTTATTTGACACGCAAAATGAACTTAATAATCACATGCACTCTGCATAAGCACAATTGACAAGATAGATGAGTCAACAGTTGCTAGCCTGATGCCAATGTTAAATCAGACAAATCTGTTTCCTAGGCATTTTGCATGGCACGAGATTGGTGTGATACACATGGTATCCCTAACTTGCGATTCACATTCTCAACAACCCGAACAAGTGCCGCGACAATATAATACGCCTACGGTGTTGGTAATAGTGCTCTAATAACAAATGATTTGGGCCGGGCATCCCTTCAAGAGATATCATTGTTAGCTGTAAAAATACGGGGCCCCAAAGAATCTCAGAGTTGCATCCATCTTACGTGGCACTTCAATATCCTTTATTATTTAGTATGGAGAAGATAGATTTCATGAAAAGATACCATATCATAACAATACAAGTGTACGGAAAACTATACGTTGCTTTGTTACAATGAAAGAATATTACTCTTACATAATTCAACAACGCAATAACCAGGGTTCTACTTTGCTGAGAGGAGGCCGATTGTGTTAGCAATTTTTGGTCGATTGTTACATAGCTATTGAGGAACAAAGGCTTAAATTGTCACAATTCTCAATTTCCGGTCATTTCTCACATTTACTATTTCATCGTTTATCGTAAACTAAGTTTACAAGTATTAAATTCGCGTAACCTTAGGGGTTTAGCTGCGAATTCATAAACAATCATCAAGGGCATTTCATATAGACTATGTTTAGTCTACATATTATTAGCATCATTATCATCATATTAATTCATGCATGGATTTGCATTTTTCAATTAAACGTTTATTTTCCTATTAAATAAACACTATGTAAAAACATTTATTTTGAATATTGATCGGGCGTTTCCAAAATATTCTTAATATATTTTTATACTCCTTTTAAGACTATAAAAATTATATTATTGTTTTACCCGATGTTTTCAATTTATTTTGTATATAAATTGTTATGTATAAATATTTACGACGGTTTTCGTATATGCAACTCAATAATTATTATTTCACTCAACTCATGTAAGAAATGTATTTTTATAATTTTTATGACTTCAATACATTTTATTTTGTTCCGTTAAAATCTATTTTTAGCTAACGCTATAATTAATACCTAATTATATTTACAAACTACACATTATACACAACAAATAATACACTTAATCATCAAAACTACCCAACTCTTGCCCAAATTTTACCAAAGGGCCACGACCCTACCTAGTCACAACAAGAAGCCAACTTGATCTTTACTTCTTATTAGATATTTTCAATGTACATTTATTATATTAAAGTTACAAACACATACACAACACAATTGCTAAGGTGAAAAAAAAGGGAGAAACCTCTCCTCCCCATTGTTGAGGCCGGCCATGCTCAAGATCAAGCAAGAAACCATAAAATTTTTCTAGATCAAGTATTATCAAGCTCTACTAGTAATCTATTTCTAGGTTTTGAAATAAAAACCTATAGATTAATAAAGTTTTCATCACTTTCTTTCACATAATCACTCAAGTAAGCATTTCATGATTTTTATTACTCTTTCATATTCATATTTATGTTATCTCATTATTTTTGCAAGAAAAACATGCATGAATTCCATGATCCATACCACTTTAATGGGTTTTTAGTACATATAATGGGTTTTAATTATCCAAATAATAATCTCTTGTGATATATCATTTTTGATGATGTCTAGGAACCCATGACACCCTAAGAAGGTGTATGGTAGGATTAGAATAGATTCGGAGTTGTTTTGAATGGGTTAGAATAGGTTTGGCGCGAGAAAAACTCATTTCGACAAGTTTTCTAAAGGGTCTGTCCATATTTTCGAAATCTGGAAAATCCGACAGTTTGTAAAATATTTTGGGCTAGATATTCAGAAAATACACTTTAAAACGAAAACTTGGCGCTTGAACGGGTTAAAGGAGTTATAACGAAAAGTTATGAATTTTCCAAGTTTGACCTTGAAAACTAATTGTTTCAGAAAATTCAGCATGCTGTCTTGACTTTTAGGAGTCAAAAATGAGTCTTAAGCGTTGTTAAATGTGTCGACTTATCAAAAATATATTAGTATATGTTATCACGATTCCGTGGATATAAATAACGTAGAAAACGGACTTATAACGACTAAGTTATTCACATTTTAAACAAGTTGCCGTAACTTTATTATATAAGAAAAACTAATATATTTCTATTAGACAAGTATTACGGCAACAAGTGACCATGTTGAAGGTCGTTTTAACATTGATGTAGAACTTTTTATAAAGTGATGTCTTCTAGTAAAAGTAAGTTAAATAGCATATTTTCCAAAATGTTCAATGGTTAAAGCGAGTTGTATGAATAAAATACGATCACGTAAACTTTGCCGAAAACCACCCTTAAACATTATTTCGGATACAAGTACCATACTTTACCTATGTTTTTCTCCATGATCGAGACCTCTAGGATGAAAACTTAAATGCCAAAACTTTGAGATAATGATACAAGTTTCCCAAAACCGTTGAGTTTGTTTCTACAACACGTCGGCACCATTTTACTTCGACTAGCTTTTCGAGGCGTTTAGTCACTTTCATGAAATTGTCAAATGACATTATTTCTGACAAGTTATAATTTCACAATAAATCATTAAATGATTATCGTAAGATATCATTTCAACGTAGATACTTGTAATGTATTTTATAACATGACGAGATGTCATAAACATATATTTCGACGATAAATTCTATTTTTTTCAAAAGCGTACAAGTGGTATAGATTACATGTGGATTTACATGCACGACATTGTTTCATGACTTATATTAGAGCACATCATTCATATTAGGTTGCGGATAGAGATCGCACCTCATTTCAATGTATCTACTTTTGTCATCATAAACATTGCACCAGGTGAGTTCGTACCACTTTTACTCGTTTAAATTCTTACAAACTCTTTGGGGGAGATACATGCTCAACTACTTGTTTTTACTTTACATTTATATGAACTTAAATATCTTTTGTTTCACTCTCTATGTCGGTAAAGTAGATTATGCCCAAACTAAATTGATCACTATGTTATGAACGCTATTAGTTGAAACACTTTCCTTGATTTTGAACCCTTCGACATGTATATTTGAGCTCTTTTAAATTGATTCGGAACCTTTAACATATAAGTGAACACTTTGGACTTGATTTGAACTTTTTGACATATAGTTGAACTCTTTAACGTAAAGGACCCTTTTGATATATTTTAAACTTGTTTGGCGTGATTTTGAACGCTTCGACTATCTTGAACCTTTTGATATTATTCGAGCTCTTTGACTTTTCTCGAACTTTTGAACTCGACTTAAATCTTTGAACTTAATTACACTTGATTGCATTATACTTGATTTCATTACACTTGATTGCATTATACTTGATTACGTTATATACCATCGTTATACTTGATTGTGTTATACTAAACTTGAAAATCTCCCAACATACACGCATTAGCAGTCCTCGATTCGCATGATAAGTCTCCTTTGATAACACACGCATTGGGTTTCGGAGATGAAGTAAAACTAATGCTATTACTTTCCTTATAAGCAACACAAAGTCTCCTTGGATAACACATGCATTGGGTTTCGGAGATGAAGTAGAACCAATGCTATTACTTTCCTTGTGAGCATCATACCCACTGAGGTTTCGGAGATGGAATAGAGACTCATGGCTAATTGCATAAGTTTTGATGCATGTGTACGTGATCAATATACTAGTTACATACTTAAAACATTTATACTTTTAACTACTATGATACATGCATACATAATTGACATACTATTTTTAGCAGTGGGTTGTGAACACACAAGTTGCAAGTTTTGTAGGACTTGGCGAGTGGATTTACAATGCCTTTGCTTCGTGACCTCATTTGACAACATGTGCATGAACATAAACTAGACATACTATATTTTGTGCAATGGGTTGTGAACCACGCAAGTTTGGGTTTTGGCGGAACTGGAGGTTGGCTTCTATGCTATTCTAAATGACCAAAAACTTTGGCATGACGGGAAAGCTTTACTTGTTAACTCTATGAACTCAATCAACCTTTGTGTTGACACTTTTAGCATGTTTTATCTCGGGTATCTAAGGCATTCACTTCATGGCATGCATGTGGACTTATCATAGAGTCGCGATAGCCTTCTCTACATATATATTTTATGCACTAAACTATCGTTTGATTGTAACAAACTTATTTTGGTACCTTGGAAATCTATTGGGATTTATGTTTTGTAAACTCGATTATTTTACGAATCAAACGATATTTTCAAAGCAGCACTGGGTCGCTTCGATATAACTGTAACTTTGACGCTATGACAGTCAACCCCCAGGAATTCCATTCCGCTGCAAAACAGGTAATTTGGGGGTGTGACATAAATGGACAAGAAAAAATCAAGATACCCTACGTGTTGATCTTTATCATAATGTATATGATCACGACGAGAGAGGTGATACAGCAGCGTGCGATTGGGAAAGAATAGTTTTACCTTCAAGCTTTACAGGAAGCAGAGATATATGATGCAAAACTACCAAGATGCCATCGCTCTATGTAGGGCGTTTTGGAATCCAGATTTGTTCATAACATTTACTTCCAATCCCAAATGGCTTGAAATCAGTGAGATGCTTGCCTATATTCCTGGATAGAAGGCACATGATCGGTCGGAAGTTGGAACACGTGTGTTTAAAATCAAATTAAATGAACTATTGGATAATCTTACTCAGAAACAGATTTTTGGAGAATGTTGTGCAGGTAATATAACTAAAACTTCACACTGAATATTACTACTACTTAAAATAATTATGATTTTTACATAATATTTCCAATTTAAATGTCAGTTGTCTATGTAATTGAATTCCAAAAGCATGGCTTGCCCCACGTACATATTTTACTCTGGCTCAAAGAATATGTCAAATGCAGAACGGGCACTGAAATAGACGATATTATCTCAGTAGAGATTTCATCCAAAACATATGATCCAGATGGATACAAAGTTGTTAGTGAATATATGTTGCATGGACCTTGCAGAAGGGATGCAAGGAACAACATAGAGGGGAAATGTTCAAAACAATTTCCTAAAGCATTTTATCCAGAAACTACAATTGATGGAGATGGCTATCCTGTATATCGCCGGAGAGATAATAACGTCACCGTGCTAAAGGGTAACTTCAGGTTACAACAATAGATATGTCGTGCCTTACAATCGATACATCTTGCTTAAGTACCATGCACACATAAATTTTGAATTGTGCAATAGGTTCAGAGCAATTAAGTACTTATTTAAATACTTAAACAAAGGGCCTGACCGAGCTACCATTGCCATCCAATGGAATATTAAAAAAGGTGATGCAGCGGGTTTACCACAACTAACTAAAGTCGATGATATCAAGAACTTCTTGAATTGTCACTACTTAGCCCAATGTGAAGCGGTTTGGAAACTATTTTCATTTGATATTCATTGTTCCTATCCATCCGTTATGAAGCTAACTTACCACCTACCCAACCAAAATGCAATAACATTGCGTTATTCAGAAAGTTTGCCAGCACTACTTCAAAAGGAAGGCATCAACATAATTATGTTTACCGATTGGTTTGAACTAAACAAAGCGTGACACGGTACTTACAGGAACTAACTTATCTTTGAAATACCCCAAAATATGTGTGGCATGATCGGGGCGGAATGTGGAAGCCTAGAAAACATAGGCCGGTATGGTGTATTCAAACCACGCTTTAGGGAAAGATACTATCTGAGAATGGTACTCAATGTAGCAAGAGGTCCTCATTCATTTGAAGAGTTGATGACAGTTAACAAATGAATATATCAGAAATTTAAAGAAGTGTGTTTTGCCTATGGTTTGCTCAATGATGACAAGGAATGGACACATGCTATAGCAAGGGCTAGTTTCTGGGCATTAGCCCCTCAATTACATGACTTATTTGTCACAATTTTGCTCTTTTGTGAAGTAACCAGGCCACGACAATTATGGGATGAAAACTGGGAGGCTCTATCAGAAGATATATTACATAAAAAAAGAAAACAATTTAGGTATCCAGGTTTGCAACTTAACGATGAACAGATCTGGAACTATTGTTTGGTTGAAATACATGAACTATTACACAGATATGGCAGATCTTTATCTGAATTTGCAGAACTCCCTCAACCAAACCCAAAGCTTCTAACAAACATGGATAATCATTTAATTAGAGAACACTGAACTTTGATAAGAAAATCAGCACATGAAAATTTCTATTCGATGTTAAACACCGAACAGAACCATATTTATAAAGAAAATATTGAGTCTATATACAATAAAAAATGAGGGTTTTACTTTGTTTATGGTCCCAGAGGAAGTGGCAAGACTTTTTTATACAAGACGATATTGCAAAACTTAGATCAGAAAGAATGATAATACTTGCAGTTGCATCTTCAGGTACATCATACACCACAGAATTGTTAGTGCAATATATACATATCCTCTACATTGTACCACTATTAAACACTCTAAAAATTAATTGCGTGTTACACTTAAACATGAATTGCATCTTTATTATTACCGGGTGGAAGGACTGCTCATAGCCGATTCGTTATTCCATTGGAATTAATGGACAATAGTACGTGTGGTATCAAACAAAACACGCACTTGGCGGAATTAATGAAGGTGGCCAGATTGATAATTTTGGATGAAGCCCCGATGACTCAACGCTATGCTTTTGAAGCCTTAGACAAGACACCAAGGGATATATTGGGGTTTGAAAATCCTCCAAATAGAGACCGCATATTCGGGGGGATGCCAGTTTTACTGGGAGGGTACTTCAGGAAAATATTACCGGTTATCCCAAAAGCAAAAAGGCCGAAGGTTTTTCAAGCTTGCATTAACCGATCCGACCAATGGAAAAGTTGCAGGGTGTTCACACTCACATGTAGTATGCGCGTAAACAAATTTATGGAAAATGGAAACAACGATATATGTAAACAATAATTCAATAAATGGGTGTTGGATGTAGGTGATGGGATTTTATATGCCAATGTTAAGGAAGGGGAGGATGAGCCAAGCTGGATTAAGATACTGAATGAGTTTATTATTAAAGCAGGGGAATCGCCAATTGAACAAATTGTTGAGGAAACATTCCCTAATTTTACGTCAAGGCAGCATGAAGATGATTTTCTTAAAGAAAGAGGTATACTGACTCCCAAAAATATCCAACTAAGTTTTTGAATTCGTTATATTTCCAAGGGATCCCACCACATTCTCTATGCCTAAATAAGGAACTCCCTATTATGCTTTTGCGGAATGTTAATCCAAGTCAGGGTTTATGCAATGGGACCAGATTAATCATTATTGATCTTGGCCAATTTGTGATTCAAGCCAAAATTCTGACAGGGTCCCATATAGGAGATAATGTTCTTATACCTAGGATAATACTCACTTCCACACCGTCAAAGTGGCCGTTTATAATGAAACGCAGGCAGTTTCCTGTGAAACCATGCTACGCGATGACCATTAACAAGAGCCAGGATCATCAGCTAAAATATGTTGGTGTTTATTTACCAAATCCGGTGTTCACCATGGAAAACTATGTGTTGCACTCTATAGAGTCACAAGCCCAGAGGGACTAAGAATCCTAATGATTAAAGACGAGACCAAAGACTTACAACGACGAACACGCAATATTGTTTACAAGGAGGCTTGATTCGTTAGAGGCCGTCAAGTTTTATCACACAAGCCGACCACTTGTGAATGGTCAACCGTAACAAACTTAAAAGCATTTCGGAAGCAAATGCAATGAATATCTGGAGAGTATAGTGTTTCCCCGGGTCGTTATGTCCCAACGAGCTGTGCGAGAATAGTCAAACAAATAGTGATCGAGAGGATTTGAACGGAAAAGAGGATTGATTTATTATAACTAAGGAAAAGGTAAATAAATTACAGAGGCTTAAATGCAAATTAAAGGAAATTAAAAAGATAAAATATATTAAATAAACGCTATCACTATTTGCAAAATGATGTTTTTGATTTTATGTTTTTATAAAACTAGAATTTAAAAACTACGCGACGTACAAAAGAAAATGTGAAACTTAAACAATATAAATCCTAAAAATATGAAAATGACATTTTTACAATCCTAATGATAAAAGAAAATTTTTAGAAAAAGAAAATTATTTTTATTACTATTTATCTAATTATTATTAATTAAAAACTAATTTTAACTATTTAATAATAGCCTAAAATACAAGAAAATAGGAAATAAAGCTAGAAAAATAAAATTATGACTTGGAAAAATCTAAAATAACAAAAGAGAATTTTCAAAACTAATTTTGTACTTTTCTGATTATTGTTTTATTTTCTATGAATTAAAAACTATTTAAAACTACTTAAATTGCTTAAAAATACAAATTTAACTAAGAAAAATCTGAAAAAATATTTTTTTGACTTTTTATATTTATCTTAACCTAAGAAAAATGAAAAATTATTTTTTTGAAACTTTTCTGATTTAATTGTATTAAATGCTATTTAAAATGACTTAAAAACTGATTTAAATAGGGAAAAATAGCAAACAGTGTAGGGAAAATATGAAAAATTCAGGATAAGTCTAAAATAATATTAAGAATCTAAGAAAAATATAAAAACAGGGGGTTGTGTGTAAGAAAATGCAACTGCAATGACAAGTGCTTATAAATAAGCACTTGTATTAAGCAAATGAAAACCACAGACCACCACAGTAACACAGAAGCAATAATATGCTAAGAGTACCCAAATGCAACTTATCACAACTATCTTAAACCTCTGAATTGCAAATTACACAGATTTGGTTATTAGAACTCAAGTGCTAAAAATCAGTTTTTGAGGCCTACTTGCAGCATAAGAATAAGCTACCAAATAAGCTGAGACTCAAAAACGTAAATGGGAACCTACACTAGACCTGGGTGGCTACTTATAAACCAAATATCAGACCTAGATAGGCTCTATTGAGCTCTGTGCAAGGGCTGCACAAACCCTGTGCAGACTCAGTATTGACTGAGTCAGTGCATAGGGCATTTGTGCCCATCTTGACAAGCCATTTTGGGACTTATAAAAAATTTGCAAAAATCTACAAAAATGGCAATAAGAAAATAGACCAAGTGAAGTTTTAAAACCTCAAGTTTCACTTAGTTTGGCCCAAAGATGAATCAATGAAAAATCATCCTAGTTGGGTGAAAAACTGGAATTTCAACTTTTGACTTTTTGAAGCAGTTTTGTTGTGTTGACTTTTGTGAGATTTAAAACCAATTTGTGGACTGATTATGATATTAAATGATGAAATGGAACTACTGCAAGCTATGTCTAAGAATTCTAAACACAAAACAAATGTTTGATTTTAAAAATTCCTAACAGTTAAGAAGTTAAGACAGATTATATGGAAATTTGACTATAGAGTGTGCAGACACAATTTTATGACTAAAATGAGTACCAATGAGCTCAGTAAACCTAAAACAACAAGTCACAACCTCTGAACAAACCTTAGACACAGATTTGCTAATTAATCCAAACACTACTTATTGACTGAGTTGATAACTAATCTACCTAAAGATTGATCCTAAACCTGTACAGCAAGACAATCTATGATCCAACACCCATCATATCCTAACAAAAGCAAAGTAATTACTAAAAAGCTACAACATACAGTGAAACAAAAAAAAGGGAGCACAAGAGTTTAAGCTTGAGCTAAACAAATTACTCACATGAGGTCCAGCTTAAATGACTTTTATAAAGAACCAAAATTCATTGTTCCAAACCAAATCCTACCCATATCCAGTTCTGCATCACCCCAATACCATCACCAAGTCCAAACAAGCTTAGTTTGACTTTTGTTGACCCAAATAACATATTGCTTAAAACTAATTCATAAGCTTTTCAAAAGCTATAAATAGCTTACCTAAGCCTCTTTGAACTTAAAAATAAGCCATTAGAAGCTTGGAAACAAGAGTTTGAAATTGGACTTTGCAACAGCGATGGCTTATGAAAATTTGGAATCATAATAGAACTTTGAATTGAAACTTGAAAATGCATTACAATGATTTTCCAACTAATGTTTAACACATAGAAACTGAAATTACAAGCTTTTGACTTAAACTAAAACATTGATAAAAAAACGACATAAAGGAGATTTTAAACTAAAATCTACTACTTTGTTGCTTCTCTTTCATCTCTTTTTATATGCACAAGTGCTTCCACATGTTCTCTGAGCAAGTCCCACCTTCTTTCTTGGCCATTGGATGACTTGGGAAGATTATAGCCATTTGATCACTTTTGGCGGGAAATGGTTTTATCAACTGGGAGGGTTGAGTGAGATGGAAAGAATGCATTAAATGCTCTTTTGGAGGGTTGTTGAGGTGGGGGGAACAAGGAAGTGTGAAGGTGAGCTGGGGGGATGGGAGGTGAAGTGTTTGCAGGGCAGTTGTTGGGGAAGAAGGAAAAAGGAGGGAAAATGGGGGTGTTTGTTTGACTTGGGAGGTTGACTGGGTAATATTATTGGCAGGGGGTCAAAACAAGGGGGAAGGTAAATGGCAGGGTCCAAATGGGTTGGCAGGGTCCAAAAGGTGTAGTAAAGGGTTTAATAAACAAGGGCCTTTTTGTAATTTCTGAAAGTTCAAGGACCAAGGCTGTCAATTATGCAAAGTTGCTCCAAGGGACTAAAAGTGACAAGCTTCAATAGTACAAGGACCAAACTTGACATTTTCAAATTTCCAAGGACCATTTTTGCCAATTTTTAAACATGAAGGACCAAATTTGTAATTCCTCAAAACTTTTGACATTTTTCACCAAAGGACTAATTTTGACAACTTATGATTTTAAAAGGACCTTTGGTGATTTTTCTTTTGAAATTATGTGCTTTCGAGGACTATTTCTGACAACTTTTGAAACTTGGGGTGAAACGCCAATTATGCAAACTTTGCTCATTTTCATCTGATTTTAAACATTTTGCATCTGAAACATATAAAATGCAATTTTGAGATATTTTCATATTTTGATGCATTTACGAGCATTTTTAAACGTTTCGCAGTTCAGATTTGACCAAAAATGATGAGTATTTACACACTCATCAAGGCTTTCAATAACCTAATTTAGATTAACACTATTATGTATCTGTATGTTTTCAAATAACTCGAAACTTTCTAATTCATTCATGATAAAACTCAACATCTCTTAAATTATAAATATCCAACGTGATAAAACATTCCACCAATATGTAAACATTTAGATACAATTAAAAGAGCATGGTCAGTTCTAAAGCTATATGACATAGTAACTTATAAAATTTGTAGTGATCATGCGTTTTTAGAATCCAATAGTGTCATCGCGAAACTCATATGCAAATTCCCTTTACTTTTGTATTTAAAATAATTTTTTATACTTTATATATTTTCACTAGTTTAGACCATCACTATATTAATCATACCATACTTCTTTGCTCATTTTAGGTGCCTATTGGTTAACGGATATGATAGGTCACAAGGTTTACCACACAAGCTTATAAGAAAGAGATAAGGCGATTGAACAAGTAAAACCCACACACACACACGATATACTATAGGCGGTTGGGCGTGGGTATGTGAAAGAATAACTGGCAACCAACCAGCAAATGAGGTTTACATAAGGATTTATAGGCAAGGAGCTAGGGCAACACTCCTACTCCTTCCCTTTCTACTATGGGCTTGGGCCTAAGCTCATGGGCCTTCTACATAAGCTTAAGGCTAATAACAAACATAAAGGCCATAATAAGCTAACTATTACATATAAGTAACTAACACTTGAATAAGGTTTAGGAGTGATTCCAACAATCTCCCCCTCAAGTGTTATTACATATGAGTAACAAACACTCAAGTGTTGGTGATGAAAAACGGTGAAGGCGTTGATGTAATAGTAGCTTTGACGTCTTCTGACATTCTTCTTTCTTGTGAGAAGAATTGCCTTGATTGAACAATCTCCCCAGTGTAGAGAGATAGTTTACTTTGAACGGTTATGCTTTGGCGTCATCTTTAACTTTGTTCTTTGATCATTGTTCTTTGTGATGAAAGTGATATATGTTATTGTTTTGTCACATCAAGTCCTTTCGAGTGCTTGTCTCCACGTCATTCTTCAACATGCTCACACACTCTTTTGGCGTTGGAATTCGATACTTGATGGAGTTCTTTAAGTCTTTAACTGTAGATTCTCTCTGTGTCGACAAGAATCATTATGACCGTTGTGTTGCTTTTGGATAGAACTTCCATTAGTGATGTTGTTGTTGAGAAGAGAAGGAATGTACGATCATTCCGCTTGAGCTTCCATAAGAAAACGTTAAAGCGGTTAGTAATAAGCGGATTAAACTTACAAGTTTGAACTTGAGGTGCTTAGATAGTGTGAACCACAACTCTAATTCTTACAAAGGCCGTTCTCAATCGGAGTCCCACAGTGAGATAACACGATGTAGAAGTACACCTCGATTGAATGAGTCATGTAGGTTACCGGCATCATCCTCTTTGTAGGCCGTTTGAGACCACTAAGCGCAATCCGCGGGGAGTTGCGAAGCGACCTTCTTGGTACATTTGATGTTGACCCTGGTAGGAGTTTCCATTCAATCACCGAGGATCACAAATGTGAACCTCTCATAAATGTTCTCGACAGATTGCTAAGATCTGTGAAGGACTCGATAATGTACCACTGAAATTCTTATTGTTGAATATCAAGTGATGAAATGTCAAGTGTACCTAAGAGATCTTTTGATGAATCTCGTGGCTCTAGACTCAATAGTGCGTTTTGGTTTTCTGGAGCGGAGACTAGGGAGAGGGTCTCACTTCTTCAATACCGTAAATCTAAAGAGATAGTTTCGTAGGGTTCGGTGAGAATGAAACAAGCTTATTGAGAAACTTGAGTGGATAAGAAGGTTTAGTGCATGCGTCCGCGGGTCCATGGCGACTTTTAATCTTCAATACCGGCGTCACTAAGTGACAACGATGCATATATGAATTGAACCCGATTATGCACTAAGTTGAAAATCACGGAGGGCTATTTCTTTTCACCACTTTTTTGCATTTCTTTTAATTCTTCACTCTTTCTTTCTCAGATTCTCATTTTCTCCTTTTTACAATCATACCTAAGGACTTCTAAATTCTAACTATTTGTGGTGTCCTGGGGTAGATCCATCCGGCTCTGGCGGATCATAGGACGGTTATTCTAACCTTAGTCACCTTATAACTCCATGACTAACCTATGTTGCCATAAAACCAGCGATGTGAAAATCTCTCACAGTGTTTATGAATGAAAAACATTTTAGTACCACTGTTGAGATAAGATTTTGCATAAATACTCCCCTCCACATGTGCTTAAGAGTTTTAGCGGTTAAAATGCAGTGAGGAAAGCGCGCACTTTTTGAATTGATTAACTCAAGATAGACATTCCCGCGCGAGACACGGTTATGTGGCATAGTTAAAGAGTTGCATTGTCAACTTTTAGGTGACAACTGGCTCTAGTAACTACCTTGAAGGTGTAGACAATCCTCGAAGAGTTATCAAACGCGTCGAGTTCATGTCTACCAAGAGTTTCTCGAATGGTACATTCTACTTGAACAAGTCCTTTGCGAGACACGTTTACATCACTAGCGAACTAGCTTGAAATTATTACCCTTCGGGACAAGTCTTTTTGAGTTACTAACAGTTGAGATCTCGTCAATTCATGAGTTAAGTCTATAGCACAAAGATTCATTTGCATTTACACAACATATTTCTTATCACGTATCTTCTCCCCCTCAAAAATGGCATATGTGATGTTATTTTTGAAAAGTTGAGAATAAATATGACCATTTAGAGTGTTCTTGGGAAGAATGACCACTGTGAACAATTTTGAACAAAGTTTTAAGTCAAATACTCCCCTCAGCGAGTGATATAAGCGGTTGAGGTTTTGAAAATCATAAGGGAAAGTACTTGTTCTTTTACAGGCAAAACGAAAAAGAAAGGTTTGATAGGTTTTACTCAAAAGTAAAGCTTTAAACTCCTTATCTAAGGATTGTAGCGAAGTACACGGGGTCCTTTATTTACAGTCAGGGTTGTACTGTAATGTGTGCACAAACCATAAACATAATCAATCAAACATCCAAAATTATATGAAGGAAGCAATTCAAGGGGTACCAAAGTGCGGTGATGTTCCGAGGGGTGTGCGAGCGTTGGCCGGTTATGTTAATCTGGGTGCGACCCGCCGACATAACTCTCGTCACGGGCAGATCCCGCCGAAACAACCGTTCATCAATCATTGTGATGATCCGTCTCACATCCCTCCTTTCACGAGAATTCCGGTAGCTTAGGAGACCCGATTTTACGTATATCCTTCAACTTTGTATGCCATTTCATCCCATTAAGGTTTCTTTGAAGTTCACTCACGGTGAAACAACGAAATGTTTCTTTGATAAGTGTATATTGAGAATGTTGAAAGTTTGATATCGGGAAGATCAAGCTTTGGAGGAGTGAAGTTGACGCAGCGTCTTATAAGATTCAACGACCAATTTGGAGATCTTCTACGTTCCTGATGACAATGCGTCTTATGAAGATGAGAAGTGACTTGATAAATTAGCTTGCTGCGGTTGAAATTGTCTCATCGACCACGTACCTTGGCAAGGTACATGTCTTGATGTCATTGAGAACAAATTCTCAAAATTAACGAGGAGAAAGCATAGTCGTTCATCTTGTCGTTTTGACTTCGATCTTCTTTAGGAATGTAGTCCCACAGCCAGACAAAAGGTCGCGTGTATGACGATGCTTAGCGATATCCTTAGAACTATACCTGACATGTTGAGACTTACGAACGGCGGCTTACGTAGTAGATTAAAATGGGTCACGGCGGTGATGAATCCCATCTCTGTTGCATCTCGATTAGGTATGCTTCCGCTTGTGTTGGAGAACAAATTGATTGACCGTTCCTCGATGGCTATCACGGTTTGAGTAGGCATTTCTTGGGGATGGAAGTGTCAATGATGTAGCATATTTTCTTGAATCATACCCTTGATGTAGAAGAAAATCAAGTCTTTGTTGAAGAAATATCGAAAGAGGAATCCTTGGTTGGTTGGTTGTAAGTGTTGAGTAGAGGTTTGGTCGATGGGTGTAGTATGGAGGGTTGTCCCTTTGTGTGAAGTCAATGTTTGCTTCAGGGTTGAGCCAATCCATGTTGTTAGACATAGCTCGAGCAATGTTTTCAAGGTGATATTAGACCTCGAGGGGCACTTTTCGGAGCTGTCTTTTTAGAAGTTGAAGCGCTTCATTCTTGATTCTTATTTCAGTTCGTCATTTTCTTCACATGGAACTTTTCTTGCGGAATTTGAGCATGCTCCAATGTAGAACCGTCTACCAAGTTTTGACCTTATTGAGGTGGGAGTGTTGTTAACAAGATTAAACCATTCAAATTCCTCATTTTATCGTCATCTAGCCATGAAGATCGATGTGATTACGGCGTCTTCTTCTTCTTCTTGAGAGGCCTAGATGATGATTACTGGTTTGAACTTGTTTGGGAGGAGGTGGGTTGTTGAGGATCAGGACCTCTTCGTACGTGTCACCCCATTACC
>OU343222.1:173741527-173772767 GCA_910596185.1 Chrysanthemum makinoi | reverse complement strand
CGATTACGATTACCAACAACCTCTACCCTCCTCCTGCTTCGCCCGATCATCTTTGTCTTTCCAGAGCGGTTTTAACATTTTCCATCGGCGGTAGCTTGATTGTGTGTGGGTTGCGTACGTGCGAGGTTGTTGTTGGATTTGTGGGGAGAGAATTCATGTTTTGACTAATCGGGAGAGCGGTTGATTAATGAAGTTACCAGCGTGTGCATCGACATCGGCTTGTTTGAACTTTGGATCGGGAATGAGTTTGTGAGTTCCATCACCCATGGGTATAACTTGTGAAGCTTTAGTGGTAATCCAATGTTTGAGTAGAAGGCGGTTGAATCATTTGATGAGCTTGTCTCTCCTGGATTTGTTTTGAATTGTTCAAGAATCTTTTTTTCAAACATGGCATGTCTCTCATCTAGAAGAGGAAGGCATAAATTTTGCTCATAGTTAGTATTCTTCAATCCTTTAGTGAGCTTCCACGAGTAACAAATTTGTGCCATTAGGGATTCATGTTGTTTACAAATTTTGAGTTAATTTGAATGTTGGGCATAGTCATTCGATGTTCCTCATGTCATTCACCCGACTTATGAATCTCACATAGTACTCATAGACAGTTTCATCTGGTTTCATCTTGAAGTGCTCAAATTCATCATCAGTTGTTGATTCTCGGTCTTCAACGATTAGCTTCAGAACAGAAAAGAAGCATCTTGACATTATCCCATCTGACTTTTGCCTCTGTGTTGTGATTGATAAGCTTGTAGATGTCCTTTGGTAGACCTTGCAGTATAATGTTGGAACCGGATATGCATCGAATCTCTTTTTCTCCTTATCGTCAAGCTCATCATACATCTTTGATCTGTCCATTCCGTAAATCAAAGTTCCATCTTGTGCTATCAAGTATATCTCTAGTAGTTTCAACTCGGTAAGGTCCTTCATCAATGGATTTGAGAATGTTAACCGCATTTTCTTTTCCAAGGCAATACAATCGATTCGTTGAGCCCAGAGTCATAGTCGATTCTGTCAAGCATGGGTGGGCAGTGTGCGAACGGTTGCTTGAACATCCTCGACGATGGAGATGATTGTAGGAGCGTTGGTAGACATGATGACAAGTTAAGCGAGATTTTATAACTCTCTGATTAAAGCCGGGAAATAGATTCTTTCGGGTTTTCTTGAATCAAGAGAAAATGGTATTTAAAGGAAATCACTCAGTAGCTAGGAAAATTGTGAACCAAGTCGCTAAGTGCTAAATTAAGCTAAAGTTCAAGTCGTTATGTAACAACTGCTACAATCCAGTCGCTAACAAAATTTTGGGCAGCAATTAAGCTAAGCACCAAGTAAGCTAAATATTCAAGTCGCTAAATAGCAACTAAGCTAGGTACCAACTCGCTAACACCAAGTAAGCTAACAATATTTTGCCAGCAATTCTAAGCACCAAGTCGCTAAATATTCAAGTCATTAAATAGCAACTTCGCAGGTACCAACTCGCTAACACCCAGTATTCAACAATATAAAGTACAAATTAGCTAACTTCCACCAAGTCGCTCGTGTAGTGGAGAATCCACTACTTGTACTTTTTGTGACTGTCTCACTAGACAAGTCGCTAACTTGACTCGCTAAGACTTTCAACTACAACTCGCTACCCAATTGTAAAACCAGTCATTTACCAAGAAAACTTTTCCGTGGCTCAAGTCGCTAGCATGAAAAACACATAAACACCACTTTTCAATCAAAAAAGCCAACCACTATGATTAAAACCTTCTAAATCAAAACCTAAACACTTGTGATGATTCTATACACAAAAGTACTACCAAAATCCACACTTTAACACTAGAAATCAACCAAATGATGCAAAAACCACTAAACTTTTTCAAGCTCAAAAACTACCTAAAAACCACCTAAAAACCACTAGAAATCCAAAGATATGTAAGATATGATCTAACTATGGCTCTTGATACCAATTGAAAAATATTGGATTTCACATACACATCAAACCATAACTCAAGTGGAAGTATAAAGGTGAGTTATAGAGAGAGAAGTTAGAGGTTTTAGGAACTTATGAGAGAAAGAAAAATCTTATTATTATGAGCTCCAACTCTCTACCTTGGAAGGTAGAGAGTATTTCTTACAATAAAATGCCACCTAACGAGAGTGGATCGGGCATACAGTGGGTAAAGACCGTCCAGATCCTCGGTGTTACTAAACTAAATATTACTTAACATAGAGTACATGACTCTGAGCTTTCTAACGATTACATATACTTTCGGTGGCCGACTCTTTAATACACGGAATTTTTAATTCCTAACAACAAACACGAAACCGTTTAACCTATTTAACCGTGTAACCTATTAAACACCTTAGTATATATATATATATATATATATATATATATATATATAGGGAGAGTTAGGCGTGAATCAATCTTAAAGTTGTAAAAATGAGATCAAGTCTAAAAAACCTTTAAAACACTTATAAATAACAATTTTAGTAATAATACACATAAAAATAATATTTTAATACAAATGAACATTTTATCAACTAATAACCAAATGATACATGAGTTTTGATTAGTGATACACGATACATTACCTAATAAATATTCCAGCACGATACACTGAAAACACGATACACATTACACTTCTAATCAAAGTGTATCACCTAGGTTTAAATAGAATTTTAAAAAGAAATCTATCGAAACTTTAACAATTTTAGTTGTAGTTAATAAAAAATTAAATTTTGTTGTAAGGAGAGTGTCGTTTGCCAAATTTTAGTTGGATCTCATTTTAACAACTTTAAGTTTGATCTTATTTGATCTAGATTATATATATAAATCTATATATATATATATATAAAGAGAGAGAGAGAGGAGAAAGAGAGAGAAGATTACTTAAGGCTAGAAGGAATAAGAAGAACTATAACCTAAATCCGAGATGCACGACCTAAATTTGATGCATCCCTATAATCTTAGATGCATTATAGCATACCATAGTGTGTTTTTACGCTTTTAATTAGATGCATATATGTATATTAGATGCATTTCATGATTTCTCTTGTTTTTGTTCACGCGTGCGAAATCATGAAAATCAATTTGCACCACCTATACATCAAATTAACTTTTGAAACTCAAGATGTTGCATCTATATGAATAAAAATGCATCTAATGCAGAGTTGCATCTTAAATGCGTGGTTTTGGTCACTACTCACCTTAGCACTTTTTAATTTCTTCCATTTGGATCCCTACTCTATATATATATATATATATATATATATATATATATATATATATATATAGGGGTTAAATAGGTGGGAGTTTGGGTTATGTGTAGCAGGTTAGGGTTGAAATAACTCAGATTATTTAAGCGAATTAGGGTTAGGGTTGAGGTAACTAGTCGTCGGCCCAAACTTCGACCCGAATTGCCACCAATATGATAACTTTAAGCTTTAGATCGAATATATATGAAAATTTTAAATTAGCTTGGATATATTTGTAATTTTAAGGTTTAGTTTAGATATATATGTAATTATAAAGTTAAATCGGATATATATATATATATATATATATATATATATATATATATATATATATATATATATATATATATATATAAAATTTTGATGCGAAAAAGAGATGTATGAAATTTTCCAAAAATATACTAGATTATTTTCTCTAGAAAAAATTCATTTTCTACATTACATGATTGCTTTGAGTGGATTGAAATCAAAGCCATGAACCGGCCCGCTAACATCATCACACTTGTTGATCACTGCGTTCTTGCAAAAATAAATCGGATAAGGTTTGGCACAACACGGTACTTAAGTTAAATTTTACAAAAACTGTAACACTGTAACATCACTACGTCTCCTTGAATAGGTTGATGTTTTAGTCTTGCCACTAAAGTCAAATATATTGACGCTTATCAACAGCCTAAAATAATTCAAAATTAATCAGAAAGATAAAACGTAAAGCAAGAAGTTCAAACCTTTACTTCCATAATTATCATCTCCATGTTTATGATAGCATATTTATCGTGGACGGGTTGCATCCACGTTGAGGGTACGTACGTACATATAAGATAATGTTATCTTTAAGAACACTTAAATAAGAGATGAAATTCTTAGCGTATTTAGCCATACGTTAAAGTAAAACATCTAATGAATATATGGGCAAGATAATAACGAATAGTTTGATGTTTTGAAGGTTAAAATGTATTAATTAAATGCTAGCATAAAATCTAGAAATGTTGCATGATACTTTTGTAAGCAATTTCTTAAGCGGAAGGTGTAATAACAAGTCTCACCTCTTAAATGATCTTAAACCCAGTCATCGGCATCCGTTATCATGTAACTAAGCATACCGCCATCAAAACAATATGACGCCAAACTCTTCGTTTGAGGCTCACCACTCTACCACTTTATTTTTTTATTCGATTTTAGAATAAACTAAATTCATTTCATTCAAAAAAATATAATCATGCTTGATAATAATAAATAACATTTTTATAATTTTTTATCTTTCAAAAAACTAATAAATTTTTCAGCCAATTCACTCATTTGGAGCCCAATTCCAACCGGTCAAAAAAATATAAAAAAAAAATGAAAAAACATTGTCTTCTTGTAATTTTTAATACATATATGGCATATATAGTATTACACACATACACAATTAACAATTAATAAATTATTTAACAATGATTCTTGCTTGGTAAAGTCGAGCGAAGAGTTGATTCCTTGACGACCCGCGAGATAGGCGGTGTGGGTGACCTGGCGAGGTACCACGTCGAGACGGCGGCGATATTCCCACACACGCGCTCTAAGATCTATTAGGTGGTTTAGGGAACAAACCTTTGTTTTTGAAATAGCCGAATTGAAGATCAGTTCGAGAGAGTGGGGCGGCTTAGGTATACTGTGAAGTCGCAGTTTGAGCCGACACTGCTCACACATCGATCTGAGCCGTCAACTTAAAGGGATTAAAATATTAAGCTTTGTTGGTTCTCTACTTAATTGCCATTTAATTTGAAAGGGTACTTGCATGTTTAACACCTATGCTTTTGGTTTATAGGTGTGTCTCTATGTGTTTTCTATTAACTTGTTACTTAATTTTTCGGATAGTTCTTTGCTTAACATGTGTGCTCCATTATCGGTGTGATTAGCTATATAGAACATACATGGAAGGTTTGTTAAGGATTTCCAAAAGTGGTGGTTTATCTATCTTCTCATGGAATTTTTGTTTTGATAGATAAGATTTTCGAAGCTTCGTTTGGAGTTTTTTTGGTTTGTAAGTATTTTTGAACAACCTTATCAATCATTGTTTTGTAGTTTTGAGCATGTAACCGTGTAATAGGGTGAGCATCGGGCCAAACCTGATCCGAACCGACAAAAACCGACCCAACCTGAAAACCGAAAAAGGAAAAATTCCAAACCGAGAATCGAACCGAGAAATAGATATCAAAACCAAAATCGAACCGAATAACTCGGTTTGGGTCGGTTTTCGGGTTTCGATCCGAAAAAACTGACAAAACCCGAATCGAACCAAAACCAAACCGAACCCGACAAAAACCAAAATAAATATACGAAAACCAAAACCGAACGAAAATGTCGGTTCGGTTTGGTCATTTCGATCGGTTTGTCGAATTAGTCGGTTTTCATCCACACCAAATACATTTTTTTGAGGAATGGAATTCAGGGATTGGCTGTCATAACATCACAATCAGTTATATTGAGCGACCTAAAATGTCGTTTTAAAAACACATCGTTTGATATTTATATAAAACATTCAGAGTTACAAAATAGGTCCCAAAAGTTGATAAAGTTTGCGGAAATATAAGTTCATTACAAGTCCAAGCGATGTTTTGAAAAACCATAAATACAATGAGACAAGTCGACGCTTGGCGACTCTATGAGGGTTCCTTAATCGTGCCATGATGCGAATGTCTTAATTACTTGAAAATACATTTCTAAAAGTGTCAACACAATGGTTGAGTGAGTTCATATAGTTTAGGTAAATGTTTATCGTCTACACAAGTATAATTTATATATGACAAATATGTCACAAAAATGTTACAATTGCTATAAGTCCATGACACGAAACTAGGTGATTATGATGTTATTGTGAGAGTGTTTGCCAAACAACTCAAATAATGATATTAAATGAAATGCATCCGTCGGGTTGGAAACACCAACCGGATGGAGGAGTCACCCTCGATAGATCTATCCACTCACCCTCGCTTCTATGAAATTAACGGTTCATGTTATGGAATGGGGACATTTAATTGGCAATAAGGTAACTTAAGCAATGTAATGAATTTGATATACTTGGTATCGTAATAAAAATAATGTGCAATGTATTCTCCCCCGTAGGTTTGAAATAAAGTAAAACTTGAATAAATCGGGGCTATGAAAACTCACTTGATGAATTGATGCGATGACAAAAGTGTACACGAAATGTAGCGTGAATCTCAAAACTTGACCTATTATGAATGATATGATACATAATAAGTTATGATGTAATGTTATGCATGCAATCGGATGATATCTATACCACTTATGAATTTTTGAAAATAATACTTTTAGTCAAAAATATAATCTTTTAACGTCTTGACCGTTTTTAAATTACTCCACATGTAATTACGTTGAAATGATATCCGACGATAATCATTTAGTGATTTATTTAGAAATTATAACTTTCCGTCGTAAAAATAATGTTGTTGAAATATTCATGAAAGTGACAAAAGCGGCCTCTAAAACTAGTTAAGTAAAATGGTGCACATCGAGTATTAGGAAAGCGTACTCAATGGTTTTGGTAAGTTTGTATCATTATCTCAAAGTTTTAGTACATGAGTTTCCATCCTAGAGGTCTCGAACATAAAGAAAATATAGGTTAAGTATGGTACTTGTGTCCCAAAATATAGTTTAAGGATGGTTTTTGGCAAATGTTTGAGTAGCCATAATTAATTCATTACAACTCAGCTAATCAAGCGGTCGGACATTTTGGAAAATATACTTGGCAAACTCAATTTTACTAGAAGACATCACTTTGTAAAAAGTTCTACATCATTGTTAAAAACGTCCTTCAAAATGGTCACTAGTTTTGCCGTAATACTTGCCTATTAGAAATAATATAGTTTTTCTTATAAAATTAAGTTACGTCAACTTTTTGTAAATGTGTATAACTTAATCATTACAAATCCGTTTTCAACGTTTTATAGGTCCTTAGCTTTGTATCAAAGTATACAAATATATTTTTGATAAGTCGGCATAATTTATAACGCCTAAGTTTCATTTTTGACTTCGTACAAAATAAATATAGCATGCTGAAATTTCGAGAAAATTATAGTTTTAAATTAGCCAACTTGAAAAATTCATAACTTCTTACGTTATAGCTCTGTTTTAATCCGTTCAAGCGGCCCACGTTTTCTTTTAAAAGTGTATTTTCTAATTATCTAGGCCAAAAATTTTTACTTACTGTCGAATTTTCCAGATTTCAAAAATAAGGAGACCCTTTTGCAAACTTGTGAAATATAGGTTTTCTCGTGCCAAACCTATTCTAACCCATTCAAAACAACTCAGAAGCTATTCTAATCCTACCATACACCTTCTTAGGGTGTCATGGGTTCCTAGACATCACCAAGAATAATATATAACAAGGAGTAATTATAGGATGACAATATATATATAACTCTTAAAATCAATGTAAAAGTGGTATAAACCTCATGAGACTTGCATGTTTCTCAAATAAAATGATATGACCATGAAAATAAATATGAAATAAAAACATGAATATGAATGCTTACAAGTAACTTGATGAGGTTTATGGACAATGAGTTTTTCCTAATCACCTTGGGTTTTTATTGCAAAACCTTTACAATAAGTGATACTAGAGTGTGATAAAACCTTGTCTTGAAAATTTGGATGAAATACTCTTGGTCCTTGGTGGTTGCCGGTTTTGGAAGAGAAGAGAGAAAGCAAATTGTGTTTTCACCTTTAGATCTTTAAGTGTATGTGTTTGTTAATTGTATATTACTTTACAAGAAGAGATATTTGGCAAATTTTCACATGACTCACCCCTTGTGTCGACAAGGGGTGTTAGTCATTACTTTGTTTTATAAGTATTGTGTAAGATTTTGTGAAGTTAAATGAAGTTAAGTGATCACTTGTAGTCACATTTGATTATTTAGGGTAGCATTAGATAAAAATAAATTTTAACGGGTCAAGATAAAATATATTAAGGTCATAAAAATTATAAAAATACATTTCTTGCAAAATTTGAGTGAAATAATAATTATCGTGTAGTATTTAAGAAAAACGTCGTAATTATATAAATATAACAATTTAGATACAAAATAAATTTAAAACCTTGGGTAAACTCATAATATTATTTTTATAAACTTAATATGAGTATAAAAATATATTGGTATAATTTTTGAAAGTAATGGATTAATTGTTCAAAATAATTAATTACGCGATAACGTTTATTTAATATGAAATTATACGGTTAATGTAAAAATGCGAAACCATGAATGAACTAATATGATGATAATGATGATAATGATATGTAGACTAAACTTAGTCCATATGAAATGTCCTTTATGATTATATATGAATTCACAGCTAAACCATTATGGTTACGTGAATTTGATGCTCGTAAACCTAGTTTCCGATAAATGATAAATGATGAAGCATGAGTAATGTTTTGGAATATGACACGAAAATCTGAGTTGTCACATTAGCCCATCCAAAAAGTAATTGATCCACGAATTCAGTCCTTGTTAGGTCCTCTGGTCTTGTCGGTGAAAAGATGAGGATATTTGAGGTGCATCAGTCTTCCGTTCCCAAATAAACTCAGGGACCTCTTAGAATTCGGTGAACCTTCACAATAGGAATCGAATCTGTTTCAAGCTTTGACCTCGCGGTCCATAATTTCTATAGGTTCCTCCACGAAATTGAGTTTATCGTCGAGTTAAATTTCTTCCATTGGAATAACGAGTGATTCGTCCGAAAGACATTTCTTGAGGTTTGAAGCGTGAAGCGTGTTGTGTGCGTGACCAAGTTACGTTCGGAAGATCAAATCGATAAGCTACGAGGGCGACTACTGCTCAAAATTTTGAATGGCCCAATGTACCTGGGTTCAACTTCAGCGTTTTCCAAATGTACCACGCCCTTCCAAGGCGATACTTTCAACATCACTTTGTCGCCGACTTGAAATTCTAACGGTTTGCGTCTAACATCTGCGTAACTTTTATGTCGACTCTGGCGGTTAGAGTCTATCTCGGTTTGGACTATCTTTTGTTGTTTCCGTACCATTTACGGACCGTGAGTTGTGCGTCTCCAACCTCGGCCCAACAAGCGGTGATCGGCATTTTCGACCATAAAGTGCCTCGAATGGTGCCGCTTTATCTTGGTGTGATAACTATTGTTGTACGAGAATTCAATCAATGGCAAATGGTTAGCCCAACCATTTCCAAAATTAATAACATGCTCTCGGCATATCTTCCAATGTTTGAATTGTCCTTTCACTTTGACCATCGGTTTGTGGATGATATGTTGTGCTCATCTCTAATTTGGTTCCAAATAAATCTTGTAATGATTTCGAGTTTGAAGTGAATCGACTATCTCTATGGGAATGATGGAAATTGGTGCTCCATGCCTTGAGACTATTTCCTTGACATATAGTCTAGTAAGTTATTCCATGGAATAAGTCTCTCTAATTGGTATGAAATGAGCTGATTTGGTAAGGCGATGCGACAATTACCCATATAGCATCGTAACCTCCCGATGTCTTAGGAAGTTTAGTAACAAAGTCCATTGTAATACGTTCCCATTTCCATTGGAGAATTTAAGTTTGTTGGGTAACCACGAAGGGTTTACGATATTCGACTTTTACTTTAGAACAAGTAAGACATTTGCCAACATACGTGGCAATCTACCTTTCATGTTGGCCACCAATAAAGTTTCTTGAGATCATGATACATCTTATCCGGATCGGGTGAATAGAATAGTTTGACTTATGCGACTCATGCATAATTAATTCTAAATATCCGCCATAAAATGGTACCCACATTCTTTCCTTGAAGCATAATACTCCATCTGCTCTCTTTACAAAGCCATTTGCATTTTCGGGCATACCATGAAGCTTTTCACTTGGTCGGTTTACCTCCTTAAGTGCCTCGATTTGTGCCTCAAGTATTCTTGATGGTAAGGTGGTGATGTCGTCATTCTAATGATCGAACTCTTAAAGGTTTGGGTCTTTCTTTTCGGCTAAGAGCATCAGCCACAACATTGGCTTTTCCCGGATGATACTTGATTTCACAATCATAATGTTGAGTAATTCCAACCAACGGCGTTGCCTCATGTTAAGTTCCTTCGATCAAGGCGTATTGTAAACTCTTGTGGTCCGTAAACCTTGTGCACTTTGCGTAAAGGTAGTGTCTCCAAATCTTAAGTGCAAACTACATTTGACTCAAGATCATGAGTGGTGTAATTCTTCTCGTGGACCTTAAGTTGTTCGAGAAGCATAAGCTATCACCTTCTCGTTTTGCATTAATACTGACTCCAAGCCCTTTATGTGAAGCATCGCGTTATACAGAAGTTCTCAATTCCTTCGGGTAGTGCCAAAATTGGCGCCTTGCAAAGCTTTGCTTCAACAAGCTGGCGAGCTTCTTGTTTCTTTCCCCATTCGTTACCTCTTGTTTTCTATGTCAACTTGGTCAAATTAGCTATCTTTGAAAAACCTTGATGAATCTTCGGTAATACCGGCAAGTCCTAGAAATTATCGGATTTCCGTAGGATTTGTTAGAGTAGCCCAATCTTTCACAGTTCTATCTTTTAGGATCAACTTGTAATCCTTGACTATCAATGACATGACCAAGAAAATGTACCTTGCGATTCCAAAAATCACACTTTGAAAATTTGGCATACAACTTCTCATTCTTGAGTAGTCCTAAAATCGTTCTCAAATGCCCTTGTGCTCTTCTTTGCTCTTGAGTAAATCAATGTGTCGTCGATGAATACTATAACAAACTTGTCCAAATACGGTTTGCATACCTATTCATGAAATCCATGAATACTGCGAGTGCATTAGTTAATCGAGCGGCATTACTTGAAACTCATAATGTCCATAACGTGTTCTAGCTTTGTTTTCGAATATCCTCCTCCGTACTCTAAGTTGATGATAACGACCTTAGGTCAATCTTTGAATAGATACTAGAGCCTTGTAGCTGATTGAACAAGTTAATCGATTACGGGGAGTGGGTAGCGATTCTTCACCGTTAACTTGTTGACTCTCTATAATCTATACACATTAGGAAAGATCCATCTTTCTTCTTCACAAACAAGGCCGGTGTTCCCCAAGCGAAGACTTGGCCTAATGAATCCTTTGTCTAGAGTTCTTGCAACTGATTAGAAAACTCTTGCATCTCCGATGGTGCTAATCGGTAAGGTGCTCGCGCATTGAGTGCGACTCCGGGCACTAAGTCAATATGAAATTCTACTTTCGTGCGGTGGGAGTCAGGCAAGTCTTGGAAAGACTTGAGGAAATTCTCGGACAATTGGTACATCCTCAAGTCGTTTCTCTTCCGACTTCTTTTCGGTTATATGTGCTAAGAAAGCAAAACAACCTTTCTTTATGTACTTCTCCGTCTTGATGCATGATATAATATTGAGTCTATCGAATTTGAGTTTATGGCGAATATAGGAGAAGACATGAGGAGGTGTCGTTACGGTTATCTATGATTAAGGGTGTATAAAACATCATAGTAGAGAATATTAGATGAATCTCCCATGAGTAACACTTTGACTTGGAATATGTGAAAATTTTGCTTGCACTAAGATTTATAAATAACTGCTCCCAACATAACATAATTCCTCGAGTTAGACATAGTTAGCTAGGCTATGTATAATTAGGGAACGATAATGTGACATTCGGTTTAGTTGTTATAACTCTCAAAGTTTACAAGGATTTAAGGATTCGCTAAAATGGTAGTTAAAGTAAAAGGAATTAAAAATTCTAAGTAAGTGATATCGAATCGTGAGAAAATAAGGTACGATAGATGAGAATATTTTACAACAAGTGGTTTATCATCAACAGACAATACATCTTAAGTTATAAAGGTCGGATCGATGGAAGACATAAACTTAGTGCGACATAGTACATAAGGAAGGATAAGACTATTAGTTTCGAACTACTTGATCTTTTGCGTTGTTGATACCTTGTTGAGCTTCTCCTCCTTCTAACATATTTGCTTTCCCATGAGCTCCTTCAACTTGTTAACCTTGGTTACGGGGACATTGGTTCCAATAGTGTCCTTGCTCCCCATCCAAGCATGTGACTACAGATTTACCTCTACAATCCCTGGCTAGGTGTCCCAATTTTTGGCACTTGTAGCACTTGGCGAGGGAGTAAGACACGAGTGATGAAGCTTACATTGATTACATAGTGGTTGAGTTCCAACATATCCTTTGCCTTTGCAGTCCTTGGTAAGGTGTCCCACTTTGTGACAATTAAAGCATATACCACAAGGACCATCATGATGTAGCGTGCATTGGTGGCATCTTGGTAAGTTTCGGCATAAGCTCTTTCCTTTGTTGGTGCGGCAACATAAACCACGGCGGACTTCTTGTCTTACATTACATTTTGGTGATGGTTAATGTTACGGTTTTGGTTGTTGTTATTATAACCTCTTGGGTCATATTCCCATTTCCTTTTGTTGGTGTAGTTGATTTGGTTATAAATTAGTTGTTGTTGTTGTTGTTTTTTGTTGTTGTTGTTAATGGCAATGTTTCCCTCTTCACAACACGAGCCATGAGTATTTGAGTTATCTTAATGGTCTCTTCAATTGTTTGTGAATCGAAAGAGGTTACATCTCCTTGAATACACTTTGGAAGTCCTCCATGAAACCTTTGATAGTTTCTCATTGTCCAAAACCATAGATGGACATAAAGCGACCAACTCTTGAAACCTTCGATGTAGGTCTCGATGTCATAACCAGCGGTCACTAACTTATAAAATTCCATTTCAATTTCTTCACCTCGATTAATGCGGACAATACTTCTTAGTCAACAACCTCTTGAATTGATCCCATGTGAGCTTGTAAGCATTTTCCATACCAATAGGATGTGCATAATAATTCCACCATGACATTGCCTCATCCAAGAGTGTACTAGTAGCGAATTTCACCTTGCAAGCATCTAGGCAATCGCATATAAAATAATAATGCTCGATCTTTTCCAACCAGCGGATCATGGCAATGGCTCATACGTGCCCTTGAAACTTGGGGATCACCACTCTTAAAGTCTGGTATGTACCATTTCGAACTCAGGACCCTCCTGCGGCTCTGTAGTAGTAGCAAGTCTAGCGATTTCAATAGTAGCGGCGTGCTTGGCAAATACCGTTGCTCGTTCTTTCTCGGTGCCCTAGCTATACTATCCTCATATACCTTTGGATGGCATTATTGTCATAGTTGGTGGAGCTTTCTTGTGCCATAACTCTTCAAAATAAGAGAAAATGAGGCGTAGCAAAGTCCTATGTTAAGAATAAGCGCTCTAAAGAGATGTGATGTGAGGTGATAAGTTTGAGGTTACTTTCAAAATGATGGCGGTTTCCCAAGATGGGTTATGAGATGTCGTAAGTGCTTCAAATGTATGATGGTTTAGTGACTTAATGTGTGAATAGCGTGTAACTTCGACATGTTAGTGGTGGAACAAAGAGTGAGAGTGACCCGCCCGTACTTAAGATTTTAGCTCGGCATTGACATTATCGGTGATGAAGCGGTGATATAAAAATTGCGATGGGAATGACAAAGCATTCTCGCTTAGAATATGAGGAAATGATAATGGGATGGGTATTTAAGGCATCTATGTGACAATCGATTTGAAATGAAAGTAAATAACTCGAATAAAATGTATATGAATCCGTATGTAAAGTGAACATGCACTTATGATGAAATGATGAGATACTATGATGATGTAGTTATAGTCTAGGGTCAATGATGTAACCTAGTTCTCTATATTTGAAGCTCGATACCAATCTGTCACACCCCAAATTACATTTTCTTGTGGAATGGAATTCACGGGGATTATTTGTCATAACATCACAATCACAGTTATATTGAACGACCTAAAGTGTCGTTTTATAAACACATCGTTTGATATTTATATAAAACATTGAGGTACAAAATAGGTCCCAAAAGTTGATAAAGTTTGCGGAAATAAAAGTTCATTACAAGTCCAAACGATGTTTTGAAAAGAAAACCATAAAATACAATGAGACAAGTCGGCCTTGACTCTATGAGGTTCCTTAATGGGTGCCATGATGTGAATGTCTTAATTACACGAAAATACATTTCTAAAAGTGTCAACACAATGGTTGAGTGAGTTCATATAGTTTAGGTAAATGTTTATCGTCTACCACAAGTATAATTTATATATGACAAATATGTCACAAAAATGTTACAATTGCTATAAGTCCATGACACGAAACTAGGTGATTATGATGTTAAGCTAGCGAGTGTTTGCCAAACAACTCAAATAATGATATTAAATGAAATGCATCCGTCCGGTTGGAAACCACCAACCCGGATGGAGGAGTCACCCTCGATAGATCTATCCACTCACCCTCACTTCTATGAAATTAACGGTTCATGTTATGGAATGGGGACATTTAATTGGCAATAAGGTAACTTAAGCAATGTAATGAATTTGATATACTTGGTATCGTAATAAAAATAATGTGCAATGTATTCTCCCCCGTAGGTTTGAAATAAAGTAAAAACTTGAGTAAATCGGGGCTATGAAAACTCACTTGATGAATTGATGCGATGACAAAAGTGTGTACACCGAAATGTAGCGTGAATCTCAAAACTTGACCTATTATGAATGATATGATTCGCAATAAGTTATGATGTAATGTTATGCATGCAATTCGGATGATATCTATACCACTTATGAATTTTTGAAAATAATACTTTTCGTCCAAAATATAATCTTTTAGCGTCTTGACGTTTTAAATTACTCCACATGTATTTACGTTGAAATGATATCCGGCGATAATCATTTAGTGATTTATTAAGAAATTATAACTTTCCGTCGTAAAATAATGTCGTTGAAATATTCATGAAAGTGACAAAGCGGCCTCTAAAACTAATTAGTAAAATGGTGCACATCGGTATTAGGAAGCGTACTCAATGGTTTTGTAAGGTTTGTATCATTATCTCAAAGTTTTAGTACATGAGTTTCCATCCTAGGGTCTGAACATAAAGAAAAATATAGGTTAAGTATGGTACTTGTGTCCCAAAATATAGTTTAAGGATGGTTTTCGGCAAATGTTTGAGTAGCCATAATTAATTCATTACAACTCCGCTAATCAAACGGTCGGACATTTTGGAAAATATACTTGGAAAACTCAATTTTACTAGAAGACATCACTTTGTAAAAAGTTCTACATCATTGTTAAAAAACGTCCTTCAAAATGGTCACTAGTTTTGCCGTAATACTTGCCTATTAGAAATAATATAGTTTTTCTTATAAAATTAAGTTACGTCAACTTTTTGTAAATGTGTATAACTTAATCATTACAAATCCGTTTCAAGCGTTTTATAGGTCCTTAGCTTTGTATCAAAGTATACTAGTATATTTTGATAAATTCGGCATAATTTATAGCCTAAGTTTCATTTTGACTCATTACAAAATAAATATAGCATGCTGAAATTTCGAGAAAATTATAGTTTTAAATTAGCCAAGCTTGCAAAAAATTCATAACTTCTTCGTTATAGCTCCGTTTTAATCCGTTCAAGCTGACCCGTTTTAGTTTTAAGTGTATTTTCTAATTATCTAAGCCAAAATTTTTTACTTACTGTCGAAGTTTCCAGATTTCAAAAATAAGGACAGACCCTTTTGCAAACTTGTCGAAATAGAGGTTTTCTGCGCCAAACCTATTCTAACCCATTCAAAACAACTCCGAAGCTATTATAATCCTACCATACACCTTCTTAGGGTGTCATGGGTTCCTAGACATCACCAAAAATAATATATAACAAGGAGTAATTATAGGATGACAATATATATATATAACTCTTAAAATCAATGTAAAAGTGGTATAAACCTCATGAGACTTGCATGTTTCTCAAATAAAATGATATGACCATGAAAATAAATATGAAATAAAAACATGAATATGAATGCTTACAAGTAACTTGATGAGGTTTATGGACAATGGGTTTTTCCTAATCACCTTGGGTTTTTATTGCAAAACCTTTACAATAAGTGATACTAGAGTGTGATAAAACCTTGTCTTGAAAATTTGGATGAAATACTCTTGGTCCTTGGTGGTTGCCGGTTTTGGAAGAGAAGAGAGAAAGCAAATTGTGTTTTCACCTTTAGATCTTTAAGTGTATGTGTTTGTTAATTGTATATTACTTTACAAGAAGAGATATTTGGCAAATTTTCACATGACTCACTGTTAGGAATTAGAAATTCCCGGTATTAAAGAGTCGGTCACCTCAAGTATATGTAATCGTTAGAATGCTCGTAGTCATAGTTATATTTAGTTAAGTAGTATTTTTGTTAAGTAACAAGTGTGGAGGACAGACGGGTCTTTACCCAGCTGTATGCACGATCCACGACCCGTTGTGTGGCGATTTATGTAAGACTATAAATACTCTCTACCTCCCAAGTTAGAGAGTTGGAGCTCATAATAATAGTTTTCTTTCTCTCACTAAGTTCCCTAAACCTCTAACATTCTCTCTCTAGAACTCTCCGTTATATCGCCACTTTGTGTTATGGTTTGATGTGTATGTGAAATCCAATATCCAACAATTGGTATCAAGAGCCAAGGTTAGATCATATCTTGCACATCTTTGGATTTCTAGTGGTTTTTAGGTGGTTTTGAGTTTGAAAAAGTTTAGTGGTTTGTGCATCATTTGGTTGATTTCTTGTGTTAAAGCTTGGATTTTGTTAGTACTTTTATGTTTAGAATCATCACAAGTGTTTAGGTTTTCATTTGGTAAGCTTGAATCATCTTGGTTGGGTTGTTTTGGATTGAAAAGTGATGTTTATGTGGTTTTTCTTGCTAGCGACTTGATATACGGATCTCTTTCTTCGTGGCGACTTGCTTCACAATTTTGTAGCGATTCACGGTTTTGGAGCTAGCGACTTAGACCTAGCGATTAACGGTACAAGTAGTGGACTCTCCACTACGGGTAGCGACTTGAGTGCATGGCGAGTTGCTCTTTAGCGACTTGAATCTTTAGCGACTTGAGTGGCGAATTCTTTGCCAAAATTTTGCTAGCGACTTGAGGCTTAGCGAGTTACTACTTAGCGACTTGCATTTGTCTAGCGACTTGGGAATTTAGCGACTTGGTGGTGTAGCGAATTAGGTGTTAGCGACTTGGTGCATTATCTTATAGCGACTTGGTTAATTTTTACGAAGAAGAGGTTTGACCAAAGTTGACTTTTTACGTCAAAACTTCATACGGCCATAACTTTTGATTAAGTAACTCCGTTTTTTGAAATACATGTCAAAAGCGACCAGAACGAGCTGAATATTGTGAGGTTTCCGCGGCGATGTCGTGAAGCAATTTTCGAGCCCAAATCCTCTCGAAAGGAAGTTATTGAGCTTTTAAGTTTTAGACCTAAATTTCTCCATAAAATCGTGCAACAACCAACCCAAATCACAACCAAACAACATCTCTGCTTATCCCACAAACAATCATAAGTCCTAACACACAATTGTCTATCATTGTGTAGATCCATCGATCATCTTAACACATTCCATTGGTCATTGCTTAACGGTTTGGTCTTGATTTTAGTAAAATCCCGCGAAATATTCTATTTCTCAGTTTAAATCATAGACTTCGTAAAATCCGTGCATTCTACCACATCATGTCTACTCTCTCTGACCCGTGATTTGAGAAGTGCTTAAATTGTATGATCTTTGTGGACAATAATGTTAATGAATGCTACACTAGCGATTAAAGATGTTTGAATTAAACAATGAGGATGTGAGATCTTCATGTTCAGTACGTGAGAATGAATTGCACACTCTGAGAATGCCATGAAAATGGAATGCGACATTGAGCCCTATCGGCTACTTCATCACGCACCTCATCACATTTGTTATCCATAGGCGGGGATCGAACATGTAGTGCTCTTTTCGCGGGACTTACCTACATTGACAAGAAGCTTTTGTTGAACTTAGAACATTTAAAGGCGCAACTTACCAATGAAAGGTTCATAAGGATGGTTCGGTCACGACTCTTCAAGTAATCTACAAACAATTTCAACCATTCATCGGTGGGAATATTCGTGACCGATTACGATCAACACTTGTTGGAATTTCCTTCAAAAACATTTTGGAATGGAAATTGAGAATTCATTGAAACATTTATCCAACTCATGGATAATGTGAAAAGTACATTGAAGAATACGCACAAAAGAATGAAAGGCGTGAATGAGTGTCAGTGCGAGATGAAAGAATGTTTTGATAAGTTGGGTAATGTATGCATTGAAGAATGGGTGTTCTTGAATCGCGAGAATGTCGAGTGACAACAAAAATGATGAGTCGGATAATGCAAAATGGAATCTTAGTGCTCAAATTCACAAGAGAGAGAGTGCACGGACACAACTTTTGCAAGTTAATGCAAAGGCAGCTCCATGGAAGCTTCGGATGTACCCAAGATAGAGATGCACGCATGGCACTTTGTGCATGTCAATCTTGAGGTAAGTTGCATGGAAGTTTACATTTGTACCTAGTTGTGCATCTTCTACTCAAAATGATGATTATGAGCTGCATGAGTATTTTGCATTTGTGCACGATGATTACGGTACCAGAGCTTAACATATATAAGGATCAGGTTGCTATTTATGAACAGCGTGCTAAGTTTGAGTTGACCACCCGTGGCGAGGAAATGGGCGTCCAAATACGTACAACTATTAGAAAAAGTAGGTTTAGAAGTATTAAAACAAGAGTTAAATTCCTTACAAGAAAAGCTTTCTAAAACTGCTAAGCAAAAACAAGAACTTCAGGAAAATGTTAAAGTGCTTAAGCAAGAATTTAGTGCTAAGGAGTCAAAACTTTTGAATGATTTTTCTAATCTAAAGACTTTGAAAAAAAAGCTTGAAAATAAGTTATGCATTACAAAGGAAACACCATTGATTTGCTCACATGATCACTAAGCATAGAGTTCTAAGTGACAAATATAGGGTTGCCTTAGTTGATGAACAAACCACGAGGGTTGTAAAAGGCTAGAAGCTCATAAGGTGCTTGTATGATGGTAATGAGATCCTTAAACCTAGACAGAAACCTAGTTGCTTGAGTGATTGAGGAAGATAAGAAATCTGATGAAGTCACTAGGGAGAAAATGAATATGAAGTTAGAAGATCCCGAGTGTAAAAAGAACAAGATAACGATAAAACCCCATGATTACACTAAGGAAAATTGGATATCCTTAAACATGTTTAAGCGTAAGACTCTATTGACCCACTGAACAAGTGTTGGAAAAGGATATGGACTTGCAAAAGGCGAAAATCTTGTTGAAAAGAATCCCCTTGTAGGAAATTCCTAAAGCGTGTGTATCCTCCAAATACACCAATGCATTTAGTTCCTAGAACTATTGCCACTAAGAGCAAGACCTTAATCGGTCAATATGTTATTCTTCAACTATTTGTCGATTTTGAGAAAACTTGTAAGAAAAGGATCACACCGGGATAGCTGAAGGGAAAGGGGTTTTGAGCAAACAAAAGAATGCTATCTAGCGGATCATGCCTTTCTTTAAACAACTAAAAGATCATTTTGAGAGTCTTAAAAAGGGGATAAAATCGGATATTAAAGAAATGGAAAAGGAATTTGATGCAATGATAGTTGAGGTTAGTGACTATGAGCGAGCAGTAAAATATAATGAGATTGAGAGGAAGAACTTGCATACCTTGAATGAGAATCTTATTTCTGAATGTGTTGCACAAGATGTGTTTTACTTTACTTGCTACAATTGTTCCATTAATGCTTCTCAATTTCATGAATTATCATTTGCTCACGAAAGTCTCCCATGATCGTGTCATTGAGCTTGAAAAAACTAATTCTAAATTGCATGAGAAAATTGAACAGGATGATCATGATAACTTGGTGAAGCAGTTTTCTAAATTGGAAGTTGAGCATCTTGCTTTGCAATTAAAATATCAACATCTAAAGAAAATGTTAAAACCTCAAATATCAAGACATCCTTGGATGCTCACGAATTTGATGCGAGTTTTGAAATTAGCAAGCGTGATGAACAGATTGAGCTCATTGTAACACGATCGAGAAGATTGAAAACCCAAGTCTCACAAGCGAAGGTGAAAAGAAGGAAGTATTTGGATCCCAAATGCCTCCTCCTTTAGATTCTCGGTACTCTCAAACTTTTCATCTTCAAAACTTAGTCAATGCATTACAAAAGGAAAACAAGAGTTTTCTAGAAGAAAATGAAAAAGTTAAGCGACACTTTAAAGAGTTATATGATTCAATGAAAGTAACCCGTGACCAAAACAACGAAAAAATAACGTCTTTACAAAAGGAAATTGAGAATCAGAAGTGGGGAAATGGGAAAGCGCCACTTGTTTTCAATAAGAATGTTGTCTCAAAGTCACCCTCGGTACCAAATACCTTTGTGACTGTTAAATATATTCCTCCTCATCTTAGGAATAATGAACATGCTTTTCATGAATACTGTGCTTACCTAAGGATAGTCTAGAATGTCTCCGTGAGATTGTCGAAGAGGATTTCATTAACAAACCTCTTGATAGTGATATTAGGTTTGCTTGCCTCGAGGCCAAAGCGATCTCAAGAAGGCTGCTAGAATGTGTAATTGCAACATGTCCTAAATCCTTATCCTTAGGTGCAAAAGGCAAAGATGTGATGCCTTGTTCTATGCCTAAAGCCAAGCATGTGACCCTTGATATGCCTTGTTCCATGTCAAAATTCAAGCAAACAACTTGTGATGTGCCTCCTAGAATTTCAGATCCCAACACTTCTAGACCGAGGGAATGCGAAAGTAGTGAAGCCATGTAATGTTCCCATCGTTACTTCTAGAGATGTTAAGATTGACACTAAAGTTAGCGGGTCAAAACCTAGAAGCTATGCCAAGAAGGATAGGATTACGCAAACTAAAAGTGATCATGATAAGGAAGTGAAAGAACACCATAGGGACAAGAAGTTTGATTTGAACAAAAGAATCGTGTTAGTTCTAGTATTAGCTCTAAGCTTACTAAAATTAATTGAGGCCTTATCTTTGTCACACGCAAAACATGCAAAAATGTTTAATTTACAGTAATCATGATAAATGTGATGTGTTATTTAGGGTCTAAGATTCATAACCCGTTAAGAATGTTTGGAGAGAGAAGCAGTTAAGCAATCACGGAAACCTACGGGGAAGGTTTTTACCAATGTAGGATTTCGGATTGGAAGCCAACAGTTCGAATATTCACGAATGGCAAACCTTGCCCCTTAACTAGATCCACTATGCCTAGAGTAGTGCACGGTAAGGTTTGGAAATAGCTGGTAGAATAATCCCATTAAGCACAAAATGTCCCTCGACTAAGTCTGATGCTTCTACTAGTTTAGCTCCTAGTAACAATGACATTGCACCTAGGGTTTCTGCTGATTCAAAGATTGTTTGTGCTAACTAAAAGGACCCCATGAAACGCATGGGGATCCAATGTTTCCAATTCTGTCTTCGTCTGTTGTCCAAAGCGAGGTCGTACAAATTAGTCCCTTGGTATTTGGATTTGACTCTAAACATATAGCGGGCTCTAAACAATGGCGTCTGTTCACATCGGTTCGGGCCTCGTACTTCATCATTATGGCATCTGCGGATAACACTTGGGCCCGTTCCTCAAAGAAAGAAAAAGTGTGCGCTTGGTCGCTTTATCTTGAAGAAGAAATCTTCATGTTTATGACCATTCTCATCGACATTCTTCATCAACAAGCTTCATATTTTTCCCATGCTCATTCAGGTCATCAAAGTGGATCTACATTCATTAATGTATATTCTTATTCACTTGCTAAATCAAAAATGGCATCTTCGGATGCAATTTTGAGGAGAAAAGTGAATATACTAAATGATGATGGATGTTTGAATAATGGTTATACGACTTAAAGTTTGATGACTCTCACTCACTAAGGATAAATGGGATTTATTGTTTGGGATTCATTGGTTCAAGATATGTTTGATGAGTATTTACAACCTCAAAGAATATGTGATTCATGAGTTCAAGATATGTTTGATGATCATCAAAGAAGTACAAATCAGACTACTCAAAATTCCTATCTCGATTATTCCTGGCGTTGATAATGATTATCATAATATTGCGGTTACTCATGAATAATGATCCGCTCTTTGGTATTCCTTTGCCAAATCTTCACGGATTATTGTTCATGAATAATGATCCACTCTTTGGTATTCTTTTGCCAAATCTTCATGGATTATTGTTCCTCACATCGTGCATGCTATAAATCAACCACATGAACTTCAAGGAAAATGTCTACCTCATCCGCTCGAAGTTGTTGGTGTATCCTCCAGTCGGTCTCTACATGAATACTTTTAGGAAGAATACATTGATGTTGAGGCATCATTTGTTCGGTTCATTAGGTGGGTGAATGTACATCCGGTTGTATGTTTATTCACATGTTGGGCATTTGACACAAGTTGATTACTTCTGAGTTAATCATTTATCACTTATTTGAGATTGAAGTTGACCTTCACAAAGTCGTGTTCTTATTTGATAACTTGCTCGGGCTTAAGAATTTGAGTTGAAGTCTTGGTTTATCTAGTTACCGGCGGTCAGTGGATGGTTGAAGACACGGTTAACTATCACTATTAGGAGTTACGTTGTTTTACGGTGTCACATCGGAATGTGATGTGGATAATATCAAGAGGTGTTAATGTCTCATACCTTGCTTGAGTGTGAGTACTTAGAGATTTGCTTGAAGCATAGATTCTCGACACCGTTCTTCCATCTTTAAGTGCAAGCTTTAGACACAAATGCGGGAATTCGACTTGATTTCAAGTTTGGTATATTGGGTTTTCTTCAGGTGGTCACTTCAAATTGTCTACATATGGGTTGATAAAGATAGTGAGAGAGTTTATGTAGCAGTTGATTCTCACGAGATTCATTTGGGCTATTTGAGCTCTCTCACAAGATTTCAAGTTTATGGATATATTATGTTTCTTGGATTACGAGATATCAAAACCATTTGGGGAAGGATATATTATTCCAACTATTTGGGGAAGTGGTCTGCACGGAGACCTTTGGTTTTATTACTTGATGTTCAGTTGGAAGAAATGTGAGAAGAATATTTGGAGCGTGAGATGATCACGCCTATCGACATCTTATATACGGTTTATGATAAAGTGCTTCTGGTTATATGCACAACATGTTCACTTGATCGAGCTAATTGGTTATTTGAGTTGACATCCTGAGAGATGATTAGTGACTCAACATGTTACATGGATGTCATCGTCTCTACTCTTGTTGGGTACATGTGTACATTATGTCCTGATTGGTTATATGTTATATAGCTGGAATGCACTTGGTAAAATGAAGATGTTGATATATTGTTCCCCTAAATAGACAACTGGTCAATCTCGAAGAGTAAGGAGTACATCGGGGATGCGAGTAGGTTCATGTGATCGGTCGTAATAAGTTAATCGGTTTGATAACCGGGGCGATCAATGTTTCAACTTGTTACTTGCCGTGTTCTCGTGTTCTTGAGTCTGAGCTTCAATCAATGAGACGCTTTGTATTCAACTCTACTTCTTAGGGAAATGGTCTTTATTCGATGTTTGTCGGTTTGGGGGTAAGCTACCAAAGATTCAAATTGAGAAGTCTCATGTCAGGAGCGATTTTCTTAGAAGCCTCAAATGCTTTGGTGGTGAAAGTTTAAGAGATGTTGATTCCTTTCTTCTAGCGTCTTTGAGCGATATCTTTATCTCGGTACTCATTTCATCATTCTCTTAAACTAATTTATCTCTTGTAAATATTTATTCGAAAAACAAAATACAAAATTATAAAACCTTCAAAAAAATCAAATAGAAAAATATAAAACTTTCAAAATCTATAAAAATTTGAAAAAAATTCGAAAAATCTTCAAAAAAAAAGAATATTGTCTTTTTGTCATGTTTCTCTCGATTCGATAATATCTACGGTCTTGATGTTGTCATTCAAAGAATGACACGGTACTTTAGATGTTGTTCGAATTTTATAAAAATCAAAAAATCAAAAAAAAAAAAAATCAAAAATAAAAATTATATTTTGGGAGAAAGAGAAAAAATGGTTTATTGTCATTTGAGTGCCGCTTTTTCAAAGAAAGAACGAGCCATACTTTATCATGTTTTCAAAATTCCATGCTCGATTCTTTAAACATTTATCTGCGAAAACTAGCGCTTTGAAAAATAACTTCGATCTCTATTTTTGATAATCATCCGGACTTATTTGTCAAAATATCAATCTCTCAATCAACAACCTATGTCATTGATTGAGGGGGAGAATGATTTCAATTAAATTAAAAGTTATTTGGCATTCAATTGTTTTCAAAAGATATTCAGGCATGTTTTATAAATGGAGTTTAAAGTCTTAAAATCCGATCATTATCGGTTAAGCGCTTTCATAATCAAGTCACAATTCTCCTCAAAAGCTTTCAAAATCAATTTAAATCTATAAGAGATCACAAATCTCAAATGATTTGATAATTGTGATCGGGGAGAATGTGTGATTTAAATTGGATTTAAAGTGATAATTCGGTAAATGGTTTTATAAGGATGTACAAGCTCACAAGCTCTCCTTCCCACATGTGACAAACGATTTCAAATTTTCCATGCACATGTTGAGGGGGGCATCTATCTTAAACCTATGATTTGAAACGTGATAACTTATCTCAAGGTGCAGGTTTCCTCTAGTATGTGCAAAACTCTTTTCAAATCTCGAGGCACATATTGAGGGAGCAAAATCATGAAAACCTCATCCTTCCCAAAATGCTTTATCTACTTGATTCGATTAGGGAAGTGATGTTGATATTTTTTTAAAATGGTAAACAAATAAGTTAATTCTTTCTCTTGCCTCCGTGTGGAAAACTATTTCAAATACTTGATTCACATGTTGAGAGGGAGTTCTTCTTCTAAAAATATCAAAAACAATTCAAGTACAAAATGCTTTGATAAAATATCATAAGTATCTGGATTGATTTTCAAATGGTTTTCAATTGGTTCCTATGGCAGATGAACAATACCAAAAGACCGACCAACTTTACATTATGTATGGTGATATAAGGGCGATAAGGTTAGGTATGTGTTCCCATGATCCGCTTGAGAACCAGGAGGGATCTACCGGGGACTATCCACTAGTTAGTGTAGAGTTCTTAGGTATGATAATAAAAGGAGAAAAGTGAGATATGGGAAGAGTCTTGGTGAGGCTGAGCTAGTCTTTGGAATAAACCCAACAAGGTTCTAGCTATGAAGTCTCGGTAAGCAGAAGGGGTTGAAAATTAAAAAGAATTGAATGAAAATGGGTGAAAACAAATAGCCCTCCATTTATTCAACCTTAGGGTAGATACCGGGTTCAATTCATATGCTCTTGATGGTAACATCGGTATTGAAGACAAGGCGTCATGGACCCAGTGGCGCTACGCACTAAAACTTCCCAAACCACTCAAGTTCCTCTTAAAAGGACTTGTTTCATTCTCACGAGGAAGAGGCGGCATTATCTATCAACTTTCTCTTAGAGATTGTTGATATTGAAGGAGGAGACCTCTCCCTAGTCTCCGATATAGGATCCAAATATGCACAAATTGAGTCTAGTGCCACGAGATCATCAATAAATCTCATTAGGACACTTTCAATGAAGACTCTCTGTTTCACACAATGTGGAAAGAGATTATATCTTGAGTCCTACGCATTATCCTTGTGGTATTGCGAACATCGAGTGATATGCAAACATACTCACAATGAAGATGGAAAGCCATCTGGAGCCAACATCTAACAAGCTCCTGGTAGGTGGCATGTGAGATCTATTATCTGAGATCAACCATGTGACAACTGGCCAGAAACAATGGGGCGATTCATTCTTTTGAATCAATCACAGTTCGGGTTATGGATTGACGGATACCTTTGAAAACCGGTCTTTGTGCTTTAAAACTCCTTTCATTAAGCACGTCGACCGTGTACTAATTTTCAAATCAAAAGGTGTTTTATGATTGATAATTGATTTTCATTAAAACCTTCGTTATATTGCAAAACAATTTCTATTGAGCAATACACGATTGTTTTTCAAATCTCTTTTCATCAATCTGTGGACTTAAATTCGGTTCACTTTTCACTCCGTGTTGTCTTCTTTGAGGCGTTCGGTTTGAAACACTAGAAGCATTGCGAAACCACTGTCAAGGAAATTCTTCGTAATATTCACGATCACTGGCGGTACTTGTCTTGATCAGCGAAGCGTGGGCGTGTACCTCAATTCAACAAAAGTGATCAAAGACACTTTCGTGCGCTTTATTGCTAATTGTTGTATGCGGTACACCGGCGTTTGCGGTGTCGAGAATGGGCGGTCAATCCATAGCCGCATGCTCACACAACACATTCATATCAAAAGAAATCATGATTGGTGCATCAATGACTCTGATATTCTAATTCCATGCTTCTGGCTGCGCCAATATCATGAATCAACGAATGCTTCCGCTAATCGATGAGAAGATATCATGATCGAGAATGTGAGCATGTCGGTCGAAAGTCACAACATCACATAATACCAACACCACAATGGATGTATCAGAGATTTTCTATTAGCCGATGATCTCAAAAGGCGGCTCAACATTATTATCCGTGGATCGGTAAAGACCTCCACTTGGATTAACCAAACATGCAATGAGTGGAATCAATGACTCTGAGCTTGAACAAAGTACTACATCAAGAATGCAAGATCAATTGTTAATGTAATATCCGATTGTATTCAATGTCATTTTAGTATATGTTTGAGGTGACCTCCCTTAGGGGAGATTGTTAGGAATTAGAAATTCCGGTATTAAAGTCGGTCACCTCAAGTATATGTAATCGTTAGAATGCTCGTAGTCATAGTTATATTTAGTTAAGTAGTATTTTGTTAAGTAACACTGTGGAGGACGGACGGGTCTTTACCCCTTTGTATGCACGATCCACAGCCGGTTGTGTGGCGATTTATGTAAGACTATAAATACTCTCTACCTCCCAAGGTAGAGAGTTGGAGCTCATAATAATAGTTTTCTTTCTCTCACTAAGTTCCCTAAACCTCTAACTTTCTCTCTCTAGAACTCACCGTTATACGCCCACTTTGTGTTATGGTTTGATGTGTATGCGAAATCCAATATCCAACACTCACCCCTTGTGTCGACAAGGGGTGTTAGTCATTACTTTGTTATATATATATATATTTTTTTATTAAGTATTGTGTAAGATTTTGTGAAGTTAAATGAAGTTAAGTGATCACTTGTAGTCACATTTGATTATTTAGGGTAGCATTAGATAAAAATAAATTTTAACGGGTCAAGATAAAATATATTAAGGTCATAAAATTATAAAAATACATTTCTTGCAAAATTTGAGTGAAATAATAATTATCGTGTAGTATTTAAGAAAAGCGTCGTAATTATATAAATATAACAATTTAGATACAAAATAAATTTAAAACACTGGGTAAACTCATAATATTATTTTTATAAACTTAATATGAGTATAAAATATATTGGAATAATTTTTGAAAGTAATGGATCAATTGTTCAAAATAATTAATTATGCGATAACGTTTATTTAATATGAAATTATACGGTTAATGTAAAAATGCAAAACCATGAATGAACTAATATGATGATAATAATGATAATGATATGTAGACTAAACTTAGTCCATATGAAATGTCCTTTATTATTATATATGAATTCAGGCTAAACCATTCGGATTCGTGAATTTGATGCTTTCGTAAATCTAGTTTACGATAAATGATAAATGATGAAGCATGAGTAATGTTTTGGAATATGACCTGAAAATACGAGTTGTCACAGTTTTCGGGTGGATTTTCTCAGCCCAACTGTGTAATGTACTTCGATTGTTTTTGTTTTTGTTTGCAATTAAGGGTTAGAGAATTTGTGATTTGGTTTTTGGTTTGAAAGGTGTAAGTGTCTTTAATGTGTTATGTTTATATGGTTAGGGTTTACATATATGGAAATCAATTGTTTCAAGTTATGTTTGTTGCAGGTTTTATTGTGTTAGCGTATTCGTGTGCCATATTAGCTACACTTGGAGTGATTTTCGTTTGCAGGTATGGTTCAACAACTTTTTTCATCTGCCTTTTTAATGTTGGTGATGTTTTGAACATGAAATCATGTAATGTGCTTCGAATGTCCCATGTTTTGGTTTGCAGTCAGGGTAAGTTATGGGTTTGTTAGTGGATTTAATGTGTTATGTTTACGTGGTTAGGGTTTACAGATATGGAAACACAGTAAGATTACTTCAAGTGTTTCGTATTATATATGTTGCAGGTTTTAGTGTGGTGGTGCAGTCGAGTCGTATACTATCTTCGTTTGGTTTTGTTTTCATCTGCAGGTATGTTTAGATAGTTCTATTACTTGTTTCTTCAATTCAGCTTACTCGTGTTTTGTAATTATGTTTGTGGTTTTGGAAAGGTATAAGTATGTGGTTTACTTTAAGTCTTTAGTGCTTTGTTTGTTTCAACTTAGTGTGTTGGTGTATGCTTGTGCTATATTCGTGTAGTAGATGGTTAGACAAACAGGAACTTATTGTTAAATCCTTTTGGTAAAATTGTGATGAATGAAGTTGTTGTTGGTGTGCATGTGGTTTGTTTTGGCTGTTTAGTTTTTCGATGTTTTATGATGCATATGTTATGTAACATTTCTCAAATTTGATGTCATCATTCAATATAATATGTCATTTAAATATTTCATTTCGTAAATATTTTACGTGCTATATATTTTTTCCATTTTATGAAAACATTGTACGATTTACAATTAACATAATCTCGAAACTACAAATTTTAGGTTTAACAATGGTTATACATTTTCTTTATATACTAAGTCATAGCATGTTTTCAAACAAAAACATTTCCTAAGAAAATTACATGTTTACGTCACTACCATTTAAGTTTGTGACTTAAATTACTTAGCAATAAATCCTTATATCAATTTATAACACAAACAAATAAAACAACTTAAAAACATAAGACAAGAAAACATTTTAGTTCTCTTATTTTCACCCCATTTCCCCCTCCTCCTCCTTTTGGGCTTGGCATGTGAATAATCACCAAGACATATTGTCTTGGTGATATGATGTAATAATATATACTTTTAAATTCAAGCTTTTCCTACAAGCTTAAAGTAAATATCTAATTTCCACCTCATATGAAGAGGAGAAAACCAATTTGACGACCAAAGCTATATGGCTTTAGTAGATTCAATCTAATGTTAATCTTGCAACAAGTGTAGAAGCTTTCCAAAAAACCTGATATCTTGCACCTCCTCAAGCGGCTATAAAAAGTGATAAACTTAAAATCACCTGATTAAGTACTTGATTTCAAGTAAATCACAATTATATAAAATACAAGTCATAAACTTAAAATCACCAACAATAAACATGTGTTTTTTCAACACATTTCACTTACAACTATAGAAAGAATAGTCATAAAGGATACGATTAAAATGTTCATACATGTAATAATTATTTGTATCATCCAAGGCCTTAGTGATATGTGAGTTGTCTATTAACTTAAAGGTTGTGGGTTCAAGACTCGCTGGAGATATTTGTGAGAAATATTGTGAAATAGGAGGTATAGGTGTGAAAAAAATTTGTCGTTCTAAAATATATATATATATATATATATATATATATATATATATATATATAGAGAGAGAGAGAGAGAGTGTGTGTCTTGGTTATAGAAAAGTGTAATTAGAGAAAAAAAGTTATAGGGTCTAATTTGAAACATCTCAAACTTCAGGGGCAAGTTTTGAAAACCACCCCCCCCCCCCCAAAAAAAAAATCTTGGGGCAATTTTTTTTTCCAAAAATTTATAAGCTGTTATGCACCTTTTTTTGTGTGCATCTCGGTTATAAAATTAGTGCATCATAGTTATAATTACTTTTTAATTGTGATTCACCAAAACAAAAGGTGCATCAAATCATATATGCTATTAACTTATTTGAAAAAGTTTTAATTAGAGCCGTCAACCTTTGTGTATAAAGAGATTTTTTCAAGCTGATTCAACATGCTTATTTTATTAATCACATGGTTAAATATACAATGAAATCAATTATCCTAATATGTTTCAGAGTCATTTTATTAATTACATGGTTAACTTACTTTTCATCAATTCACGATTGTTAATATATGCACTAGCGTTATCCCAATGACAAAGCATGCGGCATTACCATGGCTACCATAGCTCCGTCTCTGGTTGTACAACTAATGCCCCTTAAAGGGCATAGTATACTAAGTTATTGCAATGTTATTGGAGCATATTAGGTAACAATTTTTGGGTGCATCTCGGTTATAAAATTTGGTGCATCATAGTTATAACTAATTTTATAAGCTGTGATGCCAAAATAAGGTGCATCACATTATAAAAATTTGGCGGGAAATTTTTGGCCCCGAAAAAAAATTTGGCGGGATTTTTTTTGAGGGGGGGGGTAGGGGTGCAAATTTACAAAACCTCCTTAAAGAATGAAGGAAAATACAATTAGGTCCCTGTAGTTTGGTGTGAAAAAAAGGAGGGGAAGAGGGATGAACCAATGGTTGAGATTACTTTTCACTTTCTTGAGATCAACTATTTAAATATATATATATATATATATATATATATATATATATATATATATATATATATATATATATATATATATACACCTTACAAACTCCATCCTCGAGTGCTTAGTGTGGTATGCGCGAATAACACGTTATTAGGTAAATTAAATGCTTTGTCGTACATCGTTACATCAAGAATACCAATAACACACCAACAACTAAAACCCCATTCCAAAAAAAAACACAATAATACGTTATTCCTTCAATTATTTTTTCCTTTTTATTTTATTTAAAAACAAACACATTTTATTAAACTTAAATTAAAATTACAGTAAATAAAATAAAATTACAATAACATAAAATATAATACGACTTTTGAAAACAAAACTACAAAACATAAATATAGACTACATATCGCATTGTCGTTGTCTTTCTAGCTGTCGTTGTTAAAGATGATC
>OU343222.1:173716973-173741427 GCA_910596185.1 Chrysanthemum makinoi | reverse complement strand
CCGACTTCTACGGTGGTGATTCGCTTTAAGAGGAACCTAGAAGATCACACAAAAACAAAACTACAAACATAGATCTCGATATGAGGTTGAAGAGTTTTAAACTCAAGGGGAAAGTGTGTTAGAAAGGGGTGAGAAATAATGAAGAAATAATTAACATTCATAGAAGAAAATCTACTATTCTCTGATCCCACGGATCCCTTCCACAAGGGATCCATCTAAATAAGCAGCTAGGATCCGTGGGATGCTCCTTTTTACCCATGGGTATTTTGGTTATGGGTCATGGGTCATGGGTTGAACCATGGATCTTTAGCTAGATACAATGTATCTCTTGAGTGCAATGCACTTAGTCATTTGGTTATGGGTTGATCCATGGGTTATGGATATCATCCATGTATGATATAAGCATGATGTCATGCAATGGGTTATGGGTCAAGCTCCATGGGTCATGGGCTTTGGGTTGTACCCAACTACATTCAATGTATTTGCCCAATGGGTTATGATACTTAAGTTTCTACCCATTTATATTACCCAATATACTACATACTAGTTATGTGTATATTTTACCCAAATATATAAACACTAGTTGTTGTACATATGTAATATTAAATCATAAAATCACTTATACTTGCTTTAGTGTTTTATGTGAAAATGTGAATATGTTAGAAACTATTAGTTCAAACCACTTACGTATTTTATTTGTTTCGTTAAAATGATTTTACGTTTGTTATCGACAAAACATTAGAAGATCGTAAAATATAAATAAACGCTTTTACGCTATTTGTATTAACAAACCTCAAAACCCGCTTAACCTATTTAACCCGGTGAACCTATTAAACCGCCAACCATATATATATATATAAATATATATATATATATATATATATATATATATATATATATATATATATATATATATATATATATGTATATATATATATATATATATATATATATATATATAGAGAGAGAGAGAGAGAGAGAGTTAGGATCAAATAAGAAGATTACTTAAAATAAGAAGAACTATAACCGCAAACCGGAGATGCACCGACCTAAATTTGATGCATCCCATAATCTTAGATGCATTATAACGCCATAGTGTTTTCTAGCTTTTAATCGATGCATATATGTATATTAGATGCATTTCCTTCATGATTTCTCTTGTTATTCTCTCGCATCGCCCAAATCATGAAAATCATTTTGCACCATCTATACATCAAATTAACTTTCGAAACTCAAGATGTTGCATCTATATGAATAGAAACGCATCTACGTAAAGTCTGTTGTGCATCTTAAATGCTGGTTTTGGTCACTTCACCACTTCTTATTTTAATTTACTTCTCACCTATCCTAATATATATATATATATATATATATATATATATATATATATATATATATATATATAATATATAGGGGTTAAATAGGTTAGGTTCCGGTTATGTGTAAACAAGTTAGGGTTGAAATAACTCACCCGATTATTTAAACGGGTCGGGTTCGGGTTGAGGTATTTTCGTCCGTCAACCCGAACCCGACCCGAATTGCCACCAATATGATAACTTTAAGCTTTAGATCGAATATATATGAAAATTTTAAATTAGCTTGGATATATTTGTAATTTTAAGGTTTAGATTAGATATATATGTAATTATAAAGTTAAATCGGATATATATGTAATTTTGATGCGAAAAAGAGATGTATGAAATTTTCCAAAAATATACTAGATTATTTTCTCTAGAAAAAATTCATTTTCTACATTACATGATCGCTTTGAGTGGATTGAAATCAAAGCCATGAACCGGCCCGCTAACATCATCACACTTGTTGATCACTGCGTTCTTGCAAAAATAAATCGGATAAGGTTTGGCACAACACGGTACTTAAGTTAAATTTTACAAAAACTGTAACACTGTAACAATTACGTCTCCTTGAATAGGTTGATGTTTTAGTCTTGCCACTAAAGTCAAATATATTGACGCTTATCAACAGCCTAAAATAATTCAAAATTAATCAGAAAGATAAAACGTAAAGCAAGAAGTTCAAACCTTTACTTCCATAATTATCATCTCCATGTTTATGATAGCATATTTATCGTGGACGGGTTGCATCCACGTTGAGTGGCAATGTACGTACATATAAGATAATGTTATCTTTAAGAACACTTAAATAAGAGATGAAATTCTTAGCGTATTTAGCCATACGTTAAAGTAAAACATCTAATGAATATATGGGCAAGATAATAACGAATAGTTTGATGTTTTGAAGGTTAAAATGTATTAATTAAATGCTAGCATAAAATCTAGAAATGTTGCATGATACTTTTGTAAGCAATTTCTTAAGCGGAAGGTGTAATAACAAGCATCACCCTCTTAATCAGTGCCACCTCAGCGTCACATCAGCATCTCCACTTATCCATAACTAACCACAACAAACCCCTCATCACTCATAATAAACCTCAACCTCTTCATTTGAGGCTCACCACTACCACTTTATTTTTTTTATTCAATTTTCCAAATAAACTAAATTCATTTCATTCAAAAAAAAATATAATACATATAATAATAATAATAAATAATATTTTAAATTTTTTATCTTTCAAAAACTAATAAATTTTTTCCAGCCCAATTCCGCTCATTTGGAGCCCAATTCCAACCGGTCAAAAAAATATAAAAAAAAAATGAAAAAACATTGTCTTCTTGTTTAATTTCCTGCACATTCACACATATTACACACACACACACACATATATTACACACATACACAATTAACAATTAATAAAATTATTGCTTTGTCAGATTCTTGCTTCGTCGTCAGAACGAAGAGTTGATTCCGCCCACGGCCAGATAGGCCTATGCGGCGGCCCACAAATAGGGCACACGCCGAGACGGCGAAGCATTGATATTCCCACACCTGCCGCTCTAAGATCTATTGGAGTGGTTTGGGGAACCGACACTGTTTTGAAAAGCCGATTGAAGATCGCCTCGGAGAGGGGCTAGCTTTAGGTATATCGTGGAATGCAGTTTGAGCGAATTTAATCGCCACATCGACCGAGCCGCTTAAAGGATTAAAATATTAAGCTTTGTTGGTTCTCTACTTAATTGCCATTTAATTTGAAAGGGTACTTGCATGTTTAACACCTATGCTTTTGGTTTATAGGTGTGTCTCTATGTGTTTTCTATTAACTTGTTACTTAATTTTTCGGATAGTTCTTTGCTTAACATGTGTGCTCCATTATCGGTGTGATTAGCTATATAGAACATACATGGAAGGTTTGTTAAGGATTTCCAAAAGTGGTGGTTTATCTATCTTCTCATGGAATTTTTGTTTTGGTAGATGAGATTTTCGAAGCTTCGTTTGGAGTTTTTTTGGTTTGTAAGTATTTTTGAACAACCTTATCAATCCTTGTTTTGTAGTTTTGAGCATGTAACCGTGTAATAGGGTGAGCATCGGGCCAAACCTGATCCGAACTGACAAAAACCGACCCAACCTGAAAACCGAAAAAGGAAAAATTCCAAACCGAGAATCGAACCGAGAAATAGATATCAAAACCAAAATCGAACCGAATAACTCGGTTATCGGCGGTTTCGATCCTAAAATCGACAAAACTCCGAATCAACCAAAACCAAACCGAACCCGGAAACTAAAAATATAATGAACAAAACCGAACCAAAAATGTCGGTTCGGTTTGGTCCGGTTTCGATCGGTTTGTCAATTCGGGTCGGTTTTCGGGTGGATTTTCTCAGCCCAACCGTGTAATGTACTTCGATTGTTTTTGTTTTTGTTTGCAATTAAGGGTTAGAGAATTTGTGATTTGGTTTTTGGTTTGAAAGGTGTAAGTGTCTTTAATGTGTTATGTTTATATGGTTAGGGTTTACATATATGGAAATCAATTGTTTCAAGTTATGTTTGTTGCGGTTTTATTTGTAGCAGTATTCGCGGTGCCATATTAGCTACACTTGGAGTGATTTTCGTTGCGTGTATGGTTCAACAACTTTTCATCCGCTTTTTTAATGTTGGTGATGTTTTGAACATGAAATCATGTAATGTGCTTCGAATGTCCCATGTTTTGGTTTGCAGTCAGGGGTAAGTTATGGGTTTGTTAGTGGATTTAATGTGTTATGTTTACGTGGTTAGGGTTTACAGATATGGAAACTCAGTAAGATTACTTCAAGTGTTTCGTATTATATATGTTGCAGGTTTTAGTGTGGTGGTGCAGTCGAGTCGTATACTATCTTCGTTTGGTTTTGTTTTCATCTGCAGGTATGTTTAGATAGTTCTATTACTTGTTTCTTCAATTCAGCTTACTCGTGTTTTGTAATTATGTTTGTGGTTTTGGAAAGGTATAAGTATGTGGTTTACTTTAGGGAAAATTGCATGAAAAGTCATCATACTTGGCACTTATTGTCATTGTTGTGTATGACCATTTTTTTATCATTGTGACACAAACTTTTCGGGAGCGTAATATTGTGTGTATGGACTTGTTTAACTTGTTGTAGCGGTGTAATGTTAACGACCGTTAACTTTTTATTGCACCGCTCGTCCTTTTCCGCCTGCTTTTTAACACCGCATTATATTATTGCACCGGAAGTCATTGCTTTACACGTTGCTCGGTGTTTTGACTTTCCGGCCCGCTTTTGCCCGAAGTATTATCGCCGTTTGCACGCTTACACGCTGCTTGTTACATGCTTTTTGCGCCATCCGCTTTACACTTGCCGCTTTCTTCCTTACATGCCGTACACGTTGCCGCTTTTGACTATCGCATCCGCACACGCTGGCCCGCTTTTACACGCTTACACCTTTTCGGCCCCGCTTTACATAGTCGTTTATACGCTTTTCGTTCGGTTTAATGCTGTCCGCTTTTACACGCTGGCCCATTTTACATTATTTTCGTCCGCTTTTACACGATTTCACCGCTTTACACGCATTTTAAAACGTAAAACGCGTAAGAACCAAAAACGGACTAAAACGCGGTAAAAAACAAAACGAAAACAAAAACGAAAAAAATGAAAAAACGTAAAACCGTCAAAACGTAAAAACGAAATAAAACGCAGTAAAACGTGATAAAAACGATAAAACGCAAATCGAACTAAAACGTAAAACGTAAAAAAGCGGTAAAACTAAAAAAACGCGAAAAACGCTTACACGCATTTAAAACAAAAACGTGTAAAACGGACCTAAAAACGGTAAAAACGTAAAAAGTGTAAAATGGACGAAAACGCAGTAAAAACGAAGAACACGTGGTAAAAATGTGTAAAATCCGACGAAAACGTAAAACGGATCGAAAACTTGTAAAATCGACGAAAACGTGTAAACGGAAGAACACGCGGTAAAAGCCGCAAAACGGACGAAAACTAAGAAAACGCGGTAAAACAATGAAATCGCAAACGGACAAAACGTAAAAACGGATGAACACGCAGTAAAACGGATGAAAACGTAAAACGGGACGAAAGCGGTAAAACTGACGAAAACGGCTAGAAAACTACCTAAAAAGTGTAAAACGACAAAGCTGTAAAAACGGTAAAAACGTGTGAAAACGACAAAAAGCGGTAAAACCACAAACGCAAAAACGGACGGAAAAGTGCAAAACGGATCAAACGCAAAAACTAAAATGACTAACGGTGCAATAATATAATAACGGCCGTTAAAACAGACGGAAAAGGACTAACTGCAATAAATAAAAGTTAACGGTCGTTAACATGACCTGCTACAACAAGTTAAACAAGTCACCGATACACACAATAGCACGCTCCCAAAAAGTTTGTGTCACAATGATAAAAAAATAGGTCCTACACACACAATGACAATAAGGCCACAATAATTGAACTTTTCATGCAATTTTCCCTTTACTTTAAGTCGTTAGTGCTTTGTTTGTTTCAACTTAGTGTGTTGGTGTATGCTTGTGCTATATTCGTGTAGTAGATGGTTAGACAAACAGGAACTTATTGTTAAATCCTTTTGGTAAAATTGTGATGAATGAAGTTGTTGTTGGTGTGCATGTGGTTTGTTTTGGCTGTTTAGTTTTTCGATGTTTTATGATGCATATGTTATGTAACATTTCTCAAATTTGATGTCATCATTCAATATAATATATCATTTAAATATTTCATTTTGAAATATTTTACGTGCTATATATTTTTTCCATTTTAGGAAAACATTGTACGATTTACAATTCACATAATCTCGAAACTACAAATTTTAGGTTTAACAATGGTTATACATTTTCTTTATATACTAAGTCATAGCATGTTTTCAAACAAAAACATTTCCTAAGAAAATTACATGTTTACGTCACTACCATTTAAGTTTGTGACTTAAATTACTTAGCAATAAATCCTTATATCAATTTATAACACAAGCAAATAAAACAACTTAAAAACATAAGACAAGAAAACATTTTAGTTCTCTTATTTTCACCCCATTTCCCCTCCTCCTCCTTTGGGCTTGGTATAGAATAATCACCAAGACATATTGTCTTGGTGATATGATGTAATAATATATACTTTTAAATTCAAGCTTTTCCTACAAGCTTAAAGTAAATATCTAATTTCCACCTCATATGAAGAGGAGAAAACCAATTTGACGACCAAAGCTATATGGCTTTAGTAGATTCAATCTAATGTTAATCTTGCAACAAGTGTAGAAGCTTTCCAAAAAACCTGATATCTTGCACCTCCTCAAGCGGCTATAAAAAGTGATAAACTTAAAATCACCTGATTAAGCACTTGATTTCAAGTAAATCACAATTATATAAAATACAAGTCATAAACTTAAAATCACCAACAATAAACATGTGGTTTTTCAACACATTTCACTTACAACTATAGAAAGAATAGTCATAAAGGATACGATTAAAATGTTCATACATGTAATAATTATTTGTATCATCCAAGGCCTTAGTGATATGTGAGTTGTCTATTAACTTAAAGGTTGTGGGTTCAAGACATCACGAGATATTTGTAGAAATATTGTGAAATAGGAGGTATAAAGGAAAAAAAATTTGTCGCTCTAAAATATATATATATATATATATATATATATATATATATATATATATAGAGAGAGAGAGAGAGATTATAGAGAAAAATGTAATTAGTAGATAAGGAGAAAAAAAAGTTATAGGGTCTAATTTGAAACATCCCTGTAGTTTGGTGTGAAAAAAAGGGAGGGGAAGAGGGGGTGAACCAATGATTGAGATTACTTTTCACACTTTTTTCTTGAGATCAACTTTTTAAATATATATATATATATATATATATATATATATATATATATATACCTTACAAACTCCCATCCCTCAGAGTGCTTAGTGTGGTATGCGCGAATAACACGTTATTCGTCTGTTACCTCAGTGTTACATCATCAAGATACCAATAACACACCAACAACTAAAACCCCATTCCAAAAAAAAACACAATAATACGTTATTCCTTCAATTATTTTTTTCCTTTTATTTTATTTAAAAACAAACACATTTTATTAAACTTAAATTAAAATTACAGTAAATAAAATAAAATTACAATAACATAAAATATAATACGACTTTTGAAAACAAAACTACAAAACATAAATATAGACTACATATCGCATTGTCGTTGTCTTTCTAGTCGTCAAGTTAAAGATGATCCACAAGATCATGTCATAGATTGGTATGCACATATTTGTCACGTAGTTCCTTTCAGTTCTTTGCATGTACATCGCATCTTTCGACCCATCTTTGTTGTGTATTGACGGCGGGACTAACATATATCTCATTAAATTCACTTATTTGGAAATTTTGCACTTTTAGTACCATGTTATGCAATATGATGCAACAATACATAATCCTACATATTCTCGCCAACTGTGCATGTGCATGATGTTGTGCTATAATCCCCAACGATAATCAAGGACACCAAAAGCCCGTTTCTCGCATCATTTCTTGCACTTTCTTGAGCCCTCTTAAAATTTAAAGGAGCGTAAGTCCAAGCGATTGTATATGATTTGACAAAAGTAGCCAAGTTGGATAAATATTGTCTGCTAGGTAATATCCTTTGGTGTATATTCTATCATTCATCGTAAACGAGGCTTCGGAAGCGCGATCGTCAATGAGGTCGTCAAATAAATTCGACCGATATAGAACATTTAGGTCGTTATTTGCACCAATACCAAAAAATGCAAGTCAAATTCACAAATCTTGGGATGCAACTGCTTCAAGTATTATTGTCGGATGTTTGTGATCCCCGTGTTGAAATTGCACTTTGTAAGCATTTGGACAATTCCTCCATTCCCAATACATACAATCTATACTATCAATCATACCCGAGAACCCATGATAGTTTTCGTGTTTTTCATATAACCGCATAATATCATTGTGGGAGGGTTTTCTTAAAAACTCCTCCGAGTATAAATCCCATATACATTTGATAAAATTGTCTAAACTATCACGACTACAACGTTCACCATTTGTAAATATTCATCGAATGCATCGGGTGTTATCCCTTACGCCAATTGGCGTATAGCGACTGTGCATTTCATTTAGGGTGAATACTCATTTTATCAAGGGCATTTGGCTGTAATCTAAAATTTAAAATGATCGGAAATAGATTCAACGTCATAGTTAATTATACCTTGGACTATTTGTAAAAATAGTTTTCAACTCATCCGAAATCGATGCCTGAAATTCCATTCGGGATATTTTGGATCATCCCCAAAATAATCGAAGTAGACGCTCGACTCGGCTTCATATTCTGTATATATGTCCGAAGTTTGTGAACTAGTTGCTTCATCGCCAAAGGCAAGAAATTGTTCGTGATAATCAGATAAACGTAATAATTCTTCGCCTCGAAGTTTCACTAAAAAAAAGATCCATGAAAATTAAAAGTATATGAATTATGGAAGAGTGGATTAAAATGTAATAGAAAGTGTATATATATTGTGATTTGCTGGAATGTTTGAAAAATAAATGTTAAAAAGTGTTATTTATAGGTGAAAATGTGGGGTTTAAATTATTTTGTGCGCTTTTACCGCTCTATAGCGCTTATAATTGAAATAAAAAAAATATGAACGGCGATGTGATTGTGGTGGCTAAATGCCGATGGCAAGCCAACCACGAAGGACAAGATGCTTTAAGGCCATTCGTCTGTTATTCGTCCCAATGGCAAGGCAACCACGAGACCACACGAGCACTCTTACAAATAACTACCCACAACATTTAAATGTACCATCAAATTTGCATAGTTTCATTTCTTAAACATAACCCTTAAGGCGTTTAGCAAAACCTTATAAAAATGCACTTTAAATTGATTTTCATCAAGCCATATCTATAAAAGTGGGGAATGTAATTATAAAAATGAGCGTTATCAACTCTCAATTTTAGAATGAACATTTTTTTTAAACTTTTTAAAAGCTAAGTTCACAACCAGTTCGTTTGGTGACCTCAAAAAATTTGATCCAATCTTGTTACATGTCACACTAGGAATGATTAATCAAACTCTTTATCATTATTAATGCTCATGTATGATTCAACTCACATACATAATAGAAATAATATTACATATTAAGTTAGGTTGTTGATAAATGGTAAAAAGGTTGAGATTGGTTGTTGTATGTATAAAAGATTGGGTTTTGATTGATTGTTAATAAACCGTCTTAAAACACGTCTTACACTGTAATGCTTTGAAATTATGTTAAATATTATTCTAACTCAATATTTGGCCACTTAATAAACATCAAATTCTTTGATAATGTTAAACAAACTGACGTGTGATTTCAACATAGCCAACTCCGTTTGTTTGAAAACTTATTTAAACAAGGAAGGCTACAATGCCGCCGCGTTGCGGCGGGGCATTTTATATTTAGCGTTATACTTGTTTCCGTTTGTGTTTTTTTGATATTTATTTTGAAAAATTTAATGCTTTGGATGAGCGTCAAAACGAAGTACTGGTTTTGGTTTTATCTAAACAACGAAAATTAATAAGTGTTATTTTGTAATAGGGACATGTTTAAAGATAGTTGGCACATGTTGTTTCTAAAAGCTATTATTTTAATGTGTTGGTGTTTACGTAAATAGAAGGCACATAATCTTTGAAAATATTTATGCATGGGAAATGTAGGCTAACTCTGTCCATGTTTAATTTTATGGTTACTGCTCACCACTGTAGCAGTTTAGTTCAAGGATTAGGGTTTTGTAAGTGTTTATAAATAGCAGCTTAGGTTTTGTAGGTTTCACATCTATCATTAGCCGCTTTCACACATCAAGATCACTGCTAGTAAGCCATGGCCCATACTCCAAACTTGAATAAGCTCAAGCAGCAGTCCGGATCTGATGAGATCCAAAAATGTTTCATGTTTTTTCACGCAACAAATGATCAAGAAGAAGGCTTTATTCAAAAGCTTGGAGAGGAGTGCAACGATTTGCGTAGGAAGATCGAGAAGGAGGAGGAATATGTGCTGGAGGTTGAATCTTTTGGTGCATCTCACGATCTTGCTAATGACATCATTGATTGCATCAATGAAACTCTCGAAAGGGAGCGCGAGAGGCTTGACAACTTGGTCAATGTGTTGGCGGAGGCTAGGTAGGCTATGGAAGAGAAGCAGAGGCACATCACTGTCATGGATTTCAGTGATGATCTCAGTGATTAGATGTCGATGGGTATTTTGGCTTTTGGGTTTGGAAAAAGCTGGGCATGTTGATGTAGTTGCTTGTCTTAGTTGGTTATCTAGAATAAAATATGTGGTTGGTAGGTTTGCTGGTGTAGGTTGTGGATCAGGTATGTAATTGTAGTTGTTGGATGTTAGTGTTTATGTACTTTCAGTCTTTGTACATGTAGTATGTTAATATAAATGTTGGTTTTTATGTATGCGTAAATTGTTGCTGTGGTTATTTGTTTCGTTTGAATCTCGTGTGTTAGACATGATGGGGACTGATTTGTGTTGAGTATTACACATGGTTTGTCGCCGCGTTTGGCGGTTTAAGGTTGGCCTATGATTGCGGCACCATTACTCGTTTGTATATTAGATGAATGCTTATTCACATGAAATTTATAATTGCGGAAATTTTGTTATTGGTTTTGGATTTGTTACTGATAAAAGTACTTTTGTCATATCGTAATTTCGGCACAATAGATAGTAATGTTCTCGAACTAAATGTTGCGCTTGTAAAGAACGGCAGGCTGTATGTATCTGTGATTGTGTCTATGAAATGGGCCAATAATGTACATGTCATATAGAATGTACATAACAGTTTGAGATTATGAAACATATTTCTAGAAGTAATGTGATTACACAGAATGTACATTAATTTACATCCTACATTAGCAGAATTGCACTGCATGGTGACAGTGCTAATGGTTGTTTCTTACACATAAAAGGGATGACTATCGCGACTTGTGGCCCGACGGTAGCCTATACGTGTTTCTTAGCCGTAGGGAAAACGATTCTCGGGTACTACTAAGTCTGTAATGAATTAACAATACAAGGGGCAACATCATTCTTGTTTAGTTTTTTGTTGCAACAGTGGTCGTTCAAATGCCTCGTCTTTAAGCAATGCCTGCCCGAACGACGTCTCGTGACCGGTGCCTTGTCATTGTCCTGCTCCAGTTGAGAAGTGACAGCCTCGTGGTTCAGAGGCGGTAGCCGCAGGTCCCGAGCAAAAGGAGGTGTAGCCGCGGGTGCCATTTCAAGTATTTCACCGGTGGCTTCTCCGATAGATGTGCTTACCGGCAATATATTCGCTGAAGAAGGTGTAGCCTACCGGTTGTGTCTCGTTAAGATACATGTTCACGCCTTTTAGGTCTCATTTCGGGCCGGTCGATAAAGGGTTTCGTTTGATACCTGCACATCTGCTTCATGTATGGGCGAGCTATTGTCATCGGTAGCAAGTGCTCTCCACTTTCCATCACCGTGTCAAGTATGTACACCGGATTTTCCTTGGTTGATTCTGATGCGCGGTGTAGTTGAAACAAATGAGTCGCTCCTTCCAAAGGCAGTAAGTGCCGGTAATGTATACGGATCGGTGTAGCCTTCTTCGTTACCGCTTGTTGCACTCGGTCACGATAGAGTGCGCTTCGTTACTAAAGCACGTAAGCATCAAAGCACCGGTTGCATCACGATAGCTATCCCAAGCAAGAGTCGTAAAATAGCAGGTGCGACGTTAGCGGTGGCAAAATATCGGAGTGCATGTGTGATGGTGCTTGCCAATAGTAGCACCAATTACGTTGACAAAAAGCATGTACCGTAATCTTTGGCTCGCTAGGATCTGGCTGTTAAATGGCCGTGGAGGCGGTCTTCAAATATTTTATGGCGGCAGTCCTTGCACCGCTTAAAATACCGAGCCGGCCGGCGGCGACATATGTAACAAAGAAGCGATGACCGTAAACCTGACATTATGATGAAACAATCGATAATGTAGCAGGCTTTGTATTGATGTCTTTATTTTTTTGGATAAAGCAAGAATAGTACCGTTTGATTGCGCGGGTCTTCTCGGAGAAGCTCATCTATCGTTGTTCTGTTTCTTGATTTTTCTTGCTCGATGTCATCGTAGCGTTGTGTTCGAATATTTTGTATAACCGGCGGCGCCAACAACTCACCGTACCTTGAAAACAGAAACCATGTTAGATGAACAGATTGGAAAGCATACCGTGACAGGCTGCAAATCCTAAACAATATGCATCGAGTATATTAATCAAGAGTCCGAGATGAAAAACAAATAAGGAATTGTGGTTTACATGCCGAGTATGTATTCGGTTTCGTGAATGGCCGGGTTTAGATAGTAGTAAGTCGCCACGCGGTACTTTCGATAATTGTAGGCCTGCATATGGTGGCATACTAATTACAAAGATTCTTTTTCAACAGGCTAATGGTATATAGTTTACGGTGAAATTACCTCCGTATGTCTTGACCGAGCAGGAGCTGACTGCCATGACGGTTGGTTTTGGTTCTTTCTCATAAAGATCAGTATCAAAGTCTCTTGCCTTTTCGTTCAAAAGAGTGAAGCGAGCGATTTCCCAAGAAAAGGAAAAATGTTAGTCGATAGTTAACTCAAAGTCGATGGAAAGAAAGTGAGCATCTGTAGATCACTCTAGGTTTCTGAGAATGATGTCTCTCCATATGACAGGTTTCTGGTTGCCAACCCCTGGCTGGCGCAAGTCGCCTACATGGAGGACACATCCGATGTAATCTGCAGGCAAGAAGCATGTTTTCAGGGAAGTCAGGTGCTGCGAATTGATGAATGCAAGTTTTTATACCTGTGAGTATGACGTCGTTTCTGTCGGCACGCAAAGGCAGCTTCATCATAATGATGCAAAGTTAAAGTAATGGGCAGAAGCGTTCTTCGAGAATAAGTGCACATCAGTCAATTTTCTCAAAGATAAGTATAAAATTGTTTGGCGAGTTTGCATCCATTTCTTCGTGTCCAAAGAAACCAAACCGGTAATTGTGTAAGCGCGGCCCATTTCAAGGGCACTCTCGAAACGAATCCGTTCCCTTGGCTCGACATTTGCTTGTATAGCACCTCCCTAGGTAACAGTTTATGGAGTTGGTTAAGCATGTTTCTTTAATGCGTGCTTGTATTAGTAAAAGAGAATTAGTTTGGACATGTTACCGTTTGATCAAGCAAAATAAAAGTCGATCGGCTGGCCTTGCACAGCGAAAGCGTAAATGACATGTCCATTTCGATACACCTTAACACGAATTGCTTTTCCTATGTCTGATGGCTTGATATTTCCGACGGACACCACCTGCAGATCTCAGAACATGGTTTTTACCTGAAGATTTTGCGCGCAACCAAATCATGGGTGGTTGGCATTTCCCTGCGGTAAATTACAAAAAAAAGGCAGTTTTATCAATCGCCCGAGATATGTCCAAGACAAAAGAACCGTGACAAAATTGAAAAAAAAAAAACAACAAACGAAAACTTCTCGATACGCTAAGGAGCCATATGGCATACATTTACCTTAACACGCAAAATGTATTCGCATGACACACGAATAGATATACAGTTGCCGTCGTCGGCAATCAAGGGAACAGGTAACGGGAACCTGAGCTGTCATCCTAGGAACGCAGATAAATGCGCTGACACAGTATGTGAAAGCGAACGTCGCTGAATCGCTAATAATAGTGGTGCGTATTTCCTTTTGTACAGATCTGCGCATATAGCTATGAAAAAAGAAAGCAACTATAGCATGTGGACATTGAGGAAACTACGGTGGTCACGTCTAGGTATGGGCTGCTCTATGCAAGCAGATTTAGTTGGCTATTATTAGCAACCTACAAAGCATGTGCATGTATATCTGGCAAAGTAACAATTCGATAAAGCTAAGCAAATATGCTATGAGTTTTTAACAGGTACATGTAAAAAAAAAAAGAAAGTGTAAGGTGTATACGTGTCCCTAAACTATGATGATGTATGGTGTCAGTAATAAAAGACACAACAAGATATCGGAGGTTGTTATGAATAGAACCTCGTTTCGACAATGGTTTCTAAAAATCCTGTACACCGATATTCTTTGTTGCGTTGGTTGGTTTGTCCGGCCGACAAGGCAAGTATCCTTAGCCCATCGGGAGGTGGCCCGTGACAACGCTTATCGCATACAAACCGCCGTGACCAAATATCGGTTCGGGCAAATAGACGCCTATTCTATTTAGAGATTGGCCTTGGCTCTTGTTGATGGTCATTGCGTAGCAAATTTTAACCGGAAACTGTTTTCTCTTGAATATGAATGGTAGTTGCTCTTCTCTATTGAACAACATTATCCGGAGTAAAGTTATTTTACATACAAAACTTTTCTCACATACCAAGGGACTCATCTCCACCATCCATCTAAAAAAAAATCAATGGTTGAGATTAAAAACATTTTTTTATTTCACCTATTTTTTATAATTTAAATATCTCTTAAACCGTTAATCGTTAAGCGAAAATATTTATACCGTCGCGACGAGCATTTAATTATCTTTCTATAGACGGGCACTTTGATATACTTTCGAAAAATGAAAAAAAAAAAATCGTTTTTGTCACATTTTTTCGTTTATTTTACGTTACTGAAATTTGCATGAAGAAAATCATATATGATAAAGCACTAATTTGAATATCACATGTGATATTAGTGTTAAATCATATATGATATGTAATATCACATGTGATATCATATATGATTTTACACTAATATCACATTTGATATTACATATCATATATGATTTAACACTAATATCACATGTGATATTCAAATTAGTGTTTTATCATATATGATTTTTAATGCAAATTTTAGTAACGTAAAAAAAACGAAAAAACTTGAAAAAAAACGTGAAAAATACGAAAAAAAATAATTTGGCGAAAGTATATCAAAGTGCCTATCTATAGAAAGATAATTAAATGCTCGTCGCAATGATATATTTTTTTCCGCTCAACGATTAACGGTTTGAAATATATTAATATTTGAAAACAAAGGATGAAAGTGGGTATTTTAAATTGTTGGGATTAATCTCATCCATTAGATCAAATAAAAATAAAAGGTGGAGATTGATCCCTAGGTATGTAACTAATCTTTTGTCCTCAAATGATCTTAGAATAAAAAATTTCTGTGACATTCTCGTGCCGGTAACAATTCTTGTTTCTATAACCTTCGCAAGCATCTGTGTCACAATCATACGCGTACCATTACATAAGCCCCCCGCTAAGTTCAAATTCCTTAGCAGCATAACTGGCGCGCTTATTTTGAGTTCAAGATTATGTGGCGGTATACCAGAAAATGATAACGTGTTTAAGTATTCCACAGGGTACAACAGCCTGCCGCTCCACCGCCGTTGTTCCGAGGTACAGCCGCGTTACTTGCGTAAGTATGGGCGACACCGATAACATTCAGAGAACGCCTGCGCATTGATTGAGTCACTGTCTCATTCTTGGGACAAATTATAGCTCGTTGTCGTAACAACTCAGCGGGGTGCCCGCAATATCTTGTCATCGTATATGAAACGTATAAGCTCATGTCTTGCATTTTCGGTGTTAGGAATACGATACATGTCAGGTATGAGTATCCACGAAGCATTATCCGGATCTGTATTGTCAGGTTGCCCAATGGTTCCGTTACCCACATCAAGCAGCCACTCAGAAAAGAGTCTAATATTGTGAGTTTCTTCTGCAGATGCGATGGGCCGGATACCGCATGTTTTCGCCAATGAATGGACCCAAATACCTCCACGATAAGATTGCGTTATGCAAGAAGATATGATCTCTGTTTCGTGGCCTTTTCTTTACCTGTAGAGTTCGCCTAAAGTCGCCGCCCGAATAACAGATTTCCGCCAAAACCCGAGATGGAGCGTCTAAGATATCGCGAAAAGTCCTGTCAAGAGTTTCAAACACCTACGGTCGCCATGAAGGCCTGTCCCCTGATAACGACGCGGTCCCGGATGAGCAGATCAGCCAATTGAGTGTGGTTTTTGACAAGGCACATAGACTCGTTTGTAAGATCGGCGGAAGCTTAAATCTTGAGTGTGCAGATACGACCCTCGGCAATAGAAGTGACGCCGATACCGCACGACGGCCCTTCTTTCACCGCAAGAACAATTTTCCTCACAAGCGCTCTAAGTGTATAGATTATGCTTTTCCACACGAAAGTCTTGCCTGCTCCCCGTGCCCATAGACAAATATTAGCTCTTGTCCGTTGTTTTCGGCGTCAATGACAAGATCAATAAGGGCCCACTAATGAGCATCGGCTTTGGCACCAGAAGTCTCTTTTCCGGCCATGGTCTCCGGATTATAGTTTCTCTCCTCCATTTCTATTACTTAGAATAGTCATCAACTCGTGGTGGCAAGCGCAAATCAAAGTCTGCTACGATTTGCCATAGAAACTCGGAAATACCTTCCATACAGAATCCCTTGCAGCTCTTCGTCATTCAGATTAACCTCGGGCATACGCCGAGAGCAAAGTGAAAGTATCCTTGGAATGTCGTCACTCATAAGGCGCCAGTGCTTATTCCAGAGAGAAGCAAAATATAAGAATCGACGAAAAGTTGTCGAGTTCGGTACTGTCGATGCCAGCAGCGCGCTTCTACCAAAGCGAGTGACCATTCCCCGCCCCCGCAAGTAAACCCATGGCCGCGATGCGCTCGTTAGTCGGATAAACGTGGTTGTCGACTGTGCGTATCCCTGGAAAGGAGGTGCATCCTTTACGGTGACACAACAAAAGTCTTTGATAAAACAAATCGCCTGCACTTGGATGGATGTAGGCCAAGTGGCCGATAGAGGGCTTGTTAAGGTTACATCTCGGTGACCAAGACTGCGACTGCTTCCAAACAAACTCAGAGGGAAATTGAGGCGTTAAATGGCTCGAGAGTAGAGAATGCATTAAAGTCCAACATCACATGTGAGTGTAGTCTTTTGTTGCTTGGGTTATCAACAACAGACTCCAATGACTCAGAGGTTCTAAACAACACACGCTGCATATTTTCCAAGTGAACAGCTAGTATCTCAGACCGGGATCTCTATGATGAATGTCAAAACCAAATATGCCAAAGATGCTTAAGTGAGGCCCAATGTATCGGCATCCAAATAATTTTTATCTCATCTACCCGTAACGGCAGGAGTCGTGCTTGTCGAAGTCGTATCCCCGGCGTTCCTTGCTATTTGCGTCACTATCCTGTCCGTACCCTTAGAAATATACTTGAATAAGTACTTAATCAACATTGTCCATTCGCAATACTCCACATTGATGTGCGCATAGAACCTTCTGAGAAGTGACATGTTGTATGGAACTACGTAACCATTGTCTAGGCGAACATTCTCGCCTAATCAGAATAACAGATCGAAAACGCCGGTGATAATGCACGTAGCCTTTATTATCTATGGACGTGGCATTGCGAAGGTTTAGGAAACCCTTCGCAGCACGTATCGACACCTTTCATACGCATCGCAGACATATTGGCCAAACCACATGGCCCATGCATCATCAATTTCAGAATAATACGATAGCCTTCGAGAGTCGACTCCCTATCGCAACTCTGGCCACGTAACGATCAATATCTGCGTTAGTCTGAACCTTTGAACACTCTTCTATCCACAACAACAGATGGCAATGTGGCAAACCCTTTTTCTGAAATTCGACGGTGTATAGAACTGCGCAGAACAGTTAAAGAGTTAGCATAGTATAAACCAATTAGTGCATAGCTAAAAACACGGACGCATAAGTAAATGCTAACCCGCAGCAACTGGTCCGAAAGGTCTGGAATCACGAAGAAACGCAATGAGCTGATGTATTTTCTGCTCGAACACGTGGTCTACTATGTCGCCTGGACCGACATCGCGTGAAACTCGTCCATAAAATCCAATATCTTGGGCCACTTTACATTACACGTAAATGTAATAAAGAAAGACGGATTACCATGCACTCGACATATAGCCAAGGCATCTAGGTAATGGCTGTACATATAGCGTGGGCCTCCGACAAAAGGCGCTGGCAAAATAGTACGCATCCCAACCTGCGAACCGCTCCGATCACCACGCGCAATAGCATCATATACTCCTGCAAGGTAATCATTTCTGATATCATCTTGGTGCTTACGAATGAAATCTAACCGATACGATTCCATACTACAATACGCTGTAACGACATATTGTTGGAATAACCTTCCTCCTCTAGTGAGTAAAGTATACTGCTGAAACCGATCGTGAAGCTGGTACGCATAATACATCTTCATAGAAAGCTTCTTGTCCTTATCGAGACTGGCTCGACATCCCACAACCTAAGTCCAATATGAAAACCATCTTCCCCATATATAAACAATACCGAAAGCGCAACGACATATAAGACGGATGCAACTTATCACCCTTTTCGGATCACCGACGCCTATGAATAACAACATCAAATTCTCAGTACCAGATCTGGACCACCCTCATAAACAATAGCGCGATCGAATCCCCGTAAGGTAACTCATGCTGCCTTGAACGGCAACTGCAAACAACCTGACCTTAAATTCAGGAATATCACCAGCGGCAAGCAAATCCCTGGCTGTCCTAAAAATGCGTACCAATTCGTTATGCTCATCTAGCAAATGAATCAGCGCCTCCACTATTTGCGAATTCAGTGTCCTTCCACCAGCGTCAAAATGTTGAATTCTGTTTTCAACCTCGTTGTGAGTATCAAAAATATACAGCTGCAAAAAGCGTGGGTCGCTGTCATCGGGCGGACAAAGACCACCAATCCAGTGATAAATCTGTCCCGAGACTTTAAACACGTACGGTCCATGACCCCTATTAACAGATTCGTCTACCTGTGACCCTAAAGATGTCATTACAAACATTGAATTATAGGCCCGTATATTGTCCATGAAATGAGGAAACGTAAATAGCTACTTGAGATAAAGTGGATATTCAGGTTGTCTGCGCAAAACCACTTTTCCGCCCATACAGCAACGATGGTACTCCGGAAAACTACCCCCACCTTGTTTCAACCGTTCTTCGAACCAAAACAACGCATTGCAATGGCGGCATACTCTGTTACAACGGCCTAACGAAACATATGATGCTGGAGCCCCTGAAACCCACAGATGAAATGAAACAAAAAAAAATGTCACGCACAACACACAAAAGCAAACAAAACAGCAAACGGCAACCTATAACTATAAGACATACCGCCAATATTCCGGACAGGGATAGATGAAGCTGATGGCGCACGGCGCGCCGCCACCCTAGGAGCGGTGCGCGCTGCATCTACGACAAACACCAAGAATGAGCCAAGAAATTAGGCTCGACGAATGAAGCACCATATCATTAAAATAAAAGACTAAGGATAACAAAGAACGGAAAATGCAAAAAGAATAAACACGAAACGTACGTGCATACGAAGCAGTTGGACGCATAGGTGCAGGGCTGCGTATCGGCTGGTTAATGCAGGTATTCTGACCCACTACAAACGTGGCAACACAACACACAACGCGAGAAGCCCGTTAGAGGAATTGATAGTAGCCAAGAATAACGCGTACAGAAAGATACAGAAACTGAACGGCGGGGAAAACAGCAGGCGTGTCATTATCGGTGTCTGGAACAGCAGCCACTGAAACAACAACAACGACAAAGAAATCAGCGCATCAATCATCAGCAGGAAAATAATAGATACTGATATAAATAAGAAAAGAAAATCAGAACGAAAAAAGTCACGCATACACATAACAACTACGCATACACATAACAACTGACCGTTATTTGGGCGAGAAATTATGCAAGGATCAGTTGACGTACCCACCTCAGCTATAGCATCAACAACAAAAAGAGTATGAGCACGACAAAGAGCAAAGGAAGCGACGTATAAAAATAGGAAAACGGACAGTACATGAAACATACAGTGAGGCGAAGAGCCCGAGGCCAGATGGTTGGCATTCCGAGAAGCCACCGACGGAGCAGAAACATTCGCGGCCACACCACCGAAACCTGAAAATAACACACACGAAACAAATGTAACAGATAGCAAAACGCAACGAAAAGCAATACTAAAAAACAGCAGCAGCTCACCATGATAAGACGGCGGCAATATATCGTCGACTTTCCTTTTTCCCTTGCCAACATAATCCACAGAGCCCGAAAGCCTTTGGGATCGCACATGAGCAGAATCACGATAAGAATCAGGCTCGTTAATAGTTATCCCTCCCGCCATTTTGACAGGCGGCTGAACGACACGGAAGGCACCACTTTCACAACTGAAGGAGACATCCATACCAATAGAACAGCCAACCTTATCCCTCCTAACAACTAAATCATCCGAAACAGTATCCTTGTCCAACAAAAGAGAAACACCAGGACCCAAATTTTCTAACACCGGAGTAGGTGGACGGGCATCATTGACATCGTGACCAATACTAACACACACATCATCCTGCAAGTGACACCCGGAACTATTCCTACGCATAGCCCTACTTTTAATTTTCATTTCCTATGAGACATCCTATAATCATAAGCCACGAATCTCCTAACAATCTTACAACAATCAAATAGCACAACCCAAGACATAAAGCATAAAAAAACACAAACAACAACACAAACACATATGACAGATACGGAACAGCAAACATCCAAGAAAGGAAAATCAATTACCTAATACGAATCTCGCAAACAATTAAGGACGGTTGTTAAAGGCGACGAAACCAAGAAAATTTTAAGCGGTGATTATCCAAAAGTAGAGAGCGCCACGTATGAGTGTACAAATGTTTAGAAACGAATCAAATAAAGCGGCAAAAAACAGGCCCGGAAAAATAAGTTGGGCCTGGCAGTTGGACTAAGAAAAACATAGCAAGCCCCAGACGACATCTTTTGTCGTCGTTTCATATGCTCCTGTTACTAGCAAGCCCCAGACGACATCTTTTGTCGTCGTTTCATATGCTCCTGTTACTATATATATAATTCGTAACATGATAATTTTAAAAACTTTAAAAGTTTCTAATTTTTTTTGTTGCTTCCTATAGATGGAAGTTGATGGGTATAAGGGTGGTGGAAGTCATGATCCGATGCTTCTCCTATGCCTCACCACCCACCAATAATATTTTGTCATTTCATCTCATGCCTCACAATACATTTTTAGTGGCAACCATGATTACATGTCTCACCCATTATTAAAAAAAAACACTAATCATCGAGAATACATAACTAAAAATTGCAACTCCATCCATATTTCTCCGCTGAGCTCACGCTTTTTTGGTAATAGTGAACTCTAGCATTATCAGATCGGTTATGTGATCGTTGATAACATCAAATAGTCCTGAATATTAAGTGTCAATTTCCTCCGATAATGCTCGTATTTTATATCATTTATATGGATTTACGCTTGTCTTCCTCTATATTTCATTTTCAGGTAAATTAGGAGCATTGGAGCTAAGAAGAAGCGGATTTGGAGAGTTTATTTAAGATATATATTAGTATGCCTATTTTGAAGATGTTACGGCGTAACTCTCCTCTCACATTACGCCGTAACAGAAGCGTGGCTCAGAAAACCAACTAAAATGAAGATGACGACGTAACTCCCTCCTTGGATTACGCCGTAATTAATTAGGTCAAATGATGTTCCGCGCCGCTGCAAGCTACGCCGTAACTCATTCCACAAATACGGCGTAACCATGATTTATTCAAGATACGTCGTAACTCATTTATGATGTTACGCCGTAACCAGCTTTTCCAGAGCAAAATACGAAGAAATGGATGTTACGGCATAACTCTCAACTTAAGTTACGCCGTAACCAGATCTGGCCTATAAATATTGTCCAAATTCCAGCATTTCTAATCATTCACTCCACACAAAAAAGCAGAGAACGTAGGTAAGAGGCTAAAGGCAGATCTCGAGGAGCATACGAAGCCATCTCCAAGAGAGAAATCACTCCCTGACAATAAGCATTAGCAATTTATCATTTCTTTACTTTCAATTCATGTATTTCGATATGTTAAACATTGAATCGATTGTTTTAGTTAATATGAACGGCTAAGCGCCTCTGGTGCTAGCCTAGTTATGATTCCTTGATTATTTTGTTTATGTTTACATTGCTTTCATATAATTGTTTCTAGTGTATGCATGCATAGTTTGTTGGTAGCTACCATTGTTTCGGTAGTTTTGAATGCCGGTAGTGGCTAGTTACTTAGGAGATATGACCAACTGAACCTAAGTAGGTAAATTGAGTGGGAATGGTAAGAATTGACCAAATGACGACCATTCTTCGCTTGTGCGATTTGACCAACTGATCACCTACCGTTTGGATGAACTTAAGAAGTTAGGGATGAGTGTTTAAGATGCTAGCGCCCGGGCACTCATTGTTATGAATCTTGCATGTAGCGGAACTTAATGACTTGGCTTAAGGGACTAAAAACAACTGGACTTATAAGGGTAGAAGCTTGTTCTCCGGTGGAAGCCTTTGCTGATAGGTTAGGACGAACTGACCAAATGCTGTCCTAACGACTTTTACCCCCACTTGAAGCAATTGGAAATAATTAAACGTGAACTTAACATGATAGGATGACTAACTAGGTTAGCACACTTCTCCACTATTGATCACAACCCTAGCCTTTATTTGCTTTCTTTATTTTATTTTCTTGTCTTTAGTAGTTAATCATTTAGACCTCAAAACCAATTAAAATTTGTGATACCTAAACTTAGTTAAAATCCGCACACATAGCTCTTGAGACGACCTCGGTTTTACCGAATACTACACTACACATGATCGGGTACACTCCCTGTTAGTGCATTAGGGTAGACGATAGGTATAACAAGATATTATAAATATTAAAACTTGGTCAGTAAAACCTGCATCAAGTTTTTGGCGCCGCTGTCGGGGAGTTATATTAGGATTTTTATTTAAGTCTTTATTCTTAATTATTGTTTTTCAATTTCTGATATTATGTCTCTCACCATGAATGATTATCTTACCACCTCTAAAGTTAAACAGGGATCACTATTATAGCTTTCAAGAAAATGTTAGATTCAATTGGGGACTATGTCTGGAAGAACTAAAGAGATGCAACTTTTATGGAAACAAAGATGAAGAAGCACACGAGCACATCTCTAAAGTATGTGAAATCGCTGACTTGTTCCATGCACCAGTCGTCTCCAGAGACCATATTATAATGAGAGCATTCCCTTTTACTCTCAAGGGAAGAGCTAGAGATTGGCTGAAGAAACTACCTTCTAGATCTATTACAACATGGAATTCATTCAAGAAGGCCTTTCTTAAAGAATACCGAACCTCTGCAAAAATCCTTCAGCAAGTTGATGAAATTAGGAGATTCTGCCAAAACAATGATGAACCATTATTTACAACTTGGGAAAAATTCAATGAAGCCATCCTCAAATGCCCCGAGCATAAACTCAACAAACACGAACAATTGCGAATATTCTACAAGGGGCTTAATATCAAGACTCGACAAATGTTAGACTCAAAAGAACCTATCCCTTTGATGACTGCTGATAAAGGATGGGCCAAAGTTGTAACATCTCGCCTACTGTTACACAAAATTGTCCACTTTTCCCTTATGGCTCACGTCTTTGTTTTTGTGGCCCTCGTGTGAGACTTCCCGGTAGGTCACCCATACCAGTGCTACTCTCACACGAGCATGCTTAACTGCTAGTTCCTTGAGAACTCTACTCGCAGTAGACCACAAAACGCGTTGTGTCTGTTAAGGCGGATGTTATTCTTATATACCAGCATTTCTCCAGGCCTCTATCGATGTGGGATTTGCCTAAGATGTTACAATCACCCTCTTTGCCTATGGTGTTACAAGAGTTGAAGAAGTTGCTCTTCATTCTTCATTCTGGAATGAAGATTGGAAAGAAAGCCCAATAGAAATTCAATCGGTAATTAAGAATTTGGAAAAATTCGAGTCTGATATGCACTCCCTTACTAAAGAAGTAAAGATGGTTAAACATAAGTTTGATAAACCAGTTGAAGGAGGAGTGACAAATCTCGAAAGGGCTGTAAAAAAGCTTGTGAAGGAATCTAGCAGAAAGCAAGAAGAAAG
>OU343222.1:173705742-173716873 GCA_910596185.1 Chrysanthemum makinoi | reverse complement strand
CACAAGATCATGTCATAGATTGGTATGCACATATTTGTCACGTAGTTCCTTTCAGTTCTTTGCATGTACATCGCATCTTTCGACCCATCTTTGTTGTGTATTGACGGCGGGACTAACATATATCTCATTAAATTCACTTATTTGGAAATTTTGCACTTTTAGTACCATGTTATGCAATATGATGCAACAATACATAATCCTACATATTCTGCTCACCTGGTAAGCATGTGCATGTTGTGCTATAATCCCCCAACGACACTGAAGGACACCAAAAGCCCGTTCTGCATCATTTCTTGCACTTTCTTGAGCCCTCTTAAAATTTAAAGGAGCGTAAGTCCAAGCGATTGTATATGATTTGACAAAAGTAGCCAAGTTGGATAAATATTGTCTGCTAGGTAATATCCTTTGGTGTATATTCTATCATTCATCGTAAACGAGGCTTCGGAAGCGCGATCGTCAATGAGGTCGTCAAATAAATTCGACCGATATAGAACATTTAGGTCGTTATTTGCACCCGCAATACCAAAAAATGCATTTCAAATTCACAAATCTTGGGATGCAACTGCTTCAAGTATTATTGTCGGATGTTTGTGATCCCCGTGTTGAAATTGCACTTTGTAAGCATTTTGACAATTCCTCCATTCCCAATACATACAATCTATACTATCAATCATACCCGAGAACCCATGATAGTTTTCGTGTTTTTCATATAACCGCATAATATCATTGTGGGAGGGTTTTCTTAAAAACTCCTCCGAGTATAAATCCCATATACATTTGATAAAATTGTCTAAACTATCACGACTACAACGTTCACCATTTGTAAATATTCATCTAATGCATCGGGTGTTATCCCTTACGCCAATTGGCGTATAGCGACTGTGCATTTCATTTAGGGTGAATACTCATTTTATCAAGGGCATTTGGCTGTAATCTAAAATTTAAAATGATCGGAAATAGATTCAACGTCATAGTTAATTATACCTTGGACTATTTGTAAAAATAGTTTTCAACTCATCCGAAATCGATGCCTGAAATTCCATTCGGGATATTTTGGATCATCCCCAAAATAATCAGTAAGTAGACGTTCGACGGCTTCATATTCTCGGGGTATATATGTCCGAGTTTGTGAACTAGTTGCTTCATCGTCAAAGGCAAGAAATTGTTCGTGATAATCGTATAAACGTAATAATTCTTCGGCTCGAGTTTCACTAAAAAAAAGATCCATGAAAATTAAAAGTATATGAATTATGGAAGAGTGGATTAAAATGTAATAGAAAGTGTATATATATTGTGATTTGGTTGGAATGTTTGAAAAATAAATGTTAAAAAGTGTTATTTATAGGTGAAAATGTGGGGTTTAAATTATTTTGTGCGTTTTTTTACCGTTCTATAACGTTTATAATTGAAAAAAAATATGAACGGCGTATGTGATTGTGGTGGCTAAATGCCCGATGGCAAGCCAACCACGAGAAGGACAGTATGCAATTTTGCGTCATTCGTCTGTTATTCGTCCCAATGGCAAGGCAACCACGAGACCACACGAGCACTCTTACAAATAACTACCCACAACATTTAAATGTACCATCAAATTTGCATAGTTTCATTTCTTAAACATAACCCTTAAGGCGTTTAGCAAAACTTTATAAAAATGCACTTTAAATTGATTTTCATCAAGCCATATCTATAAAAGTGGGTAATGTAATTATAAAAATGATCGTTATCAACTCTCAATTTTAGAATGAACATTTTTTTTAAACTTTTTAAAAGCTAAGTTCACAACCAGTTCGTTTGGTGACCTCAAAAAATTTGATCCAATCTTGTTACATGTCACTAGGGCTGAGCACCGAAGGTTCAAAACCGAATCGAACCGACGAAACCGACCGAACCGACAAAAACCGAACCGGACCGACAGCCCGTCGGTTCGGTTTCGGTTTCAGGTCCCACATGCTTTCGGTTTCGGGTCGGTTCGGTTCGGTCCGGTTCGGCCCAAAACCGACAAAAACATGCCAAAGTACACATAGACCGACAAAACCGAACCGAACCGACGAAAAACCGAACCGAAGCGACAACATTCGGTTCGGTTTCGGTTCGTGTTTTTCACGGTTTTCGGTCCTCGGTTTTGTCGGTTCGGTTCGGGTCGGTTTTTGACCGACGCTCAGCCCTACATGTCACACTAGGAATGATTAATCAAACTCTTTATCATTATTAATGCTCATGTATGCTTCAACTCACATACATAATAGAAATAATATTACATATTAAGTTAGGTTGTTGATAAATGGTAAAAAGGTTGAGATTAGTTGTTGTATGTATAAAAGATTGGGTTTTGACTCATTGTTAATAAACCGTCTTAAAACACGTCTTACACTGTAATGCTTTGAAATTATGTTAAATATTATTCTAACTCTATATTTGGCCACTTAATAAACATCAAATTCTTTGATAATGTTAAACAAACTGACGTGTGATTTCAACATAGCCAACTCCGTTTGTTTGAAAACTTATTTAAATTCGTAACATGATAATTTTAAAAACTTTAAAAGTTTCTAATTTTGCTTCCTATAGATGGAAGTTGATGGGTATAAGGGTGGTGAAAGTCATGATCCGATGCTTCTCCTATGCCTCACCACCCACCAATAATATTTTGTCATTTCATCTCATGCCTCACAATACATTTTTAGTGGCAACCATGATTACATGTCTCACCCATTATTAAAAAAAAAACACTAATCATCGAGAATACATAACTAAAAATTGCAACTCCATCCATATTTCTCCGCGAGCTCACGTTTTTTTGGTAATAGTGAACTCTAGCATTATCGGATCGGTTATGTGATCGTTGATAACATCAAATAGTCCTGAATATTAAGTGTCAATTTCCTCCGATAATGCTCGTATTTTATATCATTTATATGGATTTACGCTTGTTTTCCTCTATATTTCACTTTCAGGTAAATTAGGAGCATTGGAGCTAAGAAGAAGCGGATTTGGAGAGTTTATTTAAGATATATGATAGTATGCCTATTTTGAAGATGTTACGGCGTAACTCTCCTCTCACATTACGCCGTAACAGAAGCGTGGCTCAGAAAACCAACTAAACTGAAGATGACGACGTAACTCCCTCCTTGGATTACGCCGTAATTAATTAGGTCAAATGATGTTCCGCGCCGCTGCAAGCTACGCCGTAACTCATTCCACAAATATGGCGTAACCATGATTTATTCAAGATACGGCGTAACTCATTTCGATGTTACGGTAACCCATTTCGAGCAAAATATCTGAAGAAATGGATGTTACGGCATAACTCTCAACTTAAGTTACGCCGTAACCAGATCTGGCCTATAAATATCGTCCAAATTCCAGCATTTCTAATCATTCACTCCACACAAAAAAGCAGAGAACGTAGGTAAGAGGCTAAAGGCAGATCTCGAAGAGCATACGAAGCCATCTCCAAGAGAGAAATCACTCCCTAACAATAAGCACTAGCAATTTATCATTTCTTTACTTTCAATTCATGTATTTCGATATGTTAAACATTGAATCGATTGTTTTAGTTAATATGAACGGCTAAGCACCTCTGGTGCTAGCCTAGTTATGATTCCTTGATTATTTTGTTTATGTTTACATTGCTTTCATATGATTGTTTCTAGTGTATGCATGCATAGTTTGTTGGTAGCTACCCTTGTTTCGGTAGTTTTGAATGTCGGTAGTGGCTAGTTACTTAGGAGATATGACCAACTGAACCTAAGTAGGTAAATTGAGTGGGAATGGTAAGAATTGACCAAATGACGACCCTTCTTCGCTTGTGCGATTTGACCAACTGATCACCTACCGTTTGGATGAACTTAAGAAGTTAGGGATGAGTGTTTAAGATGCTAGCGCCCGGGCACTCATTGTTATGAATCTTGCATGTAGCGGAACTTAATGACTTGGCTTAGGGGACTAAAAACAACTGGACTTATAAGGGTAGAAGCTTGTTCTCCGGTGGAAGCCTTTGCTGATAGGTTAGGACGAACTGACCAAATGATGTCCTAACGAATTTTACCCCCACTTGAAGCAATTGGAAATAATTAATCGTGAACTTAACATGATAGGATGACTAACTAGGTTAGCACACTTCTCCACTATTGATCACAACCCCAGCCTTTATTTGCTTTCTTTATTTTATTTTCTTGTCTTTAGTAGTTAATCATTTAGACCTCAAAACCAATTAAAATTTGTGATACCTAAACTTAGTTAAAATCCGCACACATAGCTCTTGGGACGACCTCGGTTTTACCGAATACTACACTACACATGATCGGGTACACTCCCCGTTAGTGCATTAGGGTAGACGATAGGTATAACAAGATATTATAAACATTAAAACTTGGTCAGTAAAACCTGCATCAAGTTTTTGGCGCCGCTGTCGGGGAGTTATATTAGGATTTTTATTTAAGTCTTTATTCTTAATTATTGTTTTTCAATTTCTGATATTATGTCTCTCACCATGAATGATTATCTTACCACCTCTAAAGTTAAACAGGGGATCACTATTATAGCTTTCGAAGAAAATGTTAGATTCGAATTATGGGGACTATGTCTGGAAGAACTAAAGAGATGCAGCTTTTATGGAAACAAAGATGAAGAAGCACACGAGCACATCTCTAAAGTATGTGAAATCGCTGACTTGTTCCATGCACCAGTCATCTCCAGAGACCATATTATGATGAGAGCATTCCCTTTTACTCTCAAGGGAAGAGCTAGAGATTGGCTGAAGAAACTACCTTCTAGATCTATTACAACATGGAATTCATTCAAGAAGGCCTTTCTTAAAGAATACCGAACCTCTGCAAAAATCCTTCAGCAAGTTGATGAAATTAGGAGATTCTGCCAAAACAATGATGAACCATTATTTACAACTTGGGAAAAATTCAATGAAGCCATCCTCAAATGCCCCGAGCATAAACTCAACAAACACGAACAATTGCGAATATTCTACAACGGGCTTAATATCAAGACTCGACAAATGTTAGACTCAAAAGAACCTATCCCTTTGATGACTGCTGATAAAGGATGGGCCAGAGTTGTAACATCTCGCCTACTGTTACACAAAATTGTCCGCTTTTCCCTTATGGCTCACGGCTTTGTTTTTGTGGCCCTCGTGTGAGACTTCCCGGTAGGTCACCCATACCAGTGCTACTCTCACACGAGCACGCTTAACTGCTAGTTCCTTGAGAACTCTACTCGCAGTAGACCACAAAACGCGTTGTGTCTGTTAAGGCGGATATTATTCTTATATACCAGCATTTCTCCAGGCCTCTATCGATGTGGGATTTGCCTAAGGTGTTACAATCACCCTCTTTGCCTATGGTGTTACAAGAGTTGAAGAAGTTGCTCTTCATTCTTCATCCTGGAATGAAGATTGGAAATAAAGCCCAATAGAAATTCAATCGGTAATTAAGAATTTGGAAAAATTCGAGTCTGATATGCACTCCCTTGCTAAAGAAGTAAAGATGGTTAAACATAAGTTTGATAAACCAGTTGAAGGAGGAGTGACAAATCTCGAAAGGGCTGTAAAAAAGCTTGTGAAGGAATCTAGCAGAAAGCAAGAAGAAAGTGAGAGACTGGTATGGAATATCAAGAAAGACTACGACCATGTACTAAGAACTCAAGCAGCTGATATAAGAAGATTGGAGAATCAGGTGGGAAGGCTCGCAGAATCAGTCAAAATGAGAGACGAAGGGGAACTTCCTAGTACAACTGAACCTAATCCTAGGGATCTAGCCCATGCTATAACAACCCGAAGTGGATTAAACTATAAAGAACCAGCTTATCCCTCAAGCTCAGATGTTCAGAATGAAGAAATCCCTCAAAACAGCAACAAGGAAACAGAGGATACTCAACCAAATTTGAAAAAAGTTCGTCCCTATGTTCCGCCCATACCATTTTCGGGAAGAATTAAGAAGGAGCAAGAACAATTGCAATTTCAGAAATTAATGGAAAATTACAACAGCTCAGCATTAACATTCCTCTCGTTGAAGCACTTGAGCAAATGCCCAAATATGTTAAATTCATGAAGGACCTCCTCACTCATAAAAGACTTTTTGATTGGACACAAGTTACTTTGAATCAAAGGTGTTCTGCTGCTCTTCTAAAAGACATGCCTCTACAAGAAGAAGATCCTGGGATTTTCACTTTGCCTTGCACCATCGAAGGAATCATGTTCGATAAAGCCCTTGCCGACTTAGGGGCCACCATCAGCCTTATGTCATTCTCGCTTTACTCACGTCTGGAATTGGGGAACCTGAAACCAACTAGAATGTGCATTGAGCTGGCAAATAAAACAACTCAATACCCTAAAGGAATTGCTGAGAATGTCCTTGTCAAGATTGATAAATTTGTTTTCCTTGTAGACTTCGTGGTCCTCGAAATGGAAGAAGATGATGTCCCCATTTTACTCGGAATACCCTTTCTTCCCATAACACACGCCATGATTGATGTTTTTAACAAGAAGATTTCTTTGGAAATTGGAAATAATAAAATTACCTTTGACCTGGAAAAATCAACGAGATATGCTTTTTTCACTGACGACAACCTTGACGACCTCGACCTAGTCGAAGTTAATGTCCAGAAATATGCTCAAGAATGCTTTCTGCCTGAACCCTTGAAATCACTGGTATTTGAAGACAATGTTGACATTTCTAACGATGAAGAAGACAAAGGGGAAGAAAATACTACGGATAACCAAAAGTTATGTTCAGCAAACATCCCAGAAAAAGCTGATACTACTCCCAAGCTCAAAGAGACCCCTTCTCATTTAGAATACGCATTTATTAATGATGATCCTAATTTTCCTATTGTGATTTCTTCTTTATTATCTGACGAGGAAAAGAAATTGTTATTACAGGTTTTAAGCAAGCACAAAGGAGCTATTGCATGGAAAGTTTCTGACATAAAAGGAATTAATCCTTCATATTGTTCTCACAAGATACTTATGGAAGATAATTTTAAACCAGTAGTGCAGCCACAAAGAAGATTAAACCCAAATGTTTAAGATGTGGTCAAGGACGAGATTATTAAACTTTTGGATGCAGGTCTAATTTACGCTATTTCCGATAGCCCTTGGGTTAGTCCTATTCGTGTTGTGCCAAAGAAAGGAGGAATGACCGTGGTCACTAATGAGGATAACGAGCTGATACCCACAAGAACGGTTACTGGCTGGAGGGTGTGCATCGATTCTGAGAAAATTAAATGACGCAACGCGGAAAGATCACTTTTCACTTCCTTTTATCGATCAAATGTTAGAAAGGCTTTCTGGACATGAATATTGTTGTTTCCTCGATGGATTTTCAGGATATTTTCATATTCCAATCGCCCGTGAGGATCAGGAAAAGACTACTTTCACTTGCACCTACGGAACATTCGCTTACCGAAGAATGCCTTTTGGACTATGCAATGCCCCTGCCACATTCCAATGGTGCATGACGGCAATCTTCTCAGATATGTGCCAAGATTTCATGGAAGTATTCATGGACGATTTCTCGATTTTTGGTAACTCTTTCTCATCTTGCCTTAATAATTTATCTAAAATGTTTGCTAGATGTGAAGAAACCAACCTTGTCCTAAATTGGGAGAAATGTCATTTTATGGTAAAAGAAGGAATTGTTTTGGGACATAAAATTTCACAAACCGGGATTGAAGTCGATAAAGCTAAGGTTGACGTTATCTTTAGACTCCCTTATCCGACTAATTTAAAGGGAATTAGGAGTTTTCTTGGGTATGCTGGGTTTTATAGAAGATTTATAAAAAAGCTTTTCCAAAACTGCTAAACCTATGACCCAACTTCTCATAAAGGATGCAAAATTTGACTTTAACGATGAGTGCAAAAGAGCCTTTTATATTTTGAAATTGACTACTGCTCATGTTATCATTGCTCTGGATTGGAACAACGATTTTAAAATTATGTGCGATGCCAGTGATTATGCGGTGGGAGCTGTTTTAGGACAAATGATAGACAAAAAAATTCAAACCTATTTATTATGCTAGTAAAACCTTAAATGAAGCACAATAACATTACATGACCACCGAGAAGGAACTCCTTGTCGTGGTTTATGCCTTTAATAATATTAGGTCTTATTTAGTAATGTCCAAAACTGTTGTCTACACTGACTATTCTGCTTTGAAGTACTTGTTCAATAAACAGGATGTCATACCAAGATTGATAAGATGGGTACTATTGCTACAAGAATTTAAAATTGAAATCAAGGATAAGAAGGGGGCAGAAAATTTAGCAGCTGATCACCTATCTTGATTAGAAAACCCTGAGCTTGAGGAGCTTGACATAGAAACTATTCGTGATTCCTTCCCTGATGAGCATCTTATGGCAGTAAGAATTAAGGATCCTAGTCCTGAACCATGGTATGCGGACTTCACTAATTACCTCACGGCCAGAGTTCCACCAAGCAACAAAACTTATGATCAAAAGAAAAAGTTCTTCTCAGATTTAAAATATTACTTTTGGGATGATCCTTTCCTATTTAAATCATGCCCAGATGGTATAATTAGGAGATTTGTTTTCGGAGATGAGCAGCAACGAATTCTGGAACACTGTCACAACGGACCCGCTGGAGGGCATTACGGGTTTGACACTACTGCTAGAAAGATTTATGAGGAAGGGTTCTTTTTGCCTAGCATTTTCAATGATGCCGCAAAACATGTGAAAAATTGTGACGCATGTCAAAGGGCAGGGAACATCTCTTCTCGAAATCAGATGCCGCTTAATAACATTTTGGTATGTGAAGTATTTGATGTCTGGGTATTGATTTCATGGGACCTTTCACCCCATCGAAAAACAAAAGTTATATTCTGGTGGCTGTCGATTATGTTTCAAAGTGGGTTAAAGCTGAAGCTCTTCAAACTTGTGATGCTAGAAGTGTCATTCGATTTTTCAAAAAGTTATTCTCCATTTGGGATTCCTAAAACTATCATAAGTGATCGAGGGACGCACTTTTGTAATGCTATTATGGAGAAAGCGTTAATACAAATAAGCCGTAAAAACGTTTATTTATATTTTACGATCTTCTAATGTTTTGTCGATAACAAACGTAAAATCATTTTAACGAAACAAATAAAATACGTAAATGGTTTGAACTAATAGTTTCTAACATATTCACATTTTCACATAAAACACTAAAACAAGTATAAGTGATTTTATGATTTAATATTACATATGTACAACAACTAGTGTTTACATATTTGGGTAAAATATACACATAACTAGTATGTAGTATATTGGGTAATATAAATTGGTAGAAACTTAAGTATCATAACCCATTGGGCAAATACATTGAATGTAGTTGGGTACAACCCAAAGCCCATGACCCATGGAGCTTGACCCATAACCCATTGCATGACATCTATATGGATAATATCCATAACCTATTGTTTTGACCCATACACATGTGACTAGGTGCATTGCACTCAAGAGATACATTGTATCTAGCTAAAGACCCATGGATCAACCCATGACCCATAACCAAAATACCCATGGGTAAAGGGGAGCGTCCCACGGATCCCTAGCTTTACGCTAGACGGATCCCTTATGGAAGGGATCCGTGGGATCCGGGGAACAGTAGAATTTTTCCTCTATAAATAGTGAGCCATTTCTTCATTGTTTCTCACCCCTTTCTAACACACTTTCCCCTTGAGTTAAAAACTCTCTAACCTCGGATCCAAGAGATCTACGTTTGTAGTTTTGTTTTTGTGTGATCTTCTAGGTTCCTCTTAAAGGCAAGATCACCACCTTTGAAGTCGAGCAAGCTCAAGTCCATGAGTTGCCATGCTTCCTCATCATCAAGACTACTGAAGTCTTCTTGTTGATGATTGTTTTTATTTTCTAAGAAGTGTTGAAGACATTTGTGAAAGGTGTCTCAAGTGTCAAGACGAAGATATTAGTGAAGGGTATCTATCGTCCATATCATAAGCACTTGTGGTGGGTGCTTAGAAGTAAAGACTAGAAGCATTAGTGAAGGGTGCTTAGAAGTCAAGACACAAGACATTAGTGAAGGGTGTCTTGAAGATCTAGTTAAAGGCATTAGTGAAAGGTGCCTTAGATGTACATTCGATATGGTGTGTTTCGATGTACAAGATAGATTAGTACTAGATCCAAGGATATTGATATCCTTGATGATATTGTAAAAAGGAGTTGATCTCCTTTGGGATTAGTTGTTGGTGTAGTGTTGGGTGGTAGTTCCTCCATTGCAATGGAACTAGGTGCTTAGCCTAGTACCTAATAAATGGTAGGCGACGTTGTGTAGGTGTGGTTCACCTTGGTGTGAAAGAACCCGGTGGTTAGCCTAGCATCGTATAAAGGGTAGGCGACGTTGTGTAGGTGTGGTTCACCTTGGTGTGAAAGAACCCGGTGGTTAGCCTAGCACCGTATAAAGGGTAGGCGACGTTGTGATAGGTGTGGTTCACCTTGGAGTGAAAGAACCCGGTGGTTAGCCTAGCACCGGAAAAAGGGTAGGCGACGTTGTGAAGGCTTCTCCGCCATAAGGAGTTGGTGTAGTGTTTACGAACTCTCGAGTAGGTGACTCGGGGAGTGGAGTAGGGCAAGGAAGGTGTCCTTGTAGCCGAACCACTATAAATACTCGCGTTGTGGTTTTGTGCTTCTTACTCTTATCTTTTCATTACATACTTATATATGCTTGTTTATCAACATCCAACACACACATCCAAATAGATTGACATAAGTCGATCTAAATAGATTAAAAGGAAGTTTTAATTGGCAAAACTATTCAACCCCCCCTTCTAGTTTTCCACAATTGGTATTAGAGTTTCGTTACCAAGTTTCTTGAAGTATATTGTACTTTAAAAACTTGATACGATCCATAGTTAATTGAAAACTACAAAGAAGATTTTTCATAAAAACAAATACCTTGTCTTTTAAAACTCTTTGTTTGGATGTTGATTAAATGACAACATTTCTTAGTATTTATTTCCTATTTAAAATGCACTAATCTTCTTTGTCATGTTTATTAGTCAAAGCTCATACCCACCAAGCTATAGGCATCGCTTGGTAACAAGAATACCTTCCTTAAGAAGGTATCTTAAACACAAAGGAGCCGGAATCGTCTAAGTGACATTT
>OU343222.1:173493270-173705642 GCA_910596185.1 Chrysanthemum makinoi | reverse complement strand
AATAGACTAAACAAAGTGCATGCAAGAAAGTAGCAAAAACTTAAAAACACAAAACATCGTAGACAACATTAACCACTTTCGCAATGAAAAACCCATTAGAAACAACCAAGAATAAACATGCAATAACAAATCAACTGCAACAAAACCAAACATGCAACAATCAATCATTCACAAAAAAACGGGCGTACCTACTCAAAATGCACAGAAAGAAATAAAAGTGAGAAAACCTTCAACGATAAGAAACGAAGAGGCATATATGTAACGCACTAACAAAGACCAAAAGCATACCACTTTGGATCAATTTTGCCAACCCACGGTTTGGCCCAGGTCAAAGCCCACAACGACCACAACTAAAGCTAGCGCAGCATTACAATAACGTTATAAAATTATTAAAATAGTGCACCGACGTTTGGTTTTATTCCATATATAGAATACTTAATAGTGTAACTATTTTTTTTTCTAACGACATAGATTCATTAGAACTAGCGAAATGCTAGAAAATTACAAAGAAAGATAAAAAGTGGCTGATGATTTGTAAAGCCAATCCATAGATAGATTTATCCATATGTGTTTTAACCGAAAGAAAAAGCATTTGTTCACGCTGGCTAGGATTAAGTCTTTACTTGGGCGCTTTTCATTTCAGACGGTTTCATTGCGAAATTTCCGAAGCTCACAAGGTGCTGCTTGGACGACCATATCGAAAGCGAGTATCTGATTATTGTTCATGTGCATAGCATCATCAGTGGATACCATTTCTTTAAATTTGGTAAAAAGAGTCACTAGTTTCTCACCACAAGACACTTTTTCCTTCCAGATTTTCTTTTGCAATGAAACATGAAGCAAAAATGTGTAGATCCGTTTGTCTTCATCACAAACTGGACAAAGCATTGACTGAACATCAATTCCTCTATGGACAAGATTGACCTGTGTTGGGAATGCGAGTCTCCACGAGTTGATGTTGATTTTAACCGGAACTTTTGGGTCCTGTCTACATTTTTCCACATGTTTAAATGAGCGTTATTATTTACAAAATGGAACAAATGATCATTGCATAATGCGTATGAATATATATCACTGAACTGTAAGACTTCAAATCTTCATTGTCGGATTTTTAGTTTTAATGCAATCATGCAAATCAATAGTTGTGCACAGTGCACTTGTGCCTCCAGCAATGAAAGACACCATTAAAATTATGAAATTAGAGTCTTAGACAATCTAAGGTAGCTTTAAGCTATCAGCAACAAAACTACAACCAACTTAACCAAAACCTGTAATACATTGTACTTTACTACTTTTAGTGCATTATTCATGCATTGTATACTAAATAAAATACAGTGCAATGACACAACAATCTGTTTTTTTTTTTTACTAAGTTATGGCCTTATGGGTTAAAGTAGAAAAGTACAGATTTAAGATTTGATATAAGTACTCTTCAAAATAGGTTTTAATATAAGTAGACCTGCGGACTAGCTAGTGCTCTGCAAGCCGCGACACTGTGGATTTTTTGATGTAGTGTTAATTTTTTAAGAAAACATCGATTTTTCCCAAATATATCTTAAATGACCCCGTTCCATCGAAATGTGTTTCTATATTACGGTTCAAAAAAAATTGTGCACCCGGTCATATTTGGTCCTGGCTCCGTATAGACCTGAAGATCTAGAAACGCAAATAGATCATTATGCAAAAAGAAAACAAAATCATAAAGACCAAAACAAAACATTCAAAAGTAAACAAAAAAATGTAAATGCAATGGCCCATGCAGGTATCGAACCTGCGACCTTCGCGTTATTAGCACGACGCTCTAACCTGCTGAGCTAATAGGCCTTTTGTTAATGCTTCCATTTGTATTATATATGATGTCTAAATTCAGTTGATGCTAAAGGCTCTAGAATACGCGATAACTTGTTGACCATGACTTATTTCGGTTTATGGTCATATCTGGTGGTGTACGCAAATGGGATATTACTTGAAAATCAACATGTAAATAAAAAGGTGTTGTTTTCGATAGTATTATATAATCTAAATAGTAATACTTTAGTTTTTCAAAATGCGCTTAGCATAATACAACTGACTAGTTCATCTAGGTGGTCTACGTTTTTTAGGCTATCCGTAATAAGAACACCCGACAACTAACTTCACTATCGTCACCTCAATGTCACATCAACATTCTTTTTTTATGACCAGTTTTATCACTAACTTAGTATAATAAGACAACCAACTTTTATATATATATTTTTTTCATTTTCATTTTTCTTAAACACTAAAGTTATATTTTTATTAATAAAACACTTTACATTAGTTATTCAAATAAAATAAAAGTATTACAATAAAAAGTCAATAAAAAATCAGAAGTGGTGTTGAATTAACGAATCGTAGAGGCACACTTCATTAATGAGGAAATGCCAACTCTTCCCAGATAATCATTACTTTGTTGAAAATACAGCAAATTATCAGTTTTTTTCCTAAACAATGCGTGTGAGTAGTGATCGGCTCATTCGGAACTGCTTACGAAATAATTTTTCATCATACATTGGGCTTTGAGATAAGTAAACGGCCACTAGACGATCACGAGCATCGTAACGATCTCCAATTATTGTGCTTCCTGGTATCGAGGTTTCTGGAATTCTTAAGTGAAAGCTTGATAATTCATATATTATGTTGTCACCTCTTTTAAAAACTCTAGCTCGATTATACTAACTTTTTCTTTTCCATCCGATGTAAAAAGAAATGTTTGAAATCCATTTGTTTTGGATAAGAAGTGTAGTATGTATAAAAAAGAATGTCTTTGAAAGTATGAATGAAATGAAATCATATTGGAGTGCTTATTGGGATAAAACTAATAACAATTATTTAGATTTCTTTTTAAATGTCAAACGGCTAATTATTTATTTATTCTTATTTATTTATTTTTACCGTTGGCTATATTTCTTTCTTCCCACGACTCGGTCTTGCACACAGCCGAGTTTTTTCCCCTATCTAAGACGCGTGTTGAGGGCCGACCGTAACAAATAGGATGCGTCCTCCTTACCCCATAACTTGGTTCTTTAAGCCCTTATTACGGGTGGTCTTAGGTTTGTGTTGTTGAAAATCAATTTTGATGAATTTCATAATGGTGAGTTGGTTGTCACTTGTTAATAATAGTTTGAAACTATATCATGTTTTTGTTGTTACTTAGCTACGGAGTATCCGTTGCGTTCTTGAGATTATGTTATAAGAGAAATGAAAAGAAAAGAAAAGAATTTGATTTAAAAAAAATGTGTTCTCAAAATATTTTAGAGAATAAAAGAAAAGATAATAAATAAATAAAACTGTAAGGAAGATTTGGCGTTTTTACTCTAAAATCTCCCTCTCGAGAGGATTATGAAGAAAAAGAAGACAAGAAAATTTGATACTCCCTTCTTCTTCTTTTTTGGTCTTCATATTTCTTCTCTTTTTTCTCTTCCAAAACTAACTCAAGAAAAGGGTTAAACTACTGTTTGTTTATATGTTTAAGGCCTTGTTTGGCTAAGCTTATTTAGTGGGCTTAGGCTTATTGGCTTATGGCTTATATAAGCTAAGCTTATAAGCCCATATTAGTGTTTGGATTAGCTCATGGTAAATAAGCTAATAAGCTCAAAAGTGTTTGGTTTGGCTTATGTGGCTTATGTTGGTTTATGTTAGTAAATGACTAAAAAGTACATGGTTTAATAAGCTTATAAGCTCAAAGTGTTTGATGTTTTTTTTTTCAAAAAATATATGAAATTGAAAACTATAATTTACAATTTAAATACTTATAAAGGTGTGTCATGCATATGAATTAACTTATATCCATCAAACATATAGTCTCAAAAAAATATACATATATCATGACACAATATAAAATTTTCATCTACTAAAAGCTACTAAGTCATCTCTAATAACATCTCTAATGCGACATATAAAGATCGCTTTTGATGTCTCTATTACTCGAACTTGTGTCTTCGTCATTTCATTAATAGAGCCTTCGGTATCACCATCTTGACTTGGTTGTACGCTTCCTGTTGTGCCGCGGTGAAAAGCATCGCCACTCATGTCTTTCATTCTAATATAATTATGAAGTGCCATAGATGCTATCACAATGTCCACTTGTGTTTCATAAGGGTAATTGATATGCATATCTTTTAATATCGCCCACCTAGCCTTCCATACACCAAAAGTTCGTTCAATAACATTTCTCAATGATGAGTGAGCGTAGTTAAATATCTCTTTGTAACCTCTTGGAGCACGTGTTGCATGGTATGTCCACTACGAAATCGTAGTGATAACTAACGCTGTTCCTTTTATATGGAGCAAGATAACCTTTAGTATTTGGGTAGCCTGCGATCAACAACGTAATATTTATCTCAGAGTGTATAATTGAACAAATGTAACAATTGATTGGGCATTTCATGAAAAAAGTATAATAATTATTTATACTAACCTCCCGTTGGAATAGGAAATTTAACTTCGGGTCTACGCAATGCTTCATTAAAGATTCTAGTATCATGTGCGTTCCTCCCATCCGCCCATACTTAACGAAATACACATGTTAAAATCACAAGCCCATTATATTCGAGTTGCATACCCTTTCCTACCAATATATTTTTGTTGCTCACGCTTCAAACCGGCCTTCACGTGGTCCCACAATAGCACCAATACAATCCTATACTACATTGATAAATAAAAAAATAGTTGATTCATTATGTAAAAACATCAAAAATTCGTAATGGAGAGATTGAGTACCTAAAAAATGGATAATAGCGGATTGTTCAATATCCGTGGTGGCACTTCTTCGTTGTAACTTGCATTTGGCTTAATGATGTCTGCACTTAACCTCAACACTGCTTCTAAAACTTTGTAAAAATGTCGATGTATAGTTTCTCCAGAATGACTAAATGTTTCTTGAAGCAACCTATTTCCACATCCATGGGCTAAAGTAATCAAGAAAAACGCGCAACCGACTCTTCAATAGATATATGACGCGATGGCTTAAACCCGTAACTTTTACAAGATCTACATAACATTTTGAATACTGAACTTGTAGCCCTAAGACTTCATAACAACGCCTCTCATGACCATTAAGGATATCTTGATAAATAGATAACCGTTCGAGAAGATGTTCTACAAGGCTTGGGCTTGTTTTTTAGTTTACGACTCATTATTATGCCTTTAATGGCTATAGCACATGATAATAAAAAGTTGTTTTCCTCCTCAACCCAATTTACTTCATCTTCATCATATGAATCTGACTCTTCACTATCAACAATACCATCCGATGAAACACAAAAGAGAATATAAACAATTAGTAAAACATATATATCGCCAAAGTCACTTAACATATATAGCATACAAATAAAGAATCTGGTAGAATAAGTAAACCATACGAAGTCACTTAACATATATAGCATAGAAATACAAAGTCTGGTACAATACTTAAACTTATGAAGTCACATAACATGAGGCTTATTAAGCCAAAGTGAAATCCACACACGCAAATAAAACAAATAAGTAAAATGATGACATATAATGCCAATGATGGAGCATATCATTTATCCATCATATATTTCAGAAACCCCATCTTTGCTTCGTTATTTGTTGGAACCATGAAGTTTTCCCTAGCTTCTTTCTTCAAGAAGATCTTTAGTGCCTCAAAATACTCTTTGGTACCTTCTTCAAACCCGTAATATATTGTGTCACAATATTCATGCAATCTTTTGTTGAAGGTGTTGAATTATGGGATGGAAATGATTGTGCTTCTTCGAGGATAGTGCGTATAACACTATCCAACTTTTCACAAATTGGCGACGTATTCTTTTTCTTTGTGGAACTAATGCACCCATTGTTGCTAGACTTTTTCGCTACTCAACTACTTTCTCTGAAAAAGAGGAGCTTGATCATCACAAGCATTTATCTCTCGCCACTATCACCTTTCCCTTCAACTTGTTGTTCATCTTGTCAACCAATCTACAATCCAAGCGAAGCTTGCTCCTATCTCCCATCGCAATAGTATCCCAAATAAAGGATCGTGAATACGCTTTTATACATCTCCAAATTTTGCCCCTAAACTTTTCAAGTTCCACATCCGGCAATGACATGAAAATCGTGATAAGAACGACACAATATTTAGATATTAGTCACTATATCATGAAAAAGAATATAAACCATTACCTTTATTTTCTCATCCCACCATTCCGAGATGCATCAATTGTCTTTCTCGATGGGATCCCACCCAACCTGCATTCAAGTCTCATTAAACGATCATATAGCTTCCAATCCTTCTTCATGCTTTCCCAATGGTTTTTTATTTGCTTGTATGTCAAATCTTTTCCTGTCTTCCCTTTCAGCTTTTTTATCAAATTTTCATACCCAACCTTATTAAAGTGAAGTACCCGTTTATTTCCAAGTCTTGCCTCATTCAAGCATAACTCAACAAATACCAAATGCGTTTTGTTATCCCAAAGGTGGATTTTTAATGCCTTTTTCCTTCCGCTTGTAAGGGCAATTTCATTACCATTTTTTGTTTCATTACCATCGACGTTGTCCATGAGTGAAATAAGAAGATCAAAATCTATACCGCCAACACACAAATATTTATTTTTAGCTTACTTATTCCTACATACAGCTTATGTCTATTTTAAAGAATGATGGGAAAAAAATGTCATCCATTTTAAAGAATGATGGAAAACACATTAGCTTAATTATGAAAGCAAATAATCAATCACTACTGTCTTTCATTAAAATACCAAATGCTTTCATTAACGCCGATACTCATCATGGTGGTAAATAATAAACTAACAGAGGCCGCAGGAAGAAGAGAAATGGAAAACCCAACAAGAAACAAGTGCTACTATTCTATCTGGGTTGAATCTCAAAACTTGCTCACAAATTTCCAATATGCGATAAAGTACAAGATAGAGTTCTAATATTTAAAGTTTTCTTTGTTTGATGATGGGTTCCTAGCTTATTAAAAAATAACGCACAAGATATCAGCCAGCATGTTGCGTTCCGTCTTTCATCAAATCACTAATGTCTTTCATTAAAATGCCACATGCTTTCATTAAATGAATGGTATAATGATAAAATAAAAGAATGATAATACTCATCACAATCGGAACAAAAAATGTCCATCTGATCAAATGTATTGATAAATAAAAGAATGGTAAAATGATAAAATTAATGTGATAATTAAAGGAGAGTTATGAGATTATACCTGCTGATTGACATAGGATAAACAAAATTTTACATGAGAGTTATGGAGAGTTTATGGGTTTTAATGGAAAGTAATGTAGAGGATGAAGAGGTACAAGTATTGGTAAGTATAATAACTATGGAGAGACTATAGGAGTATTGTAAGTAGTTATGTGGAGGAGTATATACTGATGATAATGGGAGGGCAAAAATGAGATTAGACAAAAGGTGAGTTTAATAAGCCCATGCCTCATAAAAAAGCCCCATTTTCCTGGCTTATTAAAACTGCCATAAATAAGCTCATAAGCCCCCTCAAATAAGCTTAGCCAAACACTTGTTTTGGGCTTATGAGCTTATATAAGCTAATAAGCTGATAAGCCCACTAAATAAGCTTAGCCAAACACCCTCTAAAACTGCTTCAGTTACCATCAACTGTAGAGGTCATACAATTTAGTTCCATCTACTAGTCTGCTTGAAAAAATGAGCAGTTGTAAACTTGTAATATGATGGAAAAATAAGCTATACATATAAATATACCCATAAGAGGGACACATAAAGGGCGTTTCCCATGTTTCATATCAGTGCTTGATGAAATACATGTAAAATCTTTTCACGTGCAATTTAAAAAGAAAAGTGATCGATATATTTTCTATGTGCAATCGGTGATTTTACCTTCTTGTCCTTTAGGGTGGTGGCAACTATGTCAACCTATTTTTTTCATGCCTAATCACTCACCAATAATATCCCTTCATCTCACCTCATACCAATCTCATGCCTAACAATAGATTTTTAGTGGTAACCATGTCTAACTCATATATTTTTTTTTTAAATTATATTAAACAATTTAATAAAAACATAACATTTTATTAATACTTAAAAGAAAATTACATAAACTTAATACTTAAAAGAAAATTACATAAACTTAATACTTAATCTAAAAATTGCAATTCCATCCATATTTTGCCGGTGGGTCACGCTTTTGTCAAGAGTGAACGTTAATATACTTGGTCGTTATGTGATCATGCGGTTCATTATGAACTTCAGCGCTTTCCACATATGTTTTCTTCCATTAAAGCCATTTTGTCGCCCAATAACTTTTCGGCCATTTTATTCTTTGCAACTTTTGTAGCCACCGCCGCGAATAGTTGTGTTTATTTGTTGTGTATGTGTCTAAGGAAACAAATTTTACACTATTTATTGTCGACTTAATTCGTTTCGCCTTTTGCCTTTTCTTTTCTTTTCCTCGTGATAGAGTGTTGTCGCATATCTCGACGGTGAAGCACAAGGTTGTTTTCATTGCTTCGACTCAGAAATGGGATTCCTAATTAATTTTTCTTTTGTCGAATGAGAGGTAGATCCTTGAGCTATATCCGTTGTTCCAACCATATGTCTTCTTGCTTAACAACGTCCCAAGCATCAATATGAGTAAATGTCTTGCCGCTTTTGGTCTTGTAATCGCCATAGCATTGTCATCATGTTAACATCGCTACACCCACTCTCACGTAATATGTGTTTCTACAATTATAAAAGTAATAATTATAAATTCATATAAATATACAATTATAATAGTAAAAAGTATAAATTAATAAAAGTATAAAATTAAAAAGTTTAAAATTTACTTGTTGGATGTATAGCCCATTAAAAACACCCATTTCGCCGTTCATAGTTTTCCACTTTGTGTTCAAGGCATGAAAAGATCTATTTGTGTCTTTCACATTTTGCTTGAAATGCTTAAGAATTCGTTTCCAAAAACTATCTCTACTTTGTTCATTCCTTCAACTCTACATGTCGAGATATGAACCCAAGCTTTAGCCAAAGCCGCATCTTCTAATCCGGCCCAAGATTTTTTTTTCCGCTTTATTCGGTTGTTTCTTTATTTTCACTTCTTGGACTTCTTGAATTTCTTCATCATTTTCTAAGATACAAAACATTATAAAAATTAAAATTAAAACATACACAAAAAAAAAATAATTGAAAAAAAAATTCAATTGAAAAATAAATATTCTAAAAAAAAAAATCGAAAAAAATTTAGAAAACAAAAAAACTAAAATAGATGAAATAAAATTTCAAACATAAATTACCCATGAGAGTTCATGTTTAAAGCTGGGAACCACATCATCTTCATCATCATCCAAGTCATATAGCGGTAGTTCGCTCAACACTTGTTCATCGCTTTTCATGAGACCGTCACGGTACTCGAACGGGTCAAAGTCACATGTTGGAGACATCGCGGTATTAAGTTGGAGTCAACGGTGGTGGTTGATGAAAATATTGTGGTTGAAAGTAATGGGGAGAAGTCATTTCAATAATATTGAGGAGGACTCATTTGGGGAATGTATGACCGGGTTGTGATTGAATTTGTGGACTAACGAACGAGAACCTCGCCCACGCCTTTGGATGTTGAACCACCTTTTCTGGATCCATGAGATTGTTTTTTAATAGAGTAAAGAGATGAGATTTAAATTGTGTTAGAAAATTGGATTGATGTTGGTAATTTATAAAGGGGAGTAATTTATTATTATTATTATTTTATTATTTTTTTTTAAGCCAAACGGCTACATTTTTAAGTCTCCAACGGATACATTTTTTGTCCAACGTTCAAAAAGGAGATTCATACCAAATCGGGGATGTTTGCCGATTTGGTGTTCCCATCATTCATGCCGATTCAAACCGAACAGGAAGCAAAACTCAAACCGCTCGGTATGGATCATGCCGAAGACCATACCGAGTCCACTGCCGGTACCCTTATAAAACCATACAATGAATTGAAGACGAGAAGGACATAAACAATGATGACTTGTTATGTAGTACTATCACGTGTTACACAAAGATAGTTTGACTTTCTAAGTGACCAATTACTTGTAAGAATAGTTTTTACTTTTTACCACTTTCTAATGTAAAAAAGTTTAGAGGTTTTCGGGAAATATTTTCTTTATTTTTATTTAGAGGTAAAACTGTTTACATATCACCATCTTCATATTTCGTGAAAAACGGAATTAGGTAAACGTTGAATAGTTTTTACGATTATCACATTTTTACATTAGCTCTACATCATCATTTAACACACTTTCAAACTCATCACCTTTTACCTTTTATAGTCACTACAAAAATAATCTACTTTAAACTAACATATCCCGGAGTATACCTCACATATACTCACAAACCAAAACAATAATAATAAAAGTCACACACACATAAAGGTGATGCAATCCAACACCTAAAGACGGAGCTTGAGCAGTATTATTGGAGGGGCCAAAATTTAGTCGTATTAGTTTTGAGAGGGACAAACCTATAATTATTTCACATTTATACTAATTTTTTAGAAATAATATACAAAACTACAAAAAATGAAGCTTAGTGGTCCAAATTTTGTGGGGGGCACACAACCCCGTCTTGCCCCTACTATGCTCTGTCCTTGCCACCACCATATGCAAAAATAAAAGTGATGGTACTTGGCTTTTATGAGGGGTCACTCGTGAGGAGTGTAATAGTGGTGATCCACCACACCCATAAAAACCAGCCCAAAAGTTTTTACCCACACATTGTACTTGAAAATTATAAACGAATTGAGATAACCCTTTTATGTTTAACTCTCTCATATTCTTTCATATTAGCATGTTGTGAAAGAAAATAAATTGATGAATCCTATATAGCCGCACTCTTTTCTTTATTATTTTCTTATTAGTTTAACATAATAACTCGAGACATAAAGATTAGAGAATCTCAATCCTTTATAGAACATTCAAGGATCATGATCATTTGAATGAATCTTTCGTGCCGATATGCCATAGCTTTTTAACATACTTTCATGAACATCCTATTTGTTGAAAGACTCCATTGGTGCCCTGATTGAGAATGCTCCAAGATCTTATCTCAAGATTAAGGTTTGTAAATTCTGATGGTAATTACAAAATACTGGAACAATGCTTAATTTTTAGATAGTGTCGTGTCATCATCCACTCCCAATCGTCAAACTCATTACCAATGACTCTTACTTTAATTATAATTTACTTATACGTCAAGTTATTATAAACGTACAACACAATACATACACAAAAAAAACTTGCTCATGATCACTTTTACTTTGTTCGGTGGTCTTGACCACCTAATCACCATTTTTTTTCTCTTCACATATAGTCGTTAACCACCATAACTGTGTTTACGCATGATTTTCAAGCACCATTACACTTAATTTTACAAGAACACATAAACATTTAGGGGGTGCTTGGTTGGGGGTAATGGGGGGTGGGGAATGGGAAAGATAATGATTAAACATGCATGGTTAGCAGTAGTAAATGCAATCATTGTTTAGTATTGGGTAATGGACATTACCCAAGAATTGGGAGGTATGGTAATGATTACCCACCACCACCACCACCAGTAACCATCACCAGCAGTAGCCATCACCAGCACCAGCACCAAAGACCAGCACCAACACCACCACCACCGGCCACCACTACCAGCCACCACCATTAGCACCCACCACAATTAGTAGCCACCACCACTAGCAGCCACCACCACCACCACTAGCAGCCACGACCACCACCAGCATCCACTAGCCGCCACCACCAGCCACCACCACCAGCCACCAACACCACCAGCAACCACCACCACCACCAGGCCCACACCCAGCAACAATCACCACCCACCCCACCACTACCACCACCATCACCACCACCAGCCGCCACCACCACTACCACTTTGGAGGTTAATGTGTTTTTTTCTTAAACCAAGCACTATCAAAGATAATGATAATCTCCATTCTATTCCTTTGCATTCTTTTGTCTTTCCCTTTCCCATTCCTTATTTTGAACCAAACGCACCCTTAGGTTTTATGAAATCCAAAGCACAACATCATTAAACTACTAAATAACCACCACCACCACAACCACCAGCAACCACCACCACCACCAGCAACCACCACTACCAGCCACCACCATTAACCACCACTACCAGCCACCAACATTAGCAGCCACCACAACTAGTAACCACCACCACTAGCATCCACCACCAGCCACGACCACCACCAGCATCCACCAGCCACCACTACCACCACCAGAAGCCACCACCACCACCAACAGCCACCACTACCACCAGCCACCACCACCACCACCAGCCACCACCACCACCAGCCGCCACCACCACTACCACTTTGAAGGTTAATGTGTTTTTCTTAAACCAAATACTATCAAAGAAAATGATAATCTCCATTCTATTCCTTTGCGTTTCCTTTATCTTTTCTTTTTCCATTCCTCATTTTGAACCAAACGCACCTTTAGGTTTTATGAAATCCAAAGCACAACATCATTAAACTAGTAAATAATACATCAAGGCATCGAGCATCAAATTGTTAAAGCATGAGTTAATATATTTTAACTTTATTTTTCTTTGGGTCTTTTTTCAAGAAGTCCAAGGAATGGGTAGGAGAGCCGAGCACATTAAACAAGTTTTGTTTCATATTATATATATAGTAACAGGAGCATATGAAACGACGACAAAAGATGTCGTCTGGGGCTTGCTATGTTTTTCTTAGTCCAACTGCCAGGCCCAACTTATTTTTCCGGGCCTGTTTTTTGCCGCTTTATTTGATTCGTTTCTAAACATTTGTACACTCATACGTGGCGCTCTCTACTTTTGGATAATCACCGCTTAAAATTTTCTTGGTTTCGTCGCCTTTAACAACCGTCCTTAATTGTTTGCGAGATTCGTATTAGGTAATTGATTTTCCTTTCTTGGATGTTTGCTATTCCGTATCTGTCATATGTGTTTGTGTTGTTGTTTGTGTTTTTTGCTGCTTTATGTCTTGGGTTGTGCTATTTGATTGTTGTAAGATTGTTAGGAGATTCGTGGCTTATGATTATAGGGTGTCTCATAGGAAATGAAAATTAAAAGTAGAGCTGTGCGTAGGAATAGTTCTGGGTGTCACTTGCAGGATGATGTATGTGTTAGTATTGGTTTCAATGTCAATGATGCCCGTCCACCTACTCCGGTGTTAGAAAATTTGGGTCCTGGTGTTTCTCTTTTGTTGGACAAGGATACTGTTTCGGATGATTTAGTTGTTAGGAGGGATGAGGTTGGCTGTTCTATTGGTATGGATGTCTCCTTCGGTTGTGAACGTGGTGCCTCCCGTGTCGTTCAGCCGTCTGTGAGAATGGCGGGAGGGATAACTATTAACGAGCCCGATTCTTATCGTGATTCTGCTCATGTGCGATCCCAAAGGCTTTCGTTCTCTGCGGATTATGTTGGCAAGGGAAAAAGGAAAGTCGATGATATATTGCCTCCGTCTTATCATGGTGAGCTGCTGCTGTTTTTTAGTATTGCTTTTCGTTGCGTTTTGCTATCTGTTACATTTGTTTCGTGTGTGTTATTTTCAGGTTTCGGTGGTGTGGCCGTGAATGTTTCTGCTCCGTCGGTGGCTGCTCGGAATACTAACCATCTAGCCTCGAGCTCTTCGCCTCACTGTATGTTTCATGTACTGTCCGTTTTCCTATTTTTATACGTCGCTTCCTTTGCTCTTTGTCGTGCTCATACTCTTTTTGTAGTTGATGCTATAGCTGAGGTGGGTACGTCAACTGATCCTTGCATAATTTCTCGCCCAAATAATGGTCAGTTGTTATGTGTATGCGTGACTTTTTTCGTTCTGATTTTCTTTTCTTATTTATATCGGTATCTATTATTTTCCTGCTGATGATTGATGCGCTGATTTCTTTGTCGTTGTTGCTGTTTCAGTGCCTGCTGTTCCAGACACCGATAATGACACGCCTGCTGTTTTCCCCGCCGGTCGGTTTCTGTATCTTTCTGTACGCGTTATTCTTGGCTACTATCAATTTCTCTAACGGGCTTCTTGCATTGTGTATTGTGTTTCCGCGTTTGTAGTGGGTCAGAATACCTGCATTAACCAGCCGATACGCAGCCCTGCACCTATGCGTCCACCTGCTTCTTATGCACGTACGTTTCGTGTTTATTCTTTTTGCATTTTTCCGTTGCTGTTATCCTTAGTCTTTTATTTTAATGATATGGTGCTTCATTCGCCGCGCCTAATTTCTTGGCTCATTCTTGGTGTTTGTCGTAGGTACGCGCACCGCTCCTAGGGTGGCGGCGCGCCGTGCGCCATCAGCTTCATATATCCCTGTCCGGAATATTGGCGGTATGTCTTATAGTTATAGGTTGTCGTTTGCTGTTTTCTTTGCTTTTGTGTGTTGTGCGTGACATTTTGTTTGGTTTCATTTCATCTGTGGGGTTCAGGGGCTCCAGCATCATATGTTTCGTTAGGCCGTTGTAACAGAGTATGCCGCCATTGCAATGCGTTGTTTTGGTTCGAAGAACGGTTGAAACAAGGTGGGGTTCGTTTTCCGGAGTACCACCGTTGCTGTATGGGCGGAAAAGTGGTTTTGCGCAGACAACCTGAATATCCACTTTATCTCAAGCAGCTATTTACGTTTCCTCATTTCATGGACAATATACGGGCCTATAATTCAATGTTTGCAATGACATCTTTGGGGGCACAGGTAGACGAATCTGTTAATAGGGGTCATGGACCGTACGTGTTTAAAGTCTCGGGACAGATTTATCACTGGATTGGTGGTCTTTGTCCGCCCGATGACAGCGACCCACGCTTTTTGCAGCTGTATATTTTTGATACTCACAACGAGGTTGAAAACAGGATGCAACATTTTTACGCCGGTGGAAGGACACTGAATCCGCAAATAGTGGAGGTGCTGATTAATTTGCTAGATGAGCACAACGAATTGGTACGCATTTTTAGGACAGCCAGGGATTTGCTTGCCGCTGGTGATATTCCTGAATTTAAGGTCAGGTTGTTTGCATTTGCCGGTTCAAGACAACATGAGTTACCTTATGGGGATTCGATCGGCGCTATTGTTTACGAGGGTGGTCCAGATACTGGTACAGAATTTGATGTTGTTATTCATAGACGGCCTTTGGTGATCCGGAAAGGGTCAGTAAGTTGCATCCGTCTTATATGTCGTTGCAGTTTCCGGTATTGTTTATATATGGGGAAGATGGTTTTCATATTGGACTTAGGTTGTGGGACGTCAGGACCCAGTCTCTCGATAAGGACAAGAAGCTTTCTATGAAGATGTATTATGCGTACCAGCTTCACGATCGGTTTCAGCAGTATACTTTACTCACTAGAGGAGGAAGGTTATTCCAACAATATGTCGTTACAGCGTTGATGCGTGCTGAACCGTCAAGTTTTCTCACGCAAGCTGACCACTTGTGAATGGCCAACTGTAAGAAACTTAAAACAGCTTAAGCACGAATGCAATGAAGATCTGAGGAGTATAGGGTCTCCCCGGGTCGTTATGTCCCAGCGAGCTATGCAATGGATTATCAAACGTAAAGTGATCGAGAAATTTGAACAGAAAAGGGATTATGATAGTGATTATAACTACAGACAAGCCAACAAAGTACAACGGCTTAAATTCAAATTAAAGGAAATTAAAAAGATAAAAAATATTAAATAAACGCTATCACTATTTGCAAAATGATGTTTTTGTTTTTATGTTTTTAGAAAACTGAATTAAAAACTACGTAACGTACAAAAGAAAAAGTGAAACTCAATCAATATTAACCCTAAAAATATGAAAATGGTATTTTTACAAACCTAATGATAAAAGAAAATATTTAGAAAAAGAAAATTATTTTTATAACTATTAAATTAATTATTATTAATTAAAAACTATTTTTAACTATTAAATAATAACCTAAAATACAAGAAAATATGAAACAAAGCTAGAAAAATAAAATTTTGACTTAGAAAAACCTAAAATAACAAAATAGAATTTTCAAAACTATTTTTGTATTTTTTTGATTATTTTTGTATTTTCTAGGAATTAAAAACTATTTAAAACTACTTAAATTATTTAAAAATGCAAATTTAACTAAGAAAAACCTAGAAAAATATTTTTTTGATTTTTTATATTTATCTTAACTTAATAAAAATGAAAAATTATTTTTTTGAAGCTTTTCTGGATTTTTGTATTAAAGGCTAATTAAAAAGGCTTAAAAACTAGTTTAAATTAAGAAAAATAGCAAATCAACTTAGAAAAATCTGAAAATTTCAGGGAAACTCTAAAATTATATAAGAAAGCTAGGAAAAATGGAAAAACAAGTGCTTATGTGTAAGAATATGGAACTGCTAAGCCAAGTGCTTATAAATAAGCACTTGAATAAGCTAAATGAACACCAACAAGCACCAACTGTTAACAGAAGGTATAAACTACTAAGAATGACCAAATGAAACAATTAACAACAGGCCTTAACCTCTATTTAGCTGAATTCACAGATTTGATGTATTTGAGTTCAATGCTAATAACAGGTTCTGTGGGGTGACTTCTGACACAAGCACAAGCCACAATTTAAGCTAAAACTGAAAAACACAAATTGGAACTTAATGAAGACCTGGGTGAGACCTTACACACCAAAACTCAGACCTTGGGAAGCTCTTATGAGCCCTGTGCAAGTGGTTGCACAAACTGAGAAACACTCAGTTAATGCTGAGCTTTGAGCAGGGCAACTAGTACTAAAAAGAGAAGCTTGTTTGGAGCTTTTAAGTAAATTGTAAAATTCTACTAAAATGGTAATAAGGATAAAGACCAGTTGAAGTTTTTAGAATGCCAAGTTTCACTGAAAATGGCTCAAAAATGAAGCCATGAAAAATCCCTATCAGTTGGCTCAAAACATGATTTTCATATTTTGACTTTTGAACAAAAACTGAAATGTTGACTTTGTTGAGATTTGGACACAATTTAAGCACTGATTATGAAGTGTTATGATGTAATGACACTAATGCAAGCAATGTTTAAGACTTCTAAACACAAAACAAGGATTTGCAACTCCACAATCACAACAGATAAGCAGTGAGACAGATTTCAATGAGATTTTGACTTTTTGAACTAGCAGGCATCAAACCAAGATTCAAATTAACACAAATATGCTTAACAATCATGAACCAATAGATTCTAACCCCTGAATAAGCCTAACAGACAGATAGATCACAGAACCAAACACACCTTAATGCAACTGTCTTGAAAATTAAATGAGATAACAACTGAACCAACTATGATTAATGATCAAACTAAGTCTATAAGTCCTAAATACAACTTTTTAAACAGAATAGAACCAGTATTAACTGCAAATTAAGATGATGCAAAGAAACTTGAAATTTGCTTACAAAGGATCCTTAGCCACAATGGCTTGAAACAATGAACCAAAGAACCTCTAACCTATCCAAATCCAACCCAATGGACTATATATCAACCCAATTCCAGCTCTGCTACACCCATGTCCAATTCATTGCCATTTGTGCCCCGTTTTGACTTTTGTTGACCAATGTCCAATGTGGCTTAAAACTTGAGTACAAGCTTATAACAAGCTACAATAAGCTAATGTAAACCTGTTTAAGCTTAAAAATAAGCTAATGAGAGCTTGTATACAAGATTTTGAGATGGAAGTTTTCAACAGTTAACACAAAATATGAATTTGAGATAAAAAACTTTGAAACTGAAACTTAAAGTAGATTATATAGATGATTTAACTTGAGTTTGATACAAAACAACAAAACATTACAAATATTAAACTTAACTAAATCTTTTAAACTAAAAACGACATTAGTGAAAAATTAAAAACTAGTGGACTCCCCCTCTTGCTTCCTCTTGGCTTCTTTTATAATCCAAAACTCTTTTCTCTCTCCTCTGAATAGTTCCCATCTGATTTCATGGCCATTGGATGCCAAGAATTCATCTTGGCCGTTTAACTGATTTTGGCGCCAAATTTTGTTTTCAACAGTTGGAGAGGTTTGAGTGAAATGGGGGAGAGGCATTTAATGCTTTTGGAGTTTGGTGGAGGTGGGGGGAACAAGGAGTGGTTTGGGTGAGCTAGGTGGCTGCAATGGTGGGCAGACAAGGGGGAGGGAAATGGGGGAAAGGGGAGAGCGGGGTGTGTTTGTTTGACTGTTTTGACCACAGGGTCTATTAATAGAAGGAGGGTCCAAAATTCATAATGACAGGGGGTCACTTGGGGTTAAGGCAGGGTCACAATAGGTTTGATAGGGTCCAAAATAGGTTTAAAGGTTTAATATTATAGGGACCAATGTTGCAAATTCTGAAACTTCAAGGACCACTGCTGCCATTCTCTCAAAGATGTTCCAAGGACTAAAAGTGAAAAGTTTTAATAATGCAAGGACCAATCTTGACATTTTCCAATTTTCCAGGGGCCATTTTTGCCAAATTTGAAACTTGGAGGACCAATTTTGTAATTTTCTCAAACTTTTGATATTTTTCACCAAAGGACTAATTTTGACAAGTTATGATTTTAAAAGGACCTTTGGTGATTTTTCTTTTGAAATTATGTGCTCAGGGACTGTTTTTGACAACTTTTGAAACTTTGGGGGACTGAAACTGCCAATTCTGCAAACTTAGCTCAATTTTCATCTGATTTTGAACATTTTGCATCTGAAACATATAAAATGCACTTTTGAGATATTTTCAGTATTTTGATGCATTTCTGAGCATTTTTAAACGTTTTGCAGTTCAGATTTGACCAAAAATGATGAGTATTTACACACTCATCAATCCCCCACACTAAACTATTGCTAGTCCCTAGCAATCTTTTGAGAAAAACTTAATGGATTTGCATCTCTTTACCAAAAGCCATTACTTCTGGAGTAGCCAAATGTTTCAGTTCAAGCAAGAACCATGGTACACCGATAACCATCTGATTTATTGGCAAATCATAAACCATATAACGGATTTGATGTGTCTTTACCAGAAGCCGTTTGCTCTGGACTAGCCAACTCTTAGATAAATTATCCGAATTATCTTTGGTGAGCTGAATACCAATTATGGATTTTCCACTGCCTTTACCACAAGCCATAACCTTGCGGGCTAGCCAACTCTTCACTTTTTAGGACATGGTGAGTTGAGAACCATACAATTTTGGGCAAATTGCAAGCCATATAAACGGATTTGAGAAATCTTTACCAAGAGCCGTTTGCTCCTGGATTAGCCAATCCTTTTGTTTATTAGACAAGGCGAACTGATAACCAATTGAGTAAGTGCAAAACACTTACTCCAAAAAAAATTTGGCCAAAAACAGGGGAATTAGGCGGATAATTACATGATAAAATTCGTGAGAATCCCCACACTTAGAAATGAATATTGCCCTCAATATTCAAAGTACCGGCGGTTATGCCGAAACAAAGAACGTAAAAGGGAAATACTACGGCCATTATTTGAAAGATTTTTTTTTTGTTTTGATATATACACAGCATGTGGGGCAACCCCCCCCCCCCCACACTAGGGTGGTAGAAAGATAGAAAGAAGTCAGAAATATGGGTTAAAACCCATATGGTGTGTGCTACTGTTTTTGGTTACCGAGTCGCTAGCTTGACTCGATCCCCGCATTCATTGGTTCATGGGGAAAGTTTGTAAGTCCGGGACAACCATGGATGGGATGTCCTCTCCAAAGTAATGCTTCACTCGATGACCATTCACTTTAAAATTAGGACCATCGGGTTGAGATAACTCAATGGTACCATAAGGATAAACCTTAGCGATAGTAAATGGACCAGACCAGCGGGATTTTAATTTTCCCGAGAAAATCTTCAATCTTGAGTTGAAAAGAAGGACTCGATCACCGACGTTGAAAACGCGGTTTTTGATTTTTGAGTCATGAATCTTCTTTGTCTTTTGTTTATAGATCAAAGAGTTCTCGTAGGCTTGATCACGGAGTTCATTTAATTCATTCATTTGAACTTTCCGATGATCACCAGCTGTCTGAATATCAAAGTTAGCATGCTTCAAGGCCCAGTATGCCTTGTGCTCGAGCTCAACCGGTAGATGACATGCCTTCCCGTACACAAGCTTGTATGGAGTGCACCCGATGGGTGTTTTATAAGCTGTACGGAAGGCCCAGAGTGCGTCATCTAGCTTATCCGACCAAGAGGCACGGTTTTCGCCGACCGTCCTCTCCAGAATTCTTTTTATCCCCCGGTTAGAAACTTCCACTTGCCCACTTGTTTGGGGGTGGTACGCAGTAGATAGACGGTGAGTTACACCATACTTTTGCATGACTCTTTCAAACTGGTCATTGCAGAAATGCGTACCACGATCACTGATTATGGCTCGTGGAGTTCCAAACCTAGCAAATAGAGATTTCAAGAATTTCACAACAACTCGGGCATCGTTGGTGGGTAAAGCCTTAGCTTCAACCCATTTTGACAAGTAGTCAACGGCCACGAGTATGTACTTATTACTGCGAGAAGAAGGAAATGGCCCCATAAAGTCAATGCCCCATATGTCAAAAATCTCACACACTTGAATGGCGTTTTGCGGCATTTCATTCCTTTGTGAGATATTCCCGTGACGTTGACAAGCGTCACAGGTTTTGACAAATTCATGGGCATCCTTGTAAATCGTGGGCCAATAGAATCCGGAATCAAACACCTTCTTGGCGGTGTAGTTGGGGCTATGATGTCCCCCAGTAGGTCCAGAATGGCAAGCCTTGAGAATGTCAATGGCTTCCTGACCATACACACATCGCCGGATGACTTGATCCGCGCAAATTTTAAACAAGTAGGGGTCGTCCCAGGAGTAATGTTTCACATCTTTAAAGAATTTATTTTTCTGTTGGGACGACATCCCTTTCACCATAAAGTTACCCGCATGGTAATTTGCAAAGTCAGCAAACCATGGGGTAGAAGAATCTCCACGAAAAGAAACCACATTGAGTGTTTCGATAGGAAATGTTTAGTTTATTTCCTTTTTCTCAAACACATTCTGGTGAGGGTTTTCTAGACGGGGCAGATGATCAGCAGCCAGGTTCTCTCTCCTTTTTATCACGAATAATGATATCAAATTCTTGTAGGAGGAGAACCCAACCGAGCAATCTCGGCTTTGCATCTTGTTTTGCAAAGAGATATTTGAGAGCCGAGTGATCCGTATACACCACGCATTTGGTCAAGATAAGGTATGGCCGAAACTTTTCAAACGCATACACCACAGCTAATAATTCTTTTTCTGTAGTGGTGTAATGGGTTTGAGCTTCAGTCATAGTTTTGCTTGCGTAGTGGATTGGCTGAAAATGCTTGGTTTTGCGTTGCCCCAAGACTGCACCGATAGCAAAATCGCTTGCATCGCACATGAGCTCGAAGGGTAAATCCCAGTCGGGGGCAACTAGAATGGGTGCTTCCGTAAGCTTTTTCTTTAATGTTTCAAAAGCTTCGATGCACTCAGGAGAGAAGATAAAAGGAGCATCTTTTTCGAGAAGATGGGTCATAGGCCGAGCGATTTTAGAGAAATCTTGAATGAATCTTCGATAAAACCCGGCATGACCTAGAAAACTCCTAATACCTTTGACGGTAGTAGGATGAGGTAATTTAGCAATAACATCAACTTTTGCTCTATCTACCTCAATCCCATTCTTGGAAATCTTATGGCCAAGGACTATGCCTTCTTTGACCATAAAGTGGCTCTTCTCCCAATTTAGACATAGATTGGTGTCTTCACACCGTTTTAGCATTTTGTCTAAATGGGAGAGACATGTCTGAAATGAGTCCCCAATGACCGAGAAGTCATCCATAAACACCTCCATAGTTTCCCCGATCATGTCGTGGAAAATTGCCATCATACATCTTTGGAACGTGCCAGGAGCGTTACATAGGCCAAAAGGCATACGTCTGTAGGCAAATGTTCCGTATGGGCAGGTGAATGTGGTTTTTTCTTGATCCAGCGGATCAATGGGGATCTGAAAGTAACCCGAGAAACCATCAAGGAAACAATAGTACTCGTTCCCTGCTAATCTCTCAAGCATCTGGTCCATGAAGGGTAGAGGAAAATGGTCTTTACGGGTGGCTTCGTTTAACTTGCGATAGTCAATACACACACGCCATCCCGTAACCAATCGAGTCGGAATTAACTCGTTTTCTTCATTCGTGAAAACAGTAATGCCACCCTTTTTTGGAACGCAATGAATGGGGCTAACCCAAGGACTATCAGAGATCGGGTAAATCAGACCGGCATCAAGAAGTTTGAGAACCTCTTGTTTGATAACCTCGTGAATCTTAGGATTCACCCTTCTCTGATGTTGGACTGCTGGTTTGAAGTCATCCTCCATTAAGATTTTGTGAGTACAAAACTCAGGGTTGATACCCTTAATATCGGAGAGTTTCCAAGCAATTGCTTGCTTGTGTGACTTCAAGACCTTTATGAGAGCAGTTTTCTCCTCCTCAGTTAAGTCTTTAGCAATTATGACGGGTAATTTATCATCACCCTCCAAGAATGCATACTCTAGATGAGGAGGTAGGTCCTTAAGTTCAATCTCGGGAAATTCATCAGTAGAAGTTTGTATTGATTTGATTTCCTCAGTTGTGATCTCTTTCGGAGGGAGTGAAGGTAATGGATCTTCATTAAGCAATTGCTCAAGATAAAGAATATCCCCCTCCGAATCATACACACCATCAATTCCAGGCGGAATCGATTCATCAGTAGCAAGAAATTCATCGATCTCTTCCAGGAGGAAATCACCTCCCTCAAACGGAGTGAGAGAGGGGGAAGAGTCGGCAATGATAGGTTGAGAAGATGTGGTGGAATCCCCACCCACAGAATTATGAAGATAACCAAGAAACTCTTGAGAGTACTCCTCTGAAGCAATATCAATTAAATCGACTCGATTAACTGATTCAGTATCATAATTTGAGGAGTACCTCGAAGTTTGATCGAGGTTAAAGGTAACAGCTTCATTACCCACACGTAAAGTGATTTCTTGCTCAAATACATCAATAAGAGCACGGCCTGTTCTCAGGAATCCCCGTCCAACAATGAGAGGAACCCGATGATCGGCATCGAAATCAACAACCACAAAATCAGCTGGAAAATGGAACTTTCCTACTTTCACGAATACATCCTCGGCAATGCCAAGAGGACGCGATATAGAACGATCTGCAAGCTCAAGAGTCATGCAGGTAGGAATAAGTTCCGTAAGAGACAGTTTCTTCCACACTGAATACGGCATCAGATTGATGCTTGCACCAAGATCGGCGAGGGCAAAGCATTCAATCATCCCAGGAAAAACACAAGGAAGAAGAAATTTTCCGGGATCTCCTAGCTTCTCGGGAAGCTTCTTTAACAAGACTGCTGAGCAATTTTCATTCAAAGGAGTCTTAGCCATTTCAAACAGCTTTTCCTTATTGCTCAACATGTGTTTTAGAGTCGATGCAAACTTGGGCATCAACATGATGGCATCCGCGAAGCTTATGTCAAAATGAAGTTCTTGGAAAATTTGAAAGAATTTTTCCATTTGATGACTAGCTTTCTCGCGGAGCTTTTGCTCATGTAAACGTGAGGGGTAAGGAATAGAAGTTTTGGATTTAGGGCTACCAACTGGAGGTTCAAAAACAACTCCAGGATCGGTCTTGGGTTTCGGGACAACCTGAGGATGGACATTGCTGGTACTTCCGTTATTAGTAGGAAGTTCCTTGTCCTTTGTCGCCTCAGGTTCACTTTCCACTACCTTCGGGAGAGAAGAAGAAGAGGTAGCAGGAATAGCGGGTCCATCATAAGAAGCACCACTTCTGGTTGTGATCGCCTTTGCATCGCCCCTCGGATTAGCGATCGTGTTGCTAGGTAGAGTACCTGAGCCCGAGGGTCGATCATTTAAAGACTTCTTAATGTCAGCAATCTGGCTGACCAACAACCGATTCATTTCTTCTTGGGATTTCATGAATTGTTTCAACAACTCATCAGATGATGGTCCAGTTGGAACAATGGCTTGATTTTGCACAGGAAAATTCTGGCCTCTATTGTTTGGATTAGGGCCTTGATTCTGAAAATTTCCTTGATTGTTGGCATGAAAATACCCTGGGTTGAAATTTCCCTGACCTGGGTTTCTATTGAAATTTCCTTGATGTTGGAAATTTTGATTCTGATTTTGAAAACCGTTGTTTGGACTGAAATTACCTTGGTTTTGAAAACCTTGGTTTGGTCTATTTTGATTTTGACTACGGTTTTGATTGAAACCGGGAGGTCCAGGGTAGTGGTTAGGACGGTGGTTCGGGTCTATAGGAGCACGATATTGGTTGCCTCCTTGATTAGAAAACCCGCCCACAGCATTGGCTTCAAAAGGGTTACCATCGGTGGCCATACAATTGTAATAAGCATGGGGGCCACCACAAGTAACACAGACTTCCACTTTTTTAACTTCAGCAGGAGGTGAAGTTTGTGGAAAAGAGACTTTCTTTTGGTTGGAGAGAACCAAAGCTTGGATAGCTTCCATGAGTTTGTCAATCTTAGCATCGGTGCTAGATTGACTCACGGGCGATGAAGTAGAAGGACCAACACTGACTTGGGAAACAACCGGCTTGCTTCGTGCAGTGCGGACTTTAGACTTGTTTTCAATGATCGCTAAAGCTTCTTTGACAGTTTTGCTTAGGAAATTTCCTCCCGCGGAGGAATTGAGAGAATCTTGATCAGATTGACTCACTCCATTGTAGAAAGTATCGAGTTGCATCAACTCGGAGAAACCGCGGTGAGGACATTTGCGAAGCAATTCCTTGAAACGATCCCACGATTCACTGAAGGGTTCATCAAACTTTTGAGTGAACTTGATGATTTCATTTTTAAGACTCGTGGTTTTGGAAGGTGGATAAAATTCATTCACAAATTTCTTCACCAGATCTTCCCATGTCTCAATAGACTGAGGGGGTTGTTTTTCAAGCCAAATCCGGGCTTGCCCCTCAAGAGAAAATGGGAACAGAAGAAGCTTAACAGCATCAGTAGGGACATTCTTATACTTGATGGTAGATGCAATCTTGTTAAACCATCGAATATGAGCATGAGGATCATCCCGCTCAAAACCGTAGAATTGATTTGAGGTTACAAGATTCAGTAACCCGGTTTTGAGTTCAAAATTTTCAGCCACAATGGCTGGTACAACAATAGCATCTCCATACCCGTCGATGGGTGCCTGGAGAAGCTCACACATAGGTCGTTCTCCCGCCATGGTAACGGAAGTAGTGTGAGCAGTCCGGATCTCAGATCCGACTGATGGAGCAGAAAGTCTACGGACACGCCTTCTTGGAATCTTGACAAGCTCACGAAATGGGCTCACAGATCTAGAAGAGCGAGTGCGCATACACAAGAGTTAACTCTAAGAGACCTCAGAGTTAAGGAGAGAAATGGGAATTATGAAGACGTTTTATAAAATTGGGGTGAGAAGAATCTTTATGGGTTTTCTGGTTCTGACAAGTATATATCACAACAAAATCAATTAACACAAAATCGAGGCAAAACAACAGTGAACTTAACCAATAATCACAATATGAATGGCTTCTTTGAAAAAGGTACACCAATCACAAGGACACAAAGGCAAGTTTTAAATCTTTAGTTCGGGAACTTATTATGGTCGCACCCCCAGTTAGGTAGTGCACTGCCTTGGTTTGCGGTGGTAATCTTTTAAGTTATTATTATTAAGAAAACGACAAATCTTTTTGTATTTTTATTTTTGATACATATATAGAAACAAAAGAAAAATATTTTTGTGTTTTATACGTTTTTTGCTGTTTTTGGGTTTTTGGATTTTTTTTTTATAAGAAAATATGGATATATATATATATAGATAGATGGATGATATGAACAAAGAGTGAGTATTCAAACTACTAATCTGCTAAACGGAAGATAGATCAGCACAGCTCCCCGGCAGCGGCGCCAAAAATTTGATGCGTGCTGAACCGTCAAGTTTTCTCACGCAAGCTGACCACTTGTGAATGGCCAACTGTAAGAAACTTAAAACAGCTTAAGCACGAATGCAATGAAGATCTGAGGAGTATAGGGTCTCCCCGGGTCGTTATGTCCCAGCGAGCTATGCAATGGATTATCAAACGTAAAGTGATCGAGAAATTTGAACAGAAAAGGGATTATGATAGTGATTATAACTACAGACAAGCCAACAAAGTACAACGGCTTAAATTCAAATTAAAGAAAATTAAAAAGATAAAAAATATTAAATAAACGCTATCACTATTTGAAAAATGATGTTTTTGTTTTTATGTTTTTAGAAAACTGAATTAAAAACTACGTAACGTACAAAAGAAAAAGTGAAACTTAATCAATATTAACCCTAAAAATATGAAAATGGTATTTTTACAAACCTAATGATAAAAGAAAATATTTAGAAAAAGAAAATTATTTTTATAACTATTAAATTAATTATTATTAATTAAAAACTATTTTTAACTATTAAATAATAACCTAAAATACAAGAAAATATGAAACAAAGCTAGAAAAATAAAATTTTGACTTAGAAAAACCTAAAATAACAAAATAGAATTTTCAAAACTATTTTTGTATTTTTTTGATTATTTTTGTATTTTCTAGGAATTAAAAACTATTTAAAACTACTTAAATTATTTAAAAATGCAAATTTAACTAAGAAAAACCTAGAAAATTTTTTTTTTGATTTTTTATATTTATCTTAACTTAATAAAAATGAAAAATTATTTTTTTGAAGCTTTTCTGGATTTTTGTATTAAAGGCTAATAAAAAGGCTTAAAAACTAATTTAAATTAAGAAAAATAGCAAATCAACTTAGAAAAATCTGAAAATTTCAGGGAAACTCTAAAATTATATAAGAAAGCTAGGAAAAATGGAAAAACAAGTGCTTATGTGTAAGAATATGGAACTGCTAAGCCAAGTGCTTATAAATAAGCACTTGAATAAGCTAAATGAACACCAACAAGCACCAACTGTTAACAGAAGGTATAAACTACTAAGAATGACCAAATGCAACAATTAACAACAGGCCTTAACCTCTATTTAGCTGAATTCACAGATTTGATGTATTTGAGTTCAATGCTAATAACAGGTTCTGTGGGGTGACTTCTGACACAAGCACAAGCCACAATTTAAGCTAAAACTGAAAAACACAAATTGGAACTTAATGAAGACCTGGGTGAGACCTTACACACCAAAACTCAGACCTTGGGAAGCTCTTATGAGCCCTGTGCAAGTGGTTGCACAAACTGAGAAACACTCAGTTAATGCTGAGCTTTGAGCAGGGCAACTAGTACTAAAAAGAGAAGCTTGTTTGGAGCTTTTAAGTAAATTGTAAAATTCTACTAAAATGGTAATAAGGATAAAGACCAGTTGAAGTTTTTAGAATGCCAAGTTTCACTGAAAATGGCTCAAAAATGAAGCCATGAAAAATCCCTATCAGTTGGCTCAAAACATGATTTTCATATTTTGACTTTTGAACAAAAACTGAAATGTTGACTTTGTTGAGATTTGGACACAATTTAAGCACTGATTATGAAGTGTTATGATGTAATGACACTAATGCAAGCAATGTTTAAGACTTCTAAACACAAAACAAGGATTTGCAACTCCACAATCACAACAGATAAGCAGTGAGACAGATTTCAATGAGATTTTGACTTTTTGAACTAGCAGGCATCAAACCAAGATTCAAATGAACACAAATATGCTTAACAATCATGAACCAATAGATTCTAACCCCTGAATAAGCCTAACAGACAGATAGATCAGCAGAACCAAACACCCCTTAATGCAACTGTCTTGAAAATTAAATGAGATAACAACTGAACCAACTATGATTAATGATCAAACTAAGTCTATAAGTCCTAAATACAACTTTTTAAACAGAATAGAACCAGTATTAACTGCAAATTAAGATGATGCAAAGAAACTTGAAATTTGCTTACAAAGGATCCTTAGCCACAATGGCTTGAAACAATGAACCAAAGAACCTCTAACCTATCCAAATCCAACCCAATGGACTATATATCAACCCAATTCCAGCTCTGCTACACCCATGTCCAATTCATTGCCATTTGTGCCCCGTTTTGACTTTTGTTGACCAATGTCCAATGTGGCTTAAAACTTGAGTACAAGCTTATAACAAGCTACAATAAGCTAATGTAAACCTGTTTAAGCTTAAAAATAAGCTAATGAGAGCTTGTATACAAGATTTTGAGATGGAAGTTTTCAACAGTTAACACAAAATATGAATTTGAGATAAAAAACTTTGAAACTGAAACTTAAAGTAGATTATATAGATGATTTAACTTGAGTTTGATACAAAACAACAAAACATTACAAATATTAAACTTAACTAGATCTTTTAAACTAAAAACGACATTAGTGAAAAATTAAAAACTAGTGGACTCCCCCTCTTGCTTCCTCTTGGCTTCTTTTATAATCCAAAACTCTTTTCTCTCTCCTCTGAATAGTTCCCATCTGATTTCATGGCCATTGGATGCCAAGAATTCATCTTGGCCGTTTAACTGATTTTGGCGCCAAATTTTGTTTTCAACAGTTGGAGAGGTTTGAGTGAAATAGGGGAGAGGCATTTAATGCTTTTGGAGTTTGGTGGAGGTGGGGGGAACAAGGAGTGGTTTGGGTGAGCTAGGTGGCTGCAATGGTGGGCAGACAAGGGGGAGGGAAATGGGGGAAAGGGGAGAGCGGGGTGTGTTTGTTTGACTGTTTTGACCACAGGGTCTATTAATAGAAGGAGGGTCCAAAATTCATAATGACAGGGGGTCACTTGGGGTTAAGGCAGGGTCACAATAGGTTTGATAGGGTCCAAAATAGGTTTAAAGGTTTAATATTATAGGGACCAATGTTGCAAATTCTGAAACTTCAAGGACCACTGCTGCCATTCTCTCAAAGATGTTCCAAGGACTAAAAGTGAAAAGTTTTAATAATGCAAGGACCAATCTTGACATTTTCCAATTTTCCAGGGGCCATTTTTGCCAAATTTGAAACTTGGAGGACCAATTTTGTAATTTTCTCAAACTTTTGATATTTTTCACCAAAGGACTAATTTTGACAAGTTATGATTTTAAAAGGACCTTTGGTGATTTTTCTTTTGAAATTATGTGCTCAGGGACTGTTTTTTACAACTTTTGAAACTTTGGGGACGAAACGCCAATTCTGCAAACTTAGCTCAATTTTCATCTGATTTTGAACATTTTGCATCTGAAATATATAAAATGCACTTTTGAGATATTTTCAGTATTTTGATGCATTTCTGAGCATTTTTAAACGTTTTGCAGTTCAGATTTGACCAAAAATGATGAGTATTTACACACTCATCAAGCGTATTATAGTATGGAATCGTATCGGTTAGATTTCATTCGTAAGCACCAAGATGATATCAGAAATGATTACCTTGCAGGAGTATATGATGCTATTGCGCGTGGTGATTGGAGCGGTTCGCAGGTTGGGATGCGTACTATTTTTCCAGCGTCATTTGTCGGAGGCCCACGCTATATGTACAGCCATTACCTAGATGCATTGGCTATATGTCGAGTGCATGGTAATCCGTCTTTCTTTATTACATTTACGTGTAATGTAAAGTGGCCCGAGATATTGGATTTTATGGACGAGTTTCACGATGTCAGTGTCGCTGACAGGCCTGACATAGTAGACCGCGTGTTCGAGCAGAAAATACATCAGATCATTGCGTTTCTTCGTGATTCCAGACCTTTCGGACCAGTTGCTGCAGGTTAGCATTTACTTATGCGTCCGTGTTTTTAGCTATGCACTAATTGGTTTATACTATGCTAACTCTTTAACTGTTCTGCGCAGTTCTATACACCGTCGAATTTCAGAAAAGGGGTTTGCCACATTGCCATCTGTTGTTGTGGATAGAAGAGTGTTCAAGGGTTCAGACTAACGCAGATATTGATCGTTACGTGAGCGCAGAGTTGCCTCATAGGGAGTCTGACTCGGAAGGATAATGTATTGTTGCAGAATTGATGATGCATGGGCCATGTGGTTTGGCCAATATGTCTGCAGTCTGTATGAAAGGTGGTGATACGTGTGCGAAGGGGTTTCCTAAACCTTACTGCAATGCCACGTCCATAGATAATAAAGGCTACGTGCACTATCGCCTGCGTTTTACTGATGCTGTTACAGTTAGGCAGAATGTTCGCCTAGACAATGGTTACGTAGTTCCATACAACATGTCACTTCTCAGAAGGTTCTATGCGCACATCAATGTGGAGTATTGCGAATGGACAATGTTGATTAAGTACTTATTAAAGTATATTTCTAAGGGTACGGACAGGATAGTGACACAAATAGCAAGGAACGCCGGGGATACGGCTTCGACAAGCACAGCTCCTGCCGTTACGGTAGATGAGATAAAAAATTATTTGGATGCCCGATACATTGGGCCTCACGAAGCATGCTGGCGCATATTTGGTTTTGACATTCATCATAGAGATCCCCCGGTACAGATACTAGCTGTTCACTTGGAAAATATGCAGCGTGTGTTGTTTAGAACCTCTGAGTCATTGGAGTCTGTTGTTGATAACCCGAGCAACAAAAAGACTACACTGACACAGTGGCTGGACTTTAATGCATTCTCTACTCTTGGGCGCCATTTAACGTACCTGCAATTTCCCTCTGAGTTTGTTTGGAACAGACGCTAAGTACGGTCACCGAGATGTAACCTTAACAAGCCCTCTATCGGCCGCCTGTCCTATGTCCATCCAAGTGCAGGCGATTTGTTTTATCAAAGACTTTTGTTGTGTCACCAGAAAGGATGCACCTCCTTTCCGGGATACGCAGTCGACAACCACGTTTACCCAACCAACAGAGCCGCATTCGAGGCCATGGGTTTACTTGCGGGGGATGGGGAATGGTCACTCGCTTTGGTAGAAGCATATCTGCTGGCATCGGCAGCCGAACTCAGGCAACTTTTCTGTCAGATTCTTATATTTTGCGACGTTGCGAGCCCGCTTTCTCTCTGGAATAAGCACTGGCGCCTTATGAGTGACGACATTCCAAGGATACTTTCACTGCTCTGGCGTATTCCCGAAGTTAATCTGAATGACGAAGAGCTGCAAGGCGGGATTCTGTATGAGCTGGAAGGTATTCTGAGTTTCTATGGAAAATCTGTAACAGACTTTGATTTGCGCTTGCCACCACCTGAGTTGATGACTATTCTAAGTAATAGAACAGTAATGGAGGAGAGAAACTATAATCCGGAGACCATGGCCCGGAAAAGAGACTTCCTGGTGCCAAAACTGAATGCTCAGTAGTGGGCCCTTATTGATACTGTCATTGACGCTGTCGAAAACAACAGACAAGAGCTAATATTTGTCTATGGGCACGGGGGAACAGGCAAGACTTTCGTGTGGAAAAGCATAATCTATACACTTAGAGCGCAGCGGAAAATTGTTCTTGCAGTGGCGTCGTCTGGTATCGCGTCACTTCTATTGCCAGGGGGTCGTACTGCACACTCAAGATTTAAGCTTCCGCTCGATCTTACAAACGAGTCTATGTGCACTGTCAAAAACCACACTCAATTGGCTGATCTGCTCATCCAGACTGACGTCGTTATCTGGGACGAGGCGCCCATGAGCGACCGTAGGTGTTTCGAAACTCTTGACAGGACTTTTCGCGATATCTTAGACGCTCCATCTCAGGTTTTTGGCTGGAAATCTGTTATTCTGGGCGGCGACTTTAGGCAGACTCTACCGGTAAAGAAAAAGGCCACGAAACAGGAGATCATATCTTCTTGCATAACGCAATCTTATCTGTGGAGGTATTTCAGGGTCCATTCATTGGCAGAAAACATGCGGCTGTCCAGCCCATCTGCATCTGCAGAAGAAACTCACAATATTAGACTCTTTTCTGAGTGGCTGCTTGATGTGGGTAACGGAACCATTGGGCAACCTGACAATACAGATCCGGATAATGCTTCGTGGATACTCATACCTGACATGTATCGTATTCCTAACACCGAAAATGCAAGACATGAGCTTATACGTTTCATATACGATGACAGTATATTGCAGGCACCCACGCCTGAGTTGTTACAGCAACGAGCTATAATTTGTCCCAAGAATGAGACAGCTGACTCAATCAATGCAGACGTTCTACGAATGTTATCTGGTGTCGCCCATACTTACGCAAGTAACGACGAAGCTGTACCTCGGAACAACGACGGTGGAGCGACGGAACTGTTGTACCCTGTGGAATACTTAAACACGTTATCATTTTCTGGTATACCGCCACATAATCTTGAACTCAAAATAGGCGCGCCAGTTATGCTGCTAAGGAATTTGAACTTAGCGGGGGGCTTATGTAATGGTACGCGTATGATTGTGACACAGATGCTTGCGAAGGTTATAGAAACAAGAATTGTTACCGGCACGAGAATGTCACAGAAAGTTTTTATTCCTCGGATAATGTTGTTCAATAGAGAAGAGCAACTACCATTCATATTCAAGAGAAAACAGTTTCCGGTTAAAATTTGCTACGCAATGACCATCAACAAGAGCCAAGGCCAATCTCTAAATAGAATAGGCGTCTATTTGCCCGAACCGATATTTGGTCACGGGCAGTTGTACGTAGCGTTGTCACGGGCCACCTCCCCTGATGGGCTAAGGATACTTGCCACTGATCAGCCAGACAAACCAACCAACGCAACAAAGAATATCGTGTACAGGGATTTTTTAGAAACCATTGTCAGAAACGAGGTTCTATTCATAACAACCTCCGATACTGTTGTGTCTTTTGTTACTGACACCATACATCATCATAGTTTAGGGACACGTATACCTGCCACTTTCTTTTTTTTTTTCTGTTACATGTACCTGTTAAAAACTCATAGCATATTTGCTTAGCTTTATCGAATTGTTACTTTGCCAGATATACATGCACATGCTTTGTAGGTTGCTAATAATAGCCAACTAAATCTGCTTGCATAGAGCAGCCCATACCTAGACGTGACCACTATAGTTTCCTCAATGTCCACATGCTATAGTTGCTTTCTTTTTTCATAGCTATATGCGCAGATCTGTACAAAAGGAAATATGCACCACTATTATTAGCGGTTCAGCGACGCTCGCTTTCACATACTGTGTCAGCGCATTTATCTGCGTTCCTAGGATGACAGCTCAGGTTCCTGTTACCTGTTCCCTTGATTGCCGACGGCGGCAACTGTATATCTATTCGTGTGTCATGCGAATACATTTTGCGTGTTAAGGTAAATGTATGCCATATGGCTCCTTAGCAGCTGTCAGAAGTTTTCGTTTGTTGTTTTTTTTTTTCAATTTTGTCACCAGTTCTTTTGTCTTGGACATATCTCAGACGATTGATAAAACTAACGGCTGTTTTTTGTAATTTGCACGCAGGGAAATGTCAACCACCCATGATTTGGTTGCCGCAGCAAAATCTGCAGGTAAAAAACCTGTTGCAGATCTGCAGGTGGTGTCCGTCCGAAATATCAAGCCATCAGACATAGGAAAAGCAATTCGTGTCAAGGTGTATCGGAAATGGACTGTCATTTCTGCTCGCGGTGCAAGGCCAGCAGTCCTGACTTTTATTTTGCTTGATCAAACGGTAACATGTCCAAACTATTTCTCTTTTACTAATACAAGCCTGCATTAAAGAAACATGCTTAACCAACTCCATAAACTGTTACCTAGGGAGGTGCTATACAAGCAAATGTCGAGCCAAGGGAACGAATTCGTTTCGAGAGTGCCCTTGAAATGGGCCGCGCTTACACCATTACCGGGTTTGGTTTGCTGGACACGAAGAAATGGATGCAAACTCTGCCAAACAATTTTATACTTATGCTGGGAAAATTGACTGATGTGAACTTATTCTCCGAAGAAAGCTTCCCTGCCCATTACTTTAACTTTGCATCGTATGATGAACTGCCTTTGCGTGCCGACAGAAACGACGTCATACTCACAGGTATAAAAACTTGCATTCATCAATTCGTAGCACCTGACTTTCCTAAAAACTTGCTTCTTTCCTGTAGATTACATCGGATGTGTCCTCCATGTAGGCGACTTGCGCCAGCCAGAGGTTGGCAACCAAAAACCTGTCATATGGAGAGACATCATTCTCAGAAACCTAGAGTGATCTACAAATGCTCACTTTCTTTCCATCGACTTTGAGTTAACCATCGACTAACATTTTTCCTTTTGCGCAGGGGAAATACTGTTCGCTTCACTCTTTGGAACGAAAAGGCAAGAGACTTTGATACTGATCTTTATGAGAAAGAACCAAAACCAACCGTCATGGCAGTCAGCTCCTGCTCGGTGAAGACATACGGAGGTAATTTCACCGTAAACTATATACCATTAGCCTGTTGAAAGAGAATCTTTGTAATTAGTATGCCACCATATGCAGGCCTACAATTATCGAGTACCGTGGCGACTTACTATTATCTAAACCCGGCCATTCCTGAAACCGAATACATACTCAGCATGTAAACCACAATTCCTTCGCTGTTTTTTTCATCTAGGGCTACTGATTAATATACTCGATGCATATTGTTTAGGATTTGCAGCCTGTCACGGTATGCTTTCCAATCTGTTCATCTAACATGGTTTTTGTTTTCAAGGTACGGTGAGTTATTGGCGCCGCCAGTTATACAAAATATTCGAACACAGCGCTACGATGACATCGACCAAGAAAAATCAAGAAACAGAACAACGATAGATGAGCTTCTCCGAGAAGACCCGCGCAATCAAACGGTACTATTCTTGCTTTATCCAAAAAAATAAAGACATCAATACAAAGCCTGCTACATTATCGATTGTTTCATCATAATGTCAGGTTTACGGTCATCGCTACTGTTACATATGTCGCCACCGGCCGGGCCTGGTATTTTCGCCGGTGCAAGGACTACCGCCATAAAATATTTGAAGACCGCCTCCACGGCCACTGTAAACAGCCAGATCCTAACGAGCCAAAAGATTACAGGTACATGCTTTTTTTTGTCAACGTAACAGTGCTACTACTGGCAAGCACCATCACACATGCACTCCAGTATTTTGCCCTGCTAACGTCGCGCCTGCTGTTTTACAGCTACTGCTTCAGGATAGCTATCGCTGATGCAACCGGTGCTTTGATGCTTACGTGCTTTAGTAACGAAGCGCACTCTATCGTGACCGAGTGCAACAAAGTGGTAACAGAAGAAGGCTACACCGATCCGTATACATTACCGCCGGCACTTACTGCACTGGAAGGAATGACTCATTTGTTTCAACTACACTTCGCACCAGAATCAACCAAGGAAAATCCGGTGTACATACTTGACACGGTGATGGAAAGTGGAGATCACTTGCTACCTGCACCTGACAATAGCCTGCCCATACATGAAACAGATTTGCAGGTATCAAATGAAACCCTTTATCAGACCGGCCCCGAAAACGAGACCGAAAAAGGCAGCGGAACAGGTATCTTAACAGAGACACAGCCGGCTACACCTTCTTCAGCGAATATATTGCCAGCCGCCAGCACATCTATCAGAGAAGCCACCGGTGAAATACTTGAAACGGCACCCGCGGCTACACCTCCTTTTGCTCAGGACCTGCAGCTACCGCCTACGGAGACAGGAACTGTCACTTCTCAACTGGAACAGACAACTGACAAGGCACCGGTCACGAGAACGTCTATTCGCAGGCAGCTGCTAAAAGACGAGGCAGTTGAACAGCCACCCGTTGCAGCAAAAAAAACTAAACAAGAATGATGTTGCCACTGTATTGTTAACTGCTACAACTTAGTAGTACCAGCAACTGTTTTCCTACGGCTAAGAAACCTGTATAGGCTACCGTCGGCCACAAGTCGCGATAGTCATCTCTTTTATGTGTAAGAAACAACCAATAGCACTGTCACCATGCAGTGCAATTCTGCTAATGTAGGATGTAAATTAATGTACATTCTGTGTAATCACATTACTTCTAGAAATATATTTCATAATCTCAAACTGTTATGTACATTCTATATGACATGTACATTATTGGCCCATTTCATAGACAAAATCACAGATACATACAGGCTTCCGTTCTTTACAAGCGCAACATTTAGTTCGAGAACATTACTATCTATTGTGCCGAAATTACAATATGACAAAAGTACTTTTATCAGCAACAAATCCAAAACCAATGACAAAATTTTCGCAATTATAAATGTCATGTGAATAAGCATTCGTCTAATATACAAACGAGTAATGGTGCCGCAATCATAGGCCAACCTTAAACCGCCAAACGCGGCGACAAACCATGTGTAATACTCAACACAAATCAGTCCCCATCATGTCTAACACACGAGATTCAAACGAAACAAATAACCACGGCAACAATTTACGCATACATAAAAACCAACATTTATATTAACATACTACATGTACAAAGACTGAAAGTACATAAACACTAACATCCAACAACTACAATTACATACCTGATCCACAACCTATACCAGCAAACCTACCAACCACATATTTTATTCTAGATAACCAACTAACACAAGCAACTACATCAACATGCCCAGCTTTTTCCTAACCCAAAAGCTAAAAAACCCATCGACATCTAATCACTGAGATCATCACTGAAATCCATGACAGTGATGTGCCTCTGCTTCTCTTCCATAGCCTCCCTAGCCTCCGCCAAAACATTGACCAAGTTGTCAAGCCTCTCGCGCTCCCTTTCGACAGTTTCATTGATGCAATCAATGATGTCATTAGCAACATCGTGAGATGCACCCAAAGATTCAACCTCCAGCACATATTCCTCCTCCTTCTCGATCTTCCTACGCAAATCGTTGGACTCCTCTCCAAGCTTTTGAATAAAGCCTTCTTCTTCAGTCATTTGTTGCGTAAAAAAAACATGAAACATTTTTGGATCTCATCAGATCCGGACTGCTGCTTGAGCTTATTCAAGTTTGGAGTATGGGCCATGGCTTACTAGCAGTGGTGATGTGTGAAACGAGCGGCTAATGATAGATGTGAAACCTACAAAACCTAAGCTGCTATTTATAAACACTTACAAAACCCTAATCCTTGAACTAAACTGCTACAGTGGTGAGCAGTAACCATAGAATTAAACATGGACAGAGTTAGCCTACATTTCCCATGCATAAATATTCTCAAAGATTATGTGCCTTCTATTTACGTAAACACCAACACATTAAAATAATAGCTTTTAGAAATAACATGTGTCAACTATCTTTAAACATGTCCCTATTACAAAATAACACTTATTAATTTTCGTTGTTTACATAAAACCAAAACCAGTACTTCGTTTTGACGCTCATCCAAAGCATTAAATTTTTCAAAATAAATATCAAAAAAACACAAACAAAAACAAGTATAACGCTAAATATAAAATGCCCCGCCGCACGCGGCGGGCATCGTAGCCTTCCTTGTTGTACTAAAACGGTCAATGTTCAATTGATGGTAGATCACATGGCAAGCCCAAAGGTGTGGTGATGCTGTTGGCTATTTTGTTGTCAATTGGACTACACGAATGTCAAGGCCCACAAAATGTTGCATATTGGCTGTTTAAGCATGACATGTACAGATGTACTACATTACATTCATGTATCTTCTTTAAGCGTGACATGTATTTATGTTTGTGTTACCTTATTAACCGTGTTTTGAGCTTATTTAACACGTGAGCTCATTTTTTTTGGCTTGTGGGCTTATTAATTTGAGTTTATTATTTATATAAAGTCATAAGTTTAACTTGAAAGCTTGTGAGCTTCTCAAAGCTTACCTAAGCTTAATAAACTAAAACAAACACCGTCAAAAGCAGCTGGGACAATATCAGGAAATAAAATGATCAGCTGCACTTAAAATTAAATTATATAATACTATAAACACATTATGCAAAAAGAGACCGTATGCATTTAAGAAAAATCAAGCTTTTTTTAAAAACAAAAATTAACACTACGTCATAAAACTTTATGGATATCCCATAACCCATCTTGATTGGTGATGTAAAGCTATAATGTAATTTGAAACTAGCTAAAGTCGAATCTAGTTTTTATAAAAACCTGAAGCTTATGAAACCGAAGTTAAATCTTTCACTTTCGGATGCTAATAGCTAATACTACTAAATAATGAGATAATTAGATCTTACTATATCAAAGACTAAGCGCCTGTTTGTTTAGTTTTTATATTAAGTCATGTTAAATTAAAGTGTCTGTCTGGATATATGATGTCTGTTTGTAGATGAACAAATGGTTGTTTGTTTTGTGTGCTGAATAAAATGTCTGAATTAAAAAAATTATTATTATAACCTTTTATTTGAAATAAGTGTTGATTAGATGTTAAGAAGTAACCTTTTATAAGAAGTAACCAACTGGCTTAGCTCAGTTGGCCACCTTGGAGTCCTTAGGGGCTTTTGGGGGAGGGAGGTCTTGAGTTCAAATCCTGCAAGGGGTTTGAATGAGGGATTTTCCTTCAAGGTAGTCCTTTAATGAAGGGGTTTGGGTCTGGTAACCCCAGGTTCGAATCTTGGAGAAGGCAAGGGTTTTCCCCTATTAATTGTCGTGCCTTCGGGCGGATTAGTAGGGGGTTTTCCCCCATCGGGTATTTGAAATAGGCATTTCCGCTTCGAGGGAGCTCTCTAGCGCGGACCCGGTTTAGACAACGTAGTCTAGACCTCCCGCTGTCGAATCGCGACACGAAACAATTAATAAGAAATTCACCTTTCAAAAAAAAAATGTTAAGAAGTGAAAGGGTAAATATGTAAAAGTATGATAAAAATGATCTTATTATAGATACCTTCACTCTCATTGCTTTTTTTAAGAAGTCATCCATTTAAATTAAGCACTAACCAAACACTCAATTAGTAACTTAATTGATTTAGCTATTTTACAATTAAGACTCTTTAAATCATTATCATACACTACCTAACCATCCCAACTAACAACATGGAAGAAAAAAAAAAATGAAAGTCTATAATATTCTTTAAACGTTCGGATCGCAACAATCCAATAGTTTATAATAAAAATTGTACTAGTGTGGCACAAATGAGACAAGAGTTTGGGCATAATCTTTTCCTTCAAACCCTCGGTCCAATTAACCTCATGATTTTCAAGTCTTTTTACAAGCAAGATCAGTTGTACACAGTATATATCTACATGTACATCACAATACAAGTAAATAATGCACAAAAGGAATACGTATGGGTCAATCTAATATTGCACCCCATTTATTCCTTTCTTTGCACCCCATAGTAGGCCAATCATTGGCCAATCATTGGCCCAATGATTGGTTTTTTTTTTTTTTTTTTTTTTTTTTTTTTTTTTTTTTTTTTTTGTTTTGTGTTTATGTATAATTTATATTTGTGTAATGTATATATATAGTGTTTTTATTTGTAGAGTATATATAGTGTGTATTTATTTGTGTAGTGTTTTTATATGTATAGTGTATTTAATTGTGTAGTGTTTTTATATGATATTTATTTTACGTTATGCTTTTTAATTGTGTGTTTGTTTCCATTTAATTAAACAATAACAATAAAACATTAAACAAGTAAAACAACAATGTTTTCAATATTACAACGAAATCTACTCCACATGAAGATTATTAATGTCATATATAAGCTCATAGAGTATTCCACTCGGCTGACATGCGTGATCAACTGGATTTCTTGCCAATTCCAGTGATGCCTCCAACGCCTTTATTTTTGCCTGCAACAAATTGTTTTCAGCCAATAGCATGTTGATCGTTGTATCTTTAGTTTCGCAGTTTGAGCAATGCGTTGAAGAAGAGGCTTCACCAAAGTACTTTTGTTGAAATATTTCCTTCCACATGAAGTATCGACACCCAGAGTCTTTAGTCCCTGGTACATTGACGAAACAATTATAAGAAATGTATTCTAAACAAACAAGTTATTGATATATTTACGCAAATAAGCAAACGTTTAATTATTTACCTTTGAGAAAGGACATGCATAATACTTCAGACCACAAGTATGGGGCTGGTGGGATGTTCTTTCAATTATTAATCCACGTTGACAACGACACAAGTAAGGATTTTGTTGTTGCATCTGGCCAAAAGAATTTGTATAATTATTCACAACATAAATTATTAATATGATGGTTCACAAAATTAGAAGCTTCGAATACATAAATAACCAATCTTGTTATAGATTAATAGTTGATACATGGTTCACAAAATTACAATATAACTAGAAACTAAGATCAATCACGCCCGATGCGTAGTCGCTCCAATGATACTGCCATGTGTCCCACATGAGCGGGTGTGTGGTTGACACAATGAATGTCCCTCCACTGAATGTCATCCGATTCCTGTAACAAAACATGAGGAAGAACCGGAGCAGGAGCAGAAATCTGTAACAAAAGATGACGAGTCGTTTGCTATAAATCAGTAATCGTCTATACATGTTGTGTCATTTACTATATAAATCAGTAATCGTCATCTTGTTTTGTCATTTACAATATAAATCAGTAATCGTCTATACATGTTTTGTCATTTACAATATAAATCAATAACTGTTTTCTACGTACGTCTAAACATCCCCTGTCGTTGAGCAAACACATGTTCCCATGGCGCGGCCTCGGCATTTCTATAATGTCTCCATTGTGGGTGATTATACGGGAGTGGTGAGTCTTCATCAAGAACCGCAAGAACGAAGTGAGCACAATCGTTGTTCCCCACACGAAGAATCACAATCGGAGACAATATTTCTGCTGAATCGGGAGAACCTCTCAGCGGAAGACACAAAATAGATTGTGAATTGGTTATACATACAATAGGACGGTTAAGAGCTGTAGCAATAACCACTCCCATTTCTGGCATACTCATCCAATAACGCTGGGGTGATGCACCGTTAAACCAATTCATCGAGTTACGTGTAGATGTAAATAAATTACCCCACAATTCCCTGTAAACTTCCTCGTGATTGTCTACCTCTTCCCTGGCAAGAGCTCGAATTCTGGGCCACATTTCTTCCTGATGGCCAAGACCTATGGCAACAGCTCGATAGCCACAATTTCCATCACCCTCCACGTTAAAGATCCCCATGATCCAACGTCGGAAAATAGCTGGAATTTCAGTCATACAATATTCGCTAAAGTAATCTGGAATGTACAAGTGGTGTCTTAAGTCGCCCTCGCTAGGTCCTTCGTTAGGTCTTTCGTTTAAGTCTGGGACGTTAGAAGGCTCTCCCACATAAGAACTGTGTCTCGCATATTCTTTATTTACTTCAGGACTTTTTAGGTTTTGTGTAGCTTCTGCGATACCTTGTGGGGGGTTCTTCGTTAAGTCCTTCGTTCAAATCCGGGATATTTGGTTTAGACTTGGATTTGTTGTCCTTTGCGTTCGGACGTCCACGATTACTTTCTTTAACAGCAGGTTGTTGGGCTGACACAGATTCAGGAGCGTATATACCTCTGAAGCTGTTTAACATATTTTTTTTGACAAACGACGATGCTCTGGTATAAACACTTTGGAATTTTTGTACGTCATCTTGACAAGAAAAATATTCAGGCTCTTCAGGCCCTTGAGGCTCTTCAGACTCTTGAGTATTTCGGACAACTGGCCAGGGAACGCTTAAGGTTCTCCAAAAATTATCAACAAAACCAAGCGGAATAGGCAATCCTGTATTCGAAAAAAGGAACTAGTTAAAATTATCGGTATCGACGGGGAGAATAACTTGATAGGCATAAATTTGAAATTCATACCGTTTGCTTTAAGGTAATACAGTTGGTGATAGCATGGTAAACCATAAATTGACCGCAACTGATGATCACATTGAGAATGTTTCTCACCATCTTTACTAAAAACAGGTTCGACGTACATTAAGAATGTTTTGGCTCCAAACAATTATGTCTCGAAAGTAATTTCTCTTTTTGCTGGTAATCCTCTCTCAAGAACTTCTCTTTTGAAGTCTTGTGATTCTTTTACGCCTTTATTTATAAAAAAACTAAAAATTTAACAACTTTATTTAAAAAAAAAAAAAAAATTAACAACTTTATTTATAAAAAAAAACTAAAAATTTATCAACTTTATTTAAAAAAAAAAAAAAAAACTAAAAATTTAACAACTTTTATTATAATTTATCAAGTTTTATTAAAACTTATACTCTTTTACAACTTTTATTAACAACTTATACTCCCTCCGTCTCAAAATTATTGTCAGGAGACAAGAAACACACAATTTAATAAAAGCGGGACCACTTTAATTTTCAACCATTCAAAAGGAATATTCCCCCACAATATTCTCTAGTTTTTACTATAAAAGGAAAGTGGACAATTAATTTGAGACATCCAAAAAAGGAAATGTGGACTATTATTTTGAGACGGAGGAAGTACTTTTTTACAATTTTTATTAACAACTTACTATAAAAAATAAAAAAAAAAAAAAAAAAAAAAAAAAGTTTGAAAAACCGGTTTTGGAAATACTGTGTGCCCATGTATTTACCCACCCGGTTTTGGAATCATATGTCTCATCCTTATTTTTGTCTCCTCTCTAACTCACACACACACACACACACACACAAAAATAATACTCTCATTTATCTCTCTTCTCTCTCTCTAATATCCGGCGAACTAAAAAAATATCCGGCGTCTTCTCCGGCCACGCATCACCGGATATTTTCACCCCATATACCAAACGATAGATCGGGAAAAGGTGATCATTTTAACATAGAGCACGCGCGGTATTTCTCACCGACGCGCCCTAGATCTAAAGTTTTAGAAGATGATATCTATGTTTTTTTGGTGTATAGTCTTAGAAGATAATATCTATGTTTTTTGGCTTTTCATAAGTGGCGTGCAAAGATTGTATCTTTTGGAAGAAAAAAGATCTTTGCATATATCATGCCCAATGTATGGTCCACGTATGGGGTTTTGACCCACGTGGTGGTCTTGTGACTATTGATGCTTTTGTGCTGTTTGGGGTGCCAATAATATTCGTTAAACTTGAGCTATGGCAGTTGGTAATTTTTCTGTGGTATTTTTGAGCCATGGCAGTTGGAATTTTTTTTTTGAGTTTTTGGTATTCTTGATGTTGGGTTGATGATGTTGGGTTGATGTTGGTATTCATGATGTTGGGTTGATGATGGATTGATGTTGTTGTTGGTATTCCTGATGTTGGGTTGATGTTGGTATTCTTGATGTTTTTGGTTTCGAATTTTTTTTTCAGATCTGATAAGGCGATGATGATAAAAACCGAATGGACGGTAAAGTGAGATCAAATCTCACTTTGCAACCTTCGGGTTTGAGCCTAAAAATTTTTCGGGGCGATGATGATTTTTGAGCCTAAAAATTTTCCGAGGCGATGATGAAAACCGAATGGACGGCAAAGTGAGATAAAATCTCACTTTTGCAACCTTCGAACTGAGCCTCAAAAAATATCCGACTACGTTTTTTTTTAAGCTTTAAAACTGATTTTTGTTAAACAACTAGAACCTGTATAAGTAAAAACTGATTCTTGTAAACAATCGGAACTTAAAAACTTGTAAAGAAAAAAAAAGTGTATTAAGTAAAAAAAAAACTGGAACTTGTAAAAAAATATATATATATAACTTGCAAAAACAAAAGAAAAGGTGAAAGTGACAAGGCACGGAAAACGATGTCGTCCCAATGATTGGCACGGAAACTTTAACACCCCCTAAAATTTTTTTAGGGGGTGCAAGATTAGTAGGACCCATACGTATAGGACCACTATTTCATATAGTACTGTTGAAAATACATTTGTCGTTTAGCGATATAGGGGTTATAACAGTGGGTCCCACACTGACACGCAATGAAGTCATCAAACTCAAGTTCTTGAAAACTTGCATCTTTCACCTTCCACCACCTCCTCCCCATTTCTCTCTATCTCCGTCGTGGTACTCCGGTTAAAAACCAAATTCCAATACCCATTTTTCACCTTTTTTTTTTTCCAGAAATTCAGATAGATTTTTCACCATTTTTAGAGAATCCCAGAAAAACCCATAAATCTTTTTCTGGTTTTAAGTTTCTTTTTTTCATTTTACAACTGGTTTAAAGTTATAAAAATATCATTTTTAGCACTAATATAACATTTCTTTTGTAATAAATAGAGACCCAGTTCATATTTTATAATACCCAGAAAGATTTCACCTTTTTATCAAAAACCCAGAAAATATTTTTCTGTGTTAAGCTATAAAAATGACATTTTTTTAAAACCCAGATAGATTTTACCATTATATATAAAAAAAAAAAAAAAAAAAAAAAAAAAAGCTCAGAAAAACCCAGAAATCATTTGTTGGTTTTAATTTATAAAATCTTATTTTTAGCTATAAAAATGTCATCTTTTTTAATAAAAATAAAATACCCAGTTCATATTTTTTAAAACCCAGAAAAACCAACTAATTATTTTCTATTTTTAGCTATTAAATGTCATCTTAACTTATACAAATGTCAATTTTTTTATAAAAAACAAATACCCAGTTCATATTTTTCAGAACCCAGAAAAACCCACAAATATTTTAGGCTAAACTATATAAATTTTTTATTTTATAAAAACATGTATTTATAAACAGTGGTGAATTTATGAATGGGTTGTTTAATATCTAATCTAAGTGCAAAATTTGCCTTCTTTCCTCCATCACCACCCACTTACCAGATCAAGAAACGTGAAGACGGTAAGCTGACAGCAATATACACGTCATCATCCATGCCGATGACGTCAGCAAGCGGTGGAGTTGATGATGGTGGTGGTGGTGTTTCACTTGATGTGTTGGTGTTACCTACTAAAAGAGGAAATAAAGTTGTAGCTTTTTACCTTAAGAATCCTTATGCTAGATTGACTTTATTGTATTCTCATGGTAATGCTGCTGATTTGGGTCAACTCTTTGACCTGTTTGTTCAACTCAAAGCTAATCTCAGAGTCAATCTTATGGGGTCAGTTTTTATGTTCTATATAGTTCTTTACCTAACTTTTTTTTTTAGTTTAATGTTTCCTTAAATATCAACATTATTAATATATTTGGTTATGAACTTATGATCTTATCTAGCTTTATGTTTTTATATAATTTTTCAAACTTAGTTTAGGTAAAGTTTATCATTAGTCTCATTATTAATTTGTTATAGATAGATTTGATCCTTTTTGGTAATTTGTTTTGGGGTGTTGTATTGATTTTTTATGTACCATATGTAGATCATAATAATACTATCTTTGAATGTCTAGTCGGTATGTTCTTATCTAGTTTGTGTGATTCCTATGGCCCTATGTTTTTTGTTTTGTTTATGTTTTTTTAATGTTTTTTTAAGTAAAATTATGATCTTTATGTATGGATATAGATGTAGCCTATTCATGATTGTTTTAGATTGCTTTCATTACTTTTGGTAATTTAGTTGTATTGTATTAATTTCTTGTATGTATCATCTCTATTACATATAAAGCAAAAATGGTTTTCCTTAATCCTTGAAACTTAAAAATGGGCAATGTTTAATCCCCAAAATACCCCTTTAAAACTTAAATTTAAATCTTTTGTAACTTTCCCAAATAAAAACGTTTTAAAAATAGTTTTTGAAATAGTTGCTTTTAAGAAAAGTTTTGGTTTCTAAAATTATTGTTGTTTCTAAAATTATCCAATCTTTACGATGCATATTTCAATTCCAATTTGTTAAAGTGAAACTGGTATGATGTTGTCATCCCGGATAATATGAATACTTGCCTATGTCAATTGTTAAAAATTACACGTAACACTTAATCACAATATCTCAACTATAACTATATGGCGCTATAAAATCTCATCGCTATGCACGGATACACGCCTAGTATATGTAAAGCATATACCTTTAAATGTCAAATCTACTTCTAAATTTGGTAATAACTGAATGTTCTTTTACATTATACACAAATTCTTGTACTCTTCTCTTTGATGTAGTTTGTGGATACTAAAATGAACTATATTTTCATAAATTTTGAACCTTAAAGTAATTCATTTGCCATTGGAAGTAATCACAGACAACTAAATAGATAATGGAGTGAAAGCTTTTACTTTTTTGGATCATGATGCTGATTTGATTTTACTTCATATGCTCTTTGATGTGATGGGTTTTGGCTTCTTGGGGTTTTGTTCTATTGCCTATATGTGCCAATGTGCAATTTCTTTCAAACATTTATTTAGAATCGGATTTTAATTTTTTTGGTATGTTGATTAAGATGCTAAGAAATAGTTCAAGATTTATGTGGTAGGTAAAGAAACCTGTAAAATGCGTACTTTTTGGCATGAAACTGTTTGGGGTTATTCCATGCTTTGCGTGTAATTAACATTATGTTCGGTGGTCCATAAATCATGTTTCTACTTTCTTGAATATTTGGCAAGGTTAATTGTATCTTGTGGAGATTTAAAATAAAGAAAATGTGAAAAGTGAAAGCTATCAACTTTATTAGGATTTTGGACCTTTATATTCTTTGATTCTGTAGCTATAAAGTATTAAAGTGAACATTTTTTTACTGATCAATTACCTGAGAAATGGGTAAAATGCTCTTAATCTGCTGTTGAATCTTGATAGAGATTGTGCTGTTTGCTACATCTGCCAATAAGAATATTACTGATTTGGCTGAATATTGTAGTGGAGTTTGACAGTTATCTTTTTTACTTGCATGTTGTTCCTGTTTGTGCTAGAATTTTACTTCCTGAACATATGGCTTTTTACTTTTTTAGAAAAACTTTTTTTGTTTGCTTTTATTTGGAGAAAATGCTGTTTTGGTGGTTGAACTTTAATGGTAATTGAATATAGTTCAATCTGATTCAGTGTTTGATATGATTACTAATGTTCTTTTCCCTGTTTCGGTTTTCTTTAACAGATATGATTATTCGGGCTACGGAGCATCAACCGGCAAGGTAAACCTGTCAACTGCAGTGTTGTCTTTTGTCTAATACATGTGTATTAAATAAGAGTAATATAATTTGGATTTAAGGGTAAAAAATGTTTATGCTGTTTTTTTTTTTGGTAACCATGATTTCCGACCTTTCCGGCCAATAAGTAGTTTTTAAGTAATTACCAGGTAAAATTAATATTTCGGCATTTTTTTCAGTGTGTAAAATGAGGACTGTATAAAGTCTCTCATGGGGAAGCAAGTTGTTTTATTTTACCCTTAGATAATAATTTTATATCCAAATTTGCTTATTTTTTTAACTCGCACACCCTATTAATTATATCCAAATTTGATTATTTTTTTAACTCGCACACCCTATTATAATATATATACATTCTCACACAGCACAATAATCTCACATCTGACCAAGGCGGGACTTGAACCCACAACCTCTTGGTTGGGGACCTTAGTATCTCACGGATATTGCTAGGTAAAGGCCCTTTGGTATCCAAATTTGATTATTTGACTCCTATATAACTGAAGCATGGAACTATCAGTTACAAAACACACATGCCGAACGCCCCTTTGATTTTATAATTTACAAATTTTAAACATTTGTTTAACCAAACTCTCAAAATAGTTGTAATATCTGTATTCTACATGATGAACGGTGCATGTAGAAGCACAAGTAGGTTCCACTAGATGGACATAAAATGGCGTGTTTTGGTTTAAGGTTTCCACAAATACTAAACATAATGTGAGATTCTATATATATACCGTCGTAAACGGAGCTTGTCGAGTCTTGTTTGCTTATTAATTGTCTAAATGATTCCAATATCTTATTTTTTATTTTGTAATTTTCAGCCAAGTGAGCTTAATACCTATGCAGACATAGAGGCAGTATATGAGTGTCTTCAAACCGAGTATGGAGTCAGCCAGGAAGACTTGATTCTCTATGGACAGTCGGTCGGAAGTGGGCCCACATTACACTTGGCTTCTAAATTACCCAGGTTAAGAGGTGTCGTCCTGCATAGTGCCATTCTTTCTGGCCTACGTGTTGTCTGTCATGTCAACTGCAGATTTTGCTTCGATATCTATAAGGTAAATTATTATATTGCTTGCCAATTGGCAAATAATTTTCTTTTGCCTTTTAAATCAAAGTGAAGATAAACTTTAACCTTGATCAACTTTTCATACCCTTGTTAAGAAAGTATATTCTAATTTTATTTTGTATTCTTATGTGCATAACTTGTTAATGAACCAAAAAATAAACTTATATTATTCTATGAATAAATGCTGCCAGATCAAGTTGCTAATAATATGATATTTTCAGAATGTCAACAAAATTCGGAAGGTGAAATGCCCCACATTTGTGATACATGTAAGTTCATCCCCTTCATATCTTAATTGATGGTTCCACACATGCCTATGGGTTCATTATGATGGATGTATAGTTCGTCTGTGTAATGAATTTTGTTAGCCTTCTATTATTTTCCGGTCAATAATTCATTGAGATGGATGCCACGTTCGTCTTTGTTTATGAATTTTGTTAGCCTTTCTATCAGTTCCGGGTCAAAAATATTTTTTCCAAGAGGGTGACTGAATTAGACTGAAGATCAATAATCAATTCTTCAGGATTGCATAATAGACTCTCCTGCCTAAGATGAACGCACATTTACTGTGGATCTGTATTAGTTACATTATTTGTGTATACATGCTTTAGTTATGATAATCAAAATCTTATGCAACATGCTAAGTTACCCTGTAGTTATTAGAAGATAGATTGGGCCTCTAATCTATCTTCTAATAGTAGTGACATGGTACACATCCGAACCGTTCCGTTCACATATTTGAACTAAGCTCGAGCCTAGCACCTCAAAGATTTGGCAGCTGAGCAAGTGATCCTAGTACTATTTGAGGATGTTTTTTGAACATGCTAAGTTACCTTGTATTGACATAATAGTGCTCACATCGGAACCGGCCTGTTCTCCCATGTGAGCTAAGATCCAGCCTATTTGTTTGCATATGATTGTTGAAGGGTTTAGTTTTTGTTTTGGTATGAATCAAGCCTATTCAGTCCTAGGTAATGCTCATTCTCTTACTAGTTGAGCCAAAGTGATATGGAGCGGATCAAGCTATTAATGGACTCATTCATGGAGTTGTAGGATGTGTGAACTTTCAAGTCCGCCAGTAGTCATGGAACATGTGAACATTCCGCATAAAGGGCTTGCCAGCTTGACAGCCGCCCAATTGCAGGACCCAAAATCTTTGTTTGTATTCCATACTTTTCTAGAATTCTTGGATTTATTTTATATCCATTTAATCATTTATTAGGCAAATCCCATAAAATCTTTGCATTTTGTCAGTCACCTGTTATTTTTAACCACATGCATTGATTGTCGGTTATTTAGAGTTGATTCTGAGTGCTGTGTAACTCTGAGAGTTGCTGAGTTTTTTTAGATTGGCAAGCCTAATGGCATAATTACGTTACAAGCATAGCATGCTCGGGTCTGATGCTTTTCAGTCACGCCTATGCCCCTAGATCCCATATGGGGGTCCAAACAGAGGCCGTGCTTTTTTTACAGTCTTCATACATATTATTGTATTATGTTCCCTTGGAGTTTGCCTTGACCTGCTTGATTTGTGATGTAACATCATAACAATGACAGGGCACGGAGGACGATGTTGTAAGTTGGCTACATGGCAACAGACTATGGAAGATGGCTAAGGATCCTTATGAACCCTTATGGATTAAAGGAGGTGGACACTGCAACTTAGAACTCTACCCTGACTACATTCGCCATCTTTACAAGTTCATATACGATATGGAAACCATGACCACAAAAACTCGACTCACAAAGATCAAACAGAAGATCCGGTTACCGAAAAAGGCAAATCCTGCAAACTCATCTACTAGTTGTTCCTGTTCTTGTAGCTGTATAAAAGTCTGTCAGCCAAGCTGCCCAAAATGTCCAAAACCTAAGTGCCCGAATTGTTGTGGTCTACCAAAATGTTGTTGCGTGCCAAAATGTTGTGGCCTGCCAAAATGCCCGAATTGTTTGCCAAGTGGATGCTGTTGTCTGAACTGGAAATGTGGCTGTTGCTGGTGGTCAAAACCGAGATGTCCAGAAGTGAAGATGCCTAAATGCTCTTCCTGTTGTGGATGCTTTACTTGTTTACGCAAGTGCCTTCAGTGTTCTTGCTGTTGATATAGTTTGGTTTTCGTGATCGGGTGGGTATACACGTTAGGATTTTAACTGTTTGTATAGATTATCTCGTGAACGAGTGTCAGAAAACGGCGAAACAATAGTGTTATTTAGTGCTTTTGATTAAAACCTGGGTTTCCTTGCATTCATTTTCTTTCAAGTATATCTGGTAACTATTCACTAGGTAACATGCAATTGTACCATGTTACAATGATGTATGGTTTCACATTTTGTAAAAACTTAAAAAGGGCCCGTTAGGAGGCGTTTGGGAATGATCACATCAATAGTTTTGAGGTTGAATCAGGTTTAAACTGCAATCCCAAATATCCGTTTGGATTGTTTGAAACATGTAAAACGTGTGCATTTTTCGGCTCGAGTTAAGGTTATTAATTTTTGAAGTAAATTTTCACGAATGATTTGATAAGGGTGGAGATAGCAGGCACCCATAGGGCATGAGGCTCGTCCGTACAACAGGCGCAGGTACCCTTTGTCCTTATTATTATTATTATTATTTTTTTGTTTTTTTATTTTATTTAATTGTGTATAGTTTATTTTGTGTGGTATATTTAATTTGTGTAGTGTTTTTATATGTATAGTATATTTATTTGTGTGGTATATTTAATTTGTGTAATGTTTTTATATGTATATAGTGCATTTATTTGTGTAGTGTTTTTATATGTAGAGTATTTATTTGTGTATTGTTTCCATTTAATTAAACAATAACAATAAAACATTAGACATTAAAACATTAAACAAGTACAACAACAAATGTTTTCAATATTACAGCGAAATCTACTCCACATGAAGATTATTAATGTTATCTATAAGCTCATAGAGTATTCCACTCGGCTACATGCGTGATCAATTTGGATTTCTTTGCCATTCCAGTGATGCCTCCAACGTCTTTATTCTTGCCTTCAACAAATTGTTTTGAGCCAATAGCATGTTGATCGTTTTATCTTTAGTTTCGCAGTTTGAGCACTGCGTTTAAGAAGAGGCTTGACCAAAGTACTTTTGTTGAAATATTTCCTATCCACATGAAGTATCGACACCCATAGTCTTGATCGGCCGTACATTTACATGATGAAACAATTATAAAAATGTATTATAAACAAACAAATTATTGATATATTTACGTAAATAAGCAACGCGTTTAATTATTTACCTTTGACAAAGGACGTGCATAATACTTCGGACCACAAGTTTGGGCTTGTGGGATGTTCTTTCAATTATAAAACCACGTCGACAACGACACAAAAAAGGATTTTCTTGTTGCATCTGGCCAAAAGAATTTGTATAATTATTTACAACATAAATCAGTAATATAAGTGGTTCACAAAAATAGAAGCTTGAATACATAAATAACCAATCTTGTTATAGATTAATAGTTGATACATGGTTCACAAAATCACAATATAACTAGAAACTAAGATCAATCACGCCTGAGGCATAGTCGCTCCAATGATGCCGCCATCTGCCTCACACGAGACTCTAACTTCAAATCGTCTCCTCAATCGGCAATCTCTCGCTCATTGTACTCGTCAACGCGAGGCGGCTATAACAAAGATGAGGAAGAACCGGAGGACGGTTGTATAAAATTGTTCTCATATGTATTTGGAGATATAGCTGGAGAGGGAGGCACATAAGATGGAGAAGAAGGCACATAATCTGGACTCAACACGGCGGGTGTGTTGTTGACACAATGAATGTCCCTCCACTGAATGTCATCCGATTCCTGTAACAAAAGATGAGGAAGAACCGGAGCAGGAGCAGAAATCTGTAACAAAAGATGACGCTCGGACGTCCACGATTATCGTCTTTAACAGCAGGTTGTTGGGTTGACACAGATTCAGGAGCGTATATACCTCTGAGCCTGTTTAACATATTTTTTTGACAAACGACGATGCTTTGGTAAAAACACTTTGGAATTTTTGTACGTCATCTTGACAAGAAAAATATTCATGCTCTTCGAGGCTCTTCAGGATAGTCAGGCTCATCAGGCTCTTGAGTATCTCGGACAACAGGCCAGGGAACGCTTAGGGTTCTCCAAAAATTATCAACAAAACCAAGCGGAATAGGCAATCCTGTAATCGAAAAAAGGAACTAGTTAAAATTATCGGTATTGACGGGGAGAATAACTTGATAGGCATAAATTTGAAATACATACCGTTTGCTTGAAGGTAATACAGTTCGTGATAGCATGGTAAACCATAAACTAATCGCAACTGATGTCCACATTGATGTGGGTCGACATCCCGTTTACTTTCTGCGAGTAACAGTAGTAAAGCATCTCTTGAAACATTATAGCGCAATTCACCACGACTGGCACGACGTATCTTGTTTTGTGCATTATATACCGTTCTAATGCTAGACACGTTATTCAGATCGCTCTCTTTTAGTGAAGAAAGTATAATTCGTGGTGCTACTTGATGTTCGTCAAACTGCTTCACCAAAACTAACTCACTTTCTTTTAATCGCATGGCATGTGAAAAACCATGGAACGAGTCTACAAAGTCATGATTATGCCTCGGACACTTGACCTTCAAGATCCAACCACTAGTTTTAATGTTAGTTCTACCAGTTCGACCTTTTATAAATTTCGCTAGTAATCTGAATGGGCAATTAATTTTAGCGGTACTAGTCTGCCGTACAAGTTCATCTTCTAAACCTTCACGTGCAGACGTCCCATGTCTAGAACACAAAAATTTGATAGAGTACTTATAGCCCTACACTGTTTTACTTTTCCTTTAACAATAAGAAAACCAATCGATTCAGCAGTAGATCGCACCCAATCAGTTAAAGCAACTTCAGTACCGAACACCTAAAAAATAAAGATTACAACTTTTAATAAAACTTTTAAAATACAACTTTTAATACAACCTTTGTAAAAATTTTAATACTACTTTTAAAAAACTTGGTATAAAACTTTTAAAAAATTACTTTTAAAAAACTTGTTATCAAACTTTTAAAAAAATACTACTTTTAATATTACTTTTATTTTTAATACTACATTTAAAACTACTTTTATTTTTAAAAATTAATAATACTTTTAAAAATTATTATACTTTTAAAACTTATTTATTTTTTAAAATCTTTTAAAACTTATTTACGTTTAAATACTTATAAAACGTTTATAAATAAAAACGTGTGTATATGTGTGTGTGTGTGTGTGTGTGTGTGTTACGTGTGTGGTTGTAAAGTGGTTTACATGCTCTCTTTTTGTGGTAAAACCGTGTACGCGTTTTCTTCTGTCTCTCTTGGGTAGATAACTCTGTCTCATCTCACTTTTGGTACTACTCTCACTGTATCTCACCTGTTACTCTCTCTCTCTAAAAATTTTAGATCTAAAAAGATTTTAGATCTAAAATCTTGATACTGTGGTAGTGATATTACCATCTGTTTCGCTGTTTAAGTTTGTTATGGTGGTGATGCTGTGGTATTTGTTTGTGGTATCTTTTTCGGTTAAGTTTTTAGATCTAAAAATATTTTAGATCTTGAAAAAAAAATGAAGGTTGGTTTATAAAAATCTGTGGTTTTCTTTGATAATCTAAAAAAACTTTAGATCTAAAAATGGTGGTGATGCTGTGGTGTATCTGTTTCGTTGTATAAGTTTGTTATGGTGGTGATGCTGTGGTATCTGATTGTGGTATCTTTTTCGGTTAAGTTTTTAGATCTAAAAATATTTTAGATCTTGAAATATTTTAAAATGTTGAAAAAAAATTGAAGGTTGGTTTATAAAAATCTGTGGTTTTCTTTGATAATATAAAAAAACTTTAGATCTTGAAATATTTTAAGATGTTGAAAAAAAACTTTGGTGGTATCACTTTATGGGGTGCCTGCGTATCTCTACCCTATCTTTTTTCGGTTAAGTTTTTAGATCTAGAAATATTTTAGATCTTGAGAAAATTTTACGATTATTTCTGAGGTTGGTTTGATTATTTCTGAGGTTGGTGATTATTTGGTTGATTATTTCTGTTGTGGTGATTATTTGGTTGATTATTTCTGGGTTGGTTTGATTATTTCTGGGTTGGTTGATTATTTCTGAGGTTGGTGATTATTTGGTTGATTATTTCTAGGTTGGTTTGATTATTTTTGGGTTGGTTGATTATTTCTGAGTTGGTTTGATTATTTGTGGGTTGGTGCTTACTAGACTTTGTTATGTTTTACAGGTTTGGGGTGCCTCCATAGCATGACCCTTGCTTAGGCTGCAGTGGTGATACTCTAGCCAAGCACCCCATTATTCATTACTAGATGGTAAAGTGATCTTGTTAGGTCACATTGCAACTTTAATGATAAAAACTTTGTGTTTTGGTCTAAAAACGTTTCATTACTGGATGGTAAAGTGACCATTTTAGGTCACTTTGCAACTTTAATGAAAAAAACTTGAGCTTAAAAAAGGCAATGATGATTTTTTTTTTTAAAACTTAAGAGTTTTGACATGGCAAAACTGAATTTGCAGCCAACATGAGCTAAAAAGCTAATAATCTGAGCCTATTCGATAAGTTACCTCTTGTGTGTCAAATGGTGGATTGTGGTGCAGTTGCTTGTGGTGCTATTGCTTGTGCAGTTGTTGATTGTGGTCCTGTTGTTGCTTTGTTGTTGGGTAATGTTGTTGCTTTGTTGCTAGTTGCTGGGTAATGTTGTTGCTTATAAGGGAGAATGCCTGCACTTCTTTACTTTCTTGTGAACCTTTTGCAGAAGGGAATCGTACCTCTTGTGCAGTTGCTTGTGGTGCTATTGCTTTTGCGTGTTTGTGCAGTTTTTAGACCTGTTGCCTGTTGTGACATGGTTAGACTTGTGCAGTTTTGAGACATGTGGTGCAGTTTTGAGACATGGGTGACTTGTGCAGTTTGGCTAGACTGCTGTTGTGAACTTGTGCAGTTTTGAGACCTGTTGTGACTTAAAATTTTTTCCGAGGCGATGATGATTTTTGAGCCTTAAAATTTTTTCCGAGGCGATGATGATAATCGAATGGATGTTAAAGTGAGATAAAATCTCACTTTGCAACCTTCGAACCTGAGCCTCAAAAAATTTCCGACTAAGTTTTTTTTTAAAAAGTTAGAAAACAAAAAAAAAACTTGTAAAAAACTAAAAAAAGTTGTAAAAAACTAAAAAGTTGTAAAACAAAAAATAAAAACTTGTAAAACTAAACTCAAAAAAACTTGTACAAAACTTAAAAAACTTGTAAAACAAAAAATAAAAACTTGTTAGGGAGGGAGGAGTGGAACATTCATACCCTAATACCTTGAGGGTGCCACGTCACCTCTATCCAATAAAAACCTTCCAACTCAAAACTACCCCAATACTACCCTAACACTACCTTACGTGGACGGAGTGGTACCAGTGGTACCCTAGTACCGATTTTATTTTTTATTTTTTTTTCATTAACGTGCAAATGGTGCACTTCACTTCACTTTTGGTCAATGCAAAAATCCAAACAAAGCTTATCTTCTTCTTCTTCAGTCTTTGCTACCTACAAGACCTGCAAAACAAAAAAAAAAAGCAAAAATGCAAACACAAAGACACAAAAGCAACCCGACGTCCACTTTTCAACGTTCACATTCGGCTCCCACTGACTCGAAAATAATACAGCCCCCCAACCCCGACGTCCACGGAATGGTGTAGCCTCACGGGTTCAAGAGCTCGCCCCCCAACCCGACTCCCACTCCGTCCTACCTTAGAACTTATACAAAACTAAAAACTTGTATTACTTTTATTTTGGCAAACCAAAACAAACCAAAGCACTCTAACCTCAAATTTTTTATACTTTGGCACGGAAATCGAAAAAAAACATTCCCCCAATGATTAGCAAATACTCACTTGCCAAGCACCCCATAGCCCTATGGGGTGCCTGGATAACATGACCCTTTGATAAACTTGTACCTAAATTTCACCATTTTACTACACCTGTCCCATTCCACCATAAATATTACTCCCTCCGTCCCAAAATTATTGTCCCATATTGACTTTTTTAGTCTTTCTTCTTCAACTTTGACCATAATTATTTTTGTTTGTGTTATATAATACTTGATGAAAAATATATGAATATATTAGGTTTTAAATGTATTTTCATTTGGTATAATTTTCATCAAGTATTATATAACACAAATAAATATATTAACGGTCAAAGTTGAACAAGAAAGACTGGTCAAAGTCAAAAGAGACAATAAAAATGGGACGGAGGTAGTAGAAGAGAGTTATTTTACATACTAAACTTTTTTCACAGGGACTGATCTCCATCATTCATTAAAAAAAAATCAATGGCTGAGATTAAAAACATTTTATTATTTCACATATTTTTTATAATTTAAATATCTCTTAAACCGTTAATCGTTAATCGAAAATATTTACACCGTCACGACGAGCATTTAATTATCTTTTTATAGACGGACACTTTGATATACTTTCGAAAAAAGAAAAAAATTCGTTTTTTACACGTTTTTTCGTATTTTTTTTCGTTTTTTTACCTTACTGAAATTTGCATTAAAAATCATATATGATAAGACACTAATTTGAATATCACATGTGATATTAGTGTTAAATCATATATAATATGTAATATCACATGTGATATTAGTGTAAAACTTAAAAAAAACGTGAAAAAAACGGAAAAAAATAATTTTTCGAAAGTATATCAAAGTTCCTATCTATAGAAAGATAATTAAATGCTCGTCGCAATGATATATTTTTTTTCGCTTAACGATTAACGGTTTGAAAGATATTAATATTTGAAAAAAATGATGAAAGTGGGTTTTTAAAATTTTTAGGATTAATCTCATCCATTAGATCAAATAAAAATGGAGGGTGAAGATTGATCCTTGGTACGTAAAGAATCTTTTGTCCTCCATGATCTTAAATCTAAACATTATTAGGGGCTGTTTGATTTGTATGTGGGTTTAGGATTAGGATTTGAATTTCGATTTAAAATTGGATTAAGATTTGGATTAAAATTTGATGTAAGAGAAAGCAAATATATTATAAAATAAATACATAATTATTTACAATCTAACAAATTGTTTAAAATTAAAATTTATTATTAAAAAAAATAACAAATAAAAGATAAGTGGTGGAGATGAATGTTTGGCCAACCTATATAGGAGAAAGACAAAAGAAATATAGTGTTTTTTTTAAAGGAATGGATTTGCACATTTTGGGTTTTGATTGGGACACTTCATCTGTGCATTAGATACTTGTACAGTATTCAATATTCTGCTTTAACTGTTTGTATCTTAGGTGTGCAAATAACTTTTTTGAGTGTGCAAAACATTAGTCTTTTTGTAATACTAGTACTGTGGTCAGGTTTTATCCATGCAAGATTTTTAGCATCATCCTTTAAACCCACATCAAAACCCATCAACCAAACACACCCTTAATATGATCGTTATAAACTATACAATATATCATTCACGGGGGAAAACCGCGTAGTTTTGGGAGCCAAAAAAGGATGTCGTTTTAATGATTTTGTCGTTTCATGTTTTCAATGGCCTAAAAAAAATGCCGTTTCAAACTTAGATGTAGTTGCGGTAACTACGCCGTTTAATAAAATATTACATAACCCACCCCAAACAATGCAACCACTTACAAAAATAACCTTGTACTTTTTACTTTTTTATGATTTTTATATATCAAACATTATTCATCAAATATCTAACAAATACGCAATGATATCTTTAATTAAAAAAAAATCTGATGCGAAGATCACTGGAGTACGAACAAAATGAGCCCAATATTGATATGTTTCTGATGTACGTAGATATTGTATACAAAGTTGAAGTTTATTATTATTATTTTTTTTTTAAAAAGAAAACTTTCAAAACACACCTTTAAACTATCTAATAACTTTATAAATCAACACGGAAGTAGCAACAAAACCGCATGGGCCAAATACTTACAATTCTATCAAAGTTTGAATCATATAAACTACCCTGTACTTCTTGCTATTTACGGTTTTTTTAGATAGCAAACTTTGTTCATGAAATATCTAACACAACCTAATGACTTTTTCAATAAAAAATATACGATGCGAAAAACTATGGATTCCGAGCAAAACGAGCCCAATATTAATATGCTTTCACGTATGCACGATTTTATAAAAATGTTGAATGTTAATATATTTTTTTGAAAAAAAAGAGAGAACTTTTAAAACCCACCCTTAAACTACCTAATAACTTTAAAAACCAATAGGGAAGCACAAGAAAACCGTGGGGACCAAAGGCGTACAATTCTATGAAAGTTTGAATTATATATAAACATTTGACGTTGTGTTATTGTGTTAAGATTGACTATATAATAAATAAATTTTATACTCTATGAAAAAATAGTACAACAACAAAATGATATAAGAATAAGGTAAGTTTTATAACCGAAATTGAAGTTATAATATTAACAAGAATCTTACTAAAGTTACTTGCGCAAACCCAAAAACTCCGCCGCAACATAAGAGAACAAACTCCCAAGAAGTCATGCATAAGTCATACAAAAAGGATTTAGAAAAAATACTTGTACAAAAACCGGAAAAAACGGTATATTTACTAATAGACAAAACAAATAGATGCATAAAATTTCGTCACACGAAAACACACACAAATCACAAGCAAATAGCCCCGCCACAACGCGCGGTAATGCATTTAACAAAGCAAAAAAAATCCCGCCGCAACGCGCGAACGCCAAACTTCTTCATTTTACATCACAGTTTGTATCCAAACGGTGGATAAATTAAAGCCATGTCAATACTAGAGAATCTAGATTCATAATTATTAGGCGATTTTTTATGATGACCATTTACACATTAAGGATAGCTGAAATACTTTTCGATTTTGATTTTGGTTTTTTAAAAGAAGAATGGTGGTGGTCGGGGTCACAATTCATGATACAACACGAACCGAGACCCGACACAAAAATTAATGGATTATGGTTGGGTATGAACAGGTTTCAGGGCGTGTTCAGGTTGAGTCACTTAACCTGTTTATTGAATCCAAACAGTGGATAAATTAAAGTCATGTCAATACTAAAGAACCTAGATTCATAATTATCAGGCGATTTTTTTTATGATGACCATTTACACATTAACGATAGCTGTAATAAATTTCTATTTCGATTTTGGTGTTTTAAAAGAAGAATGGTGGTGGTCGGGATCACAATTCATGATACAATACGAACCGAGACCCAACACAAAAATTAACGGATTATGGTAAAGTATGAACAGGTTTCAGAGCGTGTTCAGGTTGAGTCACTTAACCTGTTTATTAGACAAGTCATGTTGATGAGGACAAGATCGAGAAACTAGATGAAGAGTATATGGAGCATTTGGAGCATGACTAGAGAACTCAAAACAAGAATTTGTAATTTGGTTTTCTCTACGACGTAGAGCCAATTACTTGTCTACACCGTAAAATCTACGCCATTTGTTTGATTTGTGTCTTAATTTCTCTACGGCATAGAAGCATTTGTCTCCCTACGCCGTAGAGCCCTCGAATAAAGATTTTCCACCCGTCTAACCTCTTTACGTTGTAGAAGGAAAACCCTCTCTACGCCGTAGAGGGCTCGATAGATGAAAGTTCCAATTCTAGATTAAGTCAAATTTTACTTTGATTGGGTTTCTTAGTCCTTAAGTTTTACTTACTTATAAATATAGGGGTTGAGTTCATTGTTTAAACATTAAGTTATTAATTATATTCTCTTTTGTCTTTAAGTCATTTGTGATTTGGTATTTTGGTTAACCCGTGTTAGGGTTTTATACACGCTTGCATTCTTCGTCAGTTGGCATCAGAGCATGTTGGTAACCTGATGACAAAGGATGCGAAGATTACAAAAACCATCACAACTAGTGGGGTACGGTCGACTGAAGATATGGATCATGCGATCACCGATCACCTATCTCACTTCCAAATTCGCGAGTATATCCATTGTTCTTGAGGAGATACGATTTGCGATCGTAGGTGGCGTTAATCACTCAAATCGTGAGGGTCACGAACATGGTAATCCTAGATTCCATGCTAACCATGAGGGGTTATATGATAATCATGAGCCTGACCATTCTCCCAAACAAATTTGGAGACAAGACAATGTCGGGTCTTCATATGAGGAAGGGGATACAAACTATGAGATGTTTGTTGGAGGTCCAAAAAGAAAAAATCGTGGCCTAAGGCTGTTGCTAGGAGGAGTGATAATCATCATGGGTATGGTGAGCGATAAAGGTATCGTGTCAAGGCCGAGATTCTAAATTTTGTTGGAAATCTTGATATTGAAGCGGTTCTAAATTAGTTGAGTGAAGTTGAAAAGTTATTTGACATCATGGATGTTCCCGAAGAAGAGCAAGTGAAGATTGTGGCTTACAAATTGCGTGGAGGAGCGAAACTTGGTGGCAACGTGAACAAGACAGCCGTAGGGCACAAGGAAAGTGACCCGTGGATATTTAGCCTTAGTTTAATGCAAATTCTATAATTTATTTCCCTAAATCATTTATTTTTTATTTGCTGAAAACGTACAAGTTTTGGGCTCAATTTGATAAAGAACGAATGAAAAAGACAAAGTTTCAAGTATGTGACCGACAACTCTCACATGTTTATTGTTTGTGTTGAATATATCTTTCCTTGTTTCTTGATTTCTATGCTAGGCTAGATCTTTTAGTATATATTTAGGGTTTGCATGAAACTTGTTTAGTTTATAATTCTTGTTTCCTATTGATGCCTTGATTGATTGTATACGTGTAGTTCCTGCAACTAATTACGAAACTTAGTTAATAGCTCGTCCTTCTATTTAATTGCATAAAAGTGACTATCTACGAAACCTGGTTAACAACCCGTCCTTCTAGTTAATCGCCTAAGAACACTAGCTAGATATCTGGATAACACGTGCCTTTAGTTCCCATGTCCATATAGTTGAATGATTAAAGAACTAACTAAAAGACTTGTATAATACCCATCCCTCATGCAATTAGCTAATAAGCCTAGTGACCACATGTTCCTTTAGATAGAAGTATTAAATAGGAATCTCTGGCATTCGGTAAATCAAGGAAGTGACAATCAATTGGTAGAATTGGATAGCTTTCAAGGAGCAGTGCACCCTAATTAGATTCGCCTTTACCTCTCATTGTTTCAAACCAAATTTAATTTTCTTGAAATTTAGATTAATATTAGTCTTAAAACAAACTCGCTCAAAATCCTGGGTTTTTACTTTCTTTTAATATCTTCTTCCGCCTTTAGATTAAATCGTCATAGATCTCGAACCTACTCCACTATTCCCTAAAGAACGATCTTCCCCCGGTCTTGCCTATACTACACTATAAAAGTTAGGTACATTTCCTAAAGAGTTGTAAAACTTTGGTGTTGCAACCGCCGCATCAATTCCTATGTTTACGGTGAGGGTTTTTAGAGTTGAATAATGCCCTTTGCTACGAAAAAATTGTTGGATGATTAGGTTAGGCCCTAAGCCTAATTCCACATGAAATAGTAAAATAGTTGTATTATTGATTAATTACATGATAGAATGTCTAATTATAATAGACAAATAGCTTTGACAATAAACACATAGTCATAACCTTGAGCCTAATGGGCCTATAGTCCTAACCATGAGCCTAATGGGCCCTAAGCTCACAATTATGCTTGAGCGTAACCTAGCCATCTAAAACACTCTCACAGTTTGAACAGAAGGCTTTCGGACGCACAAAAAGGATATAAGGTTGAAATGCTCTTCTTGGTTTTCTTTTTCCTTTTTGTTTATTTACACAGAGGTAAAATAGTGTCTGGCGGCTTCCTCCTTTTGTGACAGTCTTTTTGCATGTTATTGCTTGCTTTGCATTATGTAGGAGCGACAATTTTGAGATAAACTATTTTCAAATACAACAATAATCTCCAGCATTAAAACAAAGAGTTAGGCTGATGAGGAAAAAAATACTTGATTTATGGCTATATCGACATTGCGACTAGGGTTTTGTAGGCTAAGGTTTAAGCGATAAAAAGAAAAGTCTTATTTTAAACAACATAATTAAGCGGTAGAAACTAAATAGATTAGATCCTTCTGAATCATCGACAATTAGCCAATGACCAGAGGATACCAAATTTATGGTGAGTTGTACTTAAAGCTCTAATTATGTAAAATAGTACAAGGGTTATATTGATTGATTACATATGTGAGATTGCATGTCTATTTATAATTGAAAAATAGTTTTCACAACGAGCAACATAAACATAGCCCTAAACCCAATGAAACCTAAACGACAATTTGGCTTGAGGCCTAACCTAGTCATCCAAAAAATTGGCTCCTATAAAATTGAATATTTGTTTAAGCACACGACGTATATATTTTCTTGAACGAAAAAAATGTACTTAAGAAAGTATATAGAAGCACCAGCTTGTTTTTAATTAGAGTAAAATACACCGTTGGTCCCTAATCTTGTACACAAGCATCACCCTGGGACAAACCTTGCATTTTTCATCGTGGGGAGTCCAAAACAAGGTTTTTATAGTCTAAATCAGTCATTTGACCCATTTTCCGCTAGTCAACGTCTGTTATCTTTTGCAAAATCCCTTAAATGACTATTTTGCCCATATATAAAGTCATTCAATCTATCTTTTTCATTCATTTTACCCTAGCAACCATACACACACTTTTACTCATCCACCTCTCTCCCACTTCCAGTATTAAAATAAAGGAGAATTAAGGATGAATTAATAAAATATAATAATTGATTGATTGGATTCATCAATTGAATTGTTTGTTTTATTTAGATCCATGGTGCTCCTTCATCTGTCAAATTTTGACACACATAGTAACACACTTACCGTGTTTATTTTGTGTTGGGTTGCTTCATTTACACATCAAGATTTGATTTATATTACCACTTTTTACACACATAGTAACACACTTACTGTGTTTATTTTGTGTTTCTTGATGTTGGTTTTGTAGCTTCAATGAGGTTGATCAGTTTGGTGTTGTTTGGTTATTTGTTATGTTTGTTTTTGGGTAGTGAAAGTTTAGGCCAAATATGTCATCCTGATGATTTGTTAGCTTTAAAGGCTTTTGCATCAAGTTTTGGTAATGGGTCAATTTTGGTGTCATCATGGGTTAATGAAACTCCTTGTTGTAATTGGGATGGTGTTGTGTGTGAAAATGATGTGAAAAATGTGTTGGAAACATCAGTCAGGGTTACTGGGTTGAACTTGTCTTCAAAGGGGATAAAAGGGGTTGTTCCGAATTCAGTTTCTAGTTTAGTGAAGCTGAGGTATCTTGATCTTTCGTATAATGAGCTCGTAGGGGAGTTGCCAAAAAATGTGTCGAATTTGAAGGATCTTGAAGTGTTTAATGTGTCGAGTAATTCTTTAAGTGGAGGGATGTTAGGGATTGGGGGTTTTCCAAATCTTGTTGCTTTTAACTTAAGTAACAATTCGTTTAGTGGTGATTTTAGTTCCGAAATTTGCAATGCTAAGTTGCGGTTTCTTGATTTATCGATGAATCATTTTGTTGGGAATCCTGATGGTTTAAGGAAATGTGGTGAATCACTTCAAGAGTTGCATGTTGAATCAAATGCATTTTCGGGCGCTATCCCTGAGTTTGTGTACTCAATGTCTGTTACACCCGTATCCCGAAATACAAATAGGCCCTACCCTAGATGAATATGGTCTAAGGACATGACGGGATTGACTAGTCAACCCGATAGTCAATCTAGTAAGTTATAAATGTTTTATTATAGTTATAGAAAATAGGGGGACCTAAGTTGCCATATTATAACTTGTTATAGAAGTGTAGTGTGGCCAAATTATAAAGAATAGGACTTGAAGGACCATTGGTGTCAAGTGGCTAAAGATGCCACCTACTTATCTCTAGACACTTCCTCATTCTTCATTTAATTTCCAGAAATAAGTGTAAGAGGTGTGTATGTCGTAATATGTAATTGGAGGGAAAAGAGAAGGTTGGTCTTGGAGACCAATTGATGGTGAATTAAAGATGTTTACCCCAGTGTGAAGCCATAAAAAAGGATACTATAAGGTAAGTTATTCTTATTGATGTGTTAATTGTCAATTGGTGAGTTAGGGTTCATGTACCCAAGTTAGGGGTTTTGGGTAATTGTGGTTTTAAACACTAATTAAGGTGTTATAGTATAATTGGGTGAAACCCCTTTCATTAAATTGAAGTAAATGGGTAAATAGGATATGATCAAGTTATGATCATAAAGTTTGATTTAAAAGAGTTATAGTAATCTTAGAAGTGTCTTATTGTGGGTAAAAGTTGGATAATTTATGGGAGGATCATCACATAATCAATATATGATTATGTGATGATTTGAGGATGTTTATGTAAGCTAAATGGTTGTGTAAACCATGGCTATAGTTAATTAAGGATGTTTTAAGTATACCTTGGTTATTATGTTTAAGGATGTTAGCTATGGATGATGTTGGGCACTATTGAATATTGATGAAGATGATGATAAATTGTGTATTGCTTAGCACGGATTGCTAAGGTAAGTAATCCGGTTACTACATGCTTAATGTGGAAATTATTGTATGATGTGTTTATGATTGTTATAGCAAAGATTGGTTATAGTTAAGCTAATGGATTATTATGAGAATTGATGATGGTTATAGAGTTAATTGCCTAAAGATGTGTTAAGGTATGTGTTATTGCCTTATGTGCTATGTGTGCTATGGTTTGTGTGCTAGCAATGCTTACGTGAATTGTATGATGATAGAAGCATTGCATGTCATAGCCGATTACTTACTAAGCGTTATCGCTTACATGTTATAGTTGTTAATGTTATTGTAGGTTCATGTGCTTGAAGCGATATGGCTTGGATTGGGTGTGGTTCATGGAATGATTATTGAATATGGTAATATGTGATAATAGGAGCTAGGTAGATACCGAGCTCAAGTCAATATTGTACTCCCGGAAGTCTAAAATGGTTTGTAAATGTGTCGTCAAGTATCAATTTGTATGTTATCATTGTCTTATTGAATCGGTGGCCAACCGTTGGGTCAAAGTGTGTTTTAAGTGTTTATAGTCAAAGTTAAAGGGGTGTTTGGCATAAGCATATTTATACCCATTTTGGGTTGTAAACGGGTCATTCAATTATGGAATAAGTTTATTATGTTATACTAATGATTTTGGTTGAGTTTGGTATGGTAATGAGTTGCTAAGAGTCGTTTGACATGAAATGGGTCAAAACGGGTTTTGGGCACAAAACCCGTTACTTTGCAAAGTACTACTCCAAGGGTTGAACAATAAATGTTTTTGTATGGAAATGAGGTCAATGAAGTGTATAAGAAATCTGGAATGTTTCGTGGTCTAACGAGTTTGGGAACTATGGTTTCCGGAAAATGGGTCAAAAGTATATAAAAGGGTTATGCAGAAAAAGGGGTGTTTGGGACAAGGTCTATTTTAACCCATTTTGGGTCAAACGGGTCAAGGATTTTGGGAAACACTGTATATGGTATATTTTTAGTTAATATGTATTACATGTGTTTAAATACAAGTCTAAAGTGTTGATTTAATGTTTAAATGTGTTATGGGGTGATTTGAGAAAATAGTGCACTTTAGGTGTCCTTAGTGCATAACATGGGTTATAGTGCACTTTAGGTATTCTTAGTGCACAAGAGGGGTTCTAGTGCACTTTAGGGGTCTTAAGTGCAAAAGAGGGGTTATAGTGCACTTTAGGGGTCCTTAGTGCATATGACGGGTCATAGTGCACTTTAGGGTGCCACCTGTCTTTTTAAAAGTATTTGAGTCTAGTTTTATGTAAAAATACTTGTAAGGGCTGAATGGTAATATATTCTCGTCATTTGTTAAAGGTACGTTAAAGTTGGGTCATTTCCGCGTAAAAGTTCAAATTTTCATGATTTTTAGTCGTGTCGTTCACGGGGCGTAACAATGTCTTCCCTGAAGCAGCTTTCCGTTGCTTCTAACAACTTTTCAGGGAGATCAACACGAGTCTTGGTAAACTTTCCAAACTCGAATCGTTAGTTTTATTTGGTAATCAGTTTATAGGTACACTTCCTGATGTATTTGAGAACTTAACACACTTAGAACAACTTAGTGCACATACAAATTCGTTCCTAGGGGAACTGCCTTCCACTATAGAAGCGTGCTCTAAGTTAAGATTACTCGATCTTCGTAACAATTCATTATCAGGTGCCTTAAGTATAAACTTCACCAAGTTTCCTAACTTATTCACCCTTGACCTCGGTAGTAATCACTTTAAAGGTCTTTTACCAAACTCACTTTCGAATTGTTACGAGCTGAGATTCCTGAACCTTGCTAAGAACGAATTTTATGGTGAAGTTCCAGTTAGTTACACAAATCTATCCAACCTTTCTTTTATTTCGTTCTCAAACAATGGTGTAACAAATTTACCACACGCGTTGTCCGTACTACAAAAGTGTAAAAATCTCACCACTCTGATAAGCACTTGAAATATGCTTATACAAGAAGAACGAGAGATTATCAGCGTATAAATTCCACCAAGAATAATACGAAAACTTGAACTGTTTAATCCCAAACACCCGCTGGAAGTTTGCTTATTCTTACATTTAGCGTTTATCATTATGTTTTTAGTTGATAATGGTGAATATGTGCTCATTCAAATGGTGGTACGGTATTTCTCAGGACTATCATTAGTTGAACTCTATTCTAGTACCAATAGTGATGCTGATACTTAAAATTTTACCATATGAAGTACACAAATTCAAAACTAGCTAGTGTGATATCCCGTCGATAATCTAGAATTATTCACCGCTAGTTGACTTTAATTATAGTGTTTTGAGTTTTAAAATTGGAGGGAAATCAAAAGACTGGAAAGAACCTTGAAGTTTTCGTATCCTCTGAATTTTATACACATAAAAACAACGTGAAGCTGATGGCTTAATGACAGATTACTTCTGTTCTAATTTTTTTTTAAACCAAGAATGCTATAAAGAAAGTGTATAATCATCAAAATTATTGTCTTTTTATGGGTTAATCGCTATGTGTTACTGTTGTTTACTTCACCCTTCAAAATATATAGTTCAAGAGTCAAAACTACATTTATTGTTGGATGTGGCAGGTTAACAACCCTGCTAGTGGTGATGTTATAGCTTCAGTTGCGTGCATGGGTGAGAGGGAAACAAAAGATGCAATTGGTTCAGAATCGAAATGCGAAGAAAGAAGCTAGTGACACGAATCTTTTAATGTAGTGAAATGTTTAGTGATGTAGCGAATTTGTTCTTTTGGTTAAGAGCATGAACATAGTTGCATTGTATCATTTATGTATGTTTCAAGTAATATGATTCTTTGTCGGAGTATTTAAAATTCTCTGAAATGAAATATATGATTAGTTTGGTTGAAATGGATCAAACGTTAGGTGTTGGTTGCCGCATCTATGGACCATCCCAAATATTTTGTTGGTTTTGATATTGTGTGTGGGTATGAAGATGAAGAATGAAGATTGGTGTTTGATTTAGTTTGTTTTTTTTTGTTTTTTTTGTTTTTTTTTCCTTTTTTTAGAGTGGATGGATGAGATTTGAGAATGATTTTGGTATTAATTTTAGAGAGAGGGAAGCAGAAATTTAGAGAGAGAAGCAAGAAAAAGAGATAACATGAGGATGGTGGTACTGATGGTATAACTTTTTTATTAAGTGCACCGTTCGTCCATAAGGTTGTACCACCAAAATAATCAACCAAAACGATAAAATGACCATTTTGCCCTCATGTGCAAGGCACATGAGAAAAGATAACAGGCGTTGACTAACGGAAAAGGGGTCAAGAGACTGATTTATTCTATAAAAACGATGTTTTGGACTCCCCACGATGAAAAAGACAAGTTTTGTCCCATCGCGATGTTTATGTACAAGATTAGGGACCAACCGTGTATTTTACTCTTTTAATTATTGTAGTTATGTTGTTTGGATATTGACTTAAGCATATACTATTATTAACGACACTTTGAAAGGAAACAATTTTATTACGCGTTGTGTCTGGCGTATAGTTTTTTAAGTGTTGAGTGTTTAAGATATAAAGTGTTTTTGAAAACAAGCGATTAAAAAAAAAAAAAAACGCGATTAACGTTGACAGAGTTTTTAAACAATACTTTTTGTAACATTAACGTTGTTTTTATTATATTTTACACATTATAGTTGCAGTTAAAATAACGTTACCGAACACTTTTTATGAAACACACCGGCTAATAACTAATAGGGGGAATTGCATATATATATCCCTCCTAAACACCATAATTACATATATATCCAACTCAAATTTATAATTACAATTATATCCTTTTTAAACTTTTAAATAGTTATATATATATCCAAATACTCAATATATCTACAAATAAAATCTAAAAGTACTTGCATAATCATAAATTGACCATCATACCCTTAACTTCACTAACCTATCTTTATCCTTCTTCTTCAACCTTTCTTCAAACATCACCCCACTTAATTCACAATCAAATTTAATTCTATTTCATTTGTAATACGTGATTGATTGTATCGGTTTGATTTTTAACGTGCTCGTTTACTGTTCTTCTTCGTAGTTGATGTTACTTGGTTGGCAATGTTACGTTTTGTGTCTGTAGTCCATCATGCCATTAGTATATAAAGATGATAATCAACCCCACCACTCGATTTATGTGATTTTTCATTAGCACAATAATTGTCAGTTTTGTGTTACAAAGAAACAAAACAAAAAACTATCCATACTACATTTTAGATAACAGATAAGCATAAGAAATTACTAGCGTATCATTAATTTATATATTATGTATCACTAATTCATAATTAAACCCACTATATAGGCACCATCTCTTGGTCAGTAGCCTCAATCTAATGTTTTCATAAAACTATAAAATTTATTCTTATGGTTTTTTTGTTGCCAAACAGTAAAAAAAGAAAAAGAAAGAAGAAGGATAATAATAGGGTTTAAAGCAATAAGGATATAATGGTCGGTCTATGATGATGCAAGTATTTTCAGATTTTTTTACATATCAATTAAACATTTGGATATACGTGATATTTTTTAGGGTTTATGAAAATATACATGTAATTATAAGTTTGAGTTGAATACAGTATATGTGTAATTAGGGAATATATTAGCTACAATTTTTTGTAGCTAATTGGCTACAATATTGTGCTTCAAACTGTGGGTCCCTGACTCTTTTTGTGGGTCCTGAGTTATTACTGCGGGCCCCTGATTACTTTCTTGTGTATTTTTAGTGGAGGATTGTAGCTAGTTGGCTACAAAAATTGTAGCCAAGATATCCCCGTGTAATTATAGTGTTTAAGAGGGATATATATATATATATATGCAATTCCCGCTAACTAATAAACCCATCATCAAACAACCACGCATTTTATTTAAGTTAATGGGCTCCTATTTGTTTTGGTGGATCGAGAAGCCCATACACACGTTATATATATGGCGGCATGCTGTACGTATGTAACAGGAGCAGGAGTATAACACTATAAATAGTTTTTGGTTTTTCTGTTTAATTTTATTTTCTTGCAGAACGATTCATGCATCCTATTCCAGGTTTGAGTCACTCATGTTAAATATTTGCTTGATTATTGTGATGTTTGAGCTAAATCTTCTTACGTGTTTGCTTAAATGATATAAACTCTAGTTATGAACCAAAGGCCTTGTGGCTCATCGGTACCTTAATGGCTTGTTGTTTAATAGAATGGTTGTGGGTTTTAAGTTCTGCCTATGCATATATAATTATGATGTATATATGTTTATAAAGTGTATGCGAATGATTTACTTAATTGTTGATCAAGCATTGAACATGGTCAAATTCCCATCTTAAATTCAAAAGTTCGGTTTTACAATGATTTTATTTTATATATTGGTTATGATGCCTTAACTGTTCTAAATACTAGGTTAAAAAGCTTACTTGGATTTACTTCACGTTGTGTACATTTGAAACATTATAAACTTAAAGATTATGGATGCAATAACACTGTAGATGATTTTTGCTTCATGAAATAAAGATGTTTCAACTTAAAACACAATAGGTACGAGTACAATATGTGTGTGCAAAGTAGGGTAAGGTGATGTAAGCATATGGGTATAGAACCTGCTCAAAATTATGTTTTCTTTCCGGTTTCTTGAAAACACATAAAGATGTAAGCAAACGAGGCTTATAGGGGCTTTTGAAAACACATATTGGTCTCCAAGTCACTCACCTTCTTTTTTCGAATTTTAATCAAATCAAGTTGTCTTTCCGGTTTCTTCTAAACGAGGCTTCGGTTATCCCATGTTCGTATTTGAATCACCACATTCATCAAGATTCTTTTTAAAAAATTAAATTTTATGAGAGGCTCTACTTCCATTTTATTGTTATGCTCAAATGATGAGACACTTGGGGTTTGCTTCTTGCCAAATAGTCAAATATATAGTTATACTTTAGAGGTTGAAGAGTGTAAAACTCTATTAGAATTGATGTTCATTGTAAAACATAAAAAACTTTTCTATTGAAAACGTGACTGAATTTTGAAATTGCTTATATCGGGATGTCTTCAAAGGTTTAAGCCATGTTCTCTGTAAATCTTTTATGAAAAACAAACAACAATATTTTGTTTACTCTACTGACACTGAAAAATTTTCTAGGCTAATTTCAAAAATTTGAGTAGGTCAATTGATAAAAAAAACATAATAGTACTTAATAATAGTCTTAGTTTGTTTTATTATTTTAAACCTGTTTTATTTTTGAATTGTCATACTAATTTATATATTGTTTGAATTATACCCTAACTATCTTAATTATGACCCCATATACTTAAATTCTTGCCCTGACCCTAGCTGCAGCCTCTAAGATGTCTCATGAACTAAGCTGTAAGAGGTCGAAGCAGAATGCCTTTGGTGGCAGTCCGGACAGTCCGTCAGTAAAGAAGCAGAAAAGCCTTACTGTCACAACCTCGATACCTAAAACCACCGAAGCAAGTGCTATATCTTTATTGCTTTGCTTTTCTGTATCTCTTTTATTTGTATAAGGTTTGAACTGAATGGTGATCATGTTTTGTAACAGGTTGTCACCAAACTTCTTCTAGATGATGCAAATAATGGATTCAATAAAGGAAATTTTGTTTGTTCGCCGTTTTCACTTTAGATCCCATTGGGAATGCTTGCTTTTGGAGCTGAAGGAGAAACTTTGAAACAGTTGTTGGAATTTCTTGGACATGAATCCATGCACCACCTTCGTTCCATGTCTACAGTTTCAAAGCTTTTGGAAAATATCTTAGTGGAAAACACAGGCCAAGGAGGTCTTGATGTCCATATAGCGAATGGAGTTTGGGTAGATAAAAATCTGAAACCTGTTAAATCTTGTTACCAAAAGGTTCTCAAGAATGTTTATAAAACAGAAGCCAATTATAGCGACATTCAAAACCAGGTAAATGTGTATTTTTTTTATTTTTTAATTTTTATTAACTTGTTTGCTAATTTTAATTTTTTTAACTTACATTCGGTTATCGGTGAAGCCTGCTCAATCGGCCGAAAGGATAAATTCATGGGTAAAGAAGAAAACTAATGGTTTAATACCCGCAATTGTTGGTAACTTAAGACCAGATGATGCAATAGTCTTGGTGAATGCAGTGTATTTTAAAGGAATATGGTCTAATCCATTTGATGCAAAGAATACAAAGAATAAAGACTTTCATCTCATCAATGGAGAGAAGGTTTCCATTCCCTTCATGACTAGTTCTAAAGCATTCAGCTATGGTTCCTTCCAGGACTACAAGATGATCGAACTTCCATATGCATGTGAAGGCCAATCAAACCAATTCTCCAATGTATATTTTTCTCCCAGATAGGAAAGATGGATTGCAGGATTTGCTACAGCTCTTTCATTCTGACCATTCTTTATTTTATGGAGATTTTAACCTTAAAACGCAGAAATTGAATGAGCTATGGATACCCAAGTTCGAGATATCTCGTACATTTAAAGCTCATGATGTAATGAAACAAATGGGATTGACATTACCATTTACAGAAGGAAATAAAGAGCTTACCGGGATAGTAAATAAGAAAAATATAATGCTTTATGTGGCGAAGATACTTCAGAAATCCTTCATTAAAGTTGACGAAAGCGGAACTGAAGCCGCTGCAACTACATCTTACCGGATCAGGAGAGGAGGGTCTGCGGCACGTCGCCCTCCACCATTTAAATTTGTGGCAGACCATCCTTTCATGTTTATGATAAGAGAAAACAATTCACGAGTTGTTTTCTTCAGTGGTGTAGTTATCGATCCTAGTCTAAAAAGTTAACCTTTGGCATGCTCTATTGATCAATCTGAGCTTCTTTTCTTCTTTTTTTTTCTGTCGTATTTGGATATTTTATATTTTTATCCGAAACTACTATACTGATGGTTCTTATTAGGAATTTTGTTCCATTTGGATATTTATCAGAATCTCTTGAAGCGGCTTCTTCAGTGGATATTTTATCAATTATCGAGTTTTTTTTTTTTTTTTTTCCTTCCTTCCTTCCTTCTTTTTCTTAAGTGGTACTTGAACCCACAACAATTTAGTCGGAAAACATTCTCACACATGGGGTGTTATTAGTACACAAGCTCTTTGATATGTGTTCCTCAATTTGGTAAATCGAAAAATAGAATATTCAAAGAAAAGTTTGAACGGGGATTAAGATAAAGAGTGATTTAGTCATTTCAATTTGGTTGAGGACGCTATCCAAACTAAAAGTTTTCTACATGGACCGTGTATGTATTTGCGAAGTTGGGGACTTCGTCTGCTATTTGGACATACCGCATGGGCGGTTTTTGCAATTTGCTCTAAAAGCATATACGATTTGCGGAATTGCGGTGTTAATTCATTCATGTTAATCCACACACGTCTGATGTTACAAATGTTTTTGTTTGAATTGTTATTACAGCTTTTGTATACATTTGTATTGACATCTTTTTTAATAAATTATGAGTTGAGAGTTGACTCAGCAAAACTTGCACCCGACTTTAGAAAAAGTGGTGTCCTAAGTTTTTAAGCTACAGAAGTAGTCTTCTCGGTGACTAAAGACAAGTGAGTTATGCTATATTAACAAGACATTAGCTTATGGTTTTCAGATAAGTGGGCAAACGTATATATCAACAACCCAAAACCATGACCCACAACTCGATTTGCCCATTTTGACAATCCAGAAATCTAGCTTAATAGGTAAGGATGATTATGAACTTCAGAATGTCTTATATCTTTAACATAATTTTTTAGTAGATTGCAGTCTTGATGACTATATTATTGAGAAAATTAATATAGTATAGCACCATTGTCCAAACCTTAAGGTCCCGATTTTTCAACACCTTCTGAATTTTCTTTAATTTATCCTTCCTTTTTATGCAATTCAAGATTCAAACATGCAAAAATAGCAAGCAAATACCAAGTATTTTAACTTCCCCTACTTGCTTAGTTTTGAATCAGCAACTACCAGAATAAAATTAATAGTTATTCAAGAATTGCAACTATTGCTTACACAAATCGCTTTTTCAAATACTTGGAACACTTTCAGCAAGTTCTGCTTGCATAACCTTTTGTCCTGCCAACACTTGAAACTAGATGGCATGTTGGGTTGAATAGGCTTGTCCAAAGAATAGGTTTCTACTTGATTGAAAGATTTTGGTTCCTTTGCTGGGTAGCCAATCTATGCTTCATTGTTTCTGCATGCTTGCTTAAAAGACCCCCTGAAACTAATACAAATATAAAGCATTTAAGAGACGAGATACATGAAAGGAGCATTTCTACTTACAATTAAGTGAAACGGACATAAAAAATGAAAGAGTCAATGATACACAGATATGGAATGAAAGAATCCAATATACATTATGTTTCAATAATGTATCATGATGTGGAGGCTACCCAAATTTAAGCCAAAAAGTGTGCCGGATAAATGACCTTCATGTTTAAAGACAATCTTTATCAATCAAGGTGTCAACATGTTATATGTTACAACATTATTGTCTTTCAAGAGATCTTAAGGGCATTTTCATCATCTGGCGTAGATTTAGCTGGAACTGGTATACATGAAATAAGATACTTTTGCGAACCATAAATTAGTTCAGTATATGAATGGCCTTACTGAATAAAAAGTTGAACACTTCGGTGACCGCTACATACATTCTATGATTCTACCATTATTTTATATACCCAAATTTAATCTAGTTGGAATGTAACACAGGTCTGGATCAGACCATTTTACACCAACGTGAGTTCGCCCTTGACTTTACGAGTGTGGTTTTTTTACCCTTGGTTAAAATCACCGTTTTCTACAAGGTTGACATGTCAGTATTGTGCATATAATTTCCTATGTTTGGAATTCGTGTATTCTTTTCAAAAGAGGAAGAAAAGAAAATTAAGGTTTAACAGGAAATAACAGAATGACGGTTTTACCTGGTCGTGATATAAGGTGAATACGAGAACGAGGTCCTTCAAACATCCAACTATCTTCATCCAACATTCTAACTTCCTTGTTAAGTGAAGCCATTAGATCCGCTTTCAAAGCTGCATTGCAACACAAAAATTAGCTTCTCTCTAGAACAATACACGATTATAAAGTGTATAACTGTATAAAACTATTAACGCTAAATCCCCATTGCATTTGCATCTGATGGTTTCCTACAACTTCACACCAATACTTTTGCATGTACTTAACCATACATTTTGGCATAGCAGGAGGAAGTATAAATTTCAATTATTCAAAATGAAGTTCCACAAAATTTGCATCTCAAGCCTTAATCATCACAGATACCTACATAGAACTCTAAAACATTAAGCATACAAAATTTAGAGAGTAGACACTTGTTAACATCAACCCTAATCAATTTAAATTCGAAACTCACTAATATTTTCTTACAAGTTAGAGCCACAATTATTCAATCTAAAGTCCTTGTTAGTCCTTGTTAGTCTATAGCTACGCTTACTAACACTTCTCAGGATTCCTAGAGAGCAAATATCGTGGAAAGCAAACTACTCTTCAAAATGGGCCAATTTAGCAGTTACATAAAGAGGGTTTTTGGGATTGCGTTTTAGAAATCTGATTTTTGCATTTGTAAAACACAAAAATTCAGAAAACAGCGTTTGGCAAACAATTAAAAGAAAGAGATTATCAGCGTTTTCTCAATTTGATACCTGTATTTGAAAACCCAAACGCTTTATCTGTCTTCCAAACGCAATGCCAAACACCTCTATTGGCAACAAGCTAGTTCAGTGAGTAAAGTTTCTTTTTTTCTTTTATCCGGTAACTATGGAGGTCTCTAGCATTTCTTATTTCAAAGTGCTTATCTTGCTTAAAGACTTTTTAAGCAATCCCAATTCCTAAACACCCTATATATCTAATAACTGTACTTTTTTACACTAGAATTACCAAACTAACCCATTTCAAGAATCTTTATTCTCTATCAAAATTACCATTTTTTACTTCAAAAATCAAACTTAAACAAATAAAACAATTAAATTCAAGAAACCCAATAAGAAAATTAAGAAACCAACCACTTGGGTACAAATTTTGTAACAAAAAGTCACTAATATCATACTACAAAACTAAAACAAAGAAACCCAATAAGCAAAGAACAAATTTATGACATGGGTATTATTTTTTTCTTGAAAAAGATACAAATATTAAGCTAAATAATGATCAAAGTTAAAGAATTTCATGAAATAAAGACCTCTGATAGCCTCATCTTTACGATCTTGAATAAGATCAGTTGCAAAGTGGACATCATCAACTAATGATGATGAGATCATGTTTGTTCCCACTATTGCTGTTGTTGATATTGATGATCTTGCTGGTGATGATGTCAGCGAACTGTTGCTCATTGTCGTTGAGTTTATTTTAACGAAATTGAATTTGAAATATTGGGAATTTATTTGCTTTTTATTGGGGATTGAGAGAATAAGTTGACTCTACATTGTCTCGCTCAAATAAAAGTAAAAAAAAATAAAAAAAAAAAATGACTTTTGATTTGAGCAATTGAATCAAATTTAATAGCTCATAAGCAAGTTGATCTTTTCAACTTGAGAGAATCTCATTTTTATAGGGGTTGATACTCACACTATCTTTTAGGAAATTGATACCACATCTTTTGATGCATGCATCACAATTTGTGCATTACAGTTTGTACTATAAATACTATAATGTATAAATTGTGATGCATGTATCAAAAGATGTGGTGCGAGTATAGACAATAATACACAATTATAGTGTAGGTATAAAAAAAATGATGTGAGTATCAACACTCACACCACACTTCTTTCAGAGCACCCATATTTCACTAATAAACATCACATGATGTACACAGTACAATACCATTAGGAAAATGATATAGGTGACTAATTTGTATGCCTAATAATGAGACTAATCCATACAAAATATGACAAGTGGATGATGCATTTTCTCTCTCTTGATGATAACCTTTGATTATACCATGTGTTTTGATATCTTTGTTAAGCATGAAATTAGGCATGTCTTTTAGGCATGTCAATCACTTCTCATACCATTATACATTAATTATTGGTGGTATGTTCATCATTTTTAGTGATATACATATCACCCCATTTTATATATTGCTTAAAACTTTCGAAATACCGATACCAAACCGATAATGAAAATTACCAACGTTGGAGGATTGTCAGATCGGGTTTATTGGTTTTGAAAAAATAAAAATTAACCCGCAACCCGACTTTATAACAAGGTATTAGATTAAAATGTCATCCCACAATTTGGTTCATTTAAATAAAATATCATCCAACATAAAATTAACTTAAATATTAGCCCTACACGTAACTATTATTTTAGGGTAAGGCTAAATACACTAAATTCACCTAAATTAGTGTAATTATTTTATGTTTTTTATTTTATTTTTTGCATTAAAGTTTTTCATATCATTATTTAATTATTATGTCTTTTGTTTCTTTTAAGAGTAAATTGCAAAAATCATCCTTAAAGTTTGGCCAATTTGCATGTTTCGTCCTAGAAATGTCGAAACTGCAAAAATTGTCCCTAAAGTTACCTTTTGGGGCATATTTCATCCCTGGTTGCAAACGGTGTTACCTTCCATCCATTTTCCTACGTATGTGATTTGCACACAAGGACATATTTATCTTTTTACACCATATTAACCCCTTTAATACCCCACTCACCCATTTCACTATCCGACCCATCAAATTGAATACTCCCTTTTCAATCCCAAAAGCACACATATCTGCTTATAATAATAAACCCTAACCCTAATTTTTAGGACTACCCCAAATCAGTTAATATGGTACTTTGCTTTTGTAATAAACAATGTGCGATTCGATGTGCATGGACTCCCCATAACCCAGGCCGTCGTTTTAATGGTTGTCCCTAAACCAGTGTTAGTTATAAAATACATTCATCCTTAACAATTATTGGTTTTTTTTAATCTCCTTTCTATCTATTTGTAGGGTACTGATTGTGGATTTTTTTATTGGTACGACCCACACATGTGTGCCCGTTCAACTTTGATCATCTCAGGGTTGCTAAGGACAAGGAATGTGCTTGAAGAATCAATGAATGGATTGCGAGCTGCAAATCGAAGATTGAAGATTTGGTTGGTTTGTACTTAGGTTGTTTTCCTTGTTTTTATGATGCAATAGGCTATGTATTGTTATTTAGTAAGTAGTTGAACTTATACATTGACCAAAATGTGCTATGGTCAATGAATTTTGATGTAAGGTTTGTGTTGTTCAATGAAATGAAGTTATTAGACTATCAGTATTTTGTCTGTGTACAAAGAGTATGAAATCAAGTTAGTAGACTGCAAATGATAGTTTACCAATAATGCAAATGACAAATGCCAAAGGAGATTTAAACATAGCTATTACTACCAAGTTAAAGACATCAAATACTACTAAGAGTCTTACACATGAAACATAGTACAAACAAAAGGGACATAAACATGAAATAGAGTCTTAAAGTGGAAACTAATGGAGCAACAAAAGAAATCAGCTACTTTGTTGGTGTGAGCCTGGAAGCTGATTTTTTAGTTCTTTTATTTGGACTTACACCAGCAACTTGTTGTTGACTCCCAATTACAACAGGTGCACTTTGTTGACTCCCACTTGCAGCACTCCCACTTGCAGGCACTGCGCTTGCACCAGCTTCTCTCCCATTTGCAGGCACTGCACTTGCAGCACTCCCACTTGCACAAGAGTTTCTCCCAACAGTTGCACTTGCACCAGAATCTCTCCCCCCAGCTGCACTCCCAGTTGCAGCAGCTGCACTTGCAAAAGATGCACTCCCAGTTGTAGTTGCATTTGTACCAATTGAACTCATCTTTCAACTTCTTTTATTATGTCCTTTTTCCTTGCAAATTTGACATGTGATAGTTGATCCCCTCTTTGACACTTTTCCACCTCTGACCATTTCATCCAGTTCTACAACACTCTTCTTCCTTTTTTTTGGAGACCTTTCAATCTGTGGATATTCTTTTGGTGGGATTAAGATAGATGGCCATTCATGTTTCTCCCATAAATGTTTTCCATCAGTAGGATTGATGTTATGTGAGTATTGCTCCTTCCAAGTGTTGAGTCTGTATGAATCATTGATAACGCTCAAATTATGCATGTTTTTAGTAGCGTTATCCATGCTTTTATGTATGTTATTTGGTTATAATTATAAGCTTTTGTTGCTTAATCGTGTAAAAGAGTGTATGCTAGTTCATTTGTCGCCAAGTACAATAAAGTGGAGTAAAAGACGAAAAAAGAAGTAAAAAACGAAGATTTGTCCATGTACGAAGAATTCCTGACAAAAGCAATACTTGTGGAGTATATTTGAGAAGATAAAGTTATCAAGATGGTGGTCTAAAGACTCAAGAATAAAGTGCAAGAAGGAAAACGAGAAAAAAATGAAGAAAAGAAGCTCAAATGAAGAAATACTGGAAGACTCGTTGTTCTCGAAACACCTTCACCATTTTGGCCATATCTTGAGCATACCAACTCCGTTTGACCCCGTTCGCGGCCATGGAAAGCAAAGAGAAAGATCTACAACTTCCATGCTAGTCATTTTCTGTCAAAATGCTCCAACCGATCGGTCAAGCCCCGCAACCAATTCGGCTAGAGCAAACTTTTTAGTGAAACCGATCGGTCACCACTCGTAACCGATCGGCTGCTTCAATCTGACCTCCCCAAGTCGTTTTTAATGCTTAATTAAGGTGTCATTAAGCCCCAAGTTCGATCATATGTCCTTAATAACTCCTAAAACTGCTACTTTATGACACTTTGTGCCCAAGAAACTTACTTGTTGGCTAAAGGTGGCTTCTACCTATAATTAAGACCATTTTGGCTTGGTTTTCATTATGAAATTCTACCCTCCACCCTCAAGGACGAATTTCCACCAACTAATCTCCCCCAAAAAACCAAAAACTTCTGCCAAATTCATGTAGTGTGCTCAAGTGCTAAAGAAAGTGTTCAGGTATAATTTTTCGGCTTGGTTAGAAGTTGTAGTTGATTGGAGGCTTGAAGGTTGCTATAATCCTTCATCTTTGCCTATTGTAATTCATACTTTGGGTAAATCTTGTTACTTTTATATTTCAAGATGTTTGTAAGTTTGTTATTGATATGATTGTTGAGATTTTGTGTTTGATTGAAATAACCATGATGTTTTGATACTTGTTTGGCTCATATGATAACTTGTGATAAAGGATGTTTGGATGTTTTTAGTGTTTGTTTGGATTATGTTGATAACATCATATTTGGTTAAATTATAATTTGTTCTTGTTTATTGTTTTAGTTGATCATTGTTGAGTTTAATAGCCGAAAGGATTCTCAATAATGGTTAGTTCTAATTCATTAGTCGACGAATGATTTCGGTCTTGTACTTTGTGACGATTGTATGAGAAACTTAATAAACAAAACAAGTAAAGGTTTAATTTAGAATATAGGCCGAAATGAATCTTTTGAATATGTGTTCTCATTATATTTCAAGTAAATGGAACTTCACAAATTAATAACATTGGAGTATAAAGGCCACTCAAGTCTGCCACTTGTGAATGGCAGACCGTAACAAACTTAAAACGGCTCAGGAACGAACTCAATGAAGATCAGGGGAGTATAGTGTTTCCCCGGGTCGTTATGTCCCAGCGAGCTATGCAATGGATTATCAAACGTAAAGTGATCGAGAAATTTGAACGAAATAGGGATTTGATTATAATTATAACTACAGAAAAAGCCAACAAATTACAACGGCTTAAATGCAAATTAAAGGAAATTAAAAAGATAAAAACTATTAAATAAACGCTATCACTATTTTTAAAATTGATGAACGTTTAAAACTTAAAACTTAAAACTTACGTTTAAATAAAATTACGTAAACGTACAAAATAATAAGTGAGATCTAAGAAATAAAAGTCCTAAAAATATGAAAAATACATTTTTGCAAACCTAATGATAAAAGAAAATTTATAGAAAAAGAAAATTATTTTTACAACTATTTAATTAATTATTATTAATTAAAAACTATTTTTAACTATTAAATAATAACCTAAAATACAAGAAAATAGGAAATAAAGCTAGAAAAATAAAATTAAGACTTAGAAAAATCTAAATTAACAAAATAGAGTTTTCAAAACTATTTTTGTATTTTTATGATTATTTTTCTATTTTCTAGGAATTTTAAACTATTAAAAACTAATTAAATTATTTAAAAATACAAATTTAACTAAGAAAAATATGAAAAAATATTTTTTTTGGCTTTTTATATTTATCTAAACTTAAGAAAATTGAAAAATTATTTTTTGAACCTTTTCTTAATTTTTTGTATTAATTGCTAATTAAAAATGCTTAAAAATCAATTAAAATCAAGAAAAATAGTAAACTGACTTGGAAAAATCTGAAAATTTCAGGAAAACTCTAAAATTATATTAGGAATCTAGGAAAAATAGAAAAACAGGTGCTTGTGTGGAAGAATATGGAACTGCTAAGCCAAGGGCTTATAAATAAGCACTTGAATAAGCCAAATGATCAAAACAAGCCACCAACAGTTTACAGAGGCTCTAATATGCTATAAGTACTGAAATGAAACTAATCTCAACAAGCTATAACCTCAGAATTGCAAGCTAGCACAGATTTGATGTTTGAGCTATTGGCTAAAAAGTAGTTTTCAGTGTGCTACTTTGAGCCCAAGAATAAGCAATCAAATAAGTTAGCAACTAAAAACCAAAACTTAGAACTTACACTAGACCTAGGTGAGACCTTATAAACCAAAATACAGACCAAGGTGAGCTAAGATTAGCTCTGTACAAGGTCTGCAAGAACTGCACAAGTCCTGTGCAGTTCAAGCACCTGTGCACAGGGCATTTACCCCCTTCTTGACAAGCATTTTTGACCCTTATAAAAATTCCACAAAAATATACAAAAATGCTAATAAGAAAGTAGACTAGTTGGAGATTTTCAAACAACAAGTTTCACTAAGTTTGGTCCAAAAATGAGTGAATGAAAATTTCTCTCCCTTTTGCTCAAAACAGACTTTTCACAATTTTGACTTTTGAAGCAGTTGAGAAAATTTGACTTAAGTGAACTTTGATTCAATTTTATGACCTGATATTGATGCAATTTGGTGTGATGAGCTTACTGCAAGCAATGTTTAATAATTCTAAACACAAATCAAGAGATTGGCAAATCAAAATGAACAGATTAGCAGTGAGACAGATTTAGTATAATCTTGACTTTCAGTGTTTGCGGTTCAATTTATAGGCGATATTAGCTCAAATATGCTTAACAAACATAAAACCATAGGAAACATTCACTGAATACACCTTTAGTGCAGTTAAGCTATAAACCAAACACCCTTGTATTACTTGTTTTGAAATCAAAATCAAGGCTAACTCTTGATCCAACAAACATTAATAATCAAACTAAGTCTAATTAACCTAAATACACCTTAATGGAAAGATTTTAACTACTTTTAACCACATAAACAGATTATGCTATGAATTGTTGAAAAACACTTACAAGTGTCCATAGCCACAATGGCTTGAAAACAGTGAGACCGGAACTACTAACCTATCAAATTCAACCCAACAGACTATAAATCAACCCCAAGAACATGTCTGAATCAACCCATTCCATTCCTGCCTCAGATGTGCTCCATGTTGACTTTTGTTGACCAGGTTTCAATATTGTTTAAAACTTAAATACAAGCTTATAAAAAGCTATTATAAGCTAATATAAACTTGTTTTAACTTGAAAAGAAGCTGATTGAAGCTTGAGATTTAGAGTTTGAAGTTGAAAATTTCACGATTAACATGGAATTTGAAACATGAACATAAACTGGAATTAAGACTTAAAAGAGTTGCAATACATTTTAAACAAGTTACTTTTGATACATAGATCTTAAAAATACGAAAAACTATTTTAGACATTACAAGCTAAAAACGACATACATGGTGAAAAATTAAAATCTAGTAGTCTGTCTTGTTGCTTCCCCTTGCTCTTTTATACACTCAAACTCCTTCTCTCACTACTCTGAACAAATCCCAGCACTCATTTTGACCATTGGATTGGTTGAGATGATCTTGGCCATTTATTTGGTTTTGGCGCCAAAGCTGTTTTAACGTTTTGTGGGATTGAGTGTTAGGTTTAGAGGGCATTTAATGAATCCTTGGAGTGAGTGTTGTGTTGGAGGAGGGTAGAGGGTAGGGTTGGTGATGATGGTGGAGTGTTAGCGGGGGGTTGGGGTGTGATGATGAAGAAGTGGTGTACCCGTGAGGTGGGAGGGAAAGCGAAGTCAAATGGTTGATGGGGTTATTAATAATAGAGGGGTTCAATTGGTAGGGTCACTTGGGTAGGAGGGGGTCCAAAATGGTTTGTGACAAGGGTTAAGGTGCAAAGGGTTTAATATATCAAGGGCCTTGTTTGCAATTCGAAAATAGGAGGACCATAACTGCCAAATCTGCAAAGATGTTTCAGGGGTTGAAATTGACAAATGTTAATAGTACAAGGACCAAAGTTGCCATTTTCAAAGTTGGAGGACCAAACTTGTAATTTTCTCAAACTTTTAACATTTTCACAAAGGACTAAATTTGACAACTTATGATTTTAAAAGGACCTTTGGTGATTTTTCTATTGAAATTATGTGCTCGGGGGACTATTACGACAATTTTGAAACTTGGGGGACTGAAGCTGCCAATTATGCAAACTTTGCTCATTTTTCATCTGATTTTGAACATTTTGCATCTGAAATATATATAATGCAATTTTGGAATATGTGTTCAGTCATTTTGATGCATTCTGAGCATTTTTAGGCGTAAATGCAGTTCAGATTTGACTAAAAATGATGAGTATTTACACACTCATCAAGGCCGAAAGGATTATTTGTTGTTGTCGGTTTAGGCATAGGCTCATGACATGACCATTTGATTGAGGCTTATGCATATTTGATTTATAAAACACTAATTTATTATTATTGGTTCTATAGGTCGTAAGGATTACCTTTGATAATATGTTTTCCAAACTAAACATCCTAATATTCTTGTGATCATTTGTCTAAACATGTATGTTCTTTGTGTGCTTGTTCTTATATTGCTTTTCTTAGTGGTGTGATCCGTGACAATCATAACCACGACCTTGTTACTTGCTTAAACAAACAAACGACACTTGAAGTGCAACCAAGTCTCTTGGGATGACCTTGACTTACCAAACCCTATACTACAACTTGACTAGGGTATACTTGCCCGAATGTGTTCCTAGTTAACTGGTAATTCTTTTTTATAAATTTAAAGCTAGTTGGAGCGCATCAAGTTTTTGATGCCGTTGCCAGGTACTTGGTTTTGCATCCTTTTGTGTGTTTGTTTGTTAAATTGTTTGCTTGAGTTGATTGCTTTTTTGCTAGTTTTTTGAAATGCTATATTGCTTTTGCTCATGAATGATTGTTTATTTGCTCTTGTTTGATTGCTCTTGATGTTTGCTTAATTGCCCCTTTGCGTTTTCTTTCCAAAATCTCTCATTTTCTCATAATTGCTTAGATGATCTTGGCATCAAATCAAGTTTTCGATGTTGGGATTTCGTTTCATGTGTTCTAAAAGTTCTCATTTCAATGTTTCTTTCTAAGTGTGCTAAAAAATGTGTTTGAGAAAACATCTACTTTTTACCGTACCTTCCAACTGATCGGTTACAACTCCAGCCGATCAGCTGGACCACCCAAACCACTCAACCCGATCGGTCACCACCCATAACCGATTCGGTTGGAGGCTTCTGTCCCAATTTTTTTAGTTTGCGTTTTTCTTGTTTCGTGAGTTTTATGTTTTATATGTTATGTGATCTTTTGCATATTTTGTGTTATTTATTCGTGTTATTCTTGTTTATATTAGTTTCGTATTAATTTTAAATAAGACTATCTTGTTTTAGATTATCTTGTTTGGTTTGTGTTACGTGACTAATTATGTTTTGCTTGCGTCTATGTGATTGTCGTTTTTTTGTGATCGTGCTTTTATTTGTTTTAAGTGTCGTTTTATGTTCTTGATGTTATTCTAGTCAATATGTGTTTATGTGTTTTATTTACTTGTGTTTATTTTTGTGTTTGTTACCTTCCGTGTTCTTGTTTTATTTTATCAATAAAAGTTTTGAAATAAAAATTGTTTTTTTATATATATTTAAAAAAAATTGAAAAATCGCCTCCAGGCGTCGGTCACCCCCTTAACCGGTTCGGCTGGAAGGTGGGTCACACTTTGGTTCATCCCAACCGATCGGTTAGATCCCCTAACCGATCGGCTGGACCAATCGTTAAAAAAAATCAATTTTCATTTTTGTTTTTGTTTTTGTGTGTTTGTGTTTAGATCAAATAAGTTTAAGTGTCTCGTGGGATCATTCCTAAGATATTTGAGAATTAGTATTTATATTATTATTTAACATTTTTCTATTTTAAATTTTGTTAATTTTTAGTACATTGTAAATAAATAAGTACATGTTTTTAAAAATAAAAGTGTTTTGAACTTTGTGGGTATGTTCACTGGAAACCCTCAACAGGCCCGGATTTGCACCTGTGCGGGCTGCCCAACCGCACAGGGCCCAACAACTTTATGGGGCCTCAAATTTGAAATAAAACCCAATATACATAAAACTGTTGGTATATTTTGAGTTGTGTAAGGCCCATTTCACCTAGCATGATAACGAGCAGTGGTTATAATTACGTAGAAGATTCAGATTATATCAAATAATCAGATTATGTGGGATGAGTTGAGTAATTAACTTTAGTCCCATTACTTAACTTGGATAAAATATTACAAAACTTTAATTCTAAATGTTTTCGTAAGCTGGTTTTTTAAATGGTCCGAATAAAAAAACCGTTAAAGAAAAAAGAGTAGAGTAACACGTTAAAATTTTTGTTTTCAGGAGGCCTCTTTTACTATCATGGCACAGGGCCCTCGAAATCCACGGGATCGCCCTAACCCTCAAGAGACTAAAACTCGTCCACTCGGGCCGCCTAGGGGTTTAAAGGCTTGTTGCATACGCTAAATGCAACCGTGATGCCTATGAAAGTGAGTTTTAGGATTTTACGCGTTTTTGTAGTTTAGTTTATTTTTGTAGATTTAATAAGCTCTTGGAGGAATGATTGGTTGGATTGTAACCTTATACTCTTGATTTTACATGTTTGGTTGAAAGAGAAATCGATTGATCTCACACGCTTATGCTAGCGTTTGCTTAGCATCTTATCATATGGAGTTCGATCACGATTTCTTTGGCCCAGGAAGTTTCGTTTCTCTCGTATTTTCTCCTATCTTACATGCTTCGAAGTTTATTTTTAAATTGAGGACAATGCTTAACTTAAGTATGGGGGGAAGTTAAATAAGAAAAACGAAACTAGTTTTTAAATTCCAAAATTTTTGGGCCAATTTTTAAATTTTATATACTTGTTTGCCTGTATGATCTAGTTGTTTTTCACGCTTATAGGATAATATATTAGAATAACTGGATCAATCCACTAGTGAAATACAGTAAATTTTGAAAAACTTGAGATGTGTCCCGATTAATATTGCAATCCATTATGGGTTCGATAACTTTTGCTTTCACATATTATAGCCTTTTCCACTAAATTGTGAGGATTTGAGCCTATTCTTATAAGCATACATCTTTTATGCTTGGATCTTTTGCTATGAGTGTGTCGGTGATTTTATTTATTCTAGAATTTGTACTTGTAAATCATTACTAGACCGCAGTAAGATCACATTCGTGAGATATAAGTGTATTCGTGTGATAAAGAGGCACATTAGGAATAAAACCAAATGGCCTTCCATTTTACATCTAATGATATATTAGCTAACCACGTCGGTTAGTTAACTACCAACATAGACCCATTTGTTAGCGCTCATCTTTAGCGCTAGATACCCTTAGTTACACCCTCCGAGCCATTCTTTTCATTTTGTTACATCAACAATATATATATATATATATATATATATATATATATATATATATATATATATATATATATATATATATATATATATATACTTTAAACCTTAGCCCTACTCTTGTCAATGTCTAAACGGTTGGTTGCTAGTTTCTTGGTATGATTGGATTGTTTTTGATGATTATGAGTTAGCCACACTTTGTCAATCGTGTGTGCCATTCCGACAACGATGAAGACTGCAACTTCTTATTTGTATTTTTGTGGTGTGTGCTTAAACGAAGTGTGGGGGAGATGTGATGTATGTGAAAAAAATTGTGAAAAAAAAGAATAAGTCATCTAAAGAAAAAAAAATGAAAGAAAAAAGTATATGTGATGACAATTATAGCCAATGTGCTATATTATTATATAGATGAAGGAAGATGAAGTATGTTTGAGATATCGTTTAGCCAATGTGCTAAGACGTGATATATATTATATATTTGGTGATCAATATTTGAACAGAAGAAGATTATGACTATAATCATTTTCGGGTTTGCGGATTGTTCGGTAACTAGCAACATTGGTTATTAGACTTTTCTTAATTTTTCTTTAACACCAATTTCATAAATACTCCCATGTCTTATCATTTCCGTTTTGGCTTTTAGAAAATATGAAGTGCATGAATATTTTAGTGACCATCCGGTTCTTGAAGGATCGAATGATGCGCCAGCGATATAGTGCATATTTTTTGTGACCATCCTTTATGTGAATAACGCGCCAGCGATCCGAGGTATACTCTATTGACCATCCGTTGTTTGACTAAATCAAGAATTCACGCTAGCGATCTATTATATTCTTGTATGTAATGTTTTAACATAAGCCCGGTAAAACCATTAAAGCCTAACCCGAATAAAAGCCCTCTTTTGATGTTTACACTTTGCACTTACGCCACGCTGGTGAAGTTTTGTTTCTTGTACAAGCCTATGGAAATATTTAGATTATGACTAAGCAATATGAGTGTACTATTCCTTAATACTATCCATCACTAAATAAATTGAGTGTTGAGTGAATTATACATCCGTTCCTTTTCGTGAGGTGCTTAGCCATGTTATCAAGCAATAAAATCCACGGGGTATTGTCAAACATCTCGGTTTTTCACCTCTAAAACTGTTAGGAATTGGAAATTCCATAGTGAAGTGTCGGTCACCCCAAATATAATTTAGCATAAGTTAGCTCGTAGACATATCGTTTGTTATCAGTTTATTCGTTAGTTATTAGTTTAGTTTAGTTTAGAGTAACACCGTGGAGGACGGACGGGTCTTTACCCACTGTATGCCTGATCCACAGTCCGAAGGAGGACGTGTAGTTTGTAACTATAAATACCCTCTACCTCCAAAGGTAGAGGGTTGGACCTTTCATTCATCTTAATCTAAGCTTCTATGTTTTCTTTCACTTTCTCTCTCTAGAAAGGCTCCCACTTTCTCTCTCTAAAACCTCTAAGCAATTCGACCCATATTATTGTTTGTTATGTGTTTATGAAATCCAATATGTTACAAATAGTATCAAGAGCCATGGTTTGATCATTCATCTTTCATGTTTTTGGATTTCTAGTGGTTTTATATGATTTTTGGGGTTGAAAAAGTTTAGTGGTATTTTCATCATTTGGACCATTTCTAGTGTTAAAGTTTGAATTTTGATTGTACTTTTGTGTTTAGAATCATTATAAGTTCTTAGGTTTTGATTTGGAAGGTTTGAATCAGTGTGGTTGGATTGTTTTTGGATTGGAAAGTGGGGCTTTTGAATATATTCTTCGTAGAGACTTGTAGTTATATTTCTTCGTAGAGACTTGTGGTTATGTTCTTCATGAGAGTTCTCATTTTCTTACTTGATTATGTTTTTCGTAGAGACTTGCAGTTATGTTTTAAGGGAACTTGATTATGTTTTTTTAAAGTAGAGACTTGTGGTTATGTCCAGATTCAATGTATCTGTCTAGAGACTTGTAGCCTATTTTGGTAGAGACTTGACGCCTATTTTTAGTAGAGACTTGTAGCCCATTTTGGTAGAGACTTGACACTTATTTTTGGTAGAGACTTGTAGCCTATTTTCGTAGAGACTTGGCGCTTATTTTTGGTAGAGACTTGTCTTTACAATTTCTAGCAACTTGTCTCTGTTGTTACTAGCGAGTTTCTCTTTAGCGACTTGGCCACTTAGCGAGTTGCTCTTTAGCGACTTGGTTCATAGCGAGTTGTCTCTAGCGACTTGAGCATCTAGCGACTTGTAACTAGCTAGTTGCTCTTAGCGACTTGATACTTAGCGAGTTGCTCTTTAGCGACTTATTTGTGTAGCGACTTGGTGCTTTAGCGACTTGTGTCGGCGACTTGGGTCCTAGCGACTTGGTTCAAGAATTCTTAGCGACTTGTTGACTTTTCCCGACAAAACTTCAAACGGCTATAACTTTTGATCCAGTAACTCGTTTTCAGCGTTCTACCCATCAAAACGACCGTGAGAACGAGGAGAATGTCACGCCGAATGAACTAAAGTTCATTCGAGTCAACCTTCGAGGGCTAAATCCGCTCTGAACAGAAGTTATTGAGGTTTTATGTTTTAGACCTAAATTTCGGGAAAATGCGTGCATAAACCAATCCAAATCTCAACCAAACAACATCTCTGCTAATCCTACAAACAATTATATGTCCTAACACACAATTGTCTATCATTTTGACAATCCATCAATCATCTTAACACGTTCCATTGGTCATTGCTTAACGGTTTGGTCTTGATTTTAGTAAAATCCCATGAAAGATTCTATTTCTCGGTTTAAATCATAGACTTGTAAAATCCCGTGGATTCATCAACATCATGTCTTACACTACTGATTCAGTGATTTGAAGTACTCAAACCGTGTATGTCTTTGTAGAAAACCATGAGAATATTAGCTATACGAGCAGTTCTGAGATGATGGAATCAATCAATGATGATTTGAGTTCTTCATGCTCTGAGTCCAATTAGAAAGATTTGCACCTGTTGAACTCTGAATGCCATGCAAAAGGAAACGACATTGAACCTTATCAACAACTTCACTCTCACCTCATGGTACTTCTACCCACATCAATGGAACGAACATGTATTGCCCTCTTCCGTCAGGACTTATCCACATTGCAGGAACTCTGCTTTGTTAAACCTAGAGCAATTGGAGCTACAACTTGACAAAGAGAAGGTTCATAAGGATAATTCAGTATTTGCACTTCAAGTGATCTACAAACACTTTGGTCATTCATTAGAAGGGAATTCATCGATTATGATCAAGACATGACTGAAATGTCCTTCAAGAGAACACCTTTGGAATGGAAATTAGCGTGTTCATAGAGGCACTTATCCATCTCATGGATAATGTGGAGAAGTATATTGAGGAAGTTACTGGAAAGATGAAAAAAGTAGATGAGAGTTAGTACGGTTGAGAGATATGTGATAAGTCGGGTAATGTATGAGAAAGGTGATTGTTCTTTGAATGAAGAATATCGAAACAACAAAGAATGATGTAACGGTTTGCTCGGTAACTCTGTCACACAAGAAGTGGATGTTGTGGTCAGAAGGCAAATGAATCTGGTACAATCAATAAATTGTTGTGTTGAGACGGTATGGCACAAGATGTTGGATCGATTGACAGGTCGAAATAGAGACTCATAGGCGATAAGCTTGAAGCAGAGCGTTGTTGACTCTTATTTTTTACACATGATGTGGATCGAGATATTAGACTAGAAATTGAGCGGGAGTCATGTAATGAGGTACCGCTGCTTATTTCAACACAATGCATACGCTAAAGTACTTAAACAAGCTGATCATGATGCTGGACATGACTTTGATAAATCTTCTATAAGCGAAAGTGAGTCGCGAGATTAAGTGTTTCAAAACAAAAGATATGGTTGATAAAAGGCTTTTGATGAACTTTCAAACAAATTCTCAAATCTTGAAAAATAGTGCATTTCACTTGAATCTGCGTCTGAGTAAAGAAGAAAGTTTTCAACTTAACAAACCATGTAAAATCCGGAACTTCAATTCCATGAACTTTTTGAAATTAACACTTTGGCTAAAGCTTCAAGACAAAGACTCAACCATTTACAATCAAAGAAACATATTTACGTCTTGATGTGTGAGAAAGTAATTTAGTCATGAATACACAAGACATTGATGCTACTATAACAAGAAATAATGAATTGTCAATTTATGTGGCTAAATTACTAAAGGAAAATGAGTCTTTGAGAAAGCATCACATAGAACTAAGTGACTCTGTCAAAGAAGCTAGACCTAAGTCAATGGAACAAACAAACCCTTTGATAGCAAAGATTGATGAACTCAAAATCAACTTCAAGAAAAGAGTTTCGCTATTGTTGCCTTAAAGAATGAGCTTAGAAAAACCGTAGGGAAAAGTGTGCACACTAAGTTTACAAAACCATCAACCTTGGGAAGCCGGTTTCTCATCCCTGAGACCGGTCCGTTGTTAGGCTGACCTACGCATTTAAATGAAAGATCAAAATTTTCAAAAACACGGTTTGCCTCCCAAGTTGATGAGAAACATGTTTTGTCAAAACCGAGTCACTTCACGGGAGTTACCTAGAATAAGGCTTCTAGCTCGTTAACTCTCAACCGTAGCAGCGTTACCTCGGCACCTCTAGTTGGTTAGAAAGCGGTGTAAAAAACATTAAAACCATAATTCATATGATATGAATGACTTGTGGAAGAACTATTATGTAGAAAAGCTAGGAAAAAGGCATAGATTTGAAAAAAAAGGCGAATTTTAGGTGCAAGACCTAGGGTGAGGAATTCTACGAGAGATTTCAAGACACTTTGCTAGTAGTTGTAAACCACTTCTGAGAACATTCAAAGACTAGGGATTGGCGTGCATCAAGAGTAGTTATGTGCATAAGAATGCTAAGCGTAAGAAAACAAAACTAGAAATTACGTTTTTCCACATAAGAAACATTTTCTAATTCACATGCCAGGTACAATCACTAAGACTACTAACATGGCTAAGGTTCAACATGTGATGAAGCAAAACAAACCTAAAACTTCACCTAGATGGATCCCAACTGCTAAATCTTTAGAAACTAGGAATAAGGATAAGTCTCCCACTATGCATAAGAAGTCTAACAATCCTAGACGGCCGCCATAAGTGGATACCTGGGTAGAATGTTTAAGATGTTGGACTTAGGTGGATACCTACAGGAAAGCTATTTTCCAATGGCAAAATCAAGGTTGACCGTGAAGCCCCAAAGATTTTGGATACTAATGTCACTAACCCATATATATGCAAACAAGCTTAAATGTTAGTGCAGGTATTCCTTACTCGATTCTGGGCTCCGATCCTTCATTACATGGGCGGCTTAAAGTATGGATAACAAATGGATTGATATCTCATAACTCACGGGTTAAAGTAACTCAACCTTGATATTCAATGCAATGCGTTTTTTGAATACAAGCAGTTCAAACTCGTACTCTAAAGAAAAGAAATGTATGCGTGTCGAGTCGCATTATCTTCGGATGAAGAAATCTTCACTTATGACCATTCTCATCAACATGCTTCATGCTTTTTCCATGTGCTTTCAATTATCAAGTGAACCGGACTCTTGTTGATTGTTTTCTTATTCCACTTGCTCAATCATAATGAAGATGGCGACATCATGTGCTAATTTTTGGAGAGAGAGGTGTGAATAGACTACATTTGAATGATGTTCACTTGTTTAATCAAGAATGGCATCTCCGTATACAATTCTTGAGGGGGAGAAGAAGTGTGATAACTTCACATGGTTGATTGACTTATGAGAATATATGGTCATACGGCTCTAACTCATGTGAAACCGAGCTTCTTCTTATCGGATCATCTTTACATGGAGTTTCTTCTTAAGAGCCGTTGGTTGACATCTTCACTCAGATTGATGAGTTTATCGACAAAAGTGCTTCGGTTAATGCTTCACGTATACATCAACATGATGATTCGAACAATCTCTCACGTTCTTGTTTGATGTGATTGGTAGTTTGGTGTTACCATCTTGTGTGTTGTTGCGGCCGATTCTTGATTTCCTTGATGAACATCTTTGTTCTTGTTTGATTGGGAGGGATTTTAGTTAAGGGGATTTGCAAGATGTAAGTTGATTGGGATGCTTTTTTTGGTGATGTTCTTGTTTTGGTGAGTTGAAGATGTTAACTATCTATTCCCTAACTGGACAATTTTGAAGAAGGTCGAGTCTGATCGGTTCTACATCCCTCTACATGATTAGAAGACTAAAGACGAGTTGCATTTAATTATCTAAAGACTTCTTCTTAATCGAGGCATTTATCAAGCAGATTGTCGGTTTAGGGGAGAGCACTAATTGGGGGAGAGTGAAATGTCGAATTTGATCCCCAATTAGACTTGCTCATATTCTTCAGCAAGTTGATTCCCACAAGAGTTCAAGTGTTCTTCTCAACAAATTTCTAGTATACGGGCTTATAGTGTGTTGCTGATTATGAAGTATCAAAACCAGCAAGGGGGAAGGAGACAAGCACCTAAACGAGTAAACTTGATGAACTTAATACTTCTAAGTTATTGAAGATATCCCGAGAAGACAAATGTTATTACCTGTGAAGCTCAAGGTTTGACTCATGGCGAGTAAACTTGATGAACTTAATTCTTCTAAGTGATTGAAGATATCCCGGGAAGACGTATGTCATGACTGCAGAGAAACTCAAGGTTTTACTCATCAAGGCGTTTAGTGTTATTATTCCAACTATGTGGGGGAAGTGATGTTAGAGAAAGTTTCTTAAGATATAAGAGGTACACAAGTGTGTGATGATCTCGATGTTATCGCAATCATCGGGGGAGAGAGAATTGTGTACATTGGGGATGCTCGGCTTCACTTGAGGGCTTAATCGGTGATTCAGAGATATAATCACTTATTCCGGAGTTGACATCCGCAGAGATTGCTCACCCACGATAATCAGTGATTTGGCCTACCTCTTCAATGTTATCGGTTATTCTCTCTTTGGGCATTTGGGTACTTTGGGTTCTTGAGCTTCATACACTTTCTTCAGGGGAGAGAAAAGTATACATCGGGGTTATTCGTTGGTTATTGGACTTAATCGCTACTTGATGGTATAAGTTTCTTTGTCTTTGGGTATATGTGTATTCGGGTTCGTGAGCTCTAGTCTAAGAGACTGACTGCATCACTTCAACTACTCGGAGGAAGTGGTCTCTTGACATATTTTGGAATGGATTGCTTCTGACTTCAGTGGAATGAAATTGAGAAGAAATATTCATATGTGGGATGATACATTGCTGTTCTTCTATTGGATGGTATAACCTCGAACGGAGAATCTCGATTATCGTTCTTAAAAGGAGCAGCGGGATTTACGATAATGGTGTGCTTCTTCGTGCACATTTTGGCTAAGGAAGCTTGAAATAGAGCTTGAATGCTCATCTAATGGATTTTCGGTTTGGGGAAAGGCGCCAAAGTCTCTTTCTCAAAGGCTGGGTTCTCTCTTCTATTTGGAGCCTCGGAAGCTTTGGTGGTGGAAGTTTAAGAGATGACGAATTCTATTCTCTATGACGTGCTGTTCGATATCCTTATCTCGGTACTCGTATCATCATCTTTTTAAATTATATCATCTACTCTATCTTTGTATATATTTATTCAAAAAGCAAAATACAAAAATATAAAACCATAAAAAAGAAAATAGAAAAATATAAAATCTTCAAAAAAAAACCCATAATAATTAGAAAATATTGAAAAATACCAAAAATATGTTTTCTCATGACATGTCTTCAGGTATCGATAACATCTGCGGTCTTAGAAATGTCATTCAATAATGGCACGGGACCATAGATAAAGTTGAGAGGAGGTGTAAATATTCTTTTTCAAAACATGTCTCAAACTATGGCTTGCGATTACTTGGTGTAACCAGCTTAAACTATGGCTTGCTATTATTTGGATAGCAACCGCTCTTTAAAGGAAGGAAAGTGTTGCGCTAAACAATTTTTCAAATATTTCGTGCACTTATCCTAATTCAAAATGAGGAAAGCATGTAGAAGGAACGTTCCTACACAAATGTTTTCCGTCTAAAATTCTTGAGAAAAATATTTGTTGTTTTCAAATAATGGTAAATGAGTTGCTTGAAAATTAATCGATTGAGTTTTTAAGTAAAATTGAAAACTCAATCAATGACTTAGTAGCTTTTAAACCTTTTAGAAAATGAGTCATTGATTGAGGGGGAGAATGTTTTCAAATCTATATCATCTAACGGGCTTTCTTAATTATCCTAATATGCTTAATTAAAAATGATGTTAACCTATGTTGAAGGACTAGGTGCCTAGGATAAGATTGTTAGGATTAGATGATTAGAGTTTGATGAACACATTATTCCCATGTCATATATGATCTGATTGATATGTTGAATTGACTTTTAATAGTCGACCACCATATATTTGTTTGTGTCTACTAACGTATGCAGATATCATGGATCATAAGAATGTTCCCGATCCGGATCTCACAATTAAAGATGATTGGATGCCGAAAGGAAAGGGTAACTATATCTTGGGTTGACAAATGAAGAAAGGGAGCTTAATTGGACTTCTATGGATAGTTGGCATAAATGCAGCGTAAGAGGTCTCATTGCATGGCCAGATGGTTTTCTTCTAAGTGATTGAAGAAACGGAGCTTAATTTGACCTCAGTTGGCATTAAAATGCAATGAAAGAAGTCTCGCATCGCATGATGGTTTTCTTCCAAACCCTACAGCAACAACAACGGAAGCTTCTCAACCACCTAACGTATCTTTGTGCAGGGATAATAGTGATGATACCATTTCTCTAAAACTTTGAAAAATATTGTTTTGAAAATGGAAAAATATTGTTTTGAAAATAAATCGGATTCAAAGTTTTTGAAATCAACCGGACTTTATTTTGTCAAATCTTAAGTGATTTCAAATTATGTATTTTCAAACAATATATCTTCAACAGAGTCCGTTTGTACGTTATAATGTGGTGATCTAAAGATTTAATGTTATGTCATGGTATGATTTTCTTTAAAACCCAAAGATCTTCAAAATGAAATTTTTTCTGTTCTTGTTTGATTATGAAATTGTTTTATTTTACTTAAAGGTCTCTTAAAACAATCATACCTGACACTAACAATCTTTAATGTCTTAAAACTGTTCCTTATTAATCATTTTTCAAAATTAAATTTTGCCACGTCTTTCCCTAAAATTTTCTAAATGATTTAAATCAACTGGGATCACAAATCTCAATTGGTTTGAAAATTTTGATCGGGGGAGAGATCGTGATTTAAATCTCTTGTCTGTTTTAATGGAATTGGTTTTAGTTCTCTAAAGGCACTCCTGCCTCCATGTGCCAAACGATTTCAAATACACAATGCACATGCTGAGGAGGAGGATTTATCCAAAAACAAGATGAGTATTTAAACCCGGCCACATATTCTCCCATATTTTCCAAACCTGATTAAATCACTTGAGATCCAAAATCTCAAAGGGTTTGATATTTTTGATCGGGGGAGAATTTGTGATTTAAAAATGAAATTTGATAAAAGGTGATCGTTTTGATTCGAATGTGCAGGCTGCTCTCTCATATGTGCTAAACGCTTTCGAATCTCGAAGCACATATTGAGGGGGAGCAAATGGTTTCTCAATGGCTTTTGTGATCATGGATGTACTTCAAAAGAACTCTTGCCTCTATGTGATAAAATGATTTCAAATATCCTATGCATATATTGAGGGGGAGAATTTACCAAAGAAAATCAAATGGCTTTTTCTATGAAAATAGTGATCAAAGAAAATATTTCAAAGTCCTCTTGCCACCATGTGCTAAACAATTTCTAAATCATATGCACATGTTGAGGGGGAGGTTTTCTAAATGATCAAAACTATTAAGGTACAAAATGCTTTGATCTCGTATCACAAGTACCTTGATTGTTTTTCCAAATGATTTTTCAATTGGTTTTAAGGAAGAATGAACTGTACCAAAAGACCGACCAATTTACTTTATGCATGGTGTTATAAGGATGGTTAGGTTAGGTATTAGTTCCCACGATCCGCCAGAACCGGAGGGATCTGGAAAAATTTCCTGCAAAACGTCCATTATGACTCGATACAAGCATTTGACTTGAACAAACACACATGTATATCTTTTAATTAATTGAAATTCTCATGTTTACGTTTCTTTTGAAAACGTGTGTAATCCTCCCTACACTTATCCCTTATGTAAAATACCTTTATATGTAATTAAGACGAGGTTAAAGACAAAATAAAGCATTTTTACAAATTTAAACATGAGAATAAACAATCAATAAAAGATATACAACACAAACAAGCAAACAATTAAGCATGGGTTGCCTCCCACGAAGCGCTTTTCTTTATTTATGAGTCTTGTAGCTAGACTCGAAGTCGTACCCCTACGAGACTTCATTACCATCACCTTCTTCCTCATGACGGTCTCCATTGGGGGGTTCCATGTTGTAGAAGTGCCATATGATGCATTTTTCTAAGAGGTCATCTTCTCCCCAATCGGTTCTATATTCCGGTCCTAAGTTCAAGCAATCCTTATAGAAACCAAAAATCTTGGCCATAACATAATCTACTCCTTTCTCTTTATCCTCCTCATTCCTATAGTAGACCGATAGTTTAAGTTCCTTTTCATCATTGGAGAGTGATGAAAACTTTTCATTCTTAAACGGCATTTGGTAAGCTACATCAGCGGTCTCATCCTTGTATCGCACTATTCCTAATGAGGGATCATAAGTCATCCCGGAGCTTTCTATGAAAGGCTTACCTAGAATAACGTAGGACAAGCTATGATCTATGGTCGTACTAATATCATTCACCACTATGAAATCCGTAGGAAACATGAAACTACCTACATAGACGGGCAATCCCTTAACTCTACCAAGAAAATTGCAACTAACCCTAGGATTATCGGGATCTTTCCTAGTTGGGATAGGCTTCTTCATTACCCAATTATAGTAGGTGGTAGTCATTATGTTTATTGGGGACTTGCGGTCAATGTAGGCCTTTGCCACGAAAAGGTGTCCTATGCAACATGGTATGTTAAGATTCCAAGGGTTCCCAAACTTCATCCTAGGGCTTTTCCTAACATACATGTGACGGAGGTCTCACACTAAATGGGTGTGAAAGAGCTCTTCTTCCATAGGAAACTTATTGAAATAGTCATTGCCTACTTCACCTACTTCCTCGATTGTTTCATCCTTAGGAGTTTCACTAACCTCAAGTACCGTTTCTTGGTTCGCTTCATCATTTGTTCTATTGGGCTTCACTAAGGTGATGGTATTGACAAATTGAACATGCTTAGCTAACTTACTTGGGTCCTTAATCTCTACAGGAGCTTGGAGTTGAGATAGCATTAACCTTCTTGTCACTATTGGTTATGGCTTTCATGAGGTTATCTATCTTCCTATCCATATCGGCTTGTTGTTGGTTAAAACGTTCCGAGAGCTTAGCTATTTGAGCTTCTTGGGATACGACTATGTCTTGCAACATCCCTTCTATGTTTTGTTGGGTAGGGCCATGAGATGGGGGCCAAGAGAAATCATTAGACGTGAATTCTTTGGTTTGTCCCCAATAGAAGTTGGGTTTGCCTTTCCATGCTTCTCGGGCGTCATTAAAAGTCCTAGGTCCGGGTGTTGTAGGGAATCTTCCTCCTGTTCCATTAGTACGCGAGGATGCGTAGTCAACGGAAGCTTGTTCGGGGAATCTGGTGCAAGTGCGCATGTCACTACACGGCTCACATGAGGAAGAAACTTTGTTCATATGGCGTGAAGACTTAGGATTTTTGTAGGAGCTCATTAGGAATTTAACTTGATCTTCAAGCTCGAGCATCCTCCGGTCGGAAGATTGTGAGTCAATGGGAGGCAAGGAGATTGCCTTAACGGTTTTGGGCAACTCACGGGGTCATTCCAACTTTCGTTGTCATAGAGAGCAAGGTCCTTTATTATACCCCGATTCTGCGGTGAGATCACTAAGTTTTCCACCGGCCGCTTGGTCAATGGATCGCTTGGTGGGGAAGTTGACATGATCATAGAAGAGTTGGACTTGGAGCCAAAGATCAATGCCGTGATGAGGGACTTTATGGAGTAAGTCCTTGAATCGAGTCCATGCTTAGTAGAGAGATTCACCTTGACGTTGTTGGAACATCAAGATATCATTTCTAAGCTTAGTGGTTCTCCCCGGTGGGGAAAATTGAGCAAGAAAGCGAGAGGTGAGATCATCCCAACTTGAGATGGAGCGGCGAGAAGTCGCTCAAACCAATTAATAGCTTGGTCCGTAGAGATAATTGGAAGAGAGCCTTGACGCGTGGTCTCCGAGTAGTAGCATCGAGGTCGATGGAATCGACAATTTTAAGGAAATCCTTAAGATCTTGATTAGGATCTTGGAACGAAGTCCATGGAATGCACTTCCGTTTTGCACCAACCGGATGGTGTCGGATCGCAGGGCCGTAGTTTGGGCTAGTGCGGAAGCTCAATGGTGTTCCTATAACCTAGGTGGCTTGGTCTCGAGTATTCACCAAGAGTACGGGCTCTTGGCGGTCATTTGGTGGTAGGTTGATGAATGGTGGTTGGTTATCACCTTCCATGATGAAAAGTGATGGGATTACGAACAAGGGTCACGAAGAAGGGGGATAGACTACGAGAAAGCTAAAAATGGGAAAAAAAAGCTTACTTGATAGGAATCAAGCAAGGAAACCTAAGCGAGGTGGACTCCTAACTAGCTATTCTATTCCCGGCGGTGGCAAAAACTTGATAACTTCTGCGTGCGTTCGACGTCAAAGGAACTTCTTTTTCGTCGAGCAAGTTTTTCAACACCCTAAGCAGTGAACCTAATCGTTGTAGTGTAGTATTAGGGTAAGCCACGGGAATTGATATCGTTCTCTAGGGGAATGGGAATGCTTGTGAGAAGTTACTACGCTAAGGTTGGGGTTGAGGAAGATTATTTTTTATCTTTTTATGTTTTTTTAGGAAATGGAAAGGTACGAATCTCGGGGTTTGGATTTGGGTGGTTGGTATTTCTACCGATTACTCTACTTATCTAATTATCTAAACTAGGTGTATGTAGTCTCTGTCTAATTATTGTGTGCTCGTATGATGATTTAAAGATGTATTTACTTAGGTTTTATTACTCCTTAATTATCTCCTATTGATGGTTGAATTGTCACGTCCTTATTCTTAATCGCGTTGTGTGTCTAAGGTCGTAGGGTATGCGTTTATCCCTATCTCTTTGAAACTACCAAAGGTTAATGACTACAAAATCTATAGGATTTATAAACTTTAACTCTAAGGTACTCTTTGGATGGTTTAGCCTACAATGACTCTAGGTACTATAAGCTAAGGTTCACAAAGATTAATCAAGCATTAACTACACAAAGGATGACCTATCGCAATACTAGATCATTAACAATTAAGATAAGAGACAACCAATCAATATTCAATAATCAAGTTTCATATTCCCTAAGCAAACACACAAGTAAATTAGCCAGACATGGGAAACATGCAAGCATACACACAAGTAATTGAAGACATAATTGAATTAATGAAGTAAAACACTTATCTTGATGTAAGATAGGGTATAGAACCCTAAAATCTTGTACAAGACACCTTGGTTCGGTTTAGGTTTTACTCCAAAAGACTACACTGGAAAACTAAAAATTCGGATTCTATATATAAGATTACATGCGGCGGCGTCACCCTTTGATTTGTGGCGCCCGTGGTGCATCATCATTAGGGTTTCGTCTTGGCCACGTTAGTCTTGCGGCGGCGTCACCTTATGCTTGTGGCGCGTCCCCTTCGATCTCGGCGTCGTGCGGATCAAATCTAGGCGTACGAGTTGCGACGATCTACTCTTTTAAAACACGAGCCGTCACTTGTAAATAAGCAATTTGGCTCTTGGCCGTCACAAAGTTTTTCCGGCGGCATCACTAATTTGTGCACTGGCCGTCCCCTTCACTCCAGCGACACTGAGTGTCGCGATTCTTGACTTTGGCCATTTTCTTCGTATATTCGCGCCTTTTCGTCCGAATAAGTGTCATTCCAGCATTTTGCCTTCAAGATACCTAAAAAGTGAAAAGGAACGATATTAAGTAATAACGGATACAAAAGAAATCAAATAAGGGCTTAAACGACCCCTCAAAAAGGTACATTTTAAAACCTTATCAGGGTTGCCAAAACTATTGAGCTTATGGGTGCTGTTTCTAAGATTAATGACCCCAGGTGTGATTCTTGCTCCTTAATCGTGCTTGTCTTTGGTATTTCCAAATTATATTTTGCTATGCGCACATGCTCTCCCCGGGTTTTTGAGCGTGCTCTGATTTCTTTTGATGTGGCATTGCGTTCTTCCTTAGGCGTATTGTTCTTCTGGACCTCGTTTTGGTGATTGGCAATGGAGGCTTGCCACCTTACCTTTTATGTTTGGAGGGCTTGGTGTTTGTTCTGCAGGTGATGTCTTGAACTATGCATTCCTTGCGTCTAGACTCCAGTATGCTAGCTTGCAAACTAAGTTGCTCCGATATTCTGGTATTGTAACTTATGGGCCTTCCTTTGATGCTGCATTGTGTGCTTTTAATGTGAAAATGGAGATTGACCTCTTGAGTAATCCTACTGAGATCACTGCCCCAAACTTAATGAAAGCTGGCGGATATATATTTCACAAGTGTTACCCGAACGGCTGAATCTACTTTTTCCCTATCTACTCGACAGATGGCGTTATGGAAATCACAACTGGAGGATTACACTTCATACTGGCTTAGGGTGGTCCCGATATCTAGGTTGGGACAGACTATGAATGCTAGGACCTACCGCTGTGTGTTATGCTATCGGCTAGGTGTTCCACTTTTCTCTGTTCAAATCCCGTGCTCAGCTTGTTCCAGGGTCTTTACGGGTGATATTTATGGGGATCATGCTGTATCGTGCGCTGGTATTATTGGTATTAAACATCGACATAACGTGGTGCGCGATACCCTTGTTGATATATGTTCTCGGTCGGGGATCTCGGCTCGTAAAGAAGTTGATATTGGCCTTTGTGAAAAAAGGGACAGACCCTTGCGGCCGGCTGATGTTTTGTTATACTCGTGGGATGGAAGACTTGATGTTTGAGTCGATCTAACAGGGTCATCGCCCTTGACGCAAACTGGTATGGTTGATTTTGTACCGGGTAGTGCGGTGATTGAGGCGGCATAGCGTAAGCATTACCAAATATGAGGCTAAGTGCGAGAATATTGGATATGTATTTCTCCCCTACTCATGCTCTTCTTTTGGAGAACTGGAGAAGGATGCGGTGACGTTGCTAAAGCGAATCCGAAAGTTCTCCGTGACCCACGAAATTGGGGCCGCGTCTTTATTCATATCTTTAGTAGGATTAGCTTTGCTATAACTAGATGAGTGGGGGCTCAGCTTGTAAAGCGGCTCCCCACTAACTTCTTGTAATTCTTATGAGTTTCTAATAAAGTGATGTTTATAAAATAAAAAATAATAATAATTATTATTTTGCCCAGCTGATATACTGCTTTACTCTTGGGATAGTGGACGTGATGTATGTGTTGATCTTACGGGATCGTCGCCCTTGACGCAATCTGGGATGACTGATTTTATGCCAGGGCGGGTGATCATTGATGCTGCACGACGTAAACATGTCAAACACGATGCTAAATGTGCGGATATTTGATATGGTTTCTCCCCTTTTCTTTTTCTTCATTTGGCGAACTTGAGAAGGACGCAGTAACCTTGCTAAAGCGCATTCGACGATTTTCTATGACTCAAGACATTGGAGCGCGTGCTGCGGTTCATATTTTTAATAGGATTGGTTTTGCTATTGCTAAAGGTGTGAGTGCCCAGTTAGTTTCTCGGCTTCCCACTAATTTTTTGTAAATCCTATGAGTTTTTAATAAAAGTGTTGATTAAAAATAATAATAATAATAATAATAATAATAATAATAATAATAATAATAATTATTATTATTATTATTATTATTATTATTATTTTATTATTATTATTATTATAATAAAAACCAAAAAGATGCAATTTTTCAAAATTTTTCTTTTCGTTTTGTCATTTAGCTATGTATTTTAATTTTTCTTTTCTTAGATTTACTAGAGTGCTAGCAAAGTTTAAGTGTGGGGAAATTTGATAATGCTCAAATTATGCATGTTTTTAGTAGTGTTATCCTTGCTTTTATGTATGTTATTTGGTTATAAATATATGGTTTTGTTGCTTAATCGTATAAAAGTGTGTATGCTAGTTCATTTGTAGCCAAGTACAGGAAAGTGGAGTAAAAGACGAAAAAAGAAGTAAAAAACGAAGATTTGTCCATGTACGAAGAATTCCCGACAAAAGCAAGACTTTTGGAGTACATTCGAGAAGATAAAGTCATCAAGATGGTGGTCTAAAGACTCAAGTATAAAGTGCAAGAAGGAAAAAGAGAAAGAAATGAAGAAAAGAAGCTCAAATAAAGAAATATTGGAAGACTCGTGTTCCCCGACACACCTTCACCAATTTGGCCATATCTTGAGCATACGAACTCCGTTTGGCCCCCCATTTATGGCCACGGAAAGCTAAGAGAAAGATCTAAAACTTTCATGCTTGTCATTTTCTGTAAAATTTCTCCAACCCATCGATTAAGCCCCGCAACCGATTCGGCTGGAGCAAACTTTTTAGCGAAACCGATCGGTCACCACCCGTAACCGATCGGCTGCTTCAATCTGACCTCCCCAAGTCATTTTTAATGCTTAATTAATGTGTCATTACGCCTCAAGTCCGATCATATGTCCCTAATAACTCATAAACCTGCTACTTCATGACACTTTGTGCCCAAGAAACTTATTTGTTGGCTAAGGGTGGCTTCTACCTATAATTAAGACCATTTTGGCTTCGTTTTCATTGTGAAATTCTACCTTCCACCCTCAAGAACGAACTTCCACCAACTTATCTCCCCCAAAAGACCGCAAACTTCTACCAAATTCATGTAGTGTGCTCAAGTGCTCAAGAAAGTGTTCGGGTATAATTTTCTGGCTTGGTTAGAAGTTGTAGTTGATTGGAGACTTGAAGGTTGCTATAATCCTTCATCTTTGCCTATGGTAATTCATACTTTGGGTAAACCTTGTTACTTTTATATTTCAAAATGTTTGTTATTGATATGATTGTTGAGATTTTGTGTTTGATTGAAATAAACCATGATGTCTTGATACTTGTTTGGCTCATATGATAACTTGTGATAAAGGATGTTTGGATATTTGTAGTGTTTGTTTGGATTATGTTGATAACATCATATTTGGTTAAATTGGAATTTGTTCTTGTTTATTTTTTTGGTTGATCATTGTAGAGTTTAATGACCGAAATGATTCTCAATAATGGTTAGTTCCAATTCATAGTCGACGAATGATTTTGGTCTTGTACTTTGTGACGATTGTATGAGAAACTTAATAAAAAACAAGTAAAGGTTTAATTTAGAATATAGGTCGAAGGAATCTTTTGAATATGTGTTCTCATTATATTTCGAGTAAATGGAACTTCACAAATTAATAACATCAAAGTATAAAGGCCGAAAGTATTATTTGTTGTTGTTGGTTTAGGCATAGGCTCATGACATGACCATTTGATTGAGGCTTATGCATCTTTGATTTATAAAATAATAATCTATTATTATTGGTTCTTTAGGTCGTAAGGATTACCTATGATAATACTTTTTCCAAACTAAACATCCTAATATCCTTGTGATCATTTTTCTAAACATGTATTTTTTGTGTGTTTGTTCTTATATTGCTTTTCTTAGTGGTTTGATCCGTGACAAGCATAACCACGACCTTGTTACTTGCTTAAACAAACAAAATACACTTGAAGTGCAACCAAGTCTCTTGGGACAACCTTGACTTACCAAACCCTATACTACAACTTGACTAGGGTATACTTGCCCGAATGTGTTCCTAGTTAACCGGTAATTCTTGTTTATAAATTTAAAGCTTGTTGGAGATTTGATAACGCTCAAATTATGTATGTTTTTAGTAGCGTTATCCGTGATTTTATGTATGTTATTTGGTTATAATTATATGGTTTTTGTTGCTTAATCGTATAAAATTGTGTATGCTAGTTCATTTTTAGCCAAGTACATGAAAATGGAGTAAAAGACGGAAAAAGAAGTAAAAAATGAAGATTTGTCCATGTATGAAGAATTCTTGACAAAAGCAAGACTTGTGGAGTATATTCGAGAAGATTAAGTCATCAAGATAGTGGTCTAAAGACTCAAGAATAAAGTGCAAGAAGAAAAACGAGAAAGAAATGAAGAAAAGAAGCTCAAATGAAGAAATATTGGAAGACTCGTTGTTCCCGACACACCTTCACCATTTGGGCCATAGCTTGAGCATGCGAACTCCGTTTGACCCCCCGTTCACGGCCACAGAATGCTAAGAGAAAGATCTACAACTTCCATGCTTTTCATTTTATGTCAAAACCCTCTAACCTATCAGTCAAGCCCCTCAACCGATTTGGCTAGAGAAAACTTTTCAGCGAAACCGATCGGTCACCACCCGTAACCAATCGGTTGCTCCAATCTGACCTCCCCGAGTCATTTTTAATGCTTAATTAAGGTGTCATTAAGCCCCAAGTCCGATCATATGTCCCTAATAACTCTTAAACCTGCTACTTTATGACACTTTGTGCCCAAGAAAATTACTTGTTGGCTAAGGGTGGCTTCTACCTATAATTAAGACCATTTTGGCTTGGTTTTCATTGTGAAATTCTAACCTCCACCCACAAGGACAAATTTCCACCAACTTATCTCCCCCAAAAGACCACAAACTTCTGTCAAATTCATGTAGTGTGCTCAAGTTCTAAACAAAGTGTTCGAGTATACTTTTCCGGCTTGGTTAGAAATTGTAGTTGATTGGAGGCTTGAAGGTTGTTATAATCCTTCATCTTTGCCTATTGTAATTCATACTTTGGGTAAACCTTGTTACTTTTATATTTTAAGATGTTTGTTATTAATATGATTGTTGATATTTTGTGTTTGATTGAAATAACCATGATGTCTTGATACTTGTTTGGCTCATATGAGAACTTGTGATAAAGGATGTTTGGATATTTTTAGTGTTTGTTTGAATTATGTTGATAACATCATATTTGGTTAAAATGGAATTTGTTCTTGTTTATTGTTTTGGTTGATCATTGTTGAGTTTAATGGCCGAAAGGATTTTCGATAATGGTTAGTTCCAATTCATTAGTCGACGAATGATTTTGGTCTTGTACTTTGTGACGACTGTATGAGAAACTTAATAAACAAAACAAGTAAAGGTTTAATTTAGAATATAGGCAAAAATGAATCTTTTGAATATGTGTTCCCATTATATTTCAAGTTAATGGAACTTCACAAATTAATAACATCAAAGTATTAAGGCCAAAGGGATTATTTGTTGTTGTTGGTTTAGGCATAGGCTCATGACATGACCATTTGATTGAGGTTTATGCATCTTTGATTTTTAAAACACTAATCTATTATTATTGGTTCTATAGGTCGTAAGGATTACCTTTGATAATATGTTTTCCAAACTAAACATCCTAATATCTTTGTGATCATTTGGCTAAACATGTATGTTCTTTGTGTGCTTGTTCTTATATTGCTTTTCTTAGTGGTTTGATCCGTGACAATCATAACCACGACCTTGTTACTTGCTTAAGCAAACAAACGACACTTGAAGTGCAACCAAGTCTCTTGGGACGACCTTGACTTGCCAAACCCTATACTACAACTTGACTAGCGTATACTTGCTCGAATGTGTTCCTAGTTAACCGATAATTCTTGTTTATAAATTTAACGCTTGTTGGAGCGCATCAATCATGAACCCAATCCTCTGGAAAACCACCATTCACACCATTTTCATTCAAGTTGTTTAAGCAAACCACCACTTGTTTACAAGGCAACCCTGATATTTCCCATTTCCTACAAGATCATTTCCTTTGTTCCAAGTTAACTACAACCTGGTCACTCCATGGCCCTTTGACTTGATAAAGATTTGCACCATTCCATTAGACAGTGTACTGAGTTGCTTCATCCTTGATTTTTTTTAAAACCTTTGTAACAGATGGAGTTAATGGCCCAACAGACTTCTCAATCACACTTTGAACAACTACTATCCTTTTCATTAGGTATTCTCAAACATACTCATGGGCAGTGATTATTGGAGAATCCCTGGCATCTAGCAATTGCCTCTTGAATATCTCACAGATGTTGTTTATCAAAAGATCACCATGGGCCCTACCTGTAAGTTAAAACACATGTATCTATTTAAGTCTAAACCACAACTGTAACTTAACATGTAGTTTTTTAAGTATAAACCAAGTGTAATTCAATAACTATAAAACATTAACTGTAAAACATCTAACCTAAGAAGTGAGATCTACTTCAATGTTCAGCAGGTATTTTTTTCAACCACGCGTAGGCTTTGATGTTGTATGCTTTCAACACATCCATACCTTTGTTGAACTCTACAATAGTTGTGGCAGTTGCACACTTCCAAAGCATGTCCTTATAATTACCACATCTCCAAGTTAATTTAATGTTCTCACAAATGTGGCTTACACAATATCTATGTTCAGCTGCTGGAAATAACTTCTTAATAGCATGTAACAATCCCTACAATTAAAAGAAAATAAGTAAATAACTTTATATTTACCAAATAATTATAAGAAAAAAAATAACAACTTAATATGTACCTTCTGTCTATATGTAATGAATGTAAAATTTGATTTGATGCCAAGCTCAAGATCATCTCCAAGATTATTAAGGAACCATAACCATGACTACAGTTATTCAGACTCAACAATACCATAAGCTACAGGGTAGATCCCATTATTTGTATCGACAGAAATAGCAATAAGAAGTTGTCCGTGATATGGTGCTCTCATAAAGGCACCATCTAAACCTAATAGGTCTCTGCCACCATATCTAAAGCCTACGTTTCAGTGCACCTAAACACACGTATATTCTCTTAAACATCTTTATATTTGAATTTGGATCTCCATCCCTGTACACATCTATCTTACTGTGGTATTTGGATTGGATTTTTTAAGTTCCATGACATAGTCTCTCAAACGCGCATACTGCAAATGAACATCACCTTTCACAGTGTCTTCTGCCTTAGCTTTAGCCCTATAAGCTTTATGCCTAGAAATACCAACCTGGAAATGTTTTTGTATTTGATCTTGAAGTGCTCTAACAGGGATATGTGGGTTTAGAGTAATCTTATCTATTAGGGATCTTGTGAAAGAAAAGTAGATGTGCAATGTCTTACTTTTCTTGTTTGTAGACAGATGTGATCTTTTTTATATGTGCTTGCTTGCCATTTGTCTTGCTTTGTATTGGTTACATAAACTTCCCGTTGGCATTTACTCTTGTCATGTACCTCTTCTGAAATTACTTTCTTGCCCTTATTGCCTTTATTGACCTTATCTGTCACTTTATTCTCCTTTTTAGTCTTCTCCTTATTTCCCTCTTTCACATTATCTATAAATTTATCTTTACTCTTTCTCATTAAAGATTCCATGCCTCTATCTCCCAAAGTTGGAACAATATCTATATCTCTTCTTGTCTCCACATAATATGCCTTGATCCTAGCCTTTACTTCCTCCATATTACCAAATTTTTTCCCTAGAAAAAAGAAGTTCACAATTCCACCATCATTAGCATCATTTTCCTTTTTCCTTAATTTCCTAATTGCAAATCTTATAGCACTTCCATTGTTATCCTCACCAAGATCACTTTCATATGAATCATAGTCAAAAACCTGTAAGTCTTCCTCATTTATATTCAATTGAGGTCTTAGAGGATCAGCAACTGTTTCCATTTCCCTTTCATCATCTAAATCAAGATTGAACCCAAACCCTTCCATATTCACATCTACTTGCTCTATAATGTGTTCATCATCCACCAAATCTACCATACCCTGCACATTTTGATCACCTACATCAGTCTCACCACCTACATCAGCCTCATCACCACCTAAATCAGCCTCATCACCACCTACCTTAGCCTCATTACCACTTACATTAGTCTCATCACCACCTATATCATTCTCATCACCTAAGCCACTAGACTGCCCAATCATATTATCTATCAACCATTCTGTAGCTAAACTCTTTCTAGACTTAGGCAATCCTAGCAACTCTTGATTTACTTCAACATTGGTGGGCATGTAATAACTCTCAACTGTGGTTTCACCATGTTCAATAAAAAATTCAATACCCTTATTATCTTTTACATATTTGGAAAGGTTAACAATATCAGCATCACTTCCTAAAGCCCTTAATCCCCTGTCTAATGTCTTATTTGGTATCTTAAAGTGAAAATACATGATTTCTTTAGGATCATATTTTAACTTCTTCACTATATAATGTATATTATGTTAATCCTAAAGTGCTCAATATGCAACAAATTGTACTTTACCCCCAAAATACCTACGATTTGGCGTTGGTGTGAAAGTTCCACCATGAAAAACCTTCATTGAGAACACTAAGGTATAATCAGCTGTTTCATAAACAATAAACTTTAATTAGGATAAACACATAAACAACATTGATACCAAAACTTTTTATTTCAGTAACATGTTCTTACCATATTCTTTGTATGGATCAAATTTACTTCCATTTTTTCGAAAATACCAGACGTTATGTCCCATTTAAGAATCAACGTTGAAGGATTAGAATTTGATTGTGTTGAAATTTTAAGGATGTATAGTGTTTTGGGGTTTAGAGTTTGCATAAGTCAACTGATTAAACAAATGATCGGGTTTTTAAAGTGGGTGGGTTATTAAAATTGTTTAAATATTAATATGGTGTAAAAAAATATGTCCTCGTGTACAATCACGGTGCGTAGGAAAATGGATGGAAGGTAACACCGTTTGCAACCAGGGATGAAATATGCCCCAAAAGGTAACTTTAGGGACAATTTTTGCAGTTTCGACATTTCTGGGACGAAACATGCAAATTAGCTAAACTTTAGGGACAATTTTTGCAATTTACTCTTTCTTTTAATTATGTGAAGAGAAAACATTCATTTTGTAGTTAAGCAACAAATGATTTATAAATCTCGGTCAATGATCTCTATATTTATTTGGCTTTCTCATCATGAAGACTCAACATTAAATCAAGGAGACTGAATCTTTTAATAGATAAAATACTATTTATGAACTACTCTAACATAATTTTTACAAAAAACTTATACGTATGATGTAACATTATACTTGATCTACTTATTTTCTTTTTTACTTTACTAACTCTCCTTTTTCAATAAATCATTTTACTACACCTCATTTTGTGAATATTTTTTTAGGAGTTTACGTGGTTATACTATTTCTCATTTATGAATGAGTGTGTATACTATTTTTAATTCAATCAAAACAAAACCTTGGACCAAATGAGTAAAAACTTATAAAAACCCTAAGACCAAACAAGTAAAACATATATGAAACCTATTCTTTTATTCTAAAAGGCCATATCAAACTGACCTTTAGTAGCGTTGTTGTTACATCCCGAGCCCGATTTGGCTAAAATTTAAAACTTTTCTGTGAAGCGACATTCTCGCATTCATTATTACACTTATGTGGAATGACATATTTTTATACACGTAACTCTTAAAATACATTGCAAGAATGTAAAACATTTTATACAATTTGTGCGGTATATCGCTCACATTAGAGCAATACGCCGTGTTGCCCTCTAAATGTACGCCATATTCCAAAGAAGGAATACGATGTATTTCTCATGAGCTTCAATACGCCGTATTGACCATCTATTATAGGTCACATCCGCAGAAACTGTTAGCAATTGGAAATTCCATGTTAAAGTGTCGGTCACCCCAAATATTATCTAGCATAGTTTAGCTCGTAGACTTGTTGTTACGTTATTTAGTAGCTTATTAGTTAGTTTGTAGCGTAGTTTAGTTTTGTGTAACACCGTGGAGGGCGGACCTTTGGCTGTATCACGATCCAGGTGGTAGGAGGTGCAGCAGCTTATAACTATAAATACCCCTTCCATCCATGGAAGGGTGGAGCTTAATCTAACCTTACTTTTGTGAACCAAGTCTCTTCCAAGAAATCTCCTCTCTACTTTTTCTCTCTCTAATGGAAAACATGTATTTTGATCATCCAAGACCACCCGAATCATCAACACAATAAATATATCGATCCTACAAATGGTATCAGAGCCAGGTTGTTGTGTTGGGTTGATTTGTGTGGTTTCGTGCTATGGTTTGTGTGGTTTTTGAAACATGATTAAAACTGTTTTTTGTATATTTATGGTCGGATTATTTCTGTTTCCTTTACGTATGATTTTGCAGTTTTTTATCAATCTTTTTGGTCATAATATGTCACATGGTGTGTGTATGTCTACATAATCTGTCTTCATGGTCAGAATATTGGTGAAGTAATTTTCGTGGTCAAAACATGGTTTGTATCCATTATTTCTGTAACAATCCGTATCTTTGAAATATAGGTGGTCAAACTGTCATACTTGCAGTCAAACACTGGTCAAATGGTTATTCTTGTGGTCAAGCTGGTAATAAGATAGCAATTTTATGATGCTTTTTTTGGGTGTCAATGAATCTAGTCAGATTTATGAAGTCTAAATAGGTTAACTGGTCATCCTCATATGGTCATACTGGGCAAACAAGCATATGTTAATGTATTTTTCCGGTATCTATGAAGATTGACGGAAAAAGTAGTCGGAAAACTCGCCGGAAAATCCTAACAACTTGTTTTTCAATGTTTTTCTTCATAGCGAGTTGTTTTGAAAAATGTTATCAACTTGTCTTTACAAGTTGGCGAGTTGCTTTGAAAAAGAAAGAAAAAAATGTTAGCGTTTTGACTCACAAATGAAGCTAGCGACTTGCTATTTAGCAGGTTAGCGGTTTGTCTCTAAAAAGGTGTAGCGACTTGCTGTGTTTGAAAAAGTTAGCAACTTGACTCCATCTAGCAATTTGACTCATGACTTTTGCTAGCGACTTGAAATAATAAGAATGAGATGAAGAAGAAAGGCAGTCTTAGGCGCAAACTAAACCGAAGTTTTTGACCACAAGACCAACACCATTTACCTTAACTACGACTCTATGACCTCAGTTTCAACATAAACATCATCAGTCTCATAAAACAAATCCAAATCACACGATATACTACAACTCATTCTATCACGTCTATCTACATCTATAACATGAATCGAAACTGATGAATGACATAAACATCATGGATCTCAGTTACACTTTCGTTTTGTTCATATTACATCAAGGCTATTGAAGGCCATCCCACGAAAGCTTAAAACCATCACTGATCTAAAGATGTTTGATAATATCCGAATCATTTGATAAGGAAGATAACATGGATGTTATTTCCTTCTCGTTAATTCAATCTATGCTATAACAGATAAACATTTCAAGGATGTATGTGAGTAACTATCTCTTACTATCCGAACTTAATGATAAGATTTATAACAATTAGGTTATAATCTTTTCATTCGTTCATTTATTTCATCTCAAACACTTCTCGAACATCATGAAAGATAATTTCTGGTTTACTCAATCAAAAGAATACCTACCCGTGACCCTTTCTTAAGGATCTTGATGTCGAGGCCACACTTCTCATGCCATCCCTGTGGCTTAAATGACTATACTCGAACCATCCCTGTGGTGAGTTAAAGATGCGTTTTTATGGAGGCACGAATGAAAGGTTCATAGAGTGGTGTTGTGAGTGTTATTAGGAGATGGGGGTGGCTGAGTTCTTTTGTTGAATGTTTTATTAGGGTTTGCTTACTGAGTTCTTGGTGGCGAGTTGTTTGAGAGGAGAAAGAGGCGTATCTTAGTGAGAGGTTTCTTTTAGGGTTAAATGATTAGTTGTGGCCTTTTTATAACCTCCGAAAATTAGGGTATGTTGTAAGCAGTTATTGGCTTTTGTTACATACTTTAATATGAGTTCATGGGCCATAGGTAATGTTGGGATTTGTTGGACACTTAAGTGTGTTAAATAGGGGCCCAAATGAGATTCTCGTTGGTCTCATAAGCAAAATTCAGGTGTACTAATTTATGAGTTGGAACTTGGACGCATAAGTTAATTGGCAGTTTGCTACAAATTAGTGAGTTGGACACATAAGTGTGTTGGAGTTGGGATTTCCGTTGTACTTATTTATGAACGAGTGACAAATGGTGCTAATTTTAGGACTAGTTTTACGGTGATTTTTGGGCCTCAGATTCTAATCATTAGAATCGGATATCCGGAGACTCGTACTCTTTACGGAAATTAATGATGTGAAGTGGGCTTTTCATGAATTGGATTATATGTGACTTGGATAAAATAAGATTCGTTGAAGAAATTTGACAATCATGAGATGATATGATGAGATTTGTTGCGTTATACTGGTTGATACTTTGGTTCATACATTTTCACGAAAAATATTATGTCACGGTTTGAAGCATTTATTGGAAAAGGATACTACTTCAATTTGTTTGGACGGTATCTCTTATTTGGATTTGAAGTGAGGTTTTATGGGCACGTTTATTTATTTCGTCTTCTTTCTTTCTACCATTCCGCGAAGATGACTTGTTTGGGCATTTATAGAGGGTGATTATTGGAATCACTCCTAAACCTAAATCAAGTGTTAGTGATTCATATGTAATAGTTAGCTTAATATGGACTTTATGTTAGTAATTAGTCTTAGAGCATTCCAGGAAGGCCCATAAGCCTAGGCCTAGTCCAAATAAGGAAAAGGATTGAGGAACTAGGAGTGTTGCCGCTAGCTTCCCTGTATAAATCTTGCCCAATAACCCTCACTTGAGGGATTTGGTTGTTCAATTCATTCTCTTTCATTACTCATGCATAACCTTTTCTCTATTTTATTACATGCGTAAGTGTTTGTGTGTGGTTGTTCAACCGATCTCTTCTTCCCTCTATCTCTTTCTATTGTGCTTGTGTTGTAAACTTAGTGACCTAACGATTGGTATCAAAGTCGCCAAATAGTTGGGTGAACGATATTGCTTTTGAAGTGGGTTTTGGTCCTCTTGTGCGTAAAGCATACTGGTGATACTGGTTCGCTTAAAACGTACATTTTTACACTTTTTAATCCAAGATTCTTGTTACTTTCCAAGCGTTTTAAGGTGTTAAAATAATATGTTTTTGGCAAAAGGTTTCAACGCTTTGTGGATCATTGTTTTAAGCTTGGTTTTTGTCGTGGCTTACGGTCTACCATAAGCGTGTTTTGAGCTTTGGATCATCAAGTTTTCACACTTTTGTTAATTATTTTGGTGATATTGAAGCTATCTCATCACTAAAATCTGTTTTGGAAACATCGGTTGGAAGAAATCATTTTTGGCTATATCCTACGAGTAAGTGAAACCCTAAACTTACGCGTAACTTGGTTCTTGGTTTGATCTTCAGTTTCGTGGTTTACTCCGTGTTGTCTTGCTTGGATAAGCCTGAAAATACGTCGACTTGGGATATCTTTTGCACTGTGATAGTGTAAAAGATCACTTGGGCTAAAAACCCTAAACTTACGCATAAGCTTAAGGTTACGCGTAGAACCTCTTACGCATAAGATTTATCTTACGCCTAAGCTTTGTCTTACGCATAAGGTAATCCTACGCGTAAGTTTTCTACGCCTAACTTACTGTTTACACATAACTTTAGTGTTTTTTCTCCTTACTTACGCGTAAGCTAAACCTACGCGTAACTTTTCTTTATTGCGTAACTTTGGTGTTTTACGCATAAGTGCTACTTGGCTTTATTGTGATTTCTACGCCTAAGGATACTTCATCAACAAAGGTTCATTCGACTACAAAGATCCATCAACACAAGTTATCAACAAAAAAAAAGTTTTTTGGCGGGAAAATTTGAGTAAAATTTAATTTTTAGGGGAGACTAAACGTTCAATTTTTACGCGAGATTCACATTTTGGTTTAACTGTGAAAATTTTGGTCAAAACAAATTTTTGGGCCTAAATTCAAATTTTTCGGGTTAAATTTTGCGTCAAAATTGTCATAACTCAAATTTTTCTTACAACCTTAGAATTGAATTTTATAGTGAATTTCAAATTTTAAGAGTCAAAATTTTTTTCAAATTATTTTTCGAGGGAAATTTTGAAAATCACTATATCGGCCTTTCAAGTATGATGACTTCATCTCCTTCCATCTACTGCTTAAAACTTTCATCACCAAACCTTGCTACTCGCGATGATTGAAGAAGAAAAGGCATTTGTGGAATTGCTAGAAGGATTTATTGTTCTGAATGAGAAGTTGAACTCAATGTTTAACAATTCCAAGCGTCAGATATCATCAAATTCGCGAAATCCTGCAGTCGTGCAAGGTGAAAGAATTGATGTACATGGAAGGAATGCTCAAAGGGATGTTGAGAATGTTGTGATTACTACATCATGTCGATGTCGCGGACAATGAGGTTGTAGCATTGGAAAAAAGGGATGACAGCAGCAGGTCTGGAGAAGATATCATACTTAACTACGACACTGAGCCCAACTGTGATGAAGAACAAATGGTTGAGGAAGATATCTTACCCACCTATGACACTGAACAGATGGTCGAGGTACAATCTCTTTGTTGATCATATTACATTTGCAAATGTGACACAACATCTTGAGCAACCTGAATTTAGTAATGAAGGAGAGGTTGACCCGGTGTGTTGCACAATGTCCGGACAACTATCTCATGTGCGAGCCCTTACTTGTTAACAATTCAAGCGAAGCGTCAAATCAAACCCTTGAATCGGAAATCATTCTTCTCAAAAAGACCATTGCTCAGTTTCATAAAGATTTTTCAAAACTAGAGGCACATTGCATCTCTCTTGAACTTAAATTACAAAACAAATCTTTTTCTTCAGAACACAATGGTCAGTATTCTAATGAACAAAGTAATCGTGTGGACACATTAGTAAAAGAAAATGAGCATTTAAAGGCTCAAATTCAAGCAAAGGGGCTTGCACATGTTGCTTTACAAAACAAACTGAGAAGATTAACTGGCAAGAGTGTGGATACTAAGTTTACAAAATCAACAATCTTGGGGAAATCGTCTCTACAACCTTTCAGAAAACAATCAGTAGTTAGACAACCATCTGCATTTAAATCTAAACGTTCAAAATCTGCAAAACCACGGTTTCCCTCCCAATTTGTTGAGAATAATCATTTGTCAAACGGTCACTCCACATTCGGGGCCAATGCATAATGCTTCATTTACATTAAACATGTTAATGTTAAACCTATGTCGATATACCTATTTACTTTAAACCTCATCATGTGGCGCTTCGGCGGTCTAGGATTAGTTCAAAAACAATGTCTAAACCGAGCATCAAAATTCAAAAGTCATATGATACAAAGGACTTGCACAAGAACTATGATCTAAAAAAGGCTAGGAAAAGGGCACTACTCCAAAAGGATGGAATTTTAGGTTCACGACCTAGTGTGATGCCTTCTAGTGTGTTGCATAACACTTCTTGTAGTAGCAAACCAAAACCTAAGTTTACTCAACAAATTGTTAGAAATAAACCCGTTGATCTAAACGTAAAATTTCAGAAACCTAATAAGTGGATCAATATAGGGCCGAGACTCTTCCCAAAAAGTTTCAACATCCCTAGATCTAACCTTAGATGGATTCCAACGGGTAGAGTTTTCAACACTATTGGTCTTAGGTGGATTCCTACAGGAAAGATACTAAGTAGTTGCATCAACACAAGTGTGAAACCCACAACATCCATCCCTGAGGTAGGAAAGGAACTTATCAAAATAACATGTTCAGGTGTCAAGAAGATAATTGACACTACATCTTTATGCCTCTAACATCGGAACCCGTTACACTTGGGGATCCATGTTCTTTCTTTCTTGCCCCCTCCTACTTTCTATCAGGTACAACTTGACTATGGCTTCTACTACAATACAGCGTAGGACCCGTTTCTCACCGTCTAAAATTTAATGATCCATCAGCTGTTCCACCGTTGTACTTAATCGTCATGAATTGGAAACATTGCTTGCTCCTCTGGTAAAAGATTCTGCCAAAAGTCGTGCTTTAGATGTAATGAATGTTTCATTTGCACAACCGATAATACTCTAATTTTAGATACACTGAATCTACAACAACAACCGTTCTTTGTAACTGCACCTCAATCGAATCTTCGATAACAGAAGATCAAAGCTGCTTTCAACAACAATGACACAACCGATGATCAACATAATGAATGAGAAGTTTTATCGGATTGATTCTCTCGAGATATTTATGGTACTTCACACTTGTTCGATTAATTGAACATACATGGTTTCTTTGTCTCCTTATACATGGTTTTATTTGTCTTCAATTCATCATCAACATACGTGGTGTATGATTCGAATCATTGAAAATATCGAGGGGAGAGTGTGTAGGTGGTCATTGCTTCCTTGTTCTTCTACATGCTTCTTTGCAAAAACCCAATGCCTTCTTGAATTTCTTCAATTAGGGGGAAGAAATAAGACGATCTGTGGCTCAAACGTCTCACTTTGGCGTTATCGTCTCAATCTCACGGGTGATCTTGTGTGAAGTTACCCAAATATGATGTTATGATGCCTCACACTCGGTCTTGGTATCGACTTATTGCATATTCACAGGTGATTAGTCTTCCGAAAGACCACAACATTTAGGGGAAAGTCGTATCATTTCGTCTTTCGTGGTTTGTTTGGTGTGACGCGTCTACATACGTGAGAAGATCTTGTTGATTTCTGGCATGTTACCCTCGAACGGATCTTCCGCAATTAGTCAGATGTTCTTTGTGTGGTTTCTTGCTCATCTAAAAATTCCGCTGCATACTGAAACCTTCAAAGTTAGAGGAAATGTAGACTTCATCAAAGTTTCAAATCTGCTAAACAGTTGTGGAGTTTGGGGGAAATGCTGAAACTTCTTCATAATGGCTTCTGAGTATAACAACTTGGAACCCGGTCACAACCGCTTAAACTTTCCCCAAACCCCATCATCAGCTGAACAAAGCCCTCAGCTTACTCGTCAACAAATGGAAAGACTTTTTGCTCATTTGTTTAGTGACGATATTGATGAGCGTGCTCGAGTGTATCCGTTGTGTTTCATTTGCTCAACTGATACTACTCTTATACGATACACTGCTACAACAACCACATGTTGAAGACGCACCACGATTGACTCCAACACAGTTGAACAAACCGCTTCCAACAATGATGAACCGGCTGATGATGTTCTTAATGAAGTACCCCCCCCTGCAGATTTTGATCCAAATGCGTTCTTTAACCCGTTTGCTAATGAGACTGCTACACAAGATGTCGCGGAATCTTCAACAAGCCATTTGAATCCTCAAAATCTGCACCACGTATACCAACATCAACCCTCTACACATCGATGGACAAAAGACCATCATCTGGAAAATATTATTGGCAACGAATCAACCCGTCGTTCTGAGACAACGTCTTCACTCAGATGGTGAACATTGCATTTATGCACTCACTATCTGCCAATCTGAGCCTAAAAACATTAAAGACACAATGACAAAAGACAAGCGGATTGAATCCATGCAAGAAGAACTCAACCAATTCAAGCGTCTTGAAGTATGGGAGCTGGTAGAAAGACCATCGGGGTCTCGTCATTGGTCTAAAATGGATTTGGAAGAACAAATTGGATCTGTTGAAGGAATGTCATCAGAAACAAGTCCGCGCACGGTGGCTAAGGGTTATAGACAGGAAGAGGGTATTGACTTTGAAGAATCATTTGCTCCGGTTGCTCGTCTAGAGGTTGTTCGGATATTTACGGCGTTAGCGGCTCATATGAACATAACGGTCTTTCGGATGGACGTCAAAGCTGCTTTCTGAATGGTCAACGAAAGAAGCGGTTTATGTCCCCAGCCGAAGGATTCGTTGATCGGCGCTCCGAACCATGTCTACAAACTGAACAAAGCTCAGTATGGTCTCAAACAAGCTCCTCGGGCATGGTATGATAAGCTATCATCTTTCCTCATTTCCAATAATTTTACCAAATGTTCGGTCGACCCAACTCTTTTCATACAATATCACGGGAAACATATTTTAATTGTTCAAATTTACATGGATGACATCATTTTGGGTCAACACATAAAAAGTACTCAATCACTTTTGCAAAACTAATGAAGAAACATTTTGAAATGTCCATGATGGGTGAACTTACGTTCTTTCTAGGACTACAAGTTCATTAATCACCCGTGGTATATTTTCTTGAGTCGGTCCAAATATGCCCTTGAATTGCTAAACAAATTTGGAATGCAAAACTGTGACACCTATGCCACACCAATGGCTCCTACCAAGAAGCTAGGCCTTGATTTACATGGGAAATTGGTGGACCATACAAAATACCGTAGTATCATTTGGTCTCTCATGTATCTAACGGCCGGCGACCTTGTATTTGCCGTATATCTTTGCTCCCATTATCGGTCGAGACCAACTTGAAACCCAACCTCAAAAGAATCCTCGAGATACATCAAAGGGAACCATTAATTTGTGGATCGGTATCCGAAGGATTCGGTTTTGAACTAATCGCTTTTTCGGGACGCTGACCACGCGGGATGCTTAGATTCACGGAAAAGTACTTGAGGAGCGTTACAATTTCTTGGTGATAAACTGGTGTCATGGCAATCGAAGAAGCGAGATTGTACATGTTGTCATCAACCGAAGGCGGAATATGTAGCCATGTCGTCGTGTTGTGCTCAAGTCATCTGGATGAGAACACAACTCAAAGACTATGGTTACGTATTTTGAGAATCGATGTCTGCGACAATGGAGTGCTATTGCGATCTCGTGCAACTTCGATTCAACATTTGAAATCAAAGCACATCGATCTTCGATATCATTTCATCAAGGACCACGTGGAACAGGATACTGTTGAATTATATTTTGTGGGTACAGAATACCAATTAGCATATCTTCTCACCAAAGCCTTAGCTCCTGCTAGGTTTAATGAGTTGGTCCACCGGATTGGTATGCGGTGTTTAACTCAAGAGGAACTGGATGAACTCTTATAACAGTCTTAAAAACCAGTAAAACACCAAAATCTCTTTTGTAAATATTTTCCGAAAACAAAATATAAAAATATAAAATCAGTTAAAACAACAAAAATATTCTTCTATCTATATTTCTTTATACATGGCAAGTACATTTCTTCCGTCAACACTCTAATCTTTCAAAATTCAGTATTTTTTCGATCAAGTGTTGAGGGGAAGAAAATAAATACTTAGCATTTCAAAATAACACTGTACTTGCATGTTACCTATTCCCGGTTGTTTCTTTAAATTGGTGGTCACATTTCTGGTTCACTGACACTCCTCGGACTAAAATTCATTATTTCAAAAGTCGAGGGGGAGTATCGTTAAGTTTCTTGCCTTACAAGTGTTTTGTCTAACCTAAACGGAAGTTAAAGGATCTTGGTTGGAACCTCTTTAAGGTTGAGGGACTGAATGTGTCAACTTGGCAAATTATTTTCAACAAAATCATTTACTCCTAAACCACCAAGATCAAACGGCCCAAACTAAATCTTCTAAATCCGTTCAAGCTGTTCATAATTTGTAAGTTCTAAATTGTTTTGATCAAGATTCTAAACAAGGATTTCAAAAATCTTTCAAATCCAACGGTTAAAACTCTTTAAACTGATTTTGGAAAATTGTTCACTCGAACTAATTGGGTGTTTATGCATAAAAGTGTTTGGATTGAAATGAGTTGTGTTAAAACCTTTCTTAGTGTCTATTAAACTTGTTTCAATCGTCCAAAACCATCCTGAATCTTAAATTTCATTAATTTGAATTCTAGGGTTCTTGCGCTCATCTAGGGCTTTTCTATTCTGTGATATGTTATTAGGTAGTCAAGAAAGTGTTAGAATAAGTTTATATGCATGTTTTTGAACCTTTAAATTAGCCCAGAAACATCTAAAATGTATGAATTTAAGTTTAGGTTTTTTAGGGTTCATCTCCCATGAATCTTCTGATTCTGTGGTGGAAATGTGTTAAATATTGTTCCATTGCACTAATATGACATCTAGGACACTCCAGAAACATTCTTGTTTGATTTGTGTAGCTATATCTCTTACGCGTAGATTAAGGGTTTAGGGTTTAAGTAATTTTACGCCTAAGTATTTACGTGTGTATCGATATGTTCTTATGCTTGTTTTGTGATCTAAAAGATGTTTGGAATTAACTGCAATCAAGTTTTCATGTTTATAGTTAACAGGTTAATTATTCGTAATGTCAGAATCTTCAGGTGTTCAAACCCTTACGCTTAAAGAATACTTTTATGCGTAAAGTAGCGCCTAAGAGAAATCTTAGCGTAACTCTTACGCATAAGAGGTCTACAGTGGATTAGCGTATCTTGGAAAGATATTTCGTAAACAAAGGCGTGCTACGCATAAGCTTTACTCTTACGAGTAAACTTTCGCGCGTAACATCTTGCTTATTCCTACGCTTAAGCCTAAAGCCTTTGAATTTGTCTTCTGCGTAAAGAAACTCTTACGCATAAGCTTGGTCTTACGCTTTAGCTTACTCCTACGCATAAGCTCCTTTCTTACGCATAAGGATCCTTGTTACTCATAACCCACTGTTCACTACATTTTGGCCTATTACGCATATGTTACTTGTTAAATGTTACGCATAAGTCACAAATACCTGATGTTTCGTATAAGGTTACAAAAGTTAATATGTTGTGTGTTAAGTGAAAATTTGGACTTTGAAATTTCAAAATTAACATGTTCACGTAACTTATCACTTCAACTTCAATCAATTGGAATAATGTGACTTAGGACTTGTAACTAACATAAACATGTTACCATCAAACATGGAATTAGATAATAAATCAGACTAAAACAAACACATTGTGTTTCCATATGTCCGTCTTTTTGTCTAATGTCTTTCAGATCTCAAATGGTACGCAAATCAAGCAATCATCAATGCCCAGTGAGCTCTTGATGGCAAACACATTCCAATTTGATACGACAAAACAATTGGCAAGAACAATCTTCGTGTCATCTTCAACAACTTCATATGCTCATAATCATCTTCTTTGAATTGCTTTGTGGACATCCTACTGCAACATCCATTCAAATTCATGCTCACAAAGTCATCCGATGATGAGTAGATTCAATGGATGAGGAAATACAATTTCGTAAGTCATTAAGCGAAAATGATGGAATGCCATGCTTCAACCTTTCCGGTTAATCAACCCGGTGGGGCAGGAGGGTCAAGCAGTAGTCCTCCAATTATGGAAGATGCATTGCAAACAACTCTCACCCCATCTGATCCGGTTAATCAACCCGGTAAGGATCAGAGTGTCACTTTGTCTCTACAAGCTGTTGAAATGAAGCAACCACAACAACAACTAAAACAACCGCAAGAAGAAAAGCCTGGTGAAGATGTGGAAATATATGACGAAGGAGATTACGATCATGATAAGGATGAAGAGTCATGATGATAATTTGGTGGTGAAGAGGAAATGATTCGAAAAGAGGCAAAAAAGAAGCTGCAGAAATTTGAAGGAAAAGTTTAAAAGGAATGGAACAACTACATAGTTGACAATCCAATACACAAACTCAACAGTCTTACAAAACACCTCTTGACACTTCTACCAAACCCAAATCATCATCTCAATCATCACCTCCATCAACATAAGAAACACCGATGTCAACAACAAAAAATCTGTTAAGAAGGCAACTCCATCCAATGATTCGACAAATGGTTAAGCGGGTTATCACCACTACACAACAAGCTACGGCCACCACCATCGATCAACCAAGGGATTGAAACCACACCACCAATGGAAAACCGTTGATCACTTAACATACGGTGGTGAGGATCCGCGACATACACGAGCTGACGAGAACCTCAACGAAATTTAGATCAAGTACATTCTTGCACTCCTTGTTTTCATACGCTTAAAATCAAAGAGCGTGTTGAAGTTCTCCACCTCGAGGTCGAATCTTACCTAAATTCTACACTTCATCGGAATCAATCAAGAACCTCTGTACAAAATCGTTCATAAACAAAAGTTTGGGTTTGTCTACCAAAGTGAAAATCATCATACTTGCTTCATGTCTTTCGATGAAATTCACTAAGTTCTATGGCGCCACCACGGAGATGGTTCGAGATGGATTTGCATATCGTTTGAAGGATATGAGTTGGGTATAATTGAGACGGAGATGGAATTCAAAGGATCGCAAGGATGTTCGTTGATTTATCACTAGGATTGATGAAAGCTTGATTCATCGGGATCGAATCAGCGGTTGGAGAGCTATGTGGGAGGATGACCAAACTTTCCGATTCCGACTTTCCAGCGTCTCGAGAAAGTGGTGATCGTCGAAATCATTGGGTACTCTCTTGATTGTGATTTTGTTTGTTTGATTATATGACGATGGCTTGTGCACACATATCAGTGTACAACCCGTTCTTGTCAAGAAGGACCACGTGAGTGCGTACCGATTGCCAAATCCTTATAAAAAGGAGCGAAAGCTTCTTACTTTTGAGTAAAACCTATCAAACCTTTCTCTTTTCAAGGTTTTGCTCAAAAGAACAAGTACTTCCCCTTATGATTTTCAAAACCTCAACCGTTTATATCACTTGTTGAGGGGGATTATTTGACTAAAATCTTTGTTCACAAATTGTTCTCAGTGGTTATTGATGAGTGTCTAAATACTCATCATTTTTGTATATTTAAGCGCAAAACATCACGAAAACACTTTCAATGCTTCAAAATGATGAAAATATCACAAATAAGTGTTTTATGTGTTTTAAAAGCAAAAACATCAAAATCGGTGAAAATATCAAGTTTGCATAATGGCGAGTTTTAGTCCCCAAGTTTAAAAAGTTGTCAAAAGCAGGTCCTGGTAAAGCAAAAAAAAAGAAAAATATCATTTTAAGTCCTTAGGGATTCATAAAGTTGTCAAAACAAGTCCTTGAAATCAAAAATTGCAAAATTACAACTTTAGTCCCTCAACTTTACAAAAATGTCAAAAATAGTCCCTGGGTGTTCAAAAATAAAAATTATTCAAACTACACCTTGTACTATTCAATTGTGGCATAATTGGTCCTTTATGATAAGTTTAGAGATAAATTACAAGTTTGGTCCCAGGTTTGAAAATTGTCAAAATGGTCCTTGTACATTTAATAAATGGAATTTTATGCAATTGGTCCTTGTACTATTCAAGATTTACAGGTTTAGTCCATGTGATAAGATTGGAAAAATTCGGGATCACCCTACACTTCGAGAAAATTACATGAATGGTCCTTGTGATAACATAACCAAACGGATCCCTTTTATTAATTAAACCCAATACCAAATCCAAATTTCTGGCCCAACATAACCCAAGCCCAAGTCAACCCCCATCCACTGGTCAAACCCACCAAAAGCAGCGCCAATATACCACCCCTTGTTCTCTCCCCATGGGCATTTTAAGCCAAAACCACCGTTTTCCACCACTCCACCTCATCACAGATATCTAAAACACTCATCATCATCACCTTTCACACGTAAACCACCCCACACCATTTAATGCTTCCCACCATTTCACTTTCAACATTGTACACACTAACCACTTTTCTTTGAAAAAATCACCACTAGCTCCATACCTACTATCTAATCTGTCCCCTCCACTCCACAACACCCCAAGCTTCTTTAATTCAGTGAGCCTCTAAATCCACTAGTCTCAATTTTGGCCAAAATCGTTTAAACGGATGAGATGAGTTTGACTCATCCAATGGCTAAGATTGTTGATGGATTTGTTAGAAGCATGTGAGGGTCTCAAAAAGTCTATAAAGAAAGAGGAAGAAGCAATGGAGAAGATATCTAGAAGTAATTTCATTTTATGTATTGTCGTTTTAATTAACTTTCAATTTCTAGTATAATTTCCAGCTTAAAAGTACTTTGTTTAGCATATTCAGTGTATTATTAAACTTTATCAAGTATCAATCTCAAGTTTCAAGTTTCATTTTCAGATTATGCATTTTTAAAGTTCAAAATCTCATGATTATTCAAATGTTGTTTTTAGTTGTTAGTAAGGACTGATAAGCTCATATAAGCTCCTCATATAGCTTATCAAAGCTATTAGAGACCTTTAAAATCAGTTTAGAAGTAAAAAAGAAAAATACCAAAATACAAAGAAAATAGTAGAAAAATAAAAAATCGTGGAAATGAAGATCAAGACATTGGGCGAGGGTTAATAAAGGATTGCCTTGGGTTTAGTGCTTCTTGGGAAGCTATAGGTTGTGTTGTTATTCCTCGGTTCTCCAGTTTTCACTTGAAATCCAATTTGTAAGCCCTTTTTACTCATTTTGGCATTTCACTGTTTAATTCAGTCATAAGCTCAAATCTTTGTATTTTCATGTTTATTAGTTATAGTTAAGTGTAATCAAACCATAAAATCAGTTGTTTGTTCTTTTAAATGTGTAGTTAGCAAAAATCTAATTTTAACTTGATTAAAATAGTATCATGGTCATTTCTTAATTTCTTGTTGTTAGAATTGTTGTTTTATGCTTCATTAGTCTTATTAAAGGATACTACAAGGTGCATGTCAGTGGTATGTGTTTAATCTTTAAAATCCTTTGAAAAGTTTTAATACAGTCAAGATAAAGGTTGTTTGGTTGCATTTGTTTAACTGTACCAAAGGTTATTCAAGATAGTGTTCTTGAATGTTTTGTGTCACAACCTGTTCTAAATAACTCTAAGGTACAAGAAAAACAAGTCCTTTTTAGTGTATTAGTCAAACTCACTCTTAATCTCATTTAAATCATTAACTGTTAAGAGTTTTAGTGTCAAAATCATCAAAGTAGCTTAAAATCTGTTAACCTAGCTTAAATTAGCCTTAGGCTTATCATAACATAATCAGTAAGTAGTAGTGATTTAAAGTTCACTTAAGTGAACTTATTTGGTTTTCTTAAAAAGTCAAAATTTTCAATTGGTCGTTTTTGAATTAAATAGATATTTTTAGTGTGTGTTTAATATTAAGATTTAGGATATAAGCTCTTAGAATATCAAAGTTCAGTTGCTAAACTTAATTAGAAAAATACTAGCTTGTATCTTATTAGCTTATAAACAGCTTATTACATAGCTTCTTTTGAGACCCTTGTCTGAAAACATGCCCTGTGCACACAGTTGAGCAAGCTTTTTCACAAGCTTGTCAAAAGCTAATTATTGAGTCTCAGCTTGTGATTTTTAGTTTTTTGTGAAGTTAACCAAGCCATCTTTGAGTCCTAAGCTTAAATTTCCAATTTGAAGCTTGTTTGATAAAGCTGCACTAAGCTTATTGTTTTGTCCATTTTCTCAGCATTCACTGAGTCTTGACTCAGTGGTTTTTCAAGTTCTTCATAAGCTTCTCACAAGCTTATTAGTGTAAGCCAAACTTTGTACTTTAGCTTTTTGAAAAGTTTAACTGGTCATCTAGTTAATCCAGGTGTTTGTTTTAAATTTCTAACTTATCTAAGTGCTTAAAATTAAGCTACAAAGTGCCTAGTAATTCAAAACAGTGTCCTGTGCAAATCAGTTAGCTAGTGCTTATTTTTGCTTAATCAGTGCTTATTTTCAAGTTTTTGTGCTTGTTAAGTTGTAATTTTAACTTATTGTAAGTCATCTAGCTTATTTTCAGTTAGCTCTTAGCTTATTTACTAGCTTATAGCCATCTTGGCTTAATATCTTGTGCTTATTTTCATTTTAGCCCACTGTTGAGTTAAATAAGCTCAATCAGTGCTTATTAGTTGTTTTTGTAAAAAGTGGTAGTTATAAAAGTTGCTTAAAATCATTTACTTAATAAGTTTGTGAAGAAAAATCAAAAAAATAAAATGTTTTGCAAAAAGGTGGGGAGGCAGGCTCGAACCTGAGACCTCCCACCTTTGAGAGTGATAAGTGTGTACCTGGATACCAGTTGCCCTTGGGACTTGTCTCGTTCATATCTTGCAATATTTAATATATAACCCACTTTGTCAGTTTAAGCTTATACGAGATATTTAGCTTATTTCTAGCTTATTTATAATAGCTTTTTCAACTTTTGTATTTTTCATAAATTTGTATTAGTATTAAGTATTTTATCAAAAAGTTTCAGATTTTTCCTAAATGTTTTAGTATTTTTAATCATTTAATTAGTGAAAAATCGTATTTAATTCATAATAAAAAATATAAGTCAAAAAAATATAAATCTTTTTTCTAAAATTTTCTTTTGTCATATAGTACGTAATAAAATTGTTTTTACACTTGTAGGACTTTTATTTCACAAATTTTACGTTTTTGCTTGCACACTAGCGTAATTTTTATAAATAACGTACGTTTTCATTTTAAATCTAGTTTTTAGATAATTTGAGTTTACGCGTTTAGTTAAAAATAGTTTATTTACAAAAAGTTATTTTATTTTATATTTATTTAATCACAAATTTTACTTTTATCATTGTAAAATAGTGATAGCGTTTATTTAATATATTTTATCTTTTATTTCTTTTAATTTGCATTTAAGTCGCTGTAATTTATAAATATTTTCTTTAGGTAATTTTCCATCAATATCCTTACGATCACTATCTTAGTGATCATTCTATCATCTGATCAAGTGTTTATACACCAATTCATCCTCCGTGGGACTTAACGACCCAGGAATTCCTATATTCCTTTGATCTTCATTGTATTAGTGTTTAAGCTTTTTTTAAGTTTGTTACGGTTAGCCATTCACAAGTGGTTAGCTTGTGTAATTAAACTTGACGGTTTTGCACCAATCAAATTTTGGCGCCGCTGCCGGGGAGGCTGTAAGCGTGTTCTAAAGCATTTTTCAGACCCGTACTTGAACATATACCACCGTTTGTAAAAAAATTTCTGTAAGTTAAATATAAATCAAAAAGTTCATTAACACTTTTCCTAAAGTGTTAAAAACCCAAAAACAATGTAAAATAACAAAACAATTGTAACGTTTTCTAGCTTGTGTTTCTTTTAAGGTGATTCTTAAAGAGATACGATTTGGTTAAACGAGACGATATCAAAAATATTTTCCAAAAGTTTTAAACCCCTTTGCACAAATCATTACCTACGTCTTTTCAGTGGTACTTAATATATACATAAAAATCAACCACCGCAAATCAAGGCAGTACACCTACTAACTGGGGGTGTGACCATAATAAGTTCCCGAACATCAGATTTAAAACTTGCCTTTGTGTCCTTGTGATTTGGTGTACCTTTTTCAAAGAAGCCATTTCATTTGTGATTATTGGTTAAGTTCACTTGTCGTTTTGCCTCACATTTGTTTTGAAAATTGATTTTTAAACTTAGTGCATGCGCACTCGTTCTTCCAGCTCTACAAGTCCACTTTCTGAGCTTGGCAAGATTCCTCGTAGACGTAGAGGACGTTTGATATGTGTCTAATTACACATATATTTTATACTATTTAAACCCACAAAACAACCAAAAACACACAAATGACTCACAAAATGTTATAAATATCATTTAAATGTGTTTTTATGTGATTCAGGTACAAAAGATTGAAAAACAAGTGAAAAATGATCAATTTCACAACAAATGTCGTTTTCAGTCCCTGGAGTTACACAAATTGGCAAAACTAGTCCCTAAATGTTTTAAATGAATGAAAAGTCAACTTAAGTCCTTGGGAAACCAAAAATATTCACAAATGATCCCTGGATGAAAGTTTACACAAAATGGCAATTTTTACCCCTCAAGTTACAAAATTGGCAAAAATGGTCCCTGGGTATTCTAAACTTGGAATTTTACAAATAATACCCTTGTACTATGCATGATTGAAAATTTGGAACATTTTGATAAACTTTTGGGAAATTACACTTTTAGTCCCTCAAAATCCAAAAAATGACAATTAAGGTCCTTTTAAGTTTAAAAATGGAATTTTATGCAACAATTGTCCCTGTACTAACCAATAATTGCAAGTTTAACCCTTGTGATAACTTTGGGAAAGTTACAATCTCAGTCCTTCAACTTTCAGAAAATTGCATGATTAGTCCTTGTGATTTACTAGCTAAAACCAAATGGACCCTTGATTATTATTATCCCAAACCAAATCCAATCCTTAGCCCAGTGATCGGTGTATTTTACATACCCCTCATTGCATGTTAATTACGCATTATTGCATTATTATTCATTGTTATACATGTACTTTGAGGGTGTTTTGTGATTATGTAGGCTATGCGCGAAAAGGAGCTAAAAGTGTAACATTACAAGCTTAAAATGAAGACATGCAAGATTATAATGTTGTCGCGCCATTTTGCTCGTGGCAATAGAGCCCACGTCATCAAGAAGAAATGTAGTGTCTTTTTGTTGGGCTTTAAATTGAATGTGCAAAAGATAAAATGGAAAGCCCATAGGCTATGATGGATCGTGGAGTGCACAAAAAGAAATATAATAGGCAAACCCTATTATCATTAAAAGAAACCGACGAATAAAAAAAAAGAAAAAAAAAGGAGGCATAAAGTGGGGATTTGATTTTCGGTGGGTTTCCTGTGCCGCCGCAGAAAGAGAAGAAAAAATATACGAGTTAGTTTCTTTTATTTGTCTTGTCTCGACGATCGTGCCAACAAGGTTTTAATTATTATTTTTTTTAGTCTTGATCATATTCAATACGTACCATGCATATCAAAATAAATATGATATCTACGTTTGTGATGCGCGGCTAAGCCTTTTGTAATCTCTCCCGGTAAAAGATATATTTGGTTTGATCATGTTTACGGATTATAATTTATTTGTCAAACATTAATTCATATGATTTTATTGCGTATCATTTGTTTGAATTTAATGTTTTAGTATAATTATTTTATTGAATTATTGTGTGACATTTTATAGCAAGTCAACGATTGTGCCAAGCCTAAGTAGCATAAGGGTTAAGACGGTCGTATGTTTAACATAATTTGTTCCCATAATTGTTCGTTAAATAATTATAAAATTAATTAATAGGATTATTAGAAGACATGTTATTGCTAGTCAACGAATTGTACCGAGTCCAACTAGTTTAGGTATTAAGACAATTCGTGTGGTAAACATAACTTGCGCCCAAAATTATCCTTTTCAATTAATACAAAGCAAGCATTAGTAATAATCCGTAACTTAGTCATATCAATATATCCGGAGCCGGGAGGGATTGCTTTTCACTCAATTGTTCACAACTTCGCTTTTATTTGCTTATTGAATCTTTATTTGTTTATTTGCTTTTTAGTTAATTAGTAGTTTTATTATTAAGTCTTAAATCAATTATTTATTTCATAGAATTTAGTTTAATTAGTAATTTAGTTATTAAGATTTCAAAACCAAAACTTTTATTGATCAGTGATCACCTCAAAACTTAAATTAGAACCACATACTCCTCGTGGATACGATACCCGCTTGCCCTATCTAGTATAAGGTAATTAGGTTTATTTTTGATTGGTACAACGAGCTTGTCACCCAGCTGGTCCAACACCCCCCGCCCAAACCCGCTACCCCGTTATTAACTTGGTCAAACCAAGTCAAACCCACGCCCAAACTAGATGTACTGTACATCTCCCTCACCCAACACTGAAACCCAAAACCACCAGTGGTTTCCACCTCACCACTACAGCTCACCAACCTACCCACTCTCTTCCACCTCTGCAAAGCCTAAACACGCCACAATTAATGCATTTCCCACCCAAAGTCACCCAAAACCACCACTGCTACTATACCAGTCCATTGTTTCCTTGATATACCACCAATTGGCCTCCAAAATATCTATATTGTCTCCTACAACTCTCCACAACACAACAAGAGTCTTTAATTATACTCAAGCCACCTCAATTCCACGTGGAGCGTTTTGGCGCCAAAATCTGTTTGAATGGCTAGGATCAAATTGACTGTATCAATGGTTGAGATTAGAGGTGGGAAATGATCAGGAAAGTGGGGAGAATTCAAAGAGTATAAAAAGAAGCAAGGGAGCAGAGGAACAACCACCTTTTGGACTAGCCATTGGTCTCGTAGTATAATTTTTAAATGCTTTCTTTAATTTCTTGTCATTTAAAGTTTTAATGTTGTAATCTTCTTTAAATTAGTGTAATGAACTTTTAAATTCAGTTTAATTTTAGTTTTATTTCAGTTTCAAGTTTTGCTTATTTTCCTTTAATTTTCAAGTCTTTTCAATTTCATGTTTTGTAGTTGTTTGATGGATTCTATAAGCCATATAAGCTCCTGACAAAGCTCATTTAGCTTTTAGAGACCTTAAAACATGCTTAGACTTTTAAATTCAGAAAATACTAAAAAATAGAGAAAATCATTGAAAAAACAAAAATATTGGGATAATGAAGAAGATGATGAAGCAGGGTTGAATTTGGAGTGCTATGGGTATTAGGAGCTTATTGGTAAGCTAATAGGTGTAACCTTGTCCATTTGTTCTATGTCTCAGTCCTATTCTCATTTGTAAGCATTTTTCTAATTTTGCAATTTACTATTCCTATTTATTATATGTTGTGATTTCTGTATCTTTATGCTTATTTGTTGTTGTTTAGTGTTATTATAGCTTAATACTAGTAGTTTGTTTATTAAGATTCACTTGTGCTAGAATGAAAATCACTCACGTCAAAATGCATATTTGACAAATCTGTGTTTCTGATTGAGTTCTTGAAGTTTTTATGCTTAATTGATCTACTTATGTAATAATAATATGTTAGGAATCAGGTTTGTACTCAGATTCATTGAATACTTTAAGATACATGTGACAAGTGAAGTTTAAAGGGCTGTTTGGATTTGGTATGATTTAGGATCCTGAGGTTGTTTGTGTTGTGTTATGTTTATTTTGTGTATACATGACCCATTAAGCCATTTGAGGAAGTGACAAGCCTTTAAGCTCAATGGTAATGTGTATATGGTCAGATTCATCTTCAAACTCACATCAGTGTTCACTGTGGATAATCTAGGTCTCATAAATGGATTTGCTGCCTTTTCTGTGTTTATGCTAGTGTGTGTTGTTATTCTTATTTGATGTATGATGCATATTGATCATATAACTCAGCTAAGTATTCAAATCCAGTTCTTATATAGTTAATAGTCAAATTTCCTTTTAATTTGCTTTAGCAGTTTATCGTCAAAGATTTAGATTGTGAAATTCATAGAATTAGCTTAAAACTTGTAAACATAGCTTAAATAAGTCTTATAATAGCTTATTTCATCTTATTCAGTCCATAGATTTAATCCTAAGTTCATATTAGTCAAACCCTTAGTGTAATATTAAAAGTCAAATTTTCATATAGTCATTTTTGAATAAAATATATAATTTTGTATAGGACATAATATTAAGTTTTAGCTTAAAACCTTCTAGGTTATTAAAATATAGCTGTTAAATTAAAATAGAAAAATGCTAGTTTACCATTTCTCAGCTTTTTAAATGCTTATTCTATAGCTTTTTCATAACTGATTTTGCCCTGCACCATGGTTAGGCTATTAGAACTATAAGCTTGCAGAAGCTTCATTACTTGACTCTAGCTTGTGCACTTTACTGTTTTGTGTAGCCCTTGTGGCCTTTTTAGTATCTGAAGCTTGTTTTTTACATATTTAGCTTATTTGCATAGCTTAATCACCCACCTTTTGTTACCAAATCAACTCACTTCACTGAAGCAAACAGTGAAGTGAGCTGATATTCCAAAGCTCTTAACAAGCTCCTCAGTAGACTTGAGCTTGTGATTCTTGGCTTTGTGAGAAGCTAAGCTGTCCAACTCAAGGTCTCAGGAAGAGTTGAGCTTGTTGAGGCTTATTTGATAGGTAATTTAGAAGCTTGTATGTTTGCTCATTCACAACAATGGACTGCTTATGCAGTCCATTTATACCATTTCCTTCAAGCTCCTATAAGCTCTTGATAGGTCATAAGCTTGTGAAGCTTGGTTTTTCATGAAGCCTAGTAACCCAAGTATGAGATCCAGTGCTTAATTTTTATGTTGTAGCTCATTAAGTAGGGCTGCAACATACTTTTTGTTTGTCCCATTTCCTGTGCACTTAGCCTATACCATCACACTCAGGAAATGGGAGACTTTTCATAAGCTTCCTACAAACTCACTAGTGGACCCCACTAGGTGAGCTTGGGTTTTTTGGAAAGCCTACCAGCACATCTTGTTGCCTCAACTCTTATTTTGGTTATTTAAGCTTATTCACAGAGCTTATTTTGCCTAAACAAAAGGTAGCAAGGGGTGTTTGGATTTGTATTAACTGTTAAGAGCTTATGAGCTTATTGCAAGCTTATGAGTGATAGTCAGTACACATGCCTGTGCATACTTGTCCATCTAGCTTATATGCATATTATTTTTCCTTTTGTTTCCTGTGTATAGCTTATTTCAAGCTTATTTTAAGCTTGAGTTCCAACAGTCAAGCCAAAAGCTTAACTGTTGGACTCATAAGCTTATAATTTGCTTATTTCTTAGTTTTTAAAGTCTCTTTTCATTTAATATGTATAATACCACTGTATAATTAATCCAGAAAAAAGAAAAAGCCAAAAAGCTCCCTTTTAAGCTAAGTGATAGCTTTTCCTTAAAAGCTTATTTGCTTATTAGCTTATTTTCATTAAGCACATATAGTTTTTATATTTTTCCTAGTTTCTTTTATTTATTGTAGAATTTTGTAAAAAGTTTCAGATTTTTATTTATTCATTTAATATTTTTAATAAATCTATAATAGTTTTTAGTAATTAATAATAGTAAATAATTAATAATAAATAAATAAAAAGTATAAAAAATATCTTTTCAGTTTTAAAATAAGTTTTATCATATTTTAGATTTTTCTAAGTTTTAATTTCATTTTTCTAGGTTAATTTTGTATTTTCTTATCTTTTAGTCCATTTTAAATACTTAATAAGTAGTTTTTAATTAATAATAAATAAATAAATAGTTGTAAAAATAATTTTTCTTTTTCTAATAATTTTCTTTTATTATTAGGATTGTAAAATTATCATTTTCATATTTGTAGGCCTTTTATTTCTTAAAACTCACGTTTTTATTTTGTATTTTACGTAATTTTATTTAAACGTACGTTTTAGGTTTTAAACGTTCATCACTTTAAAAATAGTGATAGCGTTTATTTAATATTTTTAATATTTTAATTCTATTTAATTTGCATTTAAGTCGCTAAGACATGTAAATCCCTACTATAGTTATAATCGTTTTGTTTTATTACGTTTACGTTTAGTTAAACGTACGTTTGTATATCTTTTAGATTTTTAGGTTTCTGATTGTATGTTTTTATTGACATAGCTGTGACAGAGCTATTACTATTCACATTCCTAGTGTTAGTCAATCAGATTCCTGTTTTCCTATACTAATATTATTTTCAACAAATCACAAGTCATTCTATTTAGGAGATCACGCCTCGCCAGGACATAAACGATCCAAGGATATTTTAATCCTTGGTAAACTTGCATTCTCTCCCGGGCTGTCGCCCTTTTATCATCTGTTACGGTTGACCGTTCACAAGCGGTTGATTAGTGTGACGGAGAAATAAAAGAAGGTAGTTCGGGAGGAATCAACGTTCTGCTCCTTCAGCCGTGACTGAGGAACGTCTACCACCACCACCACCTGCCGTAATGGCAGAAGATAAGCCGATGAATGAGCTTCTCCAAGCACCCATCGAGGGTTACGGAGATGCCATTGTTGTCCCAGCCATCGTGGCTGACACTTTTGAGCTCAAAACCGGGTTGCTTAATCTAGTAACCCAAAGCCAATTCTATGGCTTTGAGCGGGATGATCCTCATGCACACATTCGATGGTTTAACAAGATTGCATCTACCATCAAGTACAAGAATGTCCCACATGAATCTATCAAGCTTCTTCGTTCCATTTTCTCTAGAGGGACAAGCCCGGAATTGGCTTGAGAAACAACCCCTCGTTCCATTGAGACATGGGAGGATCTAGTTACCAAGTTTGTTAACGAATTCTATCCTCCATCCCGAACTACAAGTCTTAAGAATGAGATAATGAAATTTTCTCAGAGATTTGATGAATCATTCGGGGAGGCATGGGATCGTTACAAAGAATTGCTTCGCAAGTGTCCGCATCATGGTTTTACCGAATTAATGCAAATGGATACTTTCTACAATGGTCTGAGACAAGCTGACCAAGACTCTTTGAATGCCTCCGCGGGAGGTAATTTCCTTAGCAAAACCACAAAAGAAGCCTTACAAATAATTGAAAACAAGTCCTGGTCCGCTCTTTCCGCACAAAGGCATATCAGACTCAGTCTAATGCTGGACCTTCTACTTCATCTCCTGTGAGTACATCTAGCACCGATGCTAAGATTGATAAACTCACAGATATTGTTCAGGCTTTGGTTCTTGCTAACCAAAAGAAAGTCACCTTCACACCATCACATGGTGAAGTGAAGAAAGTTGAAGTTTGTGTTACTTGTGGTGGTCATCATGCATACTACAATCAGATACTGCCACCGATGGTAGTCCGTTGAAGCTAATGCTATAGCCGCATTTCACATCAAGGAGGTAATCAATACCGTCCTCATAATGAACCAAGCTACCGTGCTAACACTTATCAGGCACCACCCGGTTTTAACCAGAATCCTAACCGGAATCAGAATCAACCTAGAATGAACCAAGGTTATCAAAACCAAGGTAATTTCTATCCTGGACCCAATCAAGGTTTCCAACAACAAGGGAACCTTCATCAAAACAATTTCAATCGAGGGAATCAGTTTCAGGGGAATGTGAATCCTAATCAAGGGAATTTTCAACAACAAGGTCATAATCAAAACATCCGACCTCAGAATTTCCCTCCACATCCTCCAGTACCATCATCTGATGAGTTATTGAAGCAGTTCATGAAATCCCAAGATGAAATGAACAGGTTGTTGGTCAGTCAGATTGCTGATCTCAAAAAGTCTTTAAATGATCAACCCTCGGGCTCAGGAAAACTTCCGAGCAACACGATCGCTAACCCGAGGGGCGATGCAAAGGCGATCACAACCAGAAGTGGTGTTTCATACAATGGACCCGCTATTCCTACTACCTCTTCTTCTTCTCTCCCTAAGGTAGTGGAAAGTGAACCTAGGACACACAATGGACCTTCGACTCCAACGCCTCCTCCACTAGGAGAAATGAGTCAAGTTATCAAGGAACTTCCTGTTAATAACGGAGGAACCAATGATGTCCATCCTCAAGTTGTCCAGAAACCCAAGTCTAATCCAGGAGTTGTTTTTGAACCACCTGTAGCTCCCGTTGAAAATACCAGATCCAAATCTTCTATTCCTTATCCATCGCGTTTGAATGAGCAAAAGCTCCGTGAAAAAGCTAATCATCAAATGGACAAATTTTTCAAATTTTCCAAGAACTACATTTTGACATAAGCTTTGCGGATGCTATCATTTTGATGCCCAAGTTTGCATCAACTCTCAAACACATGTTAAGCAACAAGGAAAAGCTGTTTGAAATGGCTAAAACTCCTCTTAACGAGAACTGCTCTGCAGTTATCCTGAAGAAGCTTCCAGAAAAGCTTGGAGATTCTGGAAAATTTCTCTTACCTTGTGTATTTCCAGGAATGGTTGAATGCTTTGCCCTGGCAGATCTTGGTGCAAGCATCAATCTGATGCCTTATTCAGTATGGAAGAAAACTTCTCTTCCGGAACTTACTCCTACATGCATGACTCTCGAGCTTGCAGATCGTACAATATCCGTCCCTTGGCATTGCCGAGGACGTATTTGTGAAAGTAGGAAAGTTCCATTTTCCAGCTGACTTCGTGGTTGTTGATTTTGATGCCGATCATCGGGTTCCTCTTATTGTTGGTCGAGGATTCCTGTCACTTTTAACCTTGATCAAACTTCGAGGTACTCCGCAAATTATGATTCTGAATCGGTTAACCGAATAGATATCATTGATGTTGCTTCTGAAGAGTACTCGCAAGAAGTTCTTGGTTATGATCATAATTCTTCGAGTGATAATCTCACTCATTCATCTCAACCTATCATCGCCAATTCTACTCCTTCTCTCACCCCATTTGAGGAAAGTGACTTCATCTTGGAAGAGATTGAAGCCTACTTGTCTAGTGATTCTGTTCCATGGGAAATTTATCACGCTCCCATCGACATCGAGGGGGACATACTTCTCATTGAGAAGTTGTTTAATGATGATCCATCATCATCTCCACTCCCTCCCGTCGAACTTCATAACAAGGAAATCAAGTCAGTTGAGAAAACTGAAGAATTTCCTGAGGTTGAGCTTAAGGACTTACCGCCTCATCTCGAGTATGCATTTCTAGAAGGTGATGATAAATTACCCGTCATTATTGCTCGAGATTTGAGTAAAGATGAAAAAGCTGCTCTCATAAAAATCTTGAAGTCACACAAGCAAGCAATTGCTTGGAAACTCTCCGACATTAAGGGTATCAACCCTGAGTTTTGTACTCACAAAATCTTGATGGAGGATGACTTCAAACCAGCAGTTCAACATCAGAGAAGAGTAAATCCAAAAATCCATGATGTTATCAAACAAGAGGTTCTCAAACTTCTTGATGCAGGATTGATTTACCCTATCTCAGATAGTCCTTGGGTTAGCCCAATTCATTGTGTTCCTAAAAAGGGTGGCATAACTGTTATCACAAATGAAGATAACGAGTTAATTCCAACTCGATTGGTGACGGGATGGCGTGTGTGTATTGACTATCGTAAGTTGAATGACGCCACCCGTAAAGACCATTTTCCTCTACCCTTCATGGACCAGATGCTTGAGAGATTAGCAGGGAACGAATACTATTGTTTCCTTGATGGTTTCTCGGGTTACTTTCAGATCCCCATTGATCCGCTGGATCAAGAAAAGACCACATTCACCTGCCCATACGGGACATTTGCCTACAGACGTATGCCTTTTGGCTTATGTAATGCTCCTGGCACATTCCAACGATGTATGATGGCAATTTTCCACGACATGATCGGGGAAACAATGGAGGTGTTTATGGATGACTTCTCGGTCATTGGGGATTCGTTTCAAACATGTCTCTCCCATCTAGATAAAATGCTCAAACGGTGTGAAGACACCAATCTTTGTCTAAATTAGGAGAAAAGCCACTTTATGGTCAAAGAAGGCATAGTCCTTGGCCATAAAATTTCAAAAAATGGGATTGAGGTAGATAGAGCAAAAGTCGATGTTATTGCTAAATTACCTCATCCTACTACCGTCAAAGGTATTAGGAGTTTTTTAGGTCATGCCGGTTTCTATCGTAGATTTATACAAGATTTTTCTAAAATCGCCCGGCCAATGACCCATCTTCTTGAAAAGGATGCTCCTTTTATCTTCTCACCCGAGTGCATCATAGCTTTTGAAACATTGAAGAAAAAGCTTACTGAGGCACCCATTCTCGTTGCTCCCGACTGGGATTTACCCTTTGAGCTTATTGCGTGCAAGTGATTTTGCTATCGGTACAGTCTTAGGGCAACGTAGAGCTAAGCATTTTCAGCCTATTCACTACGCAAGTAAGACTATGATCTAAGCTCAAACTCATTACACCACACACGAAAAAGAGCTATTAGCCGTGGTGTATGCATTTGAGAAGTTTCGGCCGTACTTAATCTTGACCAAATGTGTAGTGTATACGGATCACTCGGCTCTCAAATATCTCTTTGCAAAACAAGATGCAAAGCCGAGATTGCTCCGTTGGTTTCTCCTCCTCCGTGAATTTGATATCATCATACGTGATAAAAAGGAGCCGAGAACCTGGCTGCTGATCATCTCGTCAGATTAGAAAACCCTCACCAAGATGTTTTCGAGAAAAGGAAATAAATGAAACATTTCCTCTCGAGACACTCAATGCGGTTTCTTTTCATGGAAACTCTTCTACCCCATGGTTTGCTGACTCGCGAAATTACCATGCGGGTAACTTCATAGTGAAAGGGATGTCGACCCACCAGAAGAACAAATTCTTCAAAGATGTTAAACATTACTTCTGGGACGACCCCTTCTTATTCAAAATCTGTGCGGATCAAGTCATCCGACGATGTGTTTATGGACAAGAAGCTCTTGACATTCTCAAAGCTTGCCATGCTGGACCCACTGGGGGACATCATAGTCCAAACTACACCGCCAAGAAGGTATTTGATTTCGGGTTTTATTGGCCCACCATCTATAAGGATGCCCACGATTTTGTCAAAGCATGTGACGCTTGTCAACGTCATGGAAATATATCTCAAAGAAATGAAATGCCACAAAATGCCATTCAAGTTTGTGAGATATTTGACATATGGGGTATTGACTTTATGGGGCCATTTCCTTCGTCTCGTGGTAACAAATACATACTCGTAGCTGTTGACTATTTGTCAAAATGGGTTGAAGCAAAAGCTTTACCTACCAATGATGCCCGAGTAGTTGTGAAAATTTTGAAATCTCTTTTTGCCAGGTTTGGAACTCCTCGTGCTATAATCAGTGATCGTGGTACACATTTTTGTAATGACCAATTTGATCGTGTCATGCAAAAGTATGGTGTTACCCACCGTCTCTTTACTGCATACCACCCCAAACAATTGGGGGTGGAAGTTTCAAACCGTGGTATTAAAAGAATTTTGGAAAGGACAGTAGGCGAAAATAGTGCGTCCTGGTCGGATAAACTGGATGACGCACTTTGGGCCTTCCGTACAGCTTACAAAACACCCATCGGGTGTACTCCTTACAAGCTAGTGTACGGAAAGGCATGTCATCTTCCGATTGAACTAGAGCACAAGGCTTACTGGGCCTTAAAACATGCAAACTTCGATATACAGACAGCTGGTGATCACAGAAAAGTTCAAATGAATGAACTAAATGAACTTCGTGATCAACCATACGAGAACTCTTTGATCTATAAACAAAAGACAAAGAAGATTCATGACTCTAAAATCAAGAACCGCGTTTTCAACGTTGGTGATCGAGTCCTTCTTTTCAATTCTAGATTGAAGATTTTCTCGGGAAAGCTCAAGTCCCGTTGGTCTGGTCCATTTACTATCACTAAGGTTTATCCTTATGGCACCATTGAGTTATCTCAGCCTGATGGTCCAAATTTTAAAGTAAATGGTCATCGATTAAAGCATTACTTTGGAGAGGACATTCCACCCGTGATTGTCCCGGATCTACAAACATTCCCCATGAACCAATGAATGCGGGGATCGAGTCAAGCTAGTGACTCGGGAATCAAAAATAGTAGCACACACCATATGGGTTTTCACCCATGTTTCTGTCTTCTTATCTCCTTTCTACCACCCTAGTGTGGGGGAGTTTCCCCACACTGATGTACATATTAAAAAAAAAAAAAAAAATGAAATGCGTCCATATCAAAAATAAAATAATGGCCGTAGTATTTCCCTTTTATGTTCTATGTTTCGGCATAACCGCCGGTATTTTGAATATTGAGGGCAATATTCATTTCTAAGTGTGGTGGGGAATTCTCACGAATTTTATCATGTAATTATTCCACCCAATTCCCCCGGTTTTGGCCAAAATTTTTTTGGAGTAAGTGTTTTTCACTTACTCAGCAAATGGTAATCAGTCCGCCATGTCTAACCCACATAAGGATTGGCTAATCCAGGAGCAAACGGCTCTTGGTAAAGATATCTCAAATCCGTTTATGGCTTGCAATTTGCCCAAAATTGTATGGTGTTCAACTCACCATATCTTTAAACTAGTGAAGAGTTGGCTAGCCCGCAAGTTTATGGCTTGTGGTAAAGGCAGTGGAAAAACCATAATTGGTAATCAGCTCACCAAAGATAATATTGATAATTTATCTAAGATTTGGCTAGTCCAGAAGCAAACGGCTTCTGGTAAAGACAAATCAAATCCGTTGAAAGCTGGTGGTTTGCTCAAAATCACTTGGTTATCAGTGTACCAAGGTTCTTACTTGAACTGAAACATTTGGCTACTCCAGAAGTAATGGCTTTTGGTAAAGAGATGAAATCCATTAATTTTTCTCAAAACATTGCTAGGGACTAGCAATATCTTAGTGTGGGGGATTGATGAGTGTCTAAATACTCATCATTTTTGTACCATTTTAACTGCAAAAACATCTGAAAACACTCAGAAATGCTTCAAAATGATGAAAATATCACAAACAAGTGTTTTATGTGTTTTAAATGCAAAAACATCAAAATCTGGTGAAAAACGTATCAAGTTTGCATAATTGGCAGTTTTAGTCCCCCAAGTTTAAAAAGTTGTCAAAAACAGTCCCTGGTAAAGCAAAATAAAGAAAAATATCATTTTAAGTCCTTAGGGATTCATAAAGTTGTCAAAACAAGTCCTTGAAATCAAAAATTGCAAAATTACAACTTTAGTCCCTCAACTTTACAAAAATGTCAAAAATAGTCCCTGGGTGTTCAAAAATAGAAATTATTCAAACTACACCTTGTACTATTCAATTGTGGCATAATTGGTCCTTTATGATAAGTTTAGAGAGAAATTACAAGTTTGGTCCTTGGAGTTTGAAAATTGTCAAAAATGGTCCTTGTACATTTAATAAATGGAATTTTATGCAATTGGTCCTTGTACTATTCAAGATTTACAGGTATAGTCCTTATGATAAGATTGGAAAAATTTCGGATCGCCCTACACTTTCGAGAAAATTACATGAATGGTCCTTGTGATAACATAACCAAAGCGGATCCGTTTTATTAATTAAACCCAATACCAAATCCAACCCAATTGCGGCCCAACATAACCCAAGCCCAAGTCAACCCCCATCCCTGGTCAAACCCACCAAAACGCGCCAATATACCACCCCTACTGTTCATCTTCTCCCCATGGTCGTTTAAGCCAAAACCACCTGGTTTTTCCACCACCTCCACCTCATCACAGATATCTAAAACACTCATCATCATCACCTTTCCACCTGTAAACCCACCCACAGCCATTTAATGCTTCCCCACCATTTCACTTTCACTGTAGCACACACTAACCCTGTTTTGCTGAAAAATCACCACTAGCTCCATACCTACTATCTAATCTGTCCCCCTCCACCTCCACAACACCCCAAGCTTCTTTAATTACAGAATGCTCTAAATCCACTAGTCTCAATTTTGGTGCCAAAATCAGTTTAAACGGATGAGATGAGTTTGACTCATCCAATGGCTAAGATTGTTGATGGGATTTGTTCAGAAGCATGTGAGGGTCTCAAAAAGTCTATAAAGAAAGAGGAAGAAGCAATGGAGAAGATATCTAGAAGTAATTTCATTTTATGTATTGTCGTTTTAATTAACTTTCAATTTCCAGTATAATTTCCAGCTTAAAAGTACTTTGTTTAGCATATTCAGTGTATTATTAAACTTTATCAAGTATCAATCTCAAGTTTCAAGTTCCATTTTCAGATTATGCATTTTTAAAGTTCAAAATCTCATGATTATTCAAATGTTGTTTTTAGTTGTTAGTAAGGACTGATAAGCTCATATAAGCTCCTCATATAGCTTATCAAAGCTATTAGAGACCTTTAAAAGCAGTTTAGAAGTAAAAAAGAAAAATACCAAAAATACAAAGAAAATAGTAGAAAAATAAAAAATCTGTGGAAATGAAGATCAAGACATTGGAGCAGGGTTAATAAAGGATTGCCTTGGGTTTAGTGCTTCTTGGGAAGCTATAGGTTGTGTTGTTATTCCTCAGTTCTCAGTTTTCACTTGAAATCCAATTTGTAAGCCCTTTTTACTCATTTTGGCATTTCACTGTTTAATTCAGTCATAAGCTCAAATCTTTGTATTTTCATGTTTATTAGTTATAGTTAAGTGTAATCAAACCATAAAATCAGTTGTTTGTTCTTTTAAATGTGTAGTTAGCAAAAATCTAATTTTAACAGTTAAAATAGTATCATGGTCATTTCTTAATTTCTTGTTGTTAGAATTGTTGTTTTATGCTTCATTAGTCTTATTAAAGGATACTACAAGGTCTGTAATCAGTGGTATGTGTTTAATCTTTAAAATCCTTTGAAAAGTTTTAATACAGTCAAGATAAAGGTTGTTTGGTTGCATTTGTTTAACTGTACCAAAGGTTATTCAAGATCGTGTTCTTGAATGTTTTGTGTCACAACCTGTTCTAAATAACTCTAAGGTACAAGAAAAACAAGTCCTTTTTAGTGTATTAGTCAAACTCACTCTTAATCTCATTTAAATCATTAACTGTTAAGAGTTTTAGTGTCAAAATCATCAAAGTAGCTTAAAATCTGTTAACCTAGCTTAAATTAGCCTTAGTATAGCTTATCATAACATAATCAGTAAGTAGTAGTGATTTAAAGTTCATTAAAGTCAACTTATTTGGTTTTCTTAAAAAGTCAAAATTTTCAATTGGTCGTTTTTGAATTAAATAGATATTTTTAGTGTGTGTTTAATATTAAGATTTAGGATATAAGCTCTTAGAATATCAAAGTTCAGTTGCTAAACTTAATTAGAAAAATACTAGCTTGTATCTTATTAGCTTATAAACAGCTTATTACATAGCTTCTTTTGAGAACCTTGTCTGAAAACATGCCCTGTGCACACAGTTGAGCAAGCTTTTTCACAAGCTTGTCAAAAGCTAATTATTGAGTCTCAGCTTGTGATTTTTAGTTTTTTGTGAAGTTAACCAAGCCATCTTTGAGTCCTAAGCTTAAATTTCCAATTTGAAGCTTGTTTGATAAGGCTGCACTAAGCTTATTGTTTTGTCCATTTTCTCAGCATTCACTGAGTCTTGACTCAGTGGTTTTTCAAGTTCTTCATAAGCTTCTCACAAGCTTATTAGTGTAAGCCAAACTTTGTACTTTAGCTTTTTGAAAAGTTTAATTGGTCATCTAGTTAATCCAGGTTTTTGTTTTTAGTTTCTAGCTTATTTAAGTGCTTAAAATAAGCCTAAAGGTGCCTAGTAATTCAAAACAGTGTCCTGTGTAAATCAGTTAGCTAGTGCTTATTTTTGCTTAATCAGTGCTTATTTTCAAGTTTTTGTGCTTGTTAAGTTGTAATTTTAACTTATTGTAAGTCATCTAGCTTATTTTCAGTTAGCTCTTAGCTTATTTACTAGCTTATAGCCATCTTGGCTTAATATCTTGTGCTTATTTTCATTTTAGCCCACTGTTGAGTTAAATAAGCTCAATCAGTGCTTATTAGTTGTTTTTGTAAAAAGTGGTAGTTATAAAAGTTGCTTAAAATCATTTACTTAATAAGTTTGTGAAGAAAAATCAAAAAAATAAAATGTTTTGCAAAAACTGGGGAAGGCTCGAACCTGAGACCTCCCACCTTTGAGAGTGATAAGTGTGTACCTGGATACCAGTTGCCCTTGGGACTTGTCTCGTTCATATCTTGCAATATTTAATATATAACCCACTTTGTCAGTTTAAGCTTATACGAGATATTTAGCTTATTTCTAGCTTATTTATAATAGCTTTTTCAACTTTTGTATTTTTCATAAATTTGTATTAGTATTAAGTATTTTATCAAAAAGTTTCAGATTTTTCCTAAATGTTTTAGTATTTTTAATCATTTAATTAGTGAAAAATCATATTTAATTCATAATAAAAAATATAAAAGTCAAAAAATATAAATATTTTTCTAAAATTTTCTTTTGTCATATAGTACGTAATAAAATTGTTTTTACACTTGTAGGACTTTTATTTCATAAATTTTACGCTTTTTGTTTGCGACTAGCTGTAATTTTTATAAATAACGTACGTTTTCATTTTAAATCTAGTTTTTAGATAATTTGAGTTTACGTTTTAGTTAAAATAGTTTATTTAAGTTATTTTATTTTATAAAATCACAAAAACATCATTGTAAAAATAGTGATAGCGTTTATTTAATATATTTTATCTTTTATTTCTTTTAATTTGCATTTAAGTCGCTGTAATTTATAAATCTTTTCTTTAGGTAATTTTCCATCAATATCCTTACTGATCACTATCCTTAGTGATCATTCTATCATCTGATCAAGTGTTTATACACCAATTCATCCTCCGTGGGACTTAACGACCCAGGAATTCCCTATATTCCTTTGATCTTCATTGTATTAGTGTTTAAGCTGTTTTAAGTTTGTTACGGTTAGCCATTCACAAGTGGTTAGCTTGTGTAATTAAACTTGACGGTTTTGCACCAATCAGTTATCTTCCCACAAAACTCAAAATGGTCATATTTATTCTCAACATTTCTTCAAAAAATAACATTTATATGCCATTTTTTAGGGGGAGAAAAATACGTTATAAGAAATATGTTGTGTTTTGCTCATGAATTCTCGTGTGAAAAGACTTCAACCCATGAATTGACGGAAACTGAACAGTCATACATTGAAAAGATTTGTCTTCCAAGACTTATCCAAGTAAATTGTACATATTCGAGAAGCTCTTGATAGACATGAACTTTGACGGGTTTGACAACCTTTCGGGGCTGTCCACATCTTCAAGGTAGTTATTAGAGCTAGTTGTCACCTAAAAGCTGACAATGTATCTCTTTAACCATACAACGTAATCGTGTCTCGCAAGGAATTGTCTATCTTGAGTCGATCAATTCAAAAGTGTGTGCTCTTTCCTCACCGTGATTTACGTCAAAACTCTTAAGCACATGTGGAGGGGAGTATTTCTGCAAAAGATCAAACTCTTACAGTGGTACAAAATGTTTTCATTCATAAACACTTTAAGAGATTTTCATGTAAATGGTTTTATGGCAATGGAGTTATAAGGTGATTAAGGTTAGGAATAACGTCCTATGATCCGCCAGAGCCGGAGGATCTACCCAAGGACACTACCAATAGTTAGAATTAGAAGTCCTTAGGTATGATTATAAAAAGGAGAAAATGAGAATCGGAGAAAGAAGGAGTTGAAGAATTAAAAGAAAAGCAAAGAAAAGGGTGAAAAGAAATAGCCCTCCAGATTATTCAACTTAGGGCACCGGGTTCAATTCATATGCTACTGGTTGTCACAAGATGACACCGGTTTTGAAGATTAAAAGTCGTCATGGACCCAGTGACGCATGCACTAAACCTTTTTATCCACTCAATTTTCTCTACGTAAGCTTGTTTCATTCTCACAGGAACCATCGTAAACTATCGGCTTCTCTTAGAGATTATGGTATTGAAGAAGGAGACCCTCTCCTAGTCTCCGCCGGGAAAAACCAAAACGCACTATTGAGTCTAGAGCCACGAGATTCATCAAAAGATCTCTTAGGTACACTTGACATTTCATCACTTGCTGTTCAACAATAAGAACATCAGTGGTATGTTATCAAGTCCTTCACAGATCTTAGCAATCTGTCGAGAACATTTATGAGAGGTTCACAATTGTGATCCTCGGTGATTGAATGGAAACTCCTGCCAGGGTCAACATCTAACTGACAGCAGTCACTTCGGTAACTCCCATGGATTATGCTTAGTGGTCTCAAACGGTCTGATGCGTGAGGTGATGCTTCGGTGTACCTCAACGACTCATCTGAACCGTAAATGTACTTCGGTACATCGTGTTATCTCACTTGTGGGACTCCGGTTCAGGAACGGCCTTTGTGAGAATTAGAGTTGTGTTTTCACACTATGCTGTTAACACTCTTGAAGTTCAAACTTGTAAGTGCCGGAATCCGCTTATTACTAACCTTTCTTATGTTTTCTTCTTATGGAAGCTCTGGAGCGGAACGACCGTGCAGATTCTTCATATGCTCATGCCAACATCATCACTAATGGAAGTTCTATCTTAAGGCAACACAAAAGTCAGAATGATTCTTCATCAAATCAAAGAGTCTACAAAGTTTAAAGACTTAAAGAACTTCATCAGTACTGAAATCCAACGTTAAAGAGTGTGTGAGCATGTTGAAGAATGACGTGGAGACACTGGAGCAACGAAGCAGACCTGAGGCAGACTTGATGCAGACTGCAACATACTATCACTACCATCACAAAGAACAATGATCAAAGAACAAAGACAAAGATGACGTCAAAGCGAATCGTTTAAAGAAAACAATTTCTCTACAATGGGGAGATTGTTCAAATCAAGGCAATTCTTCTCACAAGAAAGAAGAATTTCAGAAGACGTCAAAAGCTACTATTACATCAGTACCTTAACCGTTCATATTCATTCATCACCAACACTTAGGGGGAGATTGTTGGAATCACTCCTAAACCTAAATCAAGTGTTAGTGATTCATATGTAATAGTTAGCTTAATATGGCCTTTATGTTAGTAATTAGCCTTAGGCTTATGTAGAAGGCCCATAAGCCTAGGCCTATTCCAATAAGGAAAAGGATGGGAACTAGGAGTGTTGCCCTAGCTTCCCTCCTATAAATACCTTGTAATAACCCTCACTTGAGGGTTGGTTGTTCAATTCATTCTCTTTCATTACTCACGCATAACCTTTCTCTATTTATTACGCGTAGTGTTTGTGTGTGTGTTGTTCAACCGATCTCTTCTTCCCTCTATCTCTTTCTATTGATGCTTGTGTTGTAAACTTAGTGACCTAACAGTGATAAAGACTTGGCTATTTAGTTGCGTTTGTGATTCCTTCTCACTTAACCCACAACGTAGCTATCACTTCGGTGTCTCACTCAGTTGAGAATGTCAAGAGGTTTTGTACATTGGGTACACCGTTTCTTGTTCACGAGGATTAGTGCAAGCTTAAGTAAAAAATCCGGGGAATGTTACGTCTTGTTCAAGTTTGGCATATCGGGTCTATTTCTCCATGTGGTCATTACAATAGCCGACATAATGCGTGATTGATGTATTTACCAAAGTGTTTAATTGGATGGTTGATGATGTTGATGATGTTGGATAATGAACCGTTGATGAACCGCTGCATGTTCCCCTAAAACAGATATTCACCGAAACCAAAGTTGTCATAACACATTCAAGCTGACATTGTTTACGGTTTTGTCTTGATTTTGTAAAATCCCGCGAAAGAACCTATTTCTCAGTTTAAATCATAGACTTGTAAAATCCCGTGATAATGGAAACATCCTGGTATTAGTAAAGTGCATTTCCGGATCTATCTTACAGTTTATTCTTGGTTTTGTAAAATCCCGCGAAAGAAATCATTTCTCGGTTTAAACCATAGAGTAGTAAAATCCCGTATTGATGGAACCATCTTGGAGAAGAGAAAGTGTAATTCTGGATCTTATTTGATGATGGTGTTACATTTTCTGTTTCGAAGAAGGGATAAAAGAGTGTACTTCATGAATTGGATGTGTGTTTGGATATTCGTCATGGCAGTTTGGTTATTACAAGGTTTTGCAGGGTTATGTGCATTTAACCATGGTCGGGATGAAACCATTATCAAAGTTCATTTAAATGTCAAAGAAGGCTAGATTTGAGCAGCTCAGAAGATGTGACAACGGCGTTAATTCAGTATTATCTATTTGAGATTGAAGTGAATTATCACAGGCGAGTGTACTTAGTATCTGAAGGTATCGGGGATGGTTGGATGAAGATTCTTCATGATCCTTGTTCGAGCTTATTATCAAAAACGAAGACTTGGAAATCTAGTTATTTTTGGGAGTCTTTTTTCTTTTACCACGAGGGGAAATTGGGCTCTTTTTGCCACAAAAATAACTATCACTTTAAGGAGTTACGTTGTAGTGCTCAGTGTCACATTCAATTGTGGATTTTCAAGAGGTAATGTACGTCTTATACTTGATGGTTGGTTGGTTGAAGAGTATAGAGTACATAGAGAGTACTTAGAGATGCTAATGGAAATCGGCACCGCTCTTTGTTACATATGTACAAGTTTAAGTCACAAGTTCGGGGTAGTTTACTTCAGGGTCAAATTCATCATATTGGGTTTTCTCCATCAGGTGTCACAACAAAGAGCCTACTGAATGATAATGGGGGTGATTACATGTTTTACCAAGAGAGTTTGAAAAGAGAGAGATTATGACGTATGAACACAACAGTTCATGCCTCGTACTCTAAAGAAAAGTAATGTGTACGTTTCAGTGCGCATTATCTTGGAAAAAAGAGAAATCTTCTTATGACGTATGAACACAACAGTTTATGCCTCGTACTCTAAAGAAAAGAAATGTGTACGCTTCAGTGCGCATTATCTTTGGAAGAAGAGAAATCTTCTATATTATGACCATTCTCATCAACATGCTTCATGCTTTTTCCACGCGCTTTCATTTATCAAGTGAACCGGACTACTTTTGATTGTTTTCTTATTCCACTTACTCAACTATAATGACGATGGCGACATCCTGTGCTAATTTTACGGGGGAGAAGTGTGAATAGACTACATTGTTGAAGATATTCACTTGTTTAATCAAGAATGGCATCTCCGTATGCAATTCTTGAGGGGGAGAAGAAGTATGATAATTCTGCATGGTTGATTGTTATTAGAGAATAAATGGTCAAACGGCTCCAAACTCATGTAAGAACCGAGCTTCTTCGTATCGGGTCATCTTCACATGTAGTTTCTTCTATGAGCCGCTGGTTGACATCTTCACACGGGCTTATATGATTAAATGACAAAGTGCTTCTAGTTGTTGGGCTGATTTCTTTGATGAACATCTTTCTGTTCTTGTTTGATTGGGAGGGATTTTAGTTAAGGAGATTTGCTACATATAAGGTAATTAGAATGCATTTGGTGAGTTGAAGATGTTGACTTTCTATTCCCCAACAGGACAATCTTGAAGAAGGTCGAGTCTACAGTCGGTTCTACATTATCTGCTACATGTTAGAAGACTAAAGACGAGCTGAATTTAATGATCTAAAAACTTCTTCTTAATTCAGGAATTTATCAAGCAGATTGTCGGTTTAGGGGAGAGCACTAATTGGGGGAGGGTGAAATGTTTGATTTAATCCCCAATTAGACTTGCTCACACTCTTCAGCAAGTTGATTCTTTCAAAGACTTCAAGCAATCTTCTCATCAAAGATCTAGTATACGGGCTTACAATGAGTTGCTGATTCTGAAGTATCAAAACCAGCAAGGGGGAAGGAGACACACATTTAAACACAAAGCGAGTAAACTTGATGAACTTAATTCTTCTAAGTGATTGAAGATATCCTGGGAAGACAAATGTTATTACCGCAGAGAAACTCAAGGTTTGACTCATGGCGAGTAAACTTGATGAACTTAACTCTTCTAAGTGATTGAAGATATCCCGGGAAGACAATTGTCACGACCGCAGAGAATTTCAAGGTTTTACTCATCTAGGCTTTTAGTGTTATTATTCCAACGACGTGGGGAAGAGATGGAAGAGTTAGTTTCTAAAGATGAAAGAGGTACACATGTGTGTGATGATTTTGATGTTATCACAATCATCAGGGGAGAGAGATTGTGTACATTGGGGATGCTCAGCTACTTCACTTGAGGGCGTAATCAGTGATTCAGAGATATAATCACTTATTCCGGTGTTGACATCCGCAGAGATTGTCACCCGCAGAGATAATTAGTGATTCGGCCTGCCTCTTCAATGTTATCGGTTATTCTCTCTTTGGGCATTCGGGTACTTCGGGTTCTTGAGCTTCATACACCTTCTTCAGGGGGAGAGAAAAGTATACATCGGGGTTATTCTTTGGTTATTGCTCTTAATCTGCTACTTTGATGGTATAAGTTTCTCTGTCTTCGGGTATGTGTATTCGGGTTCGTGAGCTCTAGTCTAAGAGACTGACTGCATCATCTCAACTACTTGGGGGAATTGTTCTCTTGACACCTTTTGGAATGGATTGCTTTAGACTTCAGTGGAAAAGGAATTTGAGAAGATTATTTAAGTGTGAGATGAAACGTTGTTGTTCTTCTATTGGATGATATAACCCCGAACGGAAAACCTCGATTATCGTTCTTAAATGGAGCAGCGGGATTTATGATAATGGTGTGCTTCTCTGTGCACCTGACTAAGACAAGCTTGAAATAGAGCTTCAATCGCGGCTAAAGGATTTTCGGTTTGGGGGGAAGCCGCCAAAGTCTCACTTTCAGATGGTTCAATTTCTTTCTTCGATTCAAGAGCCCTGGAAGCTTTGGTGGTGAATGTTTAAGAGTTGATGATTTCTATCTTCTACGACGTTGCTTTCGATATCCTTATCTCGGATTCTCGTATCATCATCTTCTTTAACTATATCATCTTTTCTATCTTTGTATATATTTATTAAAAACCAAATACAAAAATATAAAACCAACAAAAACCCATAAAAATCAGAAAATTTAAAAATACCAAAAATATGTTTTTCTCAAGACATGTCTTCTGGTATCGATAACATCTGCGGTCTTAGAAATGTCATTCAATAATGGCACGGGACCATAGATGAAGTTCGAGCAGGAGGTGTAAATATTCTTTTTTCAAAACATGTCTAAAAATATGGCTTACAGTTATTTCAGACTGTAACCCGCGCGTCAAATGATTGTTTGCTATTATTTTAGATAGCAACCCGCTCTTCAAGAAAGAAAAGTGTTGCGCTAAACTAGTTTTCAAAATATTTCGTGCACTTATCCTAAAACAAAATGAGGAAAGTATGTCGAAGGACTGCTGTTCCTACTCAAATATTTTTCCGTCTAAAATTCTTCAGAAAAATATTTACTGTTTTCAAAAATGGTGGTAATGAGTTGCTTGATAAATAAATCAGATTCAGATTTTTCGTAAAAATTGAAAACTCAATCAATGACTTCAGCGCGTTTAAACTTTTCAGTAAAATGAGTCATTGATTGAGGGGGATAATGTTTTCAAATTTACATCATCTAACGGACTTTCTTAATTATCCTACGTGCTTAATTAAAATATATAATTGCCTATGTTGAAGGACTAGGTTTCTAGGATGTGATTGTTAGGATTAGATGATTATAGTTTGATGAACACATTATTCCCATACCTTATATGAACTGATTTATATGTTGAATTGACTTGAATTAGTCGATTGTTGTTTGGGTGATGTCGACCACCATATATTTGTATGTGTGTTCACTAACATATGCAGGTATATTGGTATAAAAGAATGTTCCCGATCCGGATCCCACAATTGAAGATGATTGGATGCCGAAAGGAAAGGGTAACTATATCTTGGGTTGACAAATGAAGAAACGGAGCTTAATTGGACTTCTATGGAGAGTTGGCATAAATGCAACGTAAGAGGTCTTACTGCATCAGCAGATGGTTTTTCTTCCAAACCCTACAGCAACAACAACGGAAGCTTCTCAACCACTAATGTATCTTTGTGCAGGAATAAGTAGTGGATGATACCATTTTTTCTTAAAACAATTTTGAAAATACTGTTTTGAAAATGGAAAAGTATTGTTTTTGAAAATAAATTGAACTTAAATTTTGGAAATCAACCGGACTTCATTTTAAACTAAAGTCACTCAATCATCGACTACTGTCATCGATTGAGGGGGAGAGTGATTTAAAATAAAATATTTTCAAACGATATTTCTTCACAAAAGTCCGTTTGTACGAAATAAAGTGGTGATCTAAAGATTTAATGTTATGTCATGGTATGATTTTTCTTTTGAATCAAGGTCTTTCAAAATGAAATTTTTTCTGTTCTTGTTTGATTGTGAAATTGTTTTATTTTACTTAAGGATCTCTTAAAACTATCATACCTGACACTAACAATCTTTAATGTTTAAATCTGTTCCTATCTGTCATTTTTCAAAAGTAAATCTGGCCACGTCTTTCCCCAAACTTTTCTAAATGATTTAAATCAGATGGGATCACAAATCTCAAATGGTTTGATATTTTTTATCAGGGGAGAGATCGTGATTTAAATCTCAAATCTGTTTTTATGAAATCGGTTTTAGTCCTTTAAAGGCACTCCTGCCTCCATGTGCCAAACGACTTCAAATACACAATGCACATGTTGAGGAGGAGGATTTATCCAAAAACAAGATGAGTATTTAAACCTGGCCACATATTCTCCCATGTTTTCCAAACCTGATTAAATCACTTGAGATCCAAAATCTCAAAGGGTTTGATATTTTTGATCGGGGGAGAATTTGTGATTTAATAATGAAACTTGATATATGATGATCGATTTGATGAAAATGTGCATGCTGCTCTCTCATATGTGCTAAACACTTTCGAATCTCGAAGCACATGGTTTCTTAATGGCTTTTGTGATCGTGAAAAGTACTTCAAAAGAACTCTTGCCTCAATGTGATAAAATGATTTCAAATATCCTACGCACATATTGAGGGGGAGAATTTACCAAAGAAAATCAAATGGCTTTTTCCATGGAAATTGTGATCAAGAACTTATTTCAAAAGAACTCTTGCCTCAATGTGCTAAACAATTTATAAAATCATATGCACATGTTGAGGGAGAGGTTTTCTAAATGATCAAAACTATTAAGGTACAAAATGCTTTGATCTCGTATCACAAGTACCTTGATTGTTTTTCCAAATGATTTTTCAATTGGTTTCAAGGAAGAATGAACTGTACCAAAAGACCGACCATTTTACTTTATGTATGGAGTTATAAGGATGGTGAGGTTAGGTATTTGTTCCCACGATCCGCCAGAACCGGAGGGATCTACCCAGGGACAATCCACTAGATAGTGTAGAGTCCTTAGGTATATTGAAAAAAGGAGAAAAGTGAATACGGGAAGAGTGCTTGGATCTGAGACAGAGCTAGTAATCGGAATAAACCCAACAAGGTTCTAGTTATGAAGTCTTGGTAAGCACTGAAGGGGTTGAAGAATGAAAAGAATTAAATGTGAAAAGGGTGAAAAGAAATAGCCCTCCATTAATTCAACCTTAGAGGCGAACGGGTTCAATTCATATGCTACTGGTGGTTACTAAGGTAACACTGGTATTGAAGACAAGACATCATGGACCCAGTGATGCACTGCACTACAACTTCCCAAGCTACTCAAGTTCCTCTTAAAAGGGCTTGTTTCATTCTCACGGGGAACCTACATAATCTATCGACTTTCTTTTTGAGATAGTTGATATTGAAGAAGGAGACCCTCTCCCTAGTCTCCGATATAGGAACCAAATATGCACTATTGAGTCTAGAGCCAAGAGATCATCCACAATATCTCATTAGGATACTTAATTCTCGAAGACTTGCTGTTTCACACAATGTGGAAAGTAAGTATATATTGAGAGTCCTACGCATTATCCTTGTGGTGTTGCCAGAACATCTGAGTGGTATGTAAAAGTATTCACGATGAAGATGGAAATCCTTCTAGAGCCAACATCAAACAATCTCTTGGTGGGTGACATGTGAAATCTTGCAAAAGATCAAGCTTGTGACAACTTGATAGAAATAATGGGGCGATTCACTCTTGAATCAACCTTGGTCCAGGAATGGAATTGACGAACACTTTTGAAAAAACCGTTCGATGTGCAAACCTTCTTTTCTCTAGCACGTCGAATGTGTACTCATGTTTTCAAACACAAAAAGTATATCTGATTGAAAAAATACTTTTGGAAAAACCGTTCGATGCGCAAATCTTCTTTTCTCTAGCACATCGAATGTGTATTCTCTTTCAAATACAAAAGGTATTTTTGATTGAAAATTGATCTTTCTCATAAAACCTTCGTCGTATTGCAAAACTCTTTCTTCAAGCAATACGCGATTGTTTTTCAAATCATTTTTCATCAATCAGTAAATCTCAATTTGCTTATTCACTCACTCCGTGTTGTCTTCTTTGAGACGTTCCGGTTTGAGAACGGCTAGAACATTTGCGAAACCCATCAAGGAGATTCTTCGAATTATACGATCACAAAGGCGTGCTACTTGTACTGATCAACGGGAACCGTGGGCGTGTACCTCAATTCAAAGCGAAAGTGATCAAAGACAATTTCGTGTGATTTATTGCTAACTGTTGTTTGCAGGTACATTTGGACGGTTGCGGTGATCGTAATTGAGGAGTCAATCCAAAGCCGCATGCTCACAACATCCACACTTAATTGAAGAAATCATGATTGGTGCATATCTACATAACGGCTCGATATTTCATACTATGCTTAGCTTCGCTGCTGCACATATCATGAACCAGTAAGGCTTCCGCTACTCTGATGGAAATATGTCATGATTCAAAAGTGTGAGCATGTCGGTCCAAAAGTCACAACTTCACATGATGGAAACACAACAAAAGGGTGATCCAGAGAGATTTGATGTGGCTGATGATCTCAATGAAAGCTCGAAGATCATCAAAGATGTGGATCAGTTAAAGGCCTCCACTGAAAGTACAAAACTATGCGGACTTTGAAGAATCGCTACAAAAGCACAAAGATGCAGATGTTGAAGAATTCAAGTCTACGAGCTCAAGACTGAAGATTAAATAGAATGCTAGGATTCGAAATGTAAAACATGGGGTAACCTCCCTTAGGGGGAGATTGTTAGGAATTGGAAATTCCATGTTAAAGTGTCGGTCACCCCAAATATTATCTAGCATAGTTTAGCTCGTAGACTTGTCGTTAGTTACGTTATTTAGTAGCTTATTAATTAGTTTGTAGCGTAGTTTAGTTTAGAGTAACACCGTGGAGGAAGGACGGGTCTTTACCCACTGTATACCTGATCCACAGGCCGATAGGAGGTCGTATTGTCTGTAACTATAAATACCCCTTCCATCCATGGAAGGGGTGGAGCTTTTCTTAATCTAACCATACAACTTTTGTGAACCAAGTCTCTACCAAGAAATCTCCCTCTCTCTACTTTCTCTCTCTAATGGAAAACATGTATTTTGATCATCCAAGACCACCCGAATCATCAACACAATAAATATATCGATCCTACAGAAACACTGCAGGAAAACCAACACTCTAACCAACCATTTTGACTCTAGTTAACATTATAACCTGTATCAAAATCATTTATTTATCATTCAAATCTATAACAACAATACTATAACATGATCTACGGCAAATGACCCGTTTAACCCAAAAAATGGGTATAAATATACACTAATACAAACGCTCCTTTAAACCATAATATATACACTTTAACCCATTACTATAACAACCACGTTGACACACTTTAACTATGCATAAACTCGACTTTTGGCTCTTAAAAACATCGTTAACATAATGACACACGACAATCGGGGGATCCAACCTTGATTCGAGCTTGGTATCTAATACTCTAAACATGATCGATTACCTTTCTAATCCGCACTTCCAATCTAAGCTTATTCAAGCCATAGCTTCTCCACAAGAACCTAAAAAACAGTGTTAACTACAACGTAAGCGATTACGCTTAGTAAGTAATTGGTTAATAGATGATTAATACTTTAATCATCATATAAGTGACGTGAACACATTACTATAACACGTAACTATAACGCACATAAACACATTAAGACATCAACACATACCTTAGTTTATCCAAAATCAATGACTAGTTCTATAACATCTCGTTAATCAAGTCTCTAGGTTTGTCACACCTTCCAAGCATCTATAACCATTCTTAACACTAACATTCACATTAACATACAACAATTTCCATATTAAGCACATAGTATCCAAGTTACTTACCTTAGCATCCAAGCTAAGCTAATCAAGGCATCATCATCATCATCAACCTCCTTTGTATCATAAGTCCATAATAATCATGAACATAAGCATATAATTAAATCACCATAACAATGATTATATAATCATAGCTCATCTCTTAACATCTTTTAATTATCATATAATCATATATTGATCATATGATAGTTAATCCCTATATACTTACTAACTTAAATCCATAAAACTTGTTCCATGATTACCATTATCAAATTAATTAGCTAAAACACATCTTCACCCAATTCCTAAATTATGGTTCATAAACCCTAATTTCTAAATTCGTAATTAAACACTAATTAACTGTTACTTATGTGCCATAATCATGCTAAGGATTATTCTCTTGAATTACGATCTTCAATCCATCAAAAACCCTCTACAAGCTTCTCCTTCTTTCCCCTCTTTCTCTCTTATCTCGTACCACCAAAAACACACAGGAGATATGTGTGGAAATGTCCAGAAGTGTGGTTAATAAGCTAAGTGGATGACTCATCAAAAAGGGTAATTTAGTCATTTCAGCTTAGCCGACTTAGCTGATACGCCGTATCCACACTACCTCCCAAATACTCCATATTCCCATCCTGGATAAGCCGTATTTAGGCTATAACAAGCTTGTTCTCTATCTAAGATTGATACGCCGTATCCATCCCCATGGATACGTCGTATCACAGCTATACCATCCCCATGGATACGTCGTATCACAGCTATACCATCCTTACTCTTTTTTTGTCCAAGTCTCAAATACGCCGTATTCATAATCTCCAATACGCCGTATTGGAGCTATAACAGGTCTGCTCTAATTTTCCACACTTATACATTTACCAACTACTCTTAGTCAAATACATTTAGATCCGGTCAATCCTACCCATTTGAAAACGGTTTCGGGTATAACAGTTGTATAAGAGCATGAGCAATGCATCAAGTTGTTAAAAGTTTTTTACTATTCTAAAAAGTTTTTTGAAAAGGTTTTTTGCATTGCATCAAGTTGTTAAAAGTTTTTTACTACTATAAAATGCTTTTTAAAAAGTTTTTTTACAAAGACTTGATAAACTTAAAGTCTTTTTTTCAAACTTTAGTTTTTTAAATGTATTATGCATAAAATGCATTGCATTATTTGCACATCAATTTCTCAAGGTGACATTGTAAGTCCTAATATTCGATAAAATTCCTAATATTTGATAAAATTACATAAATTCTTAACATACTTATCCGGTTGTACATTATATCAAATTGAGGCTTGTATGAATTTAGAAAAGCCCACAAACAAGCTCTGTATAAGATTATTTGAACACCAATTTCTCAAGGCGATATTATAAGTAGGAGTGTTTATTGTTTCGGTTATTGGGTTTCGGTTTATTCGGTTCGATTAAAAAAAATTGTATATAACCAAGAATCGAACCGAATCAAATTAAAATTGATTAAACATAACCAAATAACCGAAAACCGAACCGAATAACCCGAATTACATATTTTTAATTATTTATTTATTTATTTATATAGATTTTTAGCAAAAAAAAAATTAAGCTTAAAAAGTGTTATATTTATAGTATGAAAGAGTCTTAATATCTTGTTTTATATATAAATATATAAAAAAATATTTATATTTATTTTAATTCGTTTTCGGTTTAGATTGCTAGAACCATAATCGAACCGAGAACCGAATATTTAATTCGATTCGGTTCGGTTTTGGCAAATTCGGTTCAGTTACAAGTTTGGTTTGGTTATTTTCGATTCGGTTTTCGGTTTATTTGGGTATTACCCAAACCATGAACACCCCTAATTAGAGGTGCACAAAAACCGGTTTTTACCGGTTTTCGGTTTTTGGAAAACCGGTTTATAAAAAACCGGTTTTTCCATAAATCAGTTTCGGTTTTTCGGAATCGGTTTTTCGGTTTTAAAAGTTCGAATCGATTTTTTGGTTTTAAATGTTGGAATCGGTTTTTACCGGTTCGGTTTTTGGTTTTATGTTCGATCATTTTTATCGGTATTTTACGGTTCGTTTTCCGAATTTAAAACATTTAATACATTTCGAATACAATCATAACTTTTATTTAAACAATACAATTATACAACTAAAACTATAAAATACTAATACATTTCGAATACAATCATAACTTTTATTTAAACAATACAATTATAGAACTAAAACTAAATAAATACTAATACATTTTGAAGCTTGGCATGGCCATCACCCAAAACATATTAGTATACTCAAGTATATCGAGCTCGCATTGCCATCACCCGTGTATACTCAAGAAATTAAATCATCCAAAAATTCTTCTACATCTAACTCTTCAACATCAAATGGTTCAAATTCACGTTCGTCTAATTCGGTAGCTGGAGGTGATATCCCCATTTCATCTTCTTCTTGTGCTATAGTTTCTTCAACCTCTTCAATCGAACCTTCCAACGATGTTTGATGTTGTACCCTATCTACTCCGTCCATATAATCTTTCAAACATACACATACTTCCACGGATTCGGGGCTAAGTTTTGTCCTTTTATCCTATATAATTCTACCACTATGAAAAGGCCTATTCGGAAGCTACCGTGAAGCTTGGACCGCTAATAAGTCACGAGCCATAGCGGCTAAAATTGGAAATTGGATTTCCTTTTCTTTCCACCAAGCCAAAATGTCAAAGTTTGCAAACTCATCGGGACTTAAAGTTGTTAAAAATTTTGTAGCCATATATTGTCCCAACTCGCCGGGCCGATGATCGTTGACGCTTTGTAGCGTCTTCACGTAAAGTATTATAAAGGTTTATGTTAATGTCCCTTGTCATTCGAGACAAACCGGCCCGCATTGGGTCGAAAATTGGGTTTGGTTGTTGACCATATTTTGTTGCATAAATTTCAAACAATTTTTTAAAATAATCATTAAATTTAAAAACTTGAGATTCTATATAGTTGGGATCTTCACCGTCCAACCCAAAAGATAATTCTAAATTTTCCATTATTCTTCTTATTAAAAGTTCTACGCCTCCAACATTTAAACATGGATTAAGTGCGGTGGAACAAGTATAAACCAAAGGTAAAATAGCAAAATATTTTATAAATCTCTTTTTATAACTTTAACCATTTTTCTAAACATTTGAGTAGGTGAGTCTTTTAATTGCCTAATTTTTCCGTCATAGCATAAATTTGATTTAAAACTAATGGGCTAGTTGGGTAATAAACACCCGATACTATAGTTGTTTCCTCTTTAAAAACTTGTAAAAAAATAGTTAAAGCATTTAGTCGATCCCAATCTTGGTCATCTATCGAAGTAGAACGGTTTTATTCAACAAGTAATTCATTAAAAGCATGTAAAGTAGTACGTTGTCGTAATATATTTTCAAACATAATGCAAGTAGAATTCCACCTAGTAGGTGTATCAAATTTCGGTCCTAGGAATGGCTCACCACATTGTTTACTTAAAACGTTTATAGTTCATTTGTCATTCATTACTCGAGCGATATATATTTGTTAACATACCCCTAAATGTCAAACGTAATCTCACATATTTTTAATGCCGCTTGAACGGATAAATTTATAACATGAGCAACACAACGGGAATGAAAAAAAGCATCATCTAAAATGGGTTTTATACGTAATTTTAACAATTCCATAGCTCTAGTATTATTAGATGCATTATCTAGCGAAATCGTAAAAACTTTATCATCTAAATTATATTCAATTAAAGTGTCATGTAAAATTTTTCTTAAATTAGATCCCGTATGAGGATAACCAAATAGTTTAAAAGCAATTGTCCGTTTCATTAATAACCAAGATTCGGGATTAAACCAATGAGCCGTAACTGCGAGATAAGAATTTGCCGAACCATGTTGTGCGGTCCAAACATCCGTATTTATAGAAACACCATATTTATAATCACGAAAACCATCAATAATATCTTTTTAGCCGTTTCCCATAATTTAAAAGCATCACTTCTAAGTTTAGTACGACTTACTTGTTTATACCACGAGTGTAGCCTCTTTTTGATGATGGACGTAAGCTTGGCGTTGTCGAAGAGGTTGAATGGATAAGTATGTTGAATGACCCACCCCGAAAAATCTCTTTGAAGCGCATCATTATCATATACACAAATTTGACCATCCTCGCCAATAGTACCGTCGGCATTTTGAGGTACCGCGGAACATTTGGCTATATGACCCTTTAGTGTAGTGTTAGCCCCAGAAGCATAAAAGCTCAAACATTTTTTGCAACGCGCCTTTTCCGTCCCATCCTTCATAATATACAAATCCATATGATTAAAACCTGGGATTTCGTGAAGTTGGTTTAACATGTGCAACATCATCTTGTGTGTAATGTTTTCGTGACCGGGAAGACCCAACGGAGGGAGGATTAGTGGAAGCTTGTTGTGATTGTGTGTTTTCCATTATAAAGAAATTAGAGAGATTTGATGTGTTTTAAGCCTCAACCCAATACACATATTTATACTACAAGTTCTAGCTTCAAAATACTCAAAAATTCAAAAAAAAGACAAAAAAAACGGTACAAAACACAGCCCAACGGCTATTGTGCTACAGTGCTTCGTTTCAAAGAAGTCGGTTTTGAAAACCGGTTAAAACCGGTTTTGAATTCCAACGGTCAGATTTTGACCGGTTTTCACCGGTATTGAAATCCAACGGCTATTTTGACTTGCGCTGACCGGTTTTTAAAACCGGTTTTAACCGGTTTTTAGCGGTTTTCGACAAAAAAAAAAATCGGTTTTAACCGGTTTTTGAAAAACCGTTTTACCAGTTTAGAACCGTAAAAAAACGATCGGCTAGAAAAGCGAAAACCGGTACAACCGGTTCGGTTTTAGAAAACCGGTTTCTGTTTAGTAAAAACTGGTTTTTTTGAAAACCGGTTCCGGTTTTGTGGTTCGGTTTTTTTGAAAACCGGTTTATATTTGCACCTCTACCCCTAATTGTAAGTCCTAATTTTTGTCGAAATATCACAAATTCTTAACATATCCGGTTGTACATTATGTCAAATTTAAGGCTTGTATGAATTTAGAAAAGCCCACAAACTATACGATTATTTGAACACCAATTTCTCAAGGTGATATTGTAAGTCCTAATTTTTGTTGAAATTTCACAAATTCTTAACAACTCATCCAGTTGTATTATTTACCGGAGCAACCCTTTACCCAAAAAATATATCAAATTGAGGCTTGTATGAATTTAGATCACTTTTTTAAGTCTTGCGAGCGTATTGACACAACCTCATGTAGATAAGCTCTTAAACTCTAAAATAAAATAAAATAAAATGAAAAAAAAAATAAAATAAAAAACTTGTGAGCTTCTTTAATTACAAATAAGCTCACAACCACAAAAACAAGCAAATCTAAGCACCCCTTTTAAAGATATTATATTTTCAAATGTGATCAATTAAAATTGCATAAGTGGATGTAGGGTGTGTTTGGTAAAAGTAGTTAAATTTTGAAGTACGTGAGCGAAATAGTCATTACTCACCGCCATTTCTTAAAAGCATTGGAAAAATGAGCTTTCCTAAAAAATAGCAAAGCTCACCGCTCCTTTGCCAAACGAACAATAAAAATCAAAAAGCTCATTGATCACCGCTCATTGTCTCAAAAAGCTCTAAAATGCTGCGCGCCAAACATAGCCGTAGACAGATGTTTTGTTTTACTACGTTTTTATAACCCGTTGATTTACCCGGGGTGAGATGTATGGGCATACAATTAGACCTGCCGGAGGATACCAGCTAGTTTGCGGTAGAAAAGGCCAGCTGGCGTGGTTGATGGGCATGTGTAAATGTTGCCACCCGCCTGCAGGTGCCATCCATATATCACAATCCACATAGAAGAAAAAACTCAAAACATTTTAGACACGATCATCTAAATTCTAAAGGACTCAACTCATACACAAAAACAAGAACTAGTGATCCTTCCTTATGATTGTATCCAATGCAAATTCTGCTGCTAAATACAGGTCAACCAATAATCTATTTCAGTACAAAATATACCTTTAACAAGTATATTTGCCGGTTTTCACAAGTGAAAAACCACCAAAATATCTGTAGTGTCACATGCCCAGTGCACTGACGTACACCACATTACAACCCTATGCTAGTCGAAATGATGGAACAACAACAACAACCAAAAAAAAATGAAGAAGATTGTTTTAATCCATGCCGCACACACATTTAGAAGCTTCCTCCCAACAATACGAAATCAGCTTTCATCAGATCAAGGAGAATTAATTCTAACTAAAATAACTCCTATTCATCAACTTCATTTTCTTTGCCTCCTACATACACAATTTCCAGAAGGCATGTTCAATGAATAACATCATGAATTTTTTGTTAATTTAAAACTGGTTTTTTCGTTTTCCAGGGAAAACATGACACAAGACTGAATGTGAAACAAATTAAAGTACATCTGGCAGAAGGACACAATCGGCTGTAAGTTCTCTCCAAGGGCAAAAAGGTAAAACATGACAACCGATGACTAGAAAGCTATTATATTAAAAACGAGGGAGCTTTACCTCAGATGATATCAAAGACATTTGTACATACAGTTCATATATAATTAAGCTTCTTTAGTCTGCGAAGAAAGGAGTCCCATTTGTTGTGTTAGCTGCTGCACCTGACCAGTTGGACTTGCATTTTCCAAAGGTTTGTCTTCACTTCCCTGCATCAGATAATCATCGACTGGTGGGACCGAATCCATTTCTTGGGTAGTATCATCAACCTCCTGGTTGGGCTGAAGAAGCTGGTCACATGATGGGTCAAGTCCAGCGATAAACTTATCCATCTCAACCAACAAATTGCTATTCCATTCCTCATCAGGATTAAGCAGAAATTTCTCAATGTCTGATGGAATTACGTCCGGGCCAATGAATGCATCATTAGGCACCATATCTAGGTCATCTGGTATATAAGGCAATTCTTGACCATCGGCTAGTGGGCTTGTTGCAACCACCTCAATGTCTGACGGAACCATGTTCGGGCCAATGAATGCATCATTTGACACCATATCTAGGTCATCAGATATATAAGGCAATTCTTGAACTTTGGATAGTGGGCTTGTTGCAACCACATCAGAATTTGCTTCAAGTGGTGCAGATTGGTCTCCAGTGATTTCTGGCAGAATCAACTGTCCTTGAACCGTGACTCCCTGGCCACTACCTTCACAGAAAGTTTCTGATGGAGGCAAGGAGTTACCAAGTGTAATCATTGGTTGGTATTTAACAATCTGACTATCAGGTGACTCGTTATGCCCATTTGAAACTACACCATCTTGCTTCAGTCTGCGTTTTTTGCTGCCTTCTTTAATGAGTTTGCTGGTCTCGTTTTGGTGTTGTACAAAGTGAGACAAGAAACCAGGGCTATTAATTGCCTTGGCTAAAAATGACATCATTTGTTGTTGTCTTTGTTCCATACCTTGAAGACGTTGCACCATTGATTGCATTTGATTATCAGTTGTTTGCTGTTGCTGCCTTAGTCTGACAAGTTCCTGCATCAGTACGTTTTTGTCTCTTTTTAGCCTTTCGACTTCCTCTTCAAGACCAAATTTTCCGACTTCAACACATGCACCTACTGATGAGGTTTGTGGGTGTGGTGGGTGTGACTGCTGAGTGTGTCCTGAGGCGGGTTTACGCCGAACAATGGTTTTCAGTAGGTGTTTTTGGCCTCGTAAGAACCCCTCATTTGCAAATTCCCAACGATCTGGATCAACTTTTCTGAATCCATGTTTGTTCATCACGGAAAGCACATTATAAGATTGATAACTTGATTATGTATCCCTATTGTGCTAACCAAATAATTATAAGTAAATTGGTCTTAGCTGATAATAAATTGTATTTGAATATTAATTTGTTAAGAACAGGCAGAAATTGTTTGTTCTCCATCAATATGCAAAAAATTGCATTTACAGCTAATAGGTAGCAGTCTTTAACTCTTTTATACATGAAACGATGACCCTCATAAAAAATGGCAGATGAACTATCTTATGGTTATAATAAAGTTATACTTCAAGTATTTGCCAATCCCAAAGAGAAACCTTTTTTATATTAGCAACCGCATCAATAAAAAAGAAACAATATTTCAAACTCTAATGTAAACTTCAAACTGATAAATAGTAACAGTGAATAGTTTAATGTTTAATAAACTGAAGGTAAATAAGGTGGAAAAGTAACCTCCCACAAAGATCATAAATGTCATATGAGAACTCAAGGAACTACTGAGCACGTCTTCAGGGGTACAGTAGACAGTAATTATTCTAACTAGGGTTACGGAAATATCAATACTAAGTACCACCCAGACTATTAGTCTATTACTGAAGAGTGCAACCCCAACTAGCGATGATCTACATATAGCTCACTTATCTTCAGCTTTGAATAACAAACTGTTTATTGTTAATCCTAGTACATAGGCAGGTCATGCCAGGACATGGAACTACTTGATGTACCTTCCTTCAATTGTCAGCAGGGCTAAGCTTAATCCTATCTCCATTACATCCTTCATTCCTCCTTAGCTAGTGAGTGATGTTTACCAGCCTTGTCTAGATTTTAGATGTATTACTCTTAAGAACAGACTACTTTTATAACCAACACAAGAATTGTGGTACACTTCCTATTTCTAACAATGAAGTTGGAGCATATACATGCCCTACTTAACAGTTGTCAAACCAGTGAGATATTTTGATTCTTTGAAATGTATGTTTGGCCATTACTACCAAAGTCCATTTGTATCACTCAGGTTAAAGGCTCTCTCTGTTCTCAAAACAAATGGCCATGCCTGTGTTATTGATCCGTAATTTTTGTCATGGCTCAACAGTATTACCGAGATGTCAGTTTAACTCCATTATACACATGACTGACTCGAGTCTCAATAACCTATGGCTAGGATATATGTATATACATAAAAAAAGTATTAAATAAAACATGCCAAGAAGCCTTTTTTAAGATATCTTAAATCCTTAACGCATCATCCCAATAACTAGTATGAGGAAATAATAAGGCCAACCAACGACTAACCACACTCACTGAGAAGACAATATGACCCTGGTAACATTAACATACTTAGGTTCCAAACAAAATTCCAACACCCCCCTGCAACCTTAAGTCACGGCCCACCCTATATAGCTTGGCAGTAGAAGTCATTGGAGGATGTCCACACTCTGTTAAGCTATCAAGAACATGCTTTTCTCTAAAAGATTAATATGCTATTAGCTTCCTAAAATACTAGGCTACCTCACACCCTACACATTACTAGATATAGTAAAGGTCTTTCGGTGACATCCTTTTTGAATAACTTAAAAGCAGAAACACGGTCTTTTGCAGAAATCACATTTTGAATAACTTCAAACAGAAACACCCTGGTATGTGAGACCCGATAAACACACCATCATTATCAGACGGTGCAAGAATAACTTATTGTAGCAACAAAGCAGGTTCTCCATAGTGGCATACGATTATAACATGTGACAAAAATCATAGTGGGCCTAACCCAAACAACAGAAAGATACGAATAATTTAGGGAGGACCACTAAGTGATCATAGGCACTCTTGACTTTACATTTCTAAATATTGAAAAAACCAAGAAAACTATACCTAAAAGTCTTATTTATCTCCATTTATAGCCTCTTCCAAATAATGAAATGAGGGGAGAGATTCACGTCTTATTCTCACGACTCTAGAGTACAAGAAGTTATGAGTGAAACAAAGGAAGCTCTCAAAAACTAACTTTGCAACAAAAACTATAAGGCATAACCTATAACAAAGTATCAACACTTAAAATATTCAATCGACTTTCACAGGGTAGGTTTAGAAATGAAAATAAGAGGCCGTGGTCATTTTGAAGAACAAAGATTCGTATCTATTATCAAAGCTCTAATACCAAATAAACCAAACACAGTTCTTACAATAAAGTGCCATAGATAGCTCGCATAAAAAGCCAAAGTTAATACATAAACAGAATATCAGTTTTGCAATCCTCCTACATTGTTTGTCTAAATAATGGCTACTACTCCTACCCAGCTATGAAATGCATCAAACAAAACATAAAAGGTCAACAAGAATTTCTAACAGGCGGCCTCGAGTTCCTAGCTAGTCAAACCCTAAGTTTCATCAATTAATTTGAATCGCTTTGGAAAACATAATAAGGGGGTGTTTGGATTAGCTTATTTGATAGGCTTACTGGCTTATTGATATTAGGAAAATTCGATAAGCTCATGTTTAACCACATATGAGCTTATCATCTTCAGCTTATGGCTTAAGCCATAAGCTTAATTTAATAAAACCATAAACTAAACGAGCTTATCGGATTTTCCAAATATCATTAAGCCAATAACCCCATCAAGTAAGCTCATCCATACACCCAGTTATTATGTTTTCCAAAGCGATTCAGATTAAACAACGAAAGTCAGGGGTTTAACTAGCTAGAAACCCGAATCCGCCCATCACCAATAATTATAAACCAATCACAACCAAGTAAACATACAAATCACGACAATGCAAAACAAAAACAAAATCATAAAAAAGTTTTAAGAGAAAAATAGAAGCCATACATAAGTATTAAGCTGTCGAACGAAGCTCGAGAAGTTATTATGCTTAAAATACTTGGGCAAAAGAAATTTAGCAAACTCAGGTGGATCACGAACAATAAAGCTATTATTAGTACTACTCCAAGAAACAACGTTATCAGTGGAAGGATCATCGACCATGTCATATGTTTTAACTAAAAACGGCGGTGGTGCATTCGTTGTCGCCATCGGGATTGGGACTGGTGGTGGGACAGGGGGAGGTGTGGTAGGTGTGGGGACATTGCTGGGTCGGGGGTTGGGGTCCATTTTGAGGGTTTAATTGGGGTTTTGGGTAGCCATTTTTTTAGTGTTGAAGGAATTTTGGGATTTGGGGTTTTGAGAAGTGGAGATGAAGGGGAAATGGGGAGAGTGAGGATTGAAGAACAAGTTGTTGTTTTTGTGGAAGGTGCTTGTTTGGTCCTTTGAGTTGTAGCTCCATGTAATTTTGACCATGTTAGAATTTTTAAAAGGGATAAAAGATCTTCATATGTTATATACTATTAATTCTCCACGACTAATTAATTTAATAGCTCAGATATTGTTATTCATGATATTGATCCGATTCAATATCGTCGATAGGTAATGCATTCATTGAATTGACAGGTGAAAGATTTATCATCTCTATGGGATTAAATCCCGAGTTATTGTATTGTGAAATAAAAAAAAAAAACGATGAGATTATGGAAGTAAATATTCTTGCATTTATTGCTACTGCACTGTTCATTTTAGTTCCTACTGCTTTTCTACTTATAATTTACGTAAAAACAGTAAGTCAAAATAATTAATTAATTACTTTAAATGAAACTCGACTTCTGAATTCTTTGAAGAAATCAAAAGAAAAGTATTCTATTTTTGCTGAAATCAAGGGGCTATAATCTGATCAATTGCATATATACCCACTAAAACTTGCATATTTGCATATATACCCAAAACATGCTTAAAAGGCATTGTACATCATGCAATAAAAACTTGTATTGTGGGGAAATATGCAAGTTTTTAAGTTTTAGTGGGTATATATGCAATTCTCCCTTTTAAAAGAGTAAAATGCATCAACCAACATGCGGTTTGACCTCACAATATGACCCGACCCGATCTCGATCCGGATCCGGATCTGATTAAGCTTATTTTGGTCGTTTTACTCAGGTTAATAATTTTATTCCAGTTATTCGGGTCAACTCGAGTAACTCGAATACAAAATAGGGTCAGGTTTCGGGTTGAAAATGTTTGGCTAACTCGGGTTCAGTTTTATCCGATTGACGAGTAAAAGTTTTTTAATATTTTATTTAATATAACTTTTATAAAGAGAATTAATACCTACATCATATCTTTTGAAGCATGCACCATAAATTGTGATGCATGCATAAAAAAATATGGTGCGAGTATCACCCCTTTTTATAAATTATCTATTTAAACTAATACAAATAGGCATTTTTTTTCTATCATTTTAGCTATTTTTGGGTTGACCTGAACCCGAATTGATCCGAACATGACTAACCAAAATTTAAATAAGAACAAATTCGAATATGTTACTCTCAGCCTTGACCCGGCTTTGACCCGACCTGTATCGACCCAAAGCCGACCAACCCAAACCCAATTAACACCTCTACATACAACTTTGAAAGTGCAGCATCATCTAATATGAGGAATAACGGTGTGCAAATATCATATATGATTTTTGAGAACAAATGAAACTACATTTGCTATGTCAACCCTCATTTACAATTTACTCTTTTTAAAATGTGACAGTAGATAACAAAATGTGAAGTATATATTAACAAAATGTGAAGCGACAGATTAGTATGGGTCAAGAATGGGGATATATAGAGACGGAGCCATAAATTTGTATTAAGGGGGCTCAAAAAAATTCCGGTAATAACATGCAATTTCTTGATTAGTTGGGAAATGAACGAAATAGAAAAACGTTAGCTTAAATTGCAGTAAAGATGAAAAAATTGAAGAAGATAAAAATATAGTTGTTCATTAGATATTAGCCATTCACAAAGGTCATATTGATGATGCTATAAAACATACTTCAAAAGCTAGAAGAATGAAAATAGAAAAGATAATTGCAATAGGTGTGTATTAACTAAAACAAAAACATGTCATTTAGTTGATTCTTTGAGCCAAAAGCAACTTTACTTTAACCAAATAAAATTGCTTTTTCCAAGTAAAATTACTAGTTTACTACTTCGCAAACAAAAGCAATTAACTTTTGACATTTTTTAAAGAGTATTTTATTGCTATATCCAAGAAAGTTGACTAAAACATTCATCTTCTTTATCTTCTTCACATGGTTGTCCCTGTAAATATCCTGGATCTCAGGCCGGATTTACTTTTCTCGTTTTCTACCTTCTTTTTCTTATGACTGCAAGGTGGGATAGTTGGGTCAGTTGGGTGTGGTCGAGCACCCTCCAGCCCTCCCACTGGCTCCGTCCCTGGAGATACAAAAGAACTTTGATCTCAAACTCGAACTCAAATTAATTTATGTTATTCTACACCACAAACCCTCTTATGTGTATGCATACGCATGATTATGTGTTGCAATTTCATATCTCCCCTCCTTTTAGTCGTATATACCCAAACATGTATTAAAAACATTGTACATTATCATTCAATATTTGCACTTTGAGTATATATGAAATTAATCATGAAAGTAGGGTGATATATGAAATTAATCACATCTAATATGTAAGGTATTATATACTTTGAACCAAGGTTTTCAAGATCGGGATCTTACTCAGGATCATTTTTGGTTTTGCAAGATCGGAATCGTAAGATCGGATCGGAATCCTAAGATCTTACTATAATGTCATTTTCTTAATAGTCTTTGCAATATTATTCAAATCTACAAATTATTATATATTATTAACAAAAATTATATGAATATTTCATGAAAATATTGTTTTAAATTATGAATGTGGAATGTTTAAGAAGATTAACATGTTGTTTTTCACATTATATATAACATGATCCATAACTTTTTAGTTTTTTAGTTTGCGATTCGAGAAAAATAAGATCGGATCAGATCTTAAGATCCTATGATCAACATCGGGATCTTATAAGATCTTAAGTGTGCTAAGATCCTACATAGTATCCGTATCATTTTTGCTTTTGTAGTATCGTAAAATCGTAAGATCCTAAGATCAAGATCGGCATCCTGACAACTATGCTTTGAACACTAACTATATAATTTTTAAGGTTAAAGTGCATTTATGCTTCATGTATTTTTTTTTGTACCGATGAAAAACTAATTATGCATAATCTACTTAAACTTTTGATTCATTATGCATACTATTTTAAAAATTTTAGTTATGCAATATGATTGTACATGAAAAAGTATATTATGCATAATGAGTCTAGAGGTTATGCATAATGAGTTTTTTATCGGTACGGACAATATAATAAGACTGGAAAAAAGTTCATGAAGCATAAATCGACTTTACCCGATTTTCAACTAACAATTTTATCTTTATAGGAAAAATTATTTTAGTATTATATACGATTTTTCAATATTTATAATGCATCGAATTTGAATAGAGTTTGTTGGTGCAACATTGATTAGGCCTCCTTTATATTTTAATGATGACAAATAAACCTTCGCAATACATAAAATCACAAACTTTAGACAAAAACCAAAACGAACCAAAATTGGGCCTGGCGCGCTAATGGCGCTCCAGCGCGCCAGCCTTAGAGTTTTGGCCATCTCATTTTTGAAAGTTGGCTTTCCCCTTACCCGAAAAATGTGGATCTTTCAGTACATGTATGAATATGATAATAGAGTTATTAAGAACACTCGAAACGAGTATTAGACTTAGAGGGATTCAAAATTACGATCTCCCATTTTTGACAAAACGTCGACTCAAATGTTTGATCAAACACATCTAGCCAAGGCTTTTTCAAACCTATGAGACTCATACCTTTCATATAACATCAAGTGAAAGTATTTGTATGACCATAATCCGTGCGTACGTCTTCTCTAATCACGTAACGAGTCCCTTATTGGTCAAACAAAGTCAAAGGTCTTTTTGCGTAAATGCATCCTTTCTCGTTATGGGATATGCTTTACTTATGATACAAAGCACTTAGCTTGTTTGCATCAAGGTGATTAGTGATCACGTATAGTAATGGTTAATCATGGATTGAGTCATATCAACAATTTGAGGTTGTGTTTTTTGGAAGTTGATTATCCTTTGTATCTTATCACTTCCCATTTCTCAAACACGCTCCATAATCATTACTGTTTTTTTTTTTTTTAAATATGATTAATCTCATAATCAAACCTTTGATTATCATATTCACCTTCATCAAATAAACCTTAAACGATTTTAAGTCTTTTTCAATCTTATTCTTCTCAAGTGACGCTTCAGACGATGGCGAAGGTCTTAAGCTAACGGCGTCAGGATCAGAAAACTAAAGAGCGACGACGTCATAACCTATAAGGTGACGACGTACAAAACCTTAATGACGTCGTCACACCTATAAAGTGACGCCATCACAAATGTGTATATATATATATATATATATACTAGTTTTTGAAGCCCGCCCAATGGGTGGCCATGACTTATAATTATCGTTGACATATTTTTCTACGACGAAAAGTGGACATGTTGAAAAAAATCGTTATATTTTTATAACAAATTTAAAATGAATGAATACAGATAAAAGAAAATTACTCTATCAATAATTCCACGTTCAATAAGCTTCCATAAAAGTCACGAAAGCTGTTGTTGACCTCGTTTTGGGTGTTGTAAATGTAGATCTGCAAGAATATCGGGTTTAGTAATTCAGCAGGACAAAGGCCTCCAATCCAATGATATATTTGGGGCGAAATTCTAAACACGTATGGCCCCCTCCTCGTGTTAATAGATTCATCCAACTCAGCTCCCAATGATGTCATCGAGAACATTTGATTATATGCACGGATGTTGTCGACAAAATGCCTATCGGAGTATAGCTGCTGCACATATTGTGGGTAGGCACTACAACACGGCCCCCTGGAAGCATCGAAGGTACTGAACCTCCGCTCTTGAGGCTGTAAGCTTTTCCTCGAGCCAAAATGTGGCCCTACAATGATGACAAACCTGGTTGCACCCACCAAAACGGACATACTCTCTCGGCGGGCTTAAAATCAGAAATTGCGAGTGAAAGTTAGCTAAGCACACTCGTGAATCACTAAATGGTAACATACTAAAAGATGGATAGCTAACTCGAACACCTACATACCTGCAACTGTTCTAGTATTGTAAGTATGTTATGCATCAACGTTGCTAAAAAAAATACCGGATCATCATAAACAGAGGAAGGGAATGGACAACAAACCTGAAGGCGTGGATGTAGAGGCAGTATTCCTGACATTTCTCGCATGCCTCCTCCGATTTGTCAACCCGTTAGGGCCTCGTGAAGCACCCGTTGTTCGTGTATATCAACCCCAAAAAAGGCGTTAAATTTCTGTAGCATATAAGCATCTGAAACACATATAACAATATTCTAGAAAAGTGTGCAAAATATAATTTAAATTATAACCCGCTGGCACAAACAAAAACTCAATCACTAACTGAATTGGCGATGTGAAGGCATCGCATTTCGAGTAAGCCCTCGCGTGAAGTCATGTTGGTAAAAGCGAGTGTTCCATTCGCTTGAACAGCAAAATGTATACTTGTGAGAAATGTGCTTATGTCGCCGATGATGGCGATATATAAGACCTATAGGAAAATATTTAAAGAAATGGCTAGAAATTAGAGGCAGTATTCCTGACATTTCTCGCATGCCTCCTCCAATTTGTCAACCCGTTAGGGCCTCGTGAAGCACCCGCTTTTCGTGTATATCAACCCCAAAAAAGGCGTTAAATTTCTGTAGCATATAAGCATCTGAAACACATATAACAATATTCCAGAAAAGTGTGATAAAATATAATTTAAATTATAACCCGCCGCACAAACGCAAACTCAATCACTAACTCAATTGGTAGATGTGAAGGCATCACTCGAGTCGCCTCACCCAGCGAAGTTGTGTTGGTAAAAGCTGGTGTTCCATTCGCCCGAGCTGCTGTAAATGCATAACGACATAAATGTGCTTATGCCTCCGATGATGGCAATATATAAGACCTATAGGAAAGTATTTAAAAAAATGGCTAGAAATTGTACTCGAATTTGTGATACCAGAAACGCCTCCAATGGATGAGGACGGAAAATCATAAAATCAGTTAGTAAAGAATTATCAGTTAGTAAAGAATAAATTGTCCAAAAAGGTGAAGTTTTCACCTGTTGATCCATTCGTGCATTGCCCCAATCGCCCAAAGATGGCTGCACATATTAAGATCTTAAAGGGCCGCCTCTGTTTTTTGGGAACGCAACAATAGGACCTTACATTTATGAATATGTATAACAAACTCATGTCATTGTTTATAGACTCACTGAACCATAAGCATGGTGAGCTGACACTAAACAAAAAAATCAAATCACATATTAGGACTATTTCTTACACAACAAAAGTGACTGCTTCATCAAGAGCATCGACACCAGGGAGTATCTTTCCTTCCAACAACTCCAAACTTGCACCACCACCTGTTGAGATGTGACTCATAACATCCGCCACTCCAACTTTCTCTCTCTGCCACTGAATCTCCACCTCCGATGATTGTTGTCACTCCCTTTCCACTAAGTTCATTAGCTTCTTTGCAGTGCATGCAATTCACAATCACCAAATGATCATGACATGGTTCCCGTATAGAAAATAACAGATAGAGTTGTTATATGAAAGCCTTTTGAAGTTCAATGAAAATTTGTCAAACTCAAAAACTCTCATAGGTCCATTCCATATGACTGTTTTGGTGGTCTCCAAGGCATCATTGAATGTCTTGACAGAATCTGGTCCAATATCTAATCCCATCCACCCTACCTTGTAACTTAGTTGTTTGCTTTCTAACCCCCTGGTATAACATCAGAAAACAAAGTCAGAGTGCATAAAATATAATTATACCAACACCTTGAAATCTTGATTAAAAAATGTCATCATATCTTGTGAATATAATCTAACTATAAAATTTGAATTATTCAAATCAAAACGAGAAAAATTTAGATATCAATAACTTTGGTTTTAAAGTGATGTTGATAATCATTATAAGCATTCATTTTGCAAGCGACCACATAATTTGAGACGGTCGTACTATAACTTTTCAACACCAAAGTCAGAGATCATATCCTGAACTTCACTAATATAGCTGCAACAACAACACAGCCATAACTCGTAACAAAGGGGCATTTGGTTAAAGCTTATATGATGAGCTTATGAGCTTATTAGCTTATATGACTCAAATAAGCTCAAACCAAGTGTTTAGCTAAGCTTTAACAATTGAGTTGATAAGCCCACAAATTGTGGCTTTTTAAGGGGGGTTAGGCATTACTCACCTTGCATCTTGAATGTCATTTTTGTTAGTCTTCTCATATTTGATTTTAGCGACAATCTCTGGTACAGCCTGCAAAACGTCATTTATGGTGAGATTATTAACACTAACTGAGACATGGTATAAGAAGAAATTGTGAAAAAGTTACTTACTTGTGGAAGCAAATATCTCCTCTAGTGCAGACTTATCCCATATATCCATCTGCAGTGAAAAAAGTATTTCAGAAACTATCTCAAGAACATTATAACTAAAAAACACGACTTACAGTGGATGAAAGTAGTCATCTTTAACTTGTTGGACAAAAGCCAACAACCCGGCTCCGATCAGCGGAGCTAGATCGCGAGGTTATCGAGCCACGTAGCAAACCACGAGAACCACGATATACTACAAAGAACCGACAAGAATATACTGCGTTATACCCTCGTACCAAACCTTTATTAAAACCTAATAAAGCTATTACAGCGGAAGAAGAATGAATAACTAGCATCCCCCTCATCTCTATTTATAGAGATGAGGGAAACATATAACTTGCCTTGCACTCCAAGCTAATTAATCCTTGTTTATGTCTAACACCTAATCTAATTACAAAGTACACTTAAGTCCCTAATATATGTTTAAGTTTACTACTAATATATAACAATTTCCACCTTAGGAGTAACACTTAAACATAGCAGATACTCAGCACCTTTTCCTTTATCTCGGAACCTCGGGGGAGGACACCTGGCGCCCGAGGCATTGTACTTGATAATTTTCAAGATTAGCTTCTTTGAACTCCTTCACTTTCTTCGGCAACATTACCCTCGGCACCCTTTTGACCCGAATACTCAGGTTACCATAATGTCTGCCCCACCTATACCAGGTACCTTTTCCTCGCTCCTTTACCAAGCGGACGTGTTTGTCTTTTCTTCAAGTTGCTTGTCCTCCAACTTTCTTTGAGCCACGCAACATCATCATTACTATCACGAACAACCTCAGTTCACGATTTTCACAGGCTCCTGCGTTCCACCTCAAACCAAATCGTTCATTAACACCTACTCCATGGACTCTGTTTTAACACCATGACCAAGTTGTTTGAACCCAACTTGCTTGTGACCAAGTTGTTTGAACCCGGCTTGTTTTGACCAAGTTGTTTGAATCCAACTTGTTTTGAACCTCCATGCTTTTGTACACCAAAAGTCTTCACTTTTGCTTCAAGAGTATATACACGCTTCTTTCCCACGATCCGTCATCATAGCAGGCAACTGATCACCTTGACTTTACAATTGCATCTTCACGGCGATAACTCTTTTTCAAAAGTACCATGAAATCATCCTTCTTAACCCCCGAACATACGACATCTTCGGTGTAAAGCTTGAACCATCATGCAACTGTATCTTCACTTTTCTGTCCCTCGATAGTGCCTGTCATTATCACCTAACCGAACCGAACCACCATCAATATCCTTGAAGTCATACAAGAACTCCCTCCTAGGTGTCATATGATAAGACCCACTTTGAATCCATTACCAATTCGCCATCTCATCATTCCGAGCTACCACCGAAGCTTCTCCAGTAAAGGCGTTACCCTCGTCATGGAAGAATCGGAATCCGATCATGCTTACCCTTCTTGATGACCCACTTGACTTCTCTTCAGGATGACCCTCACGAATGACATATGAAGCACTTGGGTTTACAGTTCCTCTTGCTTAACCGCATGAACTTCCACGAATGAGCTTTCCTTGAATGATCGACCCTCCTTACATATAACTTTGTCACCGATTTCTTCCTTTGTGCCTTGAGTTCTTTTCTTCAACTCCCTTGAATTGAGTCGCATAAGAACATCTTCCATTGTCAAGGATTCCCTACCATACAACAATGTCTCACAAAGTTTTCGGTAAAGGCGATGGCAGCGACGTAAATGCAGTGCGATCCTCATCCTCGATCTCGATATCAATATTCGCCAAATCAAGTATCAACTTATTAAACTCATGTATATGATCACGGTTTAAATTACGGACTCATATAATACGTTACAACTTCTTCTTCAAATCGGTCTGTTTGCTAAGGACTTAGTCATATATAGACTAGTCAACAAATCCAAATTCTGCGTAGTTGTTTCCTTGTAAGTTCAGTAAAACCGGTCTCCCAAGCATATAATCAAAGTCTTGTATGCCTTCTTCATCAAAGCGGCCTTTTCACCTTTCATGTCCTGGGTAATATCTCTAATCGACATCACATCGGTTGTACCATTAAAACCGGCGTCTTCATTTGCCATAACCGAAGTCATTCTTCCCATCGTGAATTTTTGACGTCAAACCTAGTTATAGAACTAGCCATTCTTCTTTTACCTTGCTAAAAACCTTGTCAAGTTGTTTCTTAACCAACTATACGACAAGCCCTCACAATATTCCCTTGTTGCTATAAACCCTACTTGCAAATCGAATTAATTAGAATAACCCAAACCCTCGATTTGAACAAACAACACGATCGTAAACTTGAACCCCAAGCTAACCCGCGATCAAACTTGAACCACAAGAAACCCAGCAAAGAAAACCTCTTTAATCCAGATTACTAAAAGCGATTACGAAGTTAAATTTAATATTCAAACCCTTTGGTAGACTTTTAAAAGATCACCTTTGAATATAATGTCACCTTTGTAGTTTCTTTATTCCGTGGATAAATAAAAACAATAACCACCAATTGTCACCTTTTTGGTATCCTTATTCACGTGATTTTTAGAAGAAAAATAAAATCAAAGCCTTAAATACCTTCCTCTATCAAACTCTGCTTTCACGATTGACGGAACTCGAAACCTCGATCTAGCACTCGAACTTTGATGACCACAATAACCGCGGCTCTTGATACCACTTGTCGGACAAAACCGCCAACAACCCGAAGCTCGATCGCGGAACGCTAGATTGCGAGTTGTATCGAGCACGTAGCAAACCACGAGAACCGCGATATACTACAAAGAACCGACAAGAATATTGCACACGTTATACCCTGCATACAAACCTTTATTAAAACCTAATAAAGCTATTACAACGAGGAAGAAGAATGAATAACTAGCATCCCTCCTCATCTCTATTTATAGAGATGAGGGGGTAGAAACATTAACTTGCCTTGCACTCCAAGCTAATTAATCCTTGTTTATGTCTAACACCTAATCTAATTACAAAGTACACTTAAGTCCCTAATATATGTTTAAGTTTACTACTAATATATAACATAACTGATTTTGTCGATAATGTTTTATGTTAGATTGCTTTACATGTGAACTTTCTGAAGGATAACCGCTCGCTAAAAGACTCCGGCTGTCCAATCACCATGGTACTATGTACTATGCTAAGCTGTGCGGTCCTCTAGAGCCTAACGCTATACTTTTGTGGAACGTCCTTGCCTTCGTGCACATTTAAGGCTGTAACCCCGTGAACTTAAGTACATATGAAATTGGAAGCACATCACTACTGCGTGACTCTATCAGTTAGTTGTTAAATCTTTTTTCTGTAGTTGAGGTTACCACAAAGGGTGTATTGTACTATGATTCTGTGATTGTTGATCATTCAACTTTGTAGAAAACATTATGCTGGAAACTGACGTTTGATTATGTGTGCTCTCATAAGTGTCTTCATGAGCTGCACAAACAATAAAGGAAACTCATAATAACATACAATACGGTGGCCTAATAACACTTCTAAAACCCATATCTAACGAAAACTAAATAACATTCACAACTAAAACAAATTAAATAACCATTCATAGTGATTTGTATTTATATATATATATATATATATATATATATATATATATATATATATATATATATATATATATATATATATATATATATATATATATATATATATATATATATATATATATATATATATATATATATATATTGAAGCTAATAACTCATGAGAATCCCATTGTCAAAAAAGTGTACAAACGATCAGTTTATAAAGGTTGAATTAATAAGGAATTATAGTAATTATCTTGCATCCAAGTGAGCCTAATGTGCATGTACAAAAACCACGTCTTTATTCAATAATAAATAGCTTAAATCATTAAAAATGTATATACCAGATTAGCACAAAGCAACATTCAAAGCTGAAACTTTTCTCCATCATAATAATATTCACCTTTGAATCACACACTTTTGATTTCCCATCAAGTAGACTCTTTGTACACAGAACCCACTTATATAAGCAACAGATTGAGAGTCATCCCATTTAAAAAATGACATGATCCAACACATACATAAGCAAGTTTTTTGTCTTGCATAATTACCTTCTAGCACCAAAACCATAACTTACTTGAGTTCTCATTTGTGTAACTAACCTATCACCTATCAGTATCGAGGAGAAGACAAAGAAGCAATTAAGTTTAGTAGGTGTAGGACGTTTGCATACATCCTTATCCCATTGCGATCCAGAAAAAAAACTCCTTGTTTATTCATGTGACTGTGTTCATTGGCTGCAATGCATGTAAAAACCCAAAAAATGAGTGGCAAAAAATATATGCACATCTAGGAGTCAAACAAATTTTATTATCAATAATCAAAAATGATGTTACTCACATGTACATGAACTGTTTTCACCATGACTTGTCTGCTTTTCTGAAAAGTGCTCCTGAAATCATAATAATATCGGATTAATACCCACATGAATACAATAGATGTCGGTACTGTGTTTAACCATGAGTGAACATCACATTCGATTGAAATATGTAGTATAAGTGACTGAACGTAGCTTTAACATAGCTTTTGCTACGGCTACTGCTTTCACCAGTAGGCGGCCAAATGAAAAGTTCAAACATGTTTGCGTGAGGTAGTCTGTCTTTTCTATGGTTTGTAGCATAATGGTGTATGCCTCTTTTTTTATCGTAATAAAAATATGGCTCTTTAAAATATCGTTTGGCACCGGGTCAAAACGGGTTATTCTTATGTAAAAAAAATATATATATATGTAATTCCTATGATCCTCGAGCCGTCAACACCGAATTATGTTTATCTGGTTCGAATCTTTTGTTGTATTCATTCATCTTCATGGTTACTTTATCTGGCATATTTTTGAGACCTACAATTGATATTGCACCAACGTACATCCATGTGCATGTGGATAGGAGTCGATGCTAATGGTGTGCATCAGTGGTGTCAAATGGCCGGTGTTGGGTTGTCATGTGAACATATTTCCTGCTTTAAGAATAGATTTAGGAGATTTGTATGGATTAAATACACTTTTTGACAACTTGAAACTCTGTGACCCATTGGATAATTTTCTAACCGTTACTCATTGAACCATTGGATAAATTTTGGAACCGTTACACATATTTAGCCCAATCGACCAATTTGTGGTTTAGAATCGAGACATTTAGTGCGAATGCATGGCCACAAGTATCACCTAGGCGTTAGGCTTGTTTGAATTTTTTTAGTTCTAGAAAGACATGACAATTCACACTAATGTTTGGCTGGAGAGTTGATATAATTAATCAAAACTAAAAGAATACATGTCTACCATTTAGCAAAGATTATGTATTGGTTGACTTTTGAGTCAAATTTAATATATTTGGAGAAAATATACATGTATGATATTGTGTTTTTTCAGTTTATTATGAAAATAAATAAGAGATATATGTCCAATGATTTTGTTCCCTTGGAAGTGCATTGAGTTAATTTTCTTTGCTCAATTCATAAAGTAAAAAAATATAAAAAAATAAAAACCCTCCTTGTTTGCAGAAGCAACTCCCTCCCAGACCTTTAAAAATGTACCTTTTAGTGATTAGAGGAATGCTCATCACCAGGAGAATAAGGCTCCATTTTTCCTTCCAATTAGTTTTCATTCTGTTACAAATCATAAATGTATTACATGTCAGCTTGTATTAATTAGATTAATTACGCAGAATAACAACATACTTTCACACTTTCACACTTTTGCCAATTACGACAATGTAGCTATAAAATTACTCAAACTACTTTCAGTTTTTTTACAAACATAATAGTCTGTTTATAATTTTTATTAATATAAATTATAGTCACATACTTCTATTTGGTGTAGTCATGGACGTAAAAGCGTGAATTTATTTGGCTATGTCTGATTAGCCCTATATTATTCTTATATTGTTATCTTATATGGTGCATGAAGAACCTCGTAGGAGGACTAGGGTTTTTCTTGGATGGTAACTTAGCTATGGTAAAATTAACAGGACATAAGGCGGGGAATCAGTACTATTAAGTAGAATCTGCGGAGTACAACATTTAAGGTGTATGGTTCAATTATTGAGTTGCTCGAATGTGATGAAAAATTATTTACAGCGGTTGAAGTGACTGACTAGAAACAGGTTGGCACACTCTTTTATAGTCATTCAACATGCATGCTTTCTTATAAACTGTCTTCTTCTTAAGTGCGGCTTATTCCATGTGGTGGTTGAAACTGATGAAATATCAACACAAGTAATTCGACATCCTAATGCAGAGAAAGGTGGAAGAGTTACATTTATACCTCTTAATAGGGCTAAAGCTCCTCATGTCACCTATCCAAGGAGTTCTGATATGATTCCTCTTCTCAAGAAATTAAAATATTCATCCAATTATGAGCAAGCATTTGGTCAGGTCAGCAATCACCCATGAGAAATTTCTGATTTTGATGTTGTGATTTGATAATATTGGACTGTCAATACTCAATATGTAATTGGTTGACCAGATTACATATTGATTTTGTTAACTAAAACTTGGTGCAAATAATCTTAGCTGATTTGTTTCTAAAGAAACATGATTTGCGTACTGCTGTTGTTACCTTCTTCACTTCATTATATTAGAGGTCAACCTCATTTTTGTTGCCTATGTGTTAGCTTCTTGCAGGTTTAGCCAAACTAAATTTTATTCTATTAGTGCATGACATCTCAGTATCGCGTCATTACCTGACAATCCATGAGTATCAAGTCGTACGGTGAGGGATCGCACATTTTTGTTTGAGTTTTGGGGCCATTTTCTGGAGGAATTTGTAGGGCCTCAACTGCCTGCAACCCATCTCCAACCACCACAACTACAACGCCCATCTTTTCAAGCATTATAGTTGCTACTTTCTGGAGAATTGGATTATCTTCTGCCAGCAAAATACGTACGCCTTCAAGGGACTTGTTTCCAGTTATGCGCTTCTCTGCATATCGAATACCTTTCTCCTGAAAACTTGAATTCCTGTTCACTAGAACCGTCTCATTTGTGTCCAACTTGTTCGGCTCAAAACATACTTTAGTTAGATCAAGAAAACAGTTGTTAACACTTCCATAATGTAAAGAAGAAAGTACACGTTGTGTTTCTTCAACTTGGAAATTGCTTGGTGAATTTATTTCTGCTTTTTCAGAGTCGTTTGAACTCTCTTGATCCGAATGCATTGAATCAATTTCAAAAGATTCATGTGTGTCACCTCCACCATTAGTATGTCTCAAAGAAATCATTTTTTCTTTTATGCCAGCTTCTATTATCTGAATCATCTTACCCTTGTATAATGGTTCATTTACCATTAACAAATGTCCTCAGTTATGAAGCTCCATTTTGATAGTATTAGAGGTATCATGGTTTAGAACCCATGCAAACTTAGCTCTTCTATTAAAAGTATCTAGGAAATTGAGTTGTTCCACCCATATGTCGGTACTTAAGTTTAGTAGTCCAATATCAATGACGATGATGAAAACCGAGGCGTCCATTTCATGATAACTTGATGATTCAACTTTTGAGCATACATATGTTAAGTTTTGGGCATAACCGTGCGGTGTATAAAAACTCAAGTATGTGCATCAGTTCGTTCCACTCAGATGCATCCCAAATAGGGACTCCAATTTTCATTAGCCACTGGGATATAATCATTTTACCCATACTTCCATTTAATGCTATAAGTATCTGCATTTACATTTTATTTACCTTTAGAATTGAAGTTTCATTTACTGATATAAATCACATTATTATTTAAAAAAAATTCGTTGCTAACCTTCAAGTTATGATCTGCAAACTTCAGTTTGTAACTTTCTCGGGGTACATCTGTAGGTGTACCGAGTATCAAATAAAGTTGCATTAGAGTCCCAGGTCCATTCTTATTGACAACTCTTATCTCTCCGCCCATTTTGTTAACCTGTGAATGACATTCTCATCAATATTAACTTGCTGAAAAAAGTAACTTATAACTCTACTTTTTTGCACTAATTAGACTGACATTATGTCTAGTTTATATGTCCAGCACAAAGAAGCCAATTTCTTATTTTCTTGCGCCTACAGGGATATTCTGTTGATGTGGAATTTATTCTTGTGCGCTAATTTTAGTTATTGCTTAAGACGACCGTTTATCTCACTAGAGTTCTAACGATGCATAGTCCAAGACCAGTTCCACCATGCATGAAATTATCAAAAGAGAATAAGAAAATGCATACAAAATTGCCGATTTGAAAATATGGATCATTAATATATTTGGTTCTCATAAAGAAGGTAACGCGTGTATTATTGCTTATAGTCGAGTCGTTGATGGGTCAGCTTGTTCAAAGCTTTCAAATACCGACTCCCATTTGCTTGGATCGATGCCTATACATTAAAAACATATTTAAAATAATGTACTATGTTCATTAGTTAATAAAAACTTCTGTTAAGCAGTGAGAGTCAAGGTACATACCACAACCGGTATCATCAACTTCAAACCAAAGAATCACTTTGTTGTCCTTATTGCAGGAACTTTTCTCTTGGCTTCCCTGTCGTATCAATTTAGTCCGCTCTAGTTTTAAAAAAGTATATACCCGTGAAACACAAGATCAAGAACTTCAAAACCATCCTTAAAGCTGGAGCTTGAAGAACCTTCACCTTTTCCACCTTTATTGTTACTCACTAATGGTTGTTTGACATAACTATAACCTAATTAAACAAAAAACATAAATAAACCAATCACAAATCATTGAAACTGAATAAAACTCACCATGAAATCATTGTTTTAAGATTCATTACAACCACATGTGTTCAAAGAAGATGACTAACATGCAAAAACCTGCAAAAGGAAAACCAACATATGCATATTGATGAACGTACGTGTCATTTTTTTCCAGTATGTTTATATATTTGATTAGGGTTACCTAAGTTGTAGAGATAGATGAATGAACCGTATTTTTTTTCCGTATGTTTATATGTTTGATTAGGGTTATCTAAGGATTCTCATACTTATCTCATATCAATACGTAATTGGTTGCATTTTGTATTTTGGGTTGCAAGATATAATCCAAAAAATGAGTTGGTGTAGTGGTTATCATGTTTGTTTGTGGACTAATAGACCCAGGTTCGAATCATGCATGTATCATTTTTTATAATTAAATTTCGAAATTTATTGCCTGGGTAATTAAATTTCAAAAATTATTGCTTAGGTGGACAACTTATGATGACATGGCACTAAAAACAATTACATGGCAATGAGGTGGACATTTGTGGAATAATCTACATGTCATGCCTCCTGTTATATATAATGTATAGATATATATTTCGTATTTTTCTCATTTAATGTAACATCTTGGAGTGCAGTTTGGAGAACCTAGAGAGGCACGAATTTCACAGCTTTTGTAAGGGTTTTTAGCCCCCTTAACTTCCATGTTTTATTGAAGATAAGTTATTTAATCCTTATTTATTTACAATATGTCTATGTGTTATGTGGTTATTTGTTTATCTTCTCTTCTATTTAACATGTTAGGCTAAATTTATTAGTGTTTACTTAGTTTTGAATGAAACCTATTTATTGATTACTGATTATCGTCTATTGTTTTGATTAGTTGTTATTGCATTAGGAGTAGGAAAACTTGCTAGATCTTAGGATATTTGCTTGAACGTCCAACTAAACGCCCCGCTACATAGTGTTAGTGTGTTGTTTGTTGTATTTAATACGTGCTTTAAGTTCGCTGACATCGATATAGACTCGACGAGAACAAAAAGTCATAGTGTTAGGGACTGACAACCCCTAGCGATTGATATTAAGGAATACAACGCGCTAACTAAAACAAGGAATTGACAATTTGACTAATCAATAGAAGATAACTAGGGAGTAGTGAGATTGTAAGTAAATACACTTTTACCTATCATACGAGTTCACCAATTTACTTTTATGCATATTTAGTTTAATTATTAGTTTTAACACCAAACTCTTCAAACCCCAAGATTTTACTTTGCTTTATATTAAATATAAAGATACAAAAATAATCATCCCTCAACCTTTAGACTTAATTCGTCATACATTTCGAGCCTACCCAAACTATTCCCCTAGAGAACGATCAATCCCTCATTTCTTACCTATACTACACTACAATGGTTAGGTACTCTGCCTAAGAGGATTATAAAACTTAGTATGTTTACAATTCATATGCATCACTCAACTAGTGAGAATAAAAAATAAGAATAATAAAAGGTTTTGAGGGTTCATCACACCATGACAATGAAGGTCGAAGGATGATGACCCCCGAGGAAGAAGAAAATATCAATTGGAATGAATTTAATGGGTCGGATATTCCAATTGTGAAAGATTTTCTTAAGTTGTATTTGGTCGAAGATGATGTTTGGGCTAAGATAGAATTCGAACTTGTTGGACCACTTGAGGATGAACATACACTTGATTATAAGTGTTGCTCAACTAAAAATGTGGTGGAAGAAGATGTTCTCTTCCTTAGAAAAGAAATGAGAGAGTTACATAAGTCCATCAACGATGACATGTTGATAATAAAAGCAGTCATTAAAGACATTGCTAGTGTATTTCTCCAAGACATTGATGAAGAATGAATTGGAGTTGACATAGTAACCTAGTAATTGTTTCCTTTAGAGGTTCACAAGTTTGTTAGAATATGTTGTTACTAGGCCTATTTCTAAGTCTATGTTATATGCTTTCATATTTTAATAGAATACCTTGTGCTCTTAAGTGATTATGTGTGCTCTTGAACATCTAAATTAGTAAAATGAATGTGTAGGTGTGTATCTTATTATCAAATAAGAAATAAGTAATAACCACCATGCTCAACAAATGGTTGTTGGAGTCATAATGGATCAAACTTACAAAATGGAACATGTATGTGTATGATATATATTAGATGTGGATTACCCATGTAATCAAGTATCCGAATGGTTAGCTACATTTACTTATGAGGATTGTGTGTTTGTTTGTTGCGTGTTGTATGTTTCTTGTGTAGCCAAGAACACCGCAAAGTTGATGCTCTTGACCCATGGATCTCCGCCTTAGAACAAGGGGGCAATGATCTAGGGGGAGCATGATATCCGGGGAGTATTCTATAGAGATAGCAAAGGAGGGGGGGAAGAAAGCGTGTTAGTCCCGCCTTTTTGTTTTGACAAAAAGGGGAGAAATAAAGCAAAGAGCACGAGCTCAAGGTGAAGATAAAGTCAAGCTTCAGCAAATTACAAGTCAAGATTAAGACACAAGCTACATCAACGGCGGTCTTCATCTTTGCTACGTATTGTAATTTTATTTGCTTTCATAATTTATTTGTCATCATCAAAAGAGGGGAGATTGTTGGTGCAACATTGATTAGGTTTCCTTTATGTTTTAATGATGATAAATAAATCTTCGCAACATATAAAATCACAAACGTTAGCCAAAACCAAAACGACCCAAAAATAGGCCTCGCATTCGGATGGCGCTCCAGCGCGTGGGCAGCGCGCCAGCCTCGGATTTTTGGTCGTCTCGATTTTTGAAAGTCGGCTTTCCTCTTACCCAAAAAATATGGATCTTTCATTATAGGTATGAATATGATAATAGAGTTATTAGGAGCACTCAAAATGAATTTTAGACTTAGAGGGATTCAAAATTACGAGCTCTCATTTTGTACAATACGCCGACTCAAATGTTATATCAAACGCCTCTAGCCAAGGCTTTTTCAAACATAGGAGACTTATACCTTTCATATAACATCAAGTGAAAGTATTCGTATAACCACAATCCGTGCGTACGTCTTCTCTAATCACGTAACGGGTTTACTCCCTTATTGGTCAAACTGTAACATATTGGTTTTCATAAACACATAACAAACACTAGTATGGATCGAATGAGATAGAGAGTTTAGAGAGAAAAAGTAGAATGGGAGCCTTTCTAGAGAGAGAAAGTAAACAAAAGAAAGAAGGTTAGATTAAGTGAAAGGTCCAACCCTCTAACTTGGGAGGTATAGGGTATTTATAGTTACATACTACACGTCCTCCTTCGGACTGTGGATCAGGCATACGGTGGGTCAAGACCCGTCCGTCCTCCACGGTTTTTCTTTAAACTAATAACTAAGCTAATAACTAACTAATAACTACTAAATAACGTAAACTTTACGAGCTAAGATATGCTAAACAATAATTGGGGTGACCGACACTTCCTTATGGAATTTCCAATTCCTAACAATCTCCCCCTAAGGGAGGTCACCCCATGATTTATATTTTGAATCCAAGCAATCTATCTTTGTCTTTATGCTCGAGCTCGTAGACTTCAATTCTTAAATGTCCGCAGTCTTTGTGCTTTAGCAGTGATTCTTCAAAGTCCAACTACTTTGTACCTTTAGTGGAGGTCTTTGTGCTGATCCACGTTTGGTGATTCATTAAGCCAGGTTAGAGATCATCAGCCACAGTAAGTCTCTGGATCACCCTTTGTTGTGTTGCCTTCATGTGATGATGTGACTTTAGGACCGACATGCTCACACTTTTGGATCATGACATCTTTTCATCAGAGTAGCGGAAGCTTTACTGGTTCATGATAATTGCAGCTATGAGAGCCAGGTTATGTAGATATGCACTTGTCATGATGTTCTTCAATTAAGCGTGTATGCTGTGAGTAGGGGTGTCAGTAGGGTCAGGTCAACCCGACCCAAACCCGAACCCGAACCCGATAAGGCCTTATATGGTCGGGTCTAATCGGGTCAAAAATCTTGTCGAGTTGTTTTGACCCGAACCCGATAACCCGAATGTTATCGGGTCGGGTTAGGGTTAAAAAAATAATGTTATCGGGTTATCGGGTCAACCCGATTAGACCCGATAATCAATTTTCCATTTTTTATATATTAGTTTTATAGGTACTGTATGTTTGGTTTTTATGTATTAGTTTTTATATATTAAGTCTGCAACTATTACTTTGAATTTATGGTGAATCTGTTATGGTGACATTAGCATGTTACTTTTAAACTTTGAGTTGGTGAAATTTCCACAAATGGTGCAACTGTTATGGTTTATCTTTTAAGTCCACAAAGCAGATTCTTGTTTGATGGTTAAATTACAAATGGTGCAACTGTGATGGTTAAATTACAAATGGTGCAACTGTTATGGTTTATCTTTTGAGTTGGTGAAATTTCCACAAATGGTATAAATGGTGCAACTGTTATCGTATCAGTTTAAGTTTGAACGTATATAATATGTTGCAATATGTTGCAACAACGATTCTTATATAATATGTTCCTGCTGTGATTGATGTTTTAACCTGACAACCCGACCCGACTTAACGCGACCCGATAACACCCGAACCCGATAACCAGATTACTTATCGGGTCGGGTTGCAGGTCACTTTTTAAAAAATCATAACCTGACTCAACCCGACCCGACAAACCCAATAACCCGACCGATAACACCCTAGTCAGGAGCATGCGGCTTTGGATTGACTTCTCAATTCGGACACCGCAATCCAAATGTACATGCAAACAACAGCTAATAAAACACACGAAAGTGTCTTTGATCACTTTCGTTGAATTGAGGTACACGGCCCACGGTTCCTCGCTGATCAACAAGTACCTGCCTGTGATCGTGTATAATTTCAAGAATCTCCTTGACAGAAGTTTCATTGTTCTAGTCGTTTCTCAAACCGAACGCCTCAAAGAAGACAACACGGAGTGCGTGAACCGGCCGAATTGAGATTCAATTCCGATTGATGAAAAATTGATTTGAAAACAATCGCGTATTGCTTGAAGAAAGAGTTTTGCAATACGACGAAGGTTTTATGAGAAAGATCAATTTTCAATCAAAAATACTTTTGTATTTGAAAAGAATACACATTCGATGTGCTAGAGAAAAGAAGAGTTTTGCACATCGAACGGTTTTTCCAAAAGTATTTTTTCAATCAGAGATACTTTTTGTGTTTGAAATATGAATACACATTCGATTTGCTAGAGAAAAGAAGATTTGCACATCGAACGGTTTTTCCAAAAGTATTCGTCAATTCATTTCCTGGACCAAGGTTGATTCAAGAATGAATATCCCCATTGTTTCTATCCAGTTGTCACAAGCTTGATCTTTTGAAAATATCTCACATGTCACCTACCAAGAGCTTGTTTGATGTTGGCTCTAGAAGGATTTTCATCTTCATCGTGAATACTTTTACATATCACTCGGATGTTCTGGCAAAACCACAAGGATAATGCGTAGGACTCTTAATAGATATACTTACTTTCCACATTGTGTGAAACAACAAGTCTTCATTAATTTTGTGTCCTAATGAGAATTCTTATGGATGATCTCTTGGCTCTAGACTCAATTGTGCATTTTGGTTTTCTATGCCGGAGACTAGGGAGAGGGTCTCCTTCTTCAATATCAACAATCTCTAAGAGAAAGTCGATAGATTATGTAGGTTCCCCGTGAGAATGAAACAAGCCCTTTGTTAGTGCAAATATTACGATATTTAATCTATACATTCTCAATTGTTTTGTTGATGACAAACATGTAACTTGTAATACAAAACGTAAAATGTATAAGTTAATTGTAATTATATTTTGTCTCAACACCTCTCGACGACTCAAGTCCTTGTATGCTACAACACAGGTTCGTACATGTTTGTTATGTTGCGTTATGATCAAACCCCCAACAAACCATTAAAACATGTTTAGTTAAATAGTTTATGTATAACAACTAGTGTTTACATATTGGGTAAATATATACATAACTAGTATGTATTATAATGGGTAATATAAATGGTTAGAAACTTAAGTATTTGACCCATTGACCAAATACATTGAATGTAGTTGGATAAAACCCAAAGTCTAGAAACATTGTACCTTGGTGGGCACTCATAACCCATTTGACTACATGCACTGCATCCATTAGATACATTGTATCTAATCTAATACCCATGGATCAACCCATAACCCATTTGACTAGATGCATTGCATCTTGTAGATACATTGAATCTACTTGGTACCCATAACCCATGACCCATGACCCATGACCCAAAACCCATGGGTAAAGGGAGGCCCCACGGATCCCCATTATTAATCTGGACGGATCCTCAAGGGAGGGATCCGTGGGATCCGGGAACAAGTTGGCTTATTTTCTTCTATAAATAGTGAGCCATTTCTTCATTGTTTGATACACCTTCACACATAGTTTCTCTCCACCATTTCTAGGATATTTAGATCATTAGGAAACATGTAAACCACCCTTATCTCATATGATCATAATGCTTCTAACTTTTATTTGTTGTAAGCATACCTCGAAGTGATCCTCTAAAGCAAGCTTAGAGATCTTGCATCCTTACCTACTGAAGTGATCACCCATCACAAGATACAAGCACATGAAGATATTCTACAACAAGCTTGGGAAACTTGTTATCTTCATTCATAGAAGACTAACTACATCATGCTTTGGGTTCTTGATGTTTAGTTTAGGATTTCATATTCATTAGACACATTGTCTTGGATAATGTCTAGTATCATATTCTTGTATCTATGACTAGACTAGATGGTTTATGTGTTTGTGCCATAAAACACAAGGTTTGTTATGTTGGGCCACAAAACATAACGGGTGTCATAGATGTGTCAAAGGCATTAGTGAAGGATGCCTAAGGTGTACATTCGATATGGAGTTCTTCGATGTATAAGATAGATTAGTATTAGATCCAAGGATATTGATATCCTTAATGGTGTTGTAATAAGGAGTTGGTCTCCTTTGGGATTAGGTGTTGTGTAGTGTTGGGTATGTAGAAAACTAGAAGGGGGGTTGAATAGTTTACCGATTAAAAACTTTGTTTTGAAACTTGTTGAAAGATCAATTGATATTGATCTTGAGTATGTTAATGAAATATGCAAGCAATATGTAATGAATAAATAAGGAAAGAAATGATCAAACCACAACAAGTTGTTTATAGTGGTTCGGCCTACAAGGACTCTTTTTCCTTGCCCTACTCCACTCCCCGAGTCTCACACTCGAGAGTTTAACTTCACTAGTCAACAAGCTCCTTTCACCGGCGGAGAAAACCTTTTCACTTCGCTTACACTATTTCCGACACTAAGCTAGATGTCAAGTTCTTTCCAAGGGTACAACTACTCCCACACACAATGTATTTTGAGGACTAAAATACTAACCACTCACACTCACAAGATTATGATGGTTTGATACAACAATGAAGTATGAATCAACACTAGATCATACAACACTAAACAAACAAGACTTCCAACTTCTCGTTGAAGCTTGAATATGACTTGATCTTCTTTGCTACAAAAGAGATCACTAATATGATATGAAACCGAGTTAGAAGGGTTAGAGAGAAGATATGTATGAGAGTATGTTAGAAAGGGATGAGAAACTACTTGGCTTGGCATTGCTATTTTTAGCCAAATTGGACAGAGCGCCTGACGGACCGCGGACCCCTAAAAGGGTTCCGCCTGTACCAAAATGGTACCGCCACCGACAGTCAAGATATCAAATCTTGTCTAAAGTCAACTCTATCTAAGTAAGATTGTGCAAGATATGAAGAGTACAAATCTTCACAAAATATCTAATGGAATCTTCCAATGATTTCCATGATGTAATACATGATGTCAAATGTTGTATTACTATTAATAGAAATATGCAAATGCTTAAGTAGTGTTTGGTTTTAAGAACCTAACACATTCTACAAACTATTATCATACATAATGATTAGAGTCATATCAAGATGTTACTAATCATAAATGTAAATGCTTGAATGATGAATATATTGTTTAAGAAAGCTTGTTTTAATATCTAATAAACTTGACAAGCTTTAAGCTTTTATAAATTAAATTTACTTTTGTCGTTAACAAAACTTAGGCAAAGATCAAAAATATAAATAACGCTTAATGACGATATTTGTATTAACAATCTCCCCCTTTTGTTGAGGACAAAATATAAATTTTATTTTTATAAAAGAAACAAAGTTTGTACAAGAGTTATAAAAATATTAGTTTTAGAGCTTGAAAAGAAAATGATAATGCAAGTGTATGAAATTTGACTTTTAATGAAAGTCAAAGAATTCACTAGTTGATGCATGATGTTGACTTTTTCGAAAGTCAAGTATGCAGTTTGACTTTTCAGAAAAGTCAAATATAAATAATTTCAAAGTTCTATATTTTCTCCCCCTTTTTGTCTCAACAAAAGAAGAGGCTATGCGGAATGTAATGAGCCCGAGCTATTATCTCCCCTTGTTCAAAGCTCCCCCTAAATTGGGTGCTTTTGTGGGAAGATACATGGATTGTGAAAATAAAGCAAAAAATTGTTAGTAATAATGATCATTCACAAGCATTTCCAAACACTATGTAATGACACCAACAATATAAGAAACAACATTCATTAGTTAAAATTTTTCATGAGTAAAGATCATGAAAAGAGAACACAATGATGTGTTTCTAGTACAAGAAAATGAAAATTATCCTAAAAGAGCAAATAAAAGAAAGACTATTTTAAAACCATCCTAAAGTGATGGTGGATGGGAAAGAGCGTTGAGACGCCCAAGAATGTGGTTGAGGATGAACCTCATTTCTTCGTGGAAGTCATGGACCATAATCCGGGTCCGATCCACGGTTTGACCCATTTGCTCACAAGTAGAGCAACCATGCCTTGGAGGGTAGAAAGTTTGGGGAGGTTGTGGTGGTGGAATGGTGGATGTGTTGGTGGTGTTGGGGATGTTTGGAGTGGTCATGATGGATGCAAGCAAAGCACTTTGCATTTGCATTGTCTCACTTAAGTGAGAATCCACCATGCCTTTGAATTGGTGGAGGTTGTGGAGTTCGGCTTGAATCTCCTCTCTAGTGGGATTGTCATCCCACATGCTCTCCGGAATGTCCTCAATATGAGGGGACATTGATGATGGAAGTGGATGATCCCCGTATAAAGGACCATGAATGTCCTTGTGAATGGGGTGGAAAAGGAGAGGTCTTGGCCCTAATGGGGCGTTTGGGTCAATGGATGACCGAGGTGATTCATGAGCGATTCGCTCAATGGTGCCAAAGGATGGCAATGGTGGTGGATGACTTGGCCTAGGAGGCAAGTCTTCCAAGTCCTCTAGGAAAGGATTTGGTGATGTTGGTGGAGTTGAAAATAACTCCATGGGAGTGAGAGTGGGAGACCTTGGTGAAGGTGGTGAGGGTGTTTTGGATGTTTGGATGGGTGCCGGTGGAGGTGAAGTAGGTGGTTTTATTGGTGGTGGAGTGGTGATCACAATGTGTGATGAAGTAGGTGTAGCTAAGGTAAGGTGTGTATCATCTCTAATGGGAGATGAGATTGTGAGTGGTGAAGATTCGGATGATGAGCTAAGATTGACAAAACAACAAGGCCTTACGCTCATTCTAGCGGTTTTCTTGCAAGGTTTTGGTGATGATTTAGTCATTTTTAACTTGGGTTTTGATTTGCTAGATAGTAATGAGAATGAAGAAGGTGTGAGGATGATCATGGTAAAGCCTTTCAATTTATAGAGGTAAGAAATTGTTGAGAAAAGGTTTGATTTGATGTTGAACCATTGAAGAGATGAGGTTCCTAATGATTTGGAAGTGGGTTGAATGCTAGTCATATCACCCAAGTCAATCCATACAAAGAAGATGGAGTGAAGAAGAAAAGATATGCAATAAATGTGTTCTAGTGAGTGGAATTTCCTAATATTCAGATTACCCACGGATTTGAAGGTACCAAAAATTTGGTTCCTTCCTTTATGCCAAAGGGCTCCTTGGGTGGATTTTTCAAATTTTTGAATTTTGGTGGGAAATGGATTTCTTACATCCCTTAGTGAATAATACTAGTTCTAATAACAGTATAAACTAGTTAAGGTTGATTTTAAGTGATGGAAGATAATTTGGAATCACGAAAGAGTCGAAATTCAGAAAATTACCCGGAGGATCCACGGCACCAAAATCATACACGACGGAACCCAAAAGGGTGCCGCCTGGTCCGCCTGACAGATATGGCGGTACCAAATTACATAAAGGACGGTACCAAGATAATGGTGCCGCCTCGATCCGTGGAGTGCTGAAATTTGGAGTAATGTTTTTAAAACCTCAAATTTTCGAAACCTGAAATTTTTCTCAAAACCTGTTATACTAAACATTTCTAGTTAGGAAAAGTAAATAACACATATGTAAACATAGTGGAGCATAGATTAAGAGCAAGGCTTATTGATTTTCACAATATAGTGAAAATGGGTAAAATTTGATAGCATACTTGTGCTATCCCCCTGCATGAGTTTGTTAGCATACACCATTGTTTTAAGTTATATTATCATCCTACATAATAAAAACAACTAAATTGTATCAAACATTAATGATAATGCATTGTTCCAAACACTCCTTAAAGTACCCTTATTTGTCCAATTTCTTGTAAATCTTGTTCATCATCCTACCAAGGCACTTGAACATTCCCTTAGTTTGCTTGAATTCTACTGATTCATTCTCAATCTCGGGAAGAGATGCGTAATACTCATGAGGTGGAAGATGAGAGCTTGGAAGACCATCCTCTGAGCTATTTGATGATGATGATGAAGGAGTTGGAGGTTTAGCTCTCTTGCCTTTAGTCTTAGCAACTCGAGCATCACTCAAAGGTACAAAGATGTGAGGGATGAGTTCATAGTGAAGGTGCATCCCTTTTGGGGTTGGTGGAATTGGAGCGAAGTTTCTATAGAGACGGGTGAGAAGCATCCCGTATGGAAGAGCAACGGATCCTTGAGTTGGAATATCAATCATTCTCCTAGCTATGTAGTAGGCTAAGTTGAATGGTTGTCGGGTGGACAAGTTGTAAAGCATGTGACAAAGACAAGCGTTTATGTGATCCCTATTCCCTATGGTGCTAATGACATTTGCTCTAAGTAACTCCTCCCATTTCTTAAACTCGTGCTTAAGTTCATTTGAGCTCCATTCCATATGGATCTCGGTCTACCTCTTTTCCCTTTCGGGTTACTCGGGTTGTATCCGTTTTTGGGTTAAAAAGGTGTTCACGGATGACATCCTTATCGGCTAAACGGGTTATGTAGGGAAGAGAGCGGTCATTGATTGCATCAAGGGCGGTGAGTGACCACTTATCCTTGTAGACACAAGTTCCTCGGTTGGGAATTCCTAGTACTCTAGCAAATTCACTTAAAGTGATGGTGTAGTCATTTTGGTTGATTCTAAAGCTAAGACAAAACTCATCATCTTCATCACTAAAACCGGTCACACTAGCATAGAATTCTAACACAAACCTAGGACAAATTGGTTCATCAATGTCAAGAAGACAATCGAATTGAATGGCGGCTAGTTCTTCACGAAGATTGGTATGCTCAAGGAAGGATGAGTGAATGGTTCTACCCTCGTGGAAATACCTTGATTCTAGACCCCTAAATATTTCTATTTGTTCCTTGGTGAGTCCTTTGGTTTTGTGGTGTTTGGGAATGTAGTTAAGAGTGTCTTTGTGATCATAGAATCTTGCGGCTACCATGGTTATTCCTAAGGACAAGAGTTAATATGTTAAAAAAAAATTAAGATAAATTTCAACGCTTTTGATTCTAGTGTGTGCCTATATGAAAACAATTTGGAGTTGCGGTTATCTCGACTCATTTTATGCACAAAATGGTTTTAGTGGAGTGTTTGGCAAATACCATGAGATAACCCAAATGCTCCTAATTCAATGTGGCTATATTTGAATATACCCAGGAGTGCATATTAGTTATGCAATACCTTTAGTATTCAAGAGCATGCAAGTGATGAAAATTTAACGTTTCTATTTGTATTAGCAATGAAAGAATGTTTTCCTACAAGTGAGAAGCTTTTCAAAACTTTTGACATGGGGTGTTTGGTTGTTTGAATAAGGCCTTATATTTATTATCTATCAATTAGTGGGAAACATGATTTGTTTATGCAATATGATAATGTAGTACCTAATTTGAATGACTAGTTATGCAATTTGCCAATTGAATTCATATTTGGTATAAAAGCATACATAAAACCCCATGTAATGATTTGTGATAGTTTTGTGCATAAATAAGAATCCTAGACTCCGAATTAAGAGATGAAATGTAGTTAGGATACTTACAATGATGTTATCTTCAGTGATTAGTGAGTGGGAAGATGACAATAATGAGCTTGGTTTAAGTTTTACACGTTTTGGTAAAGTGGGTTGTGAGGAGGAAGATGTTATGTATAAAGCGTTTTGCTTCTCAGAGACACCACGGACCGACGGCACCAAATTTTTGGTTCCGTCCGTGTTGTCGCTTTGGTGCCGTGGCTACAGAGCGTAAACAAGACAAAATTGTTTTGGTTTGACTATTCTAATGTTTTAGGCTATGTTTATCCTACATGTTTGGTTCCATTAACCCTAAACCAAGTCTAAGAAGATTAAAAGGTTCTCGCTTAAGAGGTTTAGTAAAGATGTCGGCAATGTTGTCTTCGGAGGATACTTTCTCGATTGAAATGTTTCCCTTTTGAACATTGTCGCGAAGAAAGTGATGACGGATTTCAATGTGCTTTGTACGAGCATGTTGAACGGGATTCTTGCTGAGATCGATGGCTCCTTTGTTGTCGCAAAGTATCACAATGTCGTTGAGATGAATTTCGTAGTCTACGAGAGCTTGCTTCATCCAAAGAGCTTATTGACATGCTTTTCCCCTGAGACGATTCGCTTCAGAGTAGAGATGGCTAAAGCCGTTTGCTTCTTTGCAAACCATGAGGTGAGACAATGTCCAACAAAAGTGCAAATACCACTTGTACTTTTTCTATCGACATAATCACCGGCATGATCCGAGTCGGCATACACTATGGTTTCTATACCCGTTCCTTTGGGATACCATAATCCTAAACACGTTGTTCCCTTAATATATCTAAAAATCCCTTTTAATGCTTCTAAGTGTGATGCCTTTGGGTTTTCTTGAAAGCGAGCACATAGACAAACACTAAACATAATGTCGGGTCTACTAGCCGTAAGATAGAGTAGGCTACCAATCATTCCTCTATATTTAGTGTTATCTACGGATTCACCTTCTTCGTCCTTGATGAGTTTAGTGTCCGAGGACATGGGTGTTTTAGTTGGTTTGGAATCTTCAAGACCAAATTTCTTAAGCATGTCTTTTATATATTTAGATTGGTTAAAGAAAATACCATCTTCTAGTTGTTTAATTTGAAGTCCTAGAAAGAAGTTTAACTCACCCATCATACTCATTTCAAACTCGTCATGCATGATTTTAGAGAAATCATTACATAGTTCTTGACAAGTTGATCCGAATATAATGTCATCAACGTATATTTGAACAATAATAATTTGTGATTCCTTTTTCTTAGTAAAAAGAGTATTATCTACTAATCCCATAGTATATTTGTTATCAATAAGAAAAGTCTTAAGACGGTCGTACCAAGCTTTAGGTGCTTGTTTAAGGCCATATAATGCTTTCTTGAGTTTGAAGACATGATGTGGTTTCTCAAAGTCGGTAAAACCGTGAGGTTGAGCAACATACACTTCTTCGTTAATAAACCCATTAAGGAAAGCACTTTTAACATCCATTTGAAATAATTTAAAATCATAAGCACATGCATAAGCAAGTAATATTCTAATAGATTCAAGTCTAGCTACCTGTGCATAAGTTTCATCATAGTCAATTCCTTCTTGTTGATTATAACCTTGTGCAACAAGCCTAGCTTTGTTTCTAGATACTACACCATTTTCGTCCATTTTGTTTCGAAAGACCCATTTTGTTCCAATTATAGTTTGATCTTTGGGTTTTGGAACTAGTTTCCAAACATCATTTCTAACGAATTGGTTTAATTCTTCTTGCATGGCAATTACCCATGATTCATCTTTTATTGCTTCATTTATGGGTTTTGGTTCAATGGTGGATACAAAACAAAAATGATTACTTTGATTTTGAGCTTGTGATCTTAAGGTTCTTTGATTAAGTTTTCCTATGACCTTTTCTAATGGATGACTTTTAGATTCTTTTATATTGATAATTTCCTTATTTAATGGTTCATCCTCCTTGTTATTATTAATTTGACTTTCTATTATTTGACTTTCAACTAAGTCATCATCTACCAAAGGTGATGTCTTAGAGGGAGGTGGACTTTCGTCAAATGTTATGTTCAACGATTCCTCGACTATCATTGTTTCTTTATTTAGGACAATGTAAGCTTTACTAGTTTGAGAGTAACCAAGAAATACACCTTCATAAGACTTTGGGTCAAACTTGGTGAGATAATCCTTAGTATTAAGAATAAAGCATTTACAACCAAAGACTTTAAAATATCCTAATGTTGGCTTTTTACCTTTATAAAGTTCATATGGTGTTTTGTTTAAGAAAGGACGTATTAGGACTCTATTTAAAATATATGTAGAAGTGTCAACGGCGTTACACCAAAACTTTTGAGGAATGTTTTGTTCATTAAGCATTGTTCTACTCATTTCTTGAATTGTTCTATTTTTACGTTCTACTACTCCATTTGATTGAGGTGTTCGTGGAGCCGAAAAGTTATGTGTTATACCATTTGTATCACAAAAGTTTCCAAATTGAGTTTCGTTGTCAAATTCACGACCATGATCCGTTCTGATCGACACAATTTTGACACCTAGAAGATTTTGAATTTTCTTGCTAAGTATTTCAAATTTATCAAAAGCTTCATTTTTGGTTTTCAAAAATAATGTCCAAGTAAACCTTGAGTAATCATCTACTATGACCAAAGTGTATAAGTTGCCTCCATAGCTTCTTATAGCGGATGGTCCAAACAAGTCCATATGTAATAATTCTAGACACTTAGATGTGGACACCATATTTTTAGATTTGTGACTACTATGTGTTTGTTTACCAATTTTGCAAGCGCCGCAAAAGTGTTGGTCATATTTTAGTTTTGGTAAATTCCTAACCAACTCTTTTGAAGATAGGTTTTGTATAAGTCTCATATTAGCGTGACCTAAGCGCCTATGCCAAAGAGATGAGCTATCGTCTAATGTTGTTAGGCAAAGTTTGTCATTATATGTTTTATCTATTTTCATGACGTATATGTTATTTTTCCTAACTCCTTTAGCTATGGTGATACCATCTTTTAGTATTTTACTACCATTTTCATCAAATAGTACTTTATACTTTTTATCACATAGTTGGCTAATACTAAGTAGATTAAATCCTAACCTATCCACATGAGCAACATTTTCAATAGTTAGAGAGTTATGAGCAATCGTACCTTTGCCAATGATTTTGCTTTTGAGATTGCTACCAAAGGTGACATTACCTCCGTCATACTCTTGGTATGATGAGAAGAGACTTTGTTGCCCGTCATGTGTCGTGAGCATCCACTATCTTTTATCCATTCATCAGGTTCCAATCCAACTTTCAAGCATACCTAAGAAGCAAATAACTCAAACATTTGGTCCCCAATATCTCATGGGTCCGTTTGGGTTAAACATACCATTTATTTGATTCATGTATGGAAATGATGGGTAAGGGTTCCATGGCATGTAATCCGGAGTTTGATATGGTCTAGGAAAGTTTTGATTCCAACCGTTGTGTTGGTAGTTAGGTTGAACGTTGTGGTTGCTCTTAGGAAATGGGCGTTTGGCAAAAGAAGTTTTATATCGTTGTTGAGTAGTTTTTGATCTAAATTCATTTTTAACAAGTCCTACTCCCGATATAATGGCTGGTTTTAGTTTAACATTATCATTGGTTTTCTTTGTTATTTTAACAAATTCAAGACGGTCCGTATTGCGAACATTCTCGCTTTGAAGTACCCGCGGTACCATTTTGCACAACGGACGGAACCCTTATTTTGGTTCCGTCTCGTCCGTGCTGCATCGCAGCAGTTTTGACAGAATGTTCGTCTTTTTCGGCCGCTTTGTTTTGACTCTTTGGAATTAATACTTCATTAAAACCTAGCCCATTCATGTCTCCCGGTGTTTTATGAATTTTAACTATTTCATCGGCAAGAGCGATGTTTTTGTTAAACCTTTTAAACTTAGAATTATTTTCTATTAAAACTTCTTGTGTGAGCTTTAGTTTTTCTATTTCAAGATTAAGCTCTTGACATGATTTACAATCATCGTCATTTGCTTTTCCCTTTTCAAGTCGTTTTGCTTTTTCTTTTAACTCATATACCTCATTTTCCAAAAACTCCTTTTTGGGTTTTAGAAATTTATTTTTAGTTATGATTTTTAGACTTAGCTCACACAATTGATTATATTGTTTTTGCAAGGTGTCATCATCTATAGAGGAATAAGAAGAGTCGGAAAGTACCTCATTTGACTCATGTGCCATTAGAGCGATCTCTTCCTTGCTTGTTTCCTCATCGTCTTCACTATCACCCCAAGCACCACTTACAAAAGCTCGTTGAGTTTTGTTTTTAGGTGGCTTGGGACATTCTCCTATGAGATGACTTGCATCACCACATCTAAAACACTTTCTTTCACCTTTAATCTTCTTAGCATCCCGATCTTTTCGAATGGCTTTTCTTCTCGAGGTTGTCTTACAAACTTTCCTCTTCTTCTAAAGAACTTCTTGAAATCTCTAACGGCCATAGCATACTCCTCATCTTCACTATCAGAACAAGATTCACCATCATCGCTTGATTCCGCCTTTGCCTTAAGAGCAACGGATTTGATCTTCTCCTTTCTTCCTTTGATGATCTCCGAATCTTTCTCCATTACCATTTCGTGAACTTTGAGGTTGCCAATTAGCTCGTCTAGTGACATTATTGAGAGATCTTTTGATTCTTCAATAGCGGTCACTTTAGCTCTCCATTTGGGATGGAGTGCTCTAAGAAATTTCCCGACAAAGTTCTTACTACGAAAAGATTCATCAAGTGCTTTAAGTGATGTAATGATAGTGTTAAAACGAGCAAAGCCACAATCAATGGTTTCATCTTCCGGGATAACAAATTGTTCATATTGTTGAACAAGAAGATCAATTTTGTTATCCTTGACTTGTGAATTACCTTGATGTGTAACAATTAAAGATTCCCAAATATCTTTAGCGGTTTCACACATAAAAATTCTTTCATATTCTTTTCTAGGTAAAGCATTATAAAGCATCATTTTAGCTTCATTATTTTTAGCAACTAATTTCTTTTGTTCATCAACGGAAATATCCTTTGTTGTAGAACTAAAATCTCCTTTAACAATAATAAACCAAAGATCTATATCTTTTGATTTTACATATGTTTCAAAACGGTTTTTCCAATAGATAAATCCATTGGTTTCAAAGAGTGGTGGTCTTTGCATAGATTGCCCTTCTTTAAAGTTTTCGAATCCATGGATCGTTTCAAGTTTATAAAATACAAGTTATTTTAGAAATTATTGAGCAACGAGGCTCTGGTACCAATTGTAGAAAACTAGAAGGGGGTTGAATAGTTTACCGATTAAAAACTTTGTTTTGAAACTTATTGAAAGATCAATTGATATTGATCTTGAGTATGTTAATGAAATATGCAAGCAATATGTAATGAGTAAATAAGGAAAGAAATGATCAAACCACAACAAGTTGTTTATAGTGGTTCCGCCTACAAGGACTCTTTTTCCTTGCCCTACTCCACTCCCCGAGTCTCACACTCGAGAGTTTAACTTCACTAGTCAACAAGCTCCTTTCACCGGCGGAGAAAACCTTTACACTTCGCTTACACTATTTCCGACACTAAGCTAGATGTCGAGTTCTTTCCAAGGGTACAACTACTCCCACACACAATGTATTTTGAGGACTAAAATACTAACCACTCACACTCACAAGATTATGATGGTTTGATACAACAATGAAGTATGAATCAACACTAGATCATACAACACTAAACAAACAAGACTTCCAACTTCTCGTTGAAGCTTGAATATGACTTGATCTTCTTTGCTACAAAAGAGATCACTAATATGATATGAAACCGAGTTAGAAGGGTTAGAGAGAAGATATGTATGAGAGTATGTTAGAAAGGGATGAGAAACTACTTGGCTTGGCATTGCGATTTATAGCCAAATTGACAGAGCTCCACGGACCGCGGACCCCTAAAAGGGTTCCGCCTGTACCAAAATGGTACCGCCCGACAGTCAAGATATCAAATCTTGTCTAAAGTCAACTCTATCTAAGTAAGATTGTGCAAGATATGAAGAGTACAAATCTTCACAAAATATCTAATGGAATCTTCCAATGATTTCCATGATGTAATACATGATGTCAAATGTTGTATTACTATTAATAGAAATATGCCAATGCTTAAGTAGTGTTTGGTTTTAAGAACCTAACACATTCTACAAACTATTATCATACATAATGATTAGAGTCATATCAAGATGTTACTAATCATAAATGTAAATGCTTGAATGATGAATATATTGTTTAAGAAAGCTTGTTTTAATATCTAATAAACTTGACAAGCTTTAAGCTTTTATAAATTAAATTTACTTTTGTCGTTAACAAAACTTAGGCAAAGATCAAAAATATAAATAACGTTTAATGACGATATTTGTATTAACAGGGTAGTAGTTCCTCCATTGTGATGGAACTCGGTACTTAGCCTAGTACCGTATAAAGGGTAGGCGACGTTGTGGTAGGTGTGGTTCACTTTGGTGTGAAAGAACTCGATATTTAGCTTAGTATCGGAAAAAGTATAAGCCGTTTAACATTGTGTAAGGTTTTCTCCGCCGAGAATGGAGTTTGTTGATCTAGTAAAGCAATCCTCGAGTAGGTGACTCTTAGTGGAGTAGGCAAGGAAGGTGTCCTTGTAGCCGAACCACTATAAATCCTCGTATTGGTTTGTCTATCCTTTTACTTATCGTCTTACTTTTTGCATTACATCGTTTATTGTCTATGTAGTTGATGTCTATGTTTGTGATGTATACTTGGTCTTTCATATAGTCACAAACTATATTTAACACTTTACATATTATGACACGCTTGATCAAGAAAAAGTAACCGGACTAATAATGATGAAACTTGATTTATAATGAATCATTAATCTTGCGGAATCTTATGTGATGTCAAGGGTTGGCCTTACATGCCGTAATGCGTTAAATGCATCCTCGCGTCGAGATTAGCAAATGCAATGATTTATACTATATTTGATACAAAAGTTTTAAGTTTGAAACTAAACATATTCAACCCCCCTCTACGCTTTCACAATTTGTATCTGAGCTGGTTGGCTCTAGTTTTAAAACAAATGGTTTTCAAAATGAATAGGTCCCCTGATCAAATTTTTGGTGAAGTCAAGCATAATATGAAAAGTGTTTTGTTGATTTTTTTTCTTTGAAGTTTTGGTGTTAGATATCTTGTTAATCAAGCTTGAATAAAGGTAAAAATGGATAATATAACTTCACTAAAAAGTCTACAAAGGTTAAACGTTTTCGTCGGGTCAAACGCGGCATTTTGTAATTTCAGGTCGTGATCCGCTAGATCCCTCAAAGTTACACCGACGATCCTCAAGCAAGGGATCCGGGATCCGTGGTACGTAAGACAATTTTTGTCTCAATTTCAAAAATTCATAACTAATTAACCGTAAGTCGTTAGAAGTCAAAAGGCCACCTATTGTTTTAAAGGTATTTGAGTCTACTTTCATTTAAAAATGATTTCATAAACTGATTCAAAACAAAAATTTTACAGAATCATTGATTTATAATAGAAAGTCATTTTTGGTCATAACTTTTGCACAAACTTTTGATCTAATTGGAGATGGATGTTTTCGTCTTTGAATAACAATGCGTCCTCTTTTGAAATTAAGGTTTTCATCATATTTACAAAGGAAACTAATCAAGCTTGGTATACATGTTTAACACAAAGCGATGTAAAGAACTTTCGTATGCTATGCTAAATGATAAATTGTCTTCCTTGCATTACTTGATTATTTGCTTATCTCAAATAGCTTTTGTGCTTGTTTGATTGAATAACATATGTGGTTTCCTTACCTTGCTATTCATTCTCTTGCTTGTCGATTTAGTAATATTCTACTAATCAATGTGCTACTTGAAGGAGTGTTTGGGATAACATCTAGTTGTGTCAAAAATGTTAGTTTTATAAGTTGAAAAATGTTTAAAACATATAACACACTAAATGGATTTTTGATTGAGTTTGTCATGTGTGCAATATAAATGTTTTATGTGCTTATATGATTTCTTGATTTCATATTTTCTTGTATCGTTTTCTAAAACAACAAGAATGTACATCGGATCATAACCTACACTTGTGTTGATGATGTACTCTCCCGTTTCCTTTTCATGATCGCTCTCCAAGCTTCATAGTAGGATTGACAACTTGATTATTTCATCCGATATACTCAAGTAAATTATTTAGCAACGCAAATATAATTGTTCATATCCGAAAGTCCAAACTCTAGCTTTCCAACAACATATGTTGAACTAGCTCATCCAACCATTTTTTTTTGTTCACCATATGGACAACTATAAATTTTTTTTGACACCTTCGTCACCTTAGTTGTTTCAAGTATAATATTAATTAAAACGAAGCAAAGTATCATCATTGTTACTCTTCGATAGGCCATTGTAGGAATATAAATTTTCCTAACTTGAGAATGAATACTGAAGAACTTATTGCACTAGAAACTCAATTTGACCTAACGGTTGAATTGCTTCCTTGATAGAAGTTTGGTATGTGGAATCGCCGTCAGAAAAAATGGTCGGTTCAGCCAAATTGTAATTGAGCACCGCTAGTAATAGTCTCATATTCATTCTCTCACTTGAGAAATTTATACTCCTATATTTTCCTAAAGTAAGTTTACAATGGAAATACTTTGCATTGTCTTAGGATTACTAATCAAACAAGTTGTAAAATTAATTTTTCTTTTAGTTAATCACAACCACTTGCCTCATCAAGCGATTATCTTGCATTGATTGAGAAGAGCTACATGACTTCATGGACGAAGCTCATTGTATGCTAATCATCATCTGTAATAACTAGATTGTCCTAAACTAGCACCTCACAACTCTTTTGTCTTGAACACCATCATGTGCTCTTTTCTTTCAAGACACATACCTTGCATGTATTTGTTAGTGTAAATGATTTACTAATCAAGACCGTAAATTTTGTTTTAGGCTTCTTGAATAGTGCTTGTTAAGTTTGCTAAACCTTTGTGTTATTTGTGAACTCGATCTCATTTGATTGCCTATATGTGATCTCTACATGCTCTCCCTGCTTTGCTTAAACATGTATACATGTGTGCTTGTCAGAAAAATCATTAGCTACCATCAATCATTTTCTATTGATCATTTAAGTCCATCTTCATGTAAGACACTTAATAGATGAGTAACTTAGATATGTGGGTGCTAGACCTTGCTAGAACCCAATCACCTCTTTTTCACCTCATATGTTAGCCGGATCCCTAGACTTAAGCTAGCCGGATCCCTCTATGAGGAACCGTGGAACCGCGGGAACAAAGAGGTACATTATCCCTTTAGATTATCATTTCAAATTTCCTTTTTTTTTCCACACAAGCACTTGTTCAACACTTAGGATTATCAGTTTCTTATATGCTTATAAATGAGTTGCATTTATATGATTCTTTATGTGTTCTTTTTTCTTTTGTTTCATGATTTTATGTGAACAATTTATCCATTTGTATAAATGTTTTCCTTTTGTACTAACCTTTTTGGATTCTTGTAGGTTGACAATGGTCGACTTCATCATCAAGTCAAGTTGTGCTCATTCGCACATTTCTTTTTAATCTTACATCATCCTAACCATCTTACTCCACTTTTATCACTACTCACAAAGTCATCATATCTGCCACCTCTATTGAGTCAATGCAACGGTTTATACTATATTTGATACAAAAGTTTTAAGTTTGAAACGGAAACGTATTCACCCCCCCCCCTCTACGTTTTCACACCCTTTTAAGAGGAACTTGAGTAGCTTGGGAAGTTTAGTGCAAAGGCCACGGGGTCCATGACGATTGTCTTCAATACCGCGTTACCTTAGTAACCACCAAGTAGCATATGTATTGAACCCGTTTCCCTAAGGTAGAATTATTGGAGGGCTATTTCTTTTCACCCTTTTTCACATTCATTTCTTTTTCATACTTCAACCCCTTCAAGTTGTTTACCGAGACTTCATTACTAGAACCTTGTTGGGTTTATTCCAGTTCTAGCTCTTTTCTCACGACACTCTTCCCATTTCACTTTTCTCCTTTTTTCATCATACCTAAGGACTTCTACACTATCTAGTGGATTGTTCATGGGTAGATCCCTCCTGGGCCTCAAGGGATCGTGGGAACGAATACCTAACCTAACCATCCTTATAACACCATGCATAAAGTAAATTGGTCGGTCTTTTGGTATTGTTCTTTCCTTCATGAAACCAATTGAAAAATCATTTGGAAAATCAATCAAGGTACTTGTGATATAATATCAAAGCATTTTGTACCTTAATTGTTTTGATCATTTAGAAATGCTCCCCCTCAACATGTGCATGTGATTTTGAAATTGTTTAGCACATGGAGGCAAGAGTTCTTTGAAATAAATTATTGATCACAATTTCCGTGGAAAAAGCCATTTGATTTTCTTGGTAAGTTCTCCCCCTCAAAATGTGCGTTGGTTATTTAAAATCATTTAACACATAGAGGAAGGAGGTTTTTGAAGAACTTCCACGATCACATTTTCCATTAAGAAACCATTAGAAAATCAATCAAGGTACTTATGTTGAAACATAAAATCATTTGTACCTTGATAGTTTTTTTTCTTTTGAAATGCTCCCCTCAATATATGTGCTTGAGATTCAAATCATTTAGCACATATGGGATAGCAACCGCACTTTGAGTCAAAACGATCACTTGTTATCAGATTTCATATTTAAATAACATTTTCTCCCCCGATCAAAAATATCAAATCCTTTGAGATTTTGGATCCCAAGTGATTTAAATAGGTTTAGAAAACATGGGAGAAAATATGCATGGTTTAAATTCTCTTCTGGTTTTTGGTTAAATGTTCCTCCTCAATCATGTGCATCAAGTAATTGAAATCGTTTGGCACATGAAGGAAGGAGTGCTTTTTGAAACAATTACCCTTTAAACCGATTTGAGATTTAAATCACGATCTCTCCCCCGACCAAAAATTTCAAACCTTTTGAGATTTGTGATCCCAAATGATTTAAATCATTTAAAAGATTTTGGGAAAAGACGTGGCATGATTTAATTTTGAAATAGACTGATAAGGATCAATTTAAGACATTAAAGATTGTTAGTGTCAGGTATGATAGTTTTTAAGAGATCTTAAAATAAAACAATTTCACAATCAAACAAGAACAGAAAAAAAATTCATTTTGTAAGATCTTTGAGTTTTAAATAAAATCATACCATGACATAACATTAAATCTTTAGATCACCACTTATTTTGTACAAACGGACTTGATAGATGAAATATCGTTTGAAAATATTTAGAATGAAATCATTTCTCCCCTCAATCCACCTACGACCATAGTCTTTGATTGAGTGACTTATGTTTTATCAAAAATGAAGTCCGGTTGATTTCCAAAATTTGAGTTCAGTTTATTTTCAAAACAATATTTTTCCATTTTCAAAAAAATATTTATAAAATTGTTGAAAAATGGTATTATTCACTACTTGTCCTGCACAAAGATACGTTAGGTGGTTGAGAAACTTCTGTTGTTGTTGTAGGGCTGGAAGAAAACCATCTGCAGATGCAGTGAGACCTCTTAAGTTGCATCTATCGTGCCAACTCTCCATAGAGATCTAATTAAGCTCCGTTTCTTCATTTGTCGACCTAAGAAATAGTTACCCTTTCCTTTCGGCATCCAATCATCTTCATTTGTAGGATCCGGATCGGGAACATTCTTATATACCATTTTATCTGCATACGTTAGTGGACACAAAACAGTATATATGGTGGTCGATATCACCCAAACAACAATCGACTAATACAAGTCAATCCAACATATCAATCAGATCATGTAAAGCATGGGAATAATGTGTTTATCAAACTATAATCATCTAATCCTAACAGTCACATCCTAGAATCCTAGTCCTTCAACTTAGGCAAACATGTTTTTCTTTAAGCACATAGGATGATTATATGAGCCAGTTAGATGATATATATTTGAAAACATTCTCCCCCTCAATCAATGACTCATTTCTATGAAAAATTTTAAATAAGCTGAAGTCATTGATTGGGTTTTGCAAATTTATGAAAATTTGATTCTGATTGATTTTCAAGCAACTCATTTACCACCATTTTGTTAAAACAAATATTTTCTGAAGAATTTTAGAAGGAAAAATATTTGAGTAGGAACATGCCTCTTCAAACATACTTTCCTCAATTAGTTTTTAGGATAAGTGCACGAAATATTTGAAAAATTGGTTTAGCGCAAAGACTTTCCTTCTTTTGAAGAGCGGGTTGCTATCTGAAATAATAGCAAACCATAGTTTTAGCACGGGTTACAGTCTGAAGTAACTGCAGGCCATAGTTTGAGACATGTTTTGAAAAAATATTTACACCTCCTGCTTGAACTTCATCTAAAGTCCCGTGCCATTGTTGAATGACATTTCTAAGACCGTAGATGTTATCGATACCAGAAGACATGTCTTGAGATTTTTTTATTTTTATTTTTTTTTAATTTTTAATTTTTCTATTTTCTTTTTGTTGGTTTTATATTTTTGTATTTTGCTTTTTGATAAATATATACAAATAAGATGATATAGTTTAAGAAGATGATGATACGAGTACCGAGATAAGGATATCGTTCAGCACTTAGTAGAAGATAGAATTCACCATTTCTTAAACTTTCACCACCAAAGCTTTCAAGACTCTTGAATGGACGTCAGAAATTGAGCCAACAGAAAGTGAGACTTTGGTAGCTTCCCCCCAAACCGACAATCTTCGAATAAAGACCATTTTCCCAAGAAATAGAATGTGAAGAGAAACAAATTCTGAATGAAGCTCAACGCCTCTAAGAACATGAGAACACCCATAACAAGTTTAAACACCGATCATCTTTGCGGTTATCAAACCCGAATACATGATTAAGCTCTATCACGTGAACTCCGTTGTACGCCCCTCGATGTACACATTACTCTTCGAAGTTTGAGCAAATTGTCTATTCGGAGAACAATATGTCAACATCTTCATTTCACCAAATGCATTTCAGTTATCTTTCATATAACCAATCAACCCATAATGTACACATGTACCCAAAAAGAGTAGAGACGATGACATCCATGTAACATGTGTAGTCACTAATCATCTCTGCGGATGTCAACTCCGAAATAACTGAATTAGCTCGATCAAGTGAACATGATGTGCATCCTTGATGTACACATATCTCTCCCCTGATGGTTGCGATCTCATCGGAATCATCATTGCATTGTGTACATGAAGCAATAACCGGAAGCACTACCATAAATCATATAGAAGATGTCGATAAGCAATATCATCTCACGTTCCACATATTCTTCTCTATATTTCTTCCTCTGAAAGTCGAGTTAACACATACTAAAAGTATCCGAGACCACGTCCCCCAAATGGTTGAATAATGCATCCTTCCCACAAATAGTTGGAATAATAAATCCTTCCCCCAAATAGTTGGAATGATACATCCTTCCCCCAAATAGTTGGAATAACACGCCAAAGGCTACGAAGTTAAACACTCGAGTTTCTCTCGGTTATGACATTTGTCTTTCCCGGATTACTCAATAGAGAAAAGTATTAAGTTCATCACGTGTACTCATTGTGTGTTTAGATGTATGTCTCCTTCCCCCTGGCTGGTTTTGATACCTCAGAATCAAAGAAAACATAATACACTCATATACTTGAAATAGATAAGAACACAATTAGCTCAAATGTATCTTGTGAGAATCAACTACAACAGAAACTCTCTCTGACTATCTTTATCAACCCATATGTAGACAATTTGAAGTGACCACTAAAGAAGAAAACCTGATATACCAAACTTGAAACTGAAGTCAAATTCCCCACATTTGCATCTTAAGCTTGCACTTAATGATGGAAGAACGTGTCGAGAATCTATGCTTCAAGCAAATCTCTAAGTACTCACTACTAAAACAAAGTATGAGACATTAACACCTCTTGAGATTATCCACGTCGTCGGGCTTTAACCATCTACCCCGATCACCGGTAACTAGATAAACCAAGTCTTCAACTCAAATTCTTAAGCCCGAGCAAGTTATCAAATAAGAACATGCTTTGTGAAAGTCAACTTCAATCTCAAATAAGTGATAAATGATTAACTCCAAGTAATCAACTTGTGTCAAATGTCCAACACGTGAATAAATTTACAACCGGATGTACATTGACCCACTTGAATGAACCGAACAATTGATTCCTCAACATCAATGCATTCTTCCTAAAGGTATACATGTGGATATTGATATGGAAGATTTACCAATAATGTCTTCGAGCGGATGAGATAGTCATTTTCCTTAATGTTCATGTGGTTGATTTATAGCGCGGTAATAATGAGAGGAACAATAATCCGTGAAGATTTGGCAAAGAAATACCAAAGAGCGGATCATTATTCAATAGTGCAACTATAATAACATCATGATAGTCATTATCAACGCCTTGTGAAGTAACTGGGGACAAGGTTTCTTGAGAATTCCGAGAAGTACTTCTAGATGGTGAACCGGTTGAGTCAGTAGGAACCGAGCATGAGCTTCGTGAACTGGATGATCAACATTCGTTGGAGGTTGAAAGTACTCATCAAACATATCTTGAAAACAATGAATCCCAAATAGTAAATCCCAGTTGTCCTTAGTAAGTGAAGACATTAGGCGTTGGAGAGTCGTATGACCATAACTCAAGCATCCATCAACATGTAGTATATTCACTTTTCTCCCCCTCAAAAATTGCATCCGAGGTTGCCATTTTTGATTTAACAAGTGAATAAGAGTATACACCAATGAACGTAGATCCACTTGAGGATTGAATGAGCATAGGAAAAACATGAAGCTTGTTGATGAAGAATGTCGATGAGAATTTTCATATACATGAAGATTTTCTTCTTCAAGATAAAGCGCATCAAGCGCATAACCTTTCTTTCTTTGAGGAACGGGGCCTCAAGAGTTATCCGCAGGCCATAATGATGAAGTACGAGGCCCGAATCGAAGTGAACAGACGTCATAGCCGATTGAATATCAAGGTTGAGTTACTTGGACCCGTGAGTTATGAGATATCAATCCATTTGTTGTCCATACTTTAAGCCAGTCCATGTATGGAAGGATCGAAGTATCTGCAACTGAGTAAGGACTACCTGCACTAACATTACAAGCTTGATTGCATATATATTGGTTAGCGACATTCATATCCAAACCCTTTGGGGTTTCACGGTCAACCTTGATTTTATCATCAGTAAACAGCTTTCCGGTAGGTATCCACCTAAGTCCAACATCCTTAAACATTCTATCATATGGTATCCACTTATGGCACGGTCTAGGATTGTTGATATTCTTGTGCACAGTGTAAGACTTATCGTTATTCCTAGACTCCAAAGATTTAGCAGTTGGGATCCATCTAGGCGAAGTTTTAGGTTTGTTTTGCATCATAACATGTTGAACCTTAGCCATGTTAGTAGCCTTAGTGGATTGTACCTTAGCATGTGAATTAGGAAAATGTTTCTTATTCGGAAAAGACTCGGAATTTCTAGTTTCATTTTCAACATGCTTAGCATTCTTCTTCATGTATCTACTCTTCGATGCAAGCCAACCCCTAGTCTTTTGAGTGTTCCTAGGTAATGATTTACTACTACTAGCAGTGCATTGAAATCTCGTGGAATTCATCACCCTAGGTCTTGCATCTAAAATTCCGTCTTTTCGAATCTGTGCCTTTTTCCTAGCTTCTTCTAGATAATAGTTCTTCCACAAGTCATTTATATCATATGAATTATGGGTTTTAATGCTTGGTTTTGACAATCTTGTTTCTAACTAATCCTAGAGGTGCCGGGAGTAGAAGTAGCAACTTGTTGAAGGTTAACGAGCTAGTATTATTCTTAGGTAACTCAAGGTGAAGTGACCTGGTTTTGACAAAACTTGTATCGCATCAACTTGGGAGGCAAGCCTTGTCTTTAAAGATTTTGTTCTTTCAGATATAAATGCAGTTGGCTGCCTAACAACGGACCGGTCTCTAGTGGGATGAAACTGGCTTCCCCAAGGTTGATGGTTTTGTAAACTTAGTGTTCACACTTTTCCTTACGGTTTTTCTAAGCTCATTCTTTAAGGCAACAATAGCGAAACTCTTTTCCTGAAGTTGAGCTCTAAGTTCATCAATTTTTGCTATCAAAGAGTTTGTTTGTTCCATTTGCTTAGTTCTAGCATCTTTGACATAGTCACTTAGTTCAATGTGATGCTTTCTCAATGTCTCATTTTCCTTTAGTAATTTAGCCACATAAATTGACAGTTCATTATTTCTTGTTATAATAGCATCAATGTCTTGTGTAGTCTCGACTGAATTACTTTTCACATGCATACCAGAAATATGTTTCTTTAAATTGTTGATAGTCAAGTTTTTGGCATGAAGCTGAGCTTTTAAATCGTTTATTTCAAAAAATTCATGAAATTCAGGAAATTTCGGATTTTTACATGGTTTCTTAGTTTGAAAACTTTCCTCCTTTCTTTGTATTGCAATTTCAAGAGAAATGCAATGTTTTTCAAGTTTTAAGAATTTGTTTGAAAGTTCATCAAAAGCCTTTTTATCAACCATATCATTTGTTTTGAATTTAATAGTCTCAGCCTCAACCAAGGAACATTTATCAGAATCATGTTCACAAGTTAAGATTTGTTTAGGTACATTATCAGATGCACTATGTTAATCAGTTAAGGGTACCTCATCACATGACACATGTTCATTTATCGGTCTGATATCTGCATCCACATCATGTGAAACAAGAGTCACTGAATCCATCAAGGCTTTCAAGCTTATCGCCTGAGTCCTCATATTTAGTGCCAACTGATCCATCATTTGGTGCTTTACCTATCTCAACACTACAATCTCTTGTTTGCCCTCGACATTCATTCACCTTTCGGATTTCTGTATCCACATCTTGTCTGACAGGAGTTACTGAACAGCTGGTTACATCATTCTTGTTGTCTCGATATTCTCATTCAAAGAACACCCTAACCTTTCAACTGATACATTACCCAACACATCACAACTATCTCTCAACCGCACTATACACTCATCCACTTTTTCATCTTTGATTGTAACTTCCTCAATGTATTCTCCACATTATCCATGAGTTGGATAAATGTCTCAATGAACATGTGAATTTCCATTCCAATGTGCCTTTTGAAAACATTTCATCATGTGATGATCATAATCTGATGTGAATTCCCCACTAATGAATGACTGAAGTTGTTTGTAGATCACTTGAAGTGCAAAGACTAGAACTATCCTTTTGAACCTTTTGTTTGTCAAGTTGTTGTTCCAATTGTTCTAAGTTCAATAGTAGTGTTCCCGTTAATGTGGATAAATCTTGATGGAAAAGGGCAATGCATGTTCGTTCCATTGTTATAGGTGTGAGTAACATGAGGTGTAAGTGAATTTGTTGATAAGGTTCAATGTTACTTTCCTTTAGCATGGCATTTTGTAGCCTAAACAGGTACAATTCTCTCTCTTTAGACTCAGAACACGAAGATC
>OU343222.1:173482702-173493170 GCA_910596185.1 Chrysanthemum makinoi | reverse complement strand
ATTCTTGCTTTGCGGTTTATACCACCTAGTCACGCTATACTTTCCATCTAAGAACCAACCTTCATCACAATATATCGCCTTATCATCAGTGTAGTCTTCATTCTCATGATGCTCTTCTTTTACATAATCATCACCGTTCTCAGTGCTAGACTCTTCATCCGAATCATCAGCTTTCACATAACCACTATACTCTTCCTCAGCCTCGTGATCATCGGTATACTCTCTACACACGTAACCGGCCTTGTCACCTCTATACTTATAACCAATAAACCATCCTTCATCACAATACTCTTCTTCAAAATAACCGCCTTTCTGATCTGTACTACTTTCTTCGTCCCCATACTGAGCCTCATCATCTGTATACTCCCCGTTTACATAAGAACACTCCTCATCGCTATACTCTTCATTCTCCGAAGAAACCAAGTGGAGACGATTAGTTTTACAAGAGACTAATTTGAAGGGTCGAGAAACAGATATCTCATCAGACTCGCAGTCGGGACGCTTCCTTTTTCCTTTATCCGCAGCCATTACAAACGTAAAAGATTGAAACCCTAGATGCAGGTTTTGAGTGAGAGAGAAAAGAACGTGGAAGACAAGTTTATGGTTTACAAACCTGGTTTCGTAGTATATATAATAACGTGTGTGCCTTGCGCTCTAAGTTTATTATCTATCTGATGTCGGTGATAATTTTTTGTGGGTTTTTTTTTAAACTTTGTTAGTCAATTTCAACCTTAAACCTTTTATTTGGAATATTATGTTTGCTTTTGATTCAGTTATTTTGTAAAAAACAATTCCTTGGTATATTTGATTACACTAAAGATCAACATAATTAAAATCGAATATAGTTTATTATGTAACCAAACGTCCTATCATAATGAGCACGTTGACTTTTGTTCATGTTTATTCATTTAATAGCGATATAACCAAGGTTATAAATAGCACTGTGGCGTGGTGGCATATGACCAAGACGCCTTTGCGGCTAAAGCGAGTTTTCTTTTGCGTTTATAAAGGCGTGGCAAAAGCGCACGAAGTATAAATATTTATATATTCATATATATGTATCGAGTTCTACAAAACATGTGGCTATAAAGGCGGCAAGGTACGCATGAAACCAAGCCTCATGCCTTTCTTTTTAGAACGATGGATATAGCGCTTTCTTTACACCCCTACGTACATACAAGTATCTTGGTTGTCGTTACACACTATCTTTTTTGTGGAACAAAAAATAGAGGTATGCAATAGTGGCCGCTACTCCAAACATGACAAGAACCGAAACATAAAAAAGCAAACAGATTTAGGTTGGTTCAAGCAGATTCAGATTGTGAGCTTGGACTTTTCGACAAGGTCAACTAAAAATGTCATGTTCAAGCTAGTTGGGTTAACTAGATACACCGGCTAACCCAAACCCTCTCCTACTTGTCTATGGCCGGGAGAGAGAACGGAAATGCGTACATAGGCCAAGTACATATTACAGGTAGGTTGGTCCAAACAACCAGAAAAGAACTAAACCAGATTTGTATCAAAACCAACCCTGGACTATATGGACCAAAACCATACAAATGCAACACAGAACTAACAGAACCATGACCAAATATAAAGATTTAAAAACTAAACCATTTCAAAACCAACCAGATTGGACTATGCAAGCTAGCCAGATGGTACATGCAGAACAAAGCAAAAACCATCATAAACTGAAAAGAGCTTATAACACATATTAAACAACCAATTCTTTTGCTGTAAACATTAAACCAATTCAAACAACAATAATACAAAGTATAGAACAACTGATAAATTCCATTATCTATAATAGACTACTAAAAACACCTATCTAAATTTCCTTGGTTTCTTGTTTTTGTTATTACTTTGTGGTGTACGGCTATCTTGCTTACGTTTAGTACCACCACTGCCACTACCACCATCACCGCCAGTTCTAGCTGCATTTGCCGCAGCCTTTCTAGCAGCAACCGTAGGCCTCTTTTCTGAACGTACTTTTTTCTTCACCACATTTTCACTTCTCGATTCAGTCCTCACGTGTTTTGCAATTTTTGTGGCAAACTTTTTCTCACCACCAGATTTGGTAGCACGAATACCCTGATAAGACAGGTTGCCGCCCACAGCTGGCTTAGAAGATGATGATTCCTTTTGTTTGGATGGTGCTGGGTTTGCTTTCAAGGCATGAGATAACCTGAGCTCCCTGTCTCGGATCTTCAGTTTATGTTTCCTAACAACGGTATTTGCAGCTTCCTGAAATATAACAGAACACATTCAAAAAAGTACTTTTAAACTGTAATTATTTTTAGGCATTTCAAGACATGAGGAACTACAGCGTTAGTTTATATAATATGAATGACATAAAGGTGTATTGCAATTGGATGGAAATTAAATGTGTCCATTATACACGTACCCTTGTTGTGAACAAGACATAAGCAATGCCTTTTCCCATGCTTGTACCAGGATCTCTCACAACTCGAATAGCCTCAATGCAGTCTTTCAGGTTGTTAAAACTAGTAAACAACTGATAAATTTCTTCATCCTGATAAAGAGAAGAATGTACCAATATCAGTAAAAACTAAAGGTAAAATCATTGCCCCAACTTATATATGGTTCAACTTGGGTTATGTGTTATCGCTAACAGGTGGAATAAAAAAATTGTAGATATAGAAACAGACTGGGTCAATCGGTCACACGAATAGAAAGTCGGCCAATATGTATTTTTAACACGCACAACCTCCTAAACTGCTATTTAATAGCTTTTATTGATAATAATCTGTTTTGTAGTCATATACTCATATTTAGCAAACTAAAAGTGTATTAATTCAAATCATCCCAACACATTTCAAGCCATACAAGATACAAATTTGAGCCAAACTCACTTTTTGTCATGTTACCCAACCAGCCCATACATCTCTAAGTAAAAAAATGAACAAGCCAAGTACTTTTATAAATTATACAGGAGATACGTACCTTAACATCAAATGGGAGGTTACCAATAAACACAGTCCTTTTGCTGTCATAAAGTGGAGCATTCTCTCCCTTCAATTTCTTTGCAGGTGGGCAAGCTCTGTCTACGTGAATATGATTTCCACCCACCTAGATAAGAAGATTGCATACATAAACTTATTGAATGAACTTGCAGCATTCACACTGTTCCAAATGCAATCTGGGTAAAATTATTAAGTCGTATACATTAAATTTGATGTTTTGGCATCATTACAAATAATCCATGGAATATAAGCAAGTCATCCCAACAATTTTGAAGCCAATTACCTAAAAAAGAGAGTATTTAGTTATTTACACCCAAATTCACAAAGAGCCAAAAGAATCATTATACAGTATCAATTCATTACAAACTGAGTTACTGAGATCTTCTAATCACCAAATTATGTTCATGATAATATTGTATTGTGTTCTGCGTGGCACTAATCGGCTATTTGTGACAACTATTCATATATATGAACCCGACAAAAGGTTAAATGAAAGTAATAAAGCTAATGATACATTCAAGGTTTCTGAATCCCATTATTGATGTAATATTGTAACATGTCGTCAACTATATACTACTAATAGATTTTCTGGTGAAAAATTGGAAAGACCATCAAGCTTTTAAGAAATCTGACTTACAACTGCCATGTTATGTGCCAAAGAAGCTTGTGCGGAATCCTCTGTCTTGAAAACAATATATGCATTAACCCTGCATCCACCAACCAATCCATTTTAATGAACAAAATCATGATTGAGCTTAAGAAAATGAAAATTCTAACTTTATGTCTAAGTTTACAAACATGTCTAAGAGCTAAGAAACAGGGCCTCAGCTTCGATATGAACGTGATTGAAGAACTATGTTAATGTTACCCAAATCGTACACAGCTTAACCATTTGAAAGTGTATTCATTGTTTTAAATAGCAAGATACTTACTATGTTTTAGAGATAATAGAAATGGACTACGAAAGCTATCAACTCCCACAACAAAACTGGACCAAATATTCCAAGATATTTGAGAATGTCCCCTAGACCAGTAAACTTACTAACACCAAATAGTAAACAAGGCTTTAGAACATAAAATAAAATCAGAACATATTAACTTATCATTCACAGCTTAACTATGTAAATTTGTGCTCGTTGCTTACAATAGCAAGATAGTTTACCTATTCTAGCAACCAAACTAACATACTCAGAAAAACTATCGATACCACATGTTTATATGATCGATAACAAAATGCAGCATACTATTTACAACTACTAATATTCTAATAGAATCGCAGTAAGTTCCTATAAAGTCAGTAAAGCAAGTTAAGTATATATCAAGCAATTAACCATAACAAAATGTTCTAATCATTCAAATAACCTGTCCACGGCATCATTAATTTGCTTCTTAATTATAGCACCCTTCCTGGGCGTCTTATCCTGCAACAAAAAAAACACAGCAAACCAAAATTAAACACACATTTAACCAAACAAACAAAAACTCAAACAAATCCAAACAAACTCACATCCAACAACGGAATAGACCGAATCCGCACAGACTCAACCTCTCCAAACTTGGCAAACTCCCTCAACAACGCCTTTTTCTTGACTTTCAACGGCAAATTCCCAACAAAAACAGTCCTCAACAGCTTCTCCTCATCATCAAATCCTTCTTTCGCCACAAGTAACTCCTCATCACCTTTCCCAAGTCCCTTTCTCTTCTCCCCAATTTTCACTTTCACCCCCTCATCTTCTCCCTTATCCACATCCACCACTCCATACTTTTTCTCCTCATACTCAGCCTCAACTTCATCTCTTTTCCTCTTTTTTTTCACCAAGTTCACATTTTTATCACTTTTTACCGAAAGCCCATCTCCACCCTTTAATTTTTTGGCACTTTTTTCATCATCTGAGTTATCTTTTTGGGATTTTTTTCGTTTAGTTGGCAAATTTGATGATTCTGAGACATGGGTATTGTTTTTTTGTGGGCTATCAATGTCTAATGAAAGTAGCTTTTGGAGGGTGTTTGGTTTAGCTTTAAATGGGTTTGAATCTGAAAAGATGGTGTTGGTTGGGTCTTGTGGGGCGTTGTTGAATAGGGTTTGGAAAATGTTTGATGATGATGATGATGGGGTGTTTGGATTTGGGGTTTCTGGATTGGTGTTTGGTTGTTTTGGGGTTTTGGTTTTCCCCATTTTTGTCAAGGTGGTGGTGATGGAGGTGTTCAGGTTTGTTAAACCCTAAAATTTTGGGTAGGGTTAACGTGTGGTTTGATTTTACGATTTCGTGAAGAAATGCTTTTATTTGTTTCTTTGGGTTGTACGTATTTTTTAAGCTAGTGCAAAAGAGTCGAGTTTTTGTCACCTCCTTAAAATTGTATGACCTCGGCCTTCATCGAGCTGAACCAGGGCCGTTCTCGAAGGTCGAAGAAGGCAGCGTTCAATCGAGTACATCCCTTGAAATCGTACCTTCTCAGGATGCATGAGTTTTTCCTCAATTGACAGAATGACGATGAGGCAATTCCTCTCATCCCGATAAAGGGCGTCACACGTGATTGGCAAAGTCAGTCACAAAGTCTATGTTCGTATGCTTTCATTCTAAGCAGACCATCCAAATAGGATGTGCACAATTGATCATTTACCGCAATCTTCTCTTTTTTCTCATAATGTCGTTGGAGCTTACACCAAGTAACTCATTCATTCAGTTGAGCGTTCCTCGAACGTCGATCAACCCTGAGAACCTAACGTAGCAGAGCCAGTCACGACCAATTAGATAGCTCTACGCCTCTGCCGAACGAACGAAGAGCTACCTGAGAAGTAGTACGTCCGGTTCACCAAGTTCTATCACTGTAGGGCCAAATCATAGTAAAAAGAAAAAATATAAAAGAACGAAGTAGGAACGATCTCATTTCTTTCCGTTGATCAACATTGGATTTGTTTGAAAACAATACAAGCAAGATGGCGTTCATTCAATCAAAACTTCTTTGGTCTTGGTTCCTTTCGAACGTGCAAATGGGTCCTATCTCCTTCTTTTGTTCTAGTTCTCGTGTGTGTAAGGAGTCCTTTTCAAATTTGGAAGGAGGCTAGCCCCCGAAGATGCTCAGCGCCTAGATGTTATCGGTATTGGAAACGTCCTTAGTTCCTCGATTCATTATGTGGCTCGTAATCATCCCCCATTGGCTGAAAGGAAATCGGAATTTAAGGGCCACCAAAGGTCAGGCGGTAGGAGAAGCGAGTATTTCACTCCCCTCATAAAAACATCCACACCTACTTAACCCTTAAGTTTTTGGAGCAGCTAAAATCTATGTCCATTGTGTAAAGTTATTCTCGCTCTGACAGGATTAGGTATGTTGTTGTTGTATTGAGTAAAGTTATTAATGATATTAGAAATTTTTATTTAAATTTAAATGAAAACAAACACATTTTTTGTATTTTAAGACCTTATTCTAATTATTTTTCGAGTAAAAGAGTTAAATAAATGAACAATGTGCATAAAACAATGCTTGAAATATAATACTTTGTCACTTTTTTACTTTTTATTATCGTTTTTTTGAAATCTTATATTTAATTTCACCCAAAACCTTTAATAACTCAAGATCATATCAAGCATAGTTTGAAGTCTAAAACCCGAGTTGTAGACATATCAGGGCTAGGCTTTACTTTAGTACCAATACTATGGGGTATTAGGATTAACTTAGTTTTTTTTTAAACTTATTTAAAACTAGAAAAGCTCGTAAGTTTGCTTATAAGTTTCTCTAGAGTCAAATAAGACGATATCTCAAAATAAAAGATGTCTGGACATAGGCATGACAGTGAGGAACACCAATGATCGTATTCTCCGAACCCTATTTTCCACACTCGATCCCCAAAGCCTTTTAACGAAAAAAGTGGTTCCTTGCGAGGATTTTAGATTCATTCTCCTTTTATCACATAATCATAAAAACTAAATGAACTTTCTAAAAGTTATAAAGAATTCGACCAATAGAAGGGGTTAACAATCTTGATTATTTATGGTTAGATACTTAGATAAACTCAATTGTCTTTTCAAAATTTCACAAAAGGTTGCTTTGATGGGAAACCTTAACAAAAGGTCCATTTTAGACCCGATATGAATCATTCTCGGTGACCGCACCTCAACCAACTCTATAGAACCATAGGGGTGAATACGGTCTTTTTGCCTTCTTCGAAGTTTGTTAACTTCAAGCCTCAAAGATCAACAAGTGATTGTACAATAATTACAACAATTACAATTACATCCAAAGTATATAAAGCGAGTAAAGGGACACAATGATATATCTTTGGTTGAATGGGGGTTTATACCATCCAACGTCCGATTCATGAATCCTCGACACTTATACTATTCCACTAGTATAATCCTTATGGTGGACTATAAATCGTATACAACTTCAGTCGACCGATATGCATAAAGATCGATGCTCACTAAGAAGAGCTACTCCCTATGGTATTCTGCCTTCGGAAACCACCTACAAAGACTCGTGATTCGACTTAACCACTAAGACTTCCCACCACAAGTATTTAACCCCAACTAGATCTCCACCGATCTAGGCTTGGTCACCAAGACACAAGACTTTCCTTACAACCAAATTGAATGAATAAGAGTTCTATGTTCAAACCAAGCCCTATCCAACCTAGAGAATCGATTCTAGTAGAAAAGGTATAGAGAAGAAGACCCTCAACACAATTCACAAGAGTGGATTAGGTTCTTGTAAATATTCCCTTGTAGAGAATGTGTTCTTTCAAGAATGAAAAGAGAGAAAGATTAAAAACAGGAGATAGTAGACTTAGAGGGCAGAGAGAAAAGAAATTAGAGAGAAAGAATGAATGGAAATGGGTGAAGATTACAAAAGGAAATGTGAGGTATTGATAGGCAAAAAATCCCAAAGGAGTGAAAATGAATCCGAGGCTGGCGCGCTGCCCACGTGTTGGAGCATGGCCAGTGCGCCAGTATCCCGATTTGTTTTTTTCAGGATTTTGGCCTTTTAACTACTCGAACTTACTAAACCCCCAATTGTACTTAACACTTTGACCTTTCTATTATTCTCATACTCAAGGTCAACCAACTCAAACAGCCATTTGATAAAATCATTTGTGAAGTGTTTAAATGAATGTTTGAAGTGTTTATCCATTTATCTAAGAGAGAACGAATTAAGGGATAATTGGATAAGAGTAGTTTGGGTATTACTCACATGACATAGATAAAATAGAAGAATATGCCAAGGTAATATTTCTTTGCTTGGAAAGGAAGTGTGGATGTTGAGAGATAGAGATAGGGGGAAGATTTGAATTTCAAATTTGGTTAGAATCTAACCATGGTTAGGTTGAGTAAGTTGGCATGGTTAGGAAGAAAGATTATGCCATGGAATATTTCATTCCAATAGGAGAGGAGAGATGGAAGTAAGTTGGAATGGTGTGATGGTGATGTGATGGGGAGCCTTAGATTTCAAATTTAAATTTGAAATTTGAATGTTGGAGGATTAATGAGTTGGCAAAAAGTGTGAAGGAAGGAAGGAGACTGTGTGTGTGAGTTTTGAATTTCAAATTGATGGAGAGAGTGTGAGTGAGAGTGAGAAGTGTATGAGAGAAAATTTGAGAGTGTGTGTGTTTGTGTGTGAAATTCGAATTCAAATGAGATGTATGTAAGTGGTGAAGTGAAGAAGATAATGAATAGGGAATATGTGGATGAGAATGTTTTGATGTGAGAGAAGAATGAAATGTTGGAATGTTGGGAGACAAAGGTACATTAAGTACAATGTGTATAAGGGAATAAAAGATGAATGTTGAGGATGTGAGTTGGCATGTGAGATGATAAGGTTTGAAATGTTTAAGGTTTATTTGATGAAGGTGAAAATGATAATCAAAGATTTGATTACGAGATTAATCATATTGTCATTAAGAAAGAAATGAATTAGACAATAATAATTGTGGGGTGTGTTTGGGAAAAGGGAAGTGATCGATACAAAGGATAATCAACTTCCAAATAACACAACCTCAAATAGTCAATATGACCCAATCCATGATTAACCACTACTGCACGTGATCACTAATCATCTTGATGCAAACAAGCTAAGTGCTTTGCATCATAAGTAAAGCGTCTCCCATAACTGGAAAAGATGTGTTTACGCAAAGAGACCTTTGACTTTGTTTGTGTTAGGATTTAGAAAATCCATGTTGACGAGTCGGTCACCCAAACTCTAGTCTAGCATATGTCAGCTCGTAGACTTTACGTTATTTAGTAGTTATTAGTTAGTTATTAGCTTAGTTATTAGTTTAAGTAACACAGTGGAGGAAGGACGGGTCTTTACCCACTGTATGCCTGATCCACAGTCCGAAAGAGGACGTGTAGTATGTAACTATAAATACCTTTCTACCTCCCAAGGTAGAGGGTTGGACCTTTCACTTAATCTAACCTTCTTTCTTTTGTTTACTTTCTCTCTCTAGAAAGGCTCCCATTCTACTTTCTCTCTCTAAACTCTCTATCTCATTCGATCCATACTAGTGTTTGTTATGTGTTTATGAAAACCAATATGTTACAAATGGTATCAAGAGCCTTGGTTTGATCACTCATCTTTCATGTTCTTGAATTTCTAGTGGTTTTCATAAGGTTTTTGGGTTTGAATGAGTTTAGAGTAGTTTGCATCATTTGGATCATTTCTAGTGTTAAAGTTTGGATTTTGATAGTACTTTTGTGTTTAGAATCGTTATAAATGTTTAGGGTTTGAATTGGAAGGCTTGAATCATCTTGGTTGGGTTGTTTTTGGATTGAAAAGTGGTTTTTCTTGAAAGTTTTCTGGAAGTGATTTGTCTCACGGATAGCCTTTCTTGGATGCGATTTGTCCCACTTTTTATGCGATTTGTCTCTCTTGTGACAGCTTATTGAAGCGATTTGTCATCTGTGCGATTTGTCCCTTAAGCGATTTGTCCCTTAAGCGATTTGTCATCTGTGCGATTTGTCCCTTAAGCGATTTGACCCTTAAGCGATTTGTCCCTTAAGCGATCAGAGAGATTTGTCATCAAAGCGATTTGTCAAGGACTGAGATTTGTCTATTCCTGCGATTTGTCTGTAAACCTAACATACAAAACCCTTGTTTTCAAACCCTAATTTTCCGAAATCACCACGGAGTGAGATTTGCACGCTGCCCCCCTGAACCCCCCGGAACAGGGGGTATATATAAAGAATTAGGGAATATCACAAACCATAACACCAAATTCATCTAGTTCTTATCATCTTCTAGTTCCTTTACTACATCCTTCTTCTCACTCTCTTACGGTTTGGTCTTGATTTTAGTAAAATCCCGCGAAAGATTCTATTTCTCGGTTTAAATCACATACTTGTAAAATCCCGTGTACACAGCAACATCATGTCTTACACTCCTGATTCAGTGATTTTGGAAGTACTTAAATTGTATGATCTTTGTGGACAACAATGAAAATGTATGCTACACTGAACGGTTAAAGATGATTGAATCAATCAATGAGGATGTGA
>OU343222.1:173418584-173482602 GCA_910596185.1 Chrysanthemum makinoi | reverse complement strand
CCATAAAGGACGGTAAATGGTGCCGTCCGATCCGTGGAGTGAAAAATGGACGAGTTCGTTTTTAAAACTGAATTAAACTCAAATTTTCTCAAAACATGTTATACTAAACATTTCTAGTTAGGAAAAGTAAATAATAACATATATAAACATAGTGGAGCATAGATTTTGAGCAAGGCTTATTGATTTTCACATTATAGTGAAAATGGGTAAAATTTGATAGCATACTTGTGCTATCCCCCCATGAGATTGTTAGCATACAACATTGTTTCAAGTTATATTATCATCCTACATAATAAAACAACTAAATAGTATCAAACATTAACGATAATGCATTGTTCCAAACACTCCTTAAAGTACCCTTATTTGTCCAACTTTTTGTAAATCTTGTTCATCATCCTACCAAGGCACTTGAACATTCCCTTAGTTTGCTTGAATTCTCCTGATTCATTCTCAATTCGGAAGAGACGTAATACTCATGAGGTGGAAGATGAGAGCTTGGAAGACCATCCTCTGAGCTATTTGATGATGATGATGATGGAGTTGGAGGTTTTGCTCTCTTGCCTTTAGTCTTAGCAACTCGAGCATCACTCAAAGGTACAAAGATGTGAGGGATGAGTTCATAGTGAAGGTGCATCCCTTTGGGGGTTGGTGGAATTGGAGCGAAGTTTCTATAGAGACGGGTGAGAAGCATCCCGTATGGAAGAGCAACGGATCCTTGAGTTGGAATATCAATCATTCTCCTAGCTATGTAGTAGGCTAAATTGAATGGTCGTGGACAAGTTGTAGAGCATGTGACAAAGACAAGCGCTTATGTGATCCCTATTACCTATGGTGCTAATGACGTTGGCTCTAAGTAGCTCCTCCCATTTCTTAAATTCGGCTTAAGTTCATTTAGCTCCATTCCATATGGATCTCGGTTTACTCTTTTCCCTTCGGTTACTCGGGTTGTATCCGTTGGGTTAAAAGGTGTTCACGGATGATATCCTTATCGGCCAAACGGGTTATGTAGGGAAGAGAGCGGTCATTGATTGCATCAGAGGGGTGAGTGACCACTTATCCGTACAAGTTCCTCGGTTGGGAATTCCTAGTACTCTAGAAAATTCACTTAAAGTGATGGTGTAGTCATTTTGGTTGATTCTAAACCTAAGACAAAACTCATCATCATCTTCATCACTAAAACCGGTCACACTAGCATAGAATTCTAACACAAACCTAGGACAAATTGGTTCATCGATGTCAAGAAGACAATCGAATTGAATGGCGGCTAGTTCTTCACGAAGATTGGTATTTTCAAGGAAGGATGAGTGAATGGTTCTACCCTCATGGAAATACCTTGATTCTAGACCCCTAAATATTTCTACTTGTTCCTTGGTAAGTCCTTTGGTTTTGTGGTGTTTGGGAATGTAGTTAAGGGTGTTTTTGTGATCATAGAATCTTGCGGCTACCATGGTTATTCCTAAGGACAAGAGTTAATATGTTAAAAAAATTAAGATATTTTTGGTTTTGTGTGCCTATATGAAAACGATTTAGAGTTGCGGTTATCTCGACTCATTTTATGCACAAAATGGTTTTAGTGGGATGTTTGGCAAATACCATGAGATAACCCAAATGCTCCTAATTCAATGTGGCTATATTTGAATATACCCGGAAGTGCATATTAGTTATGCAATACCTTTAGTATTCAAGAGCATGCAAGTGATGAAAATTCTAACGCTTCTATTTGTATTAGCAATGAAAAAATGTTTTCCTATAAGTCAAAACTTTTGACATTGGGTGTTTGGTTGTTTGAATAAGGCCTTATATTTATTATCTATCAATTAGTGGGAAACATGATTTGTTTATGCAATATGATAATGTAGTACCTAATTTGAATGACTAGTTATGCAATTTGCCAATTGAATTCATATTTGGTATAAAAGCATACATAAAACCCCATGTAATGATTTGTGATAGTTTTGTGCATAAATAAGAATCCTAGACTCTGAATTAAGAGATGAAATGTAGTTAGGATACTTACAATGATGTTATCTTCATGATTAAGTGGGAAGATGAAAATAATGAGCTTGGTTTAAGTTTTACACGTTTTGGTAAAGTGGGTTGTGAGGAAGAGGATGTTTGTATATAGCAGCGTTTTGTTTTCAGAGACACGGACCCACGGCACCAAATTTTGGTTCCGCCTTTGTTGTCGCTTTGGCCGGGTTACCAGAGTATACAAGACAAAATTTTGTTTGACTATTCTAGTGTTTTAGGCTATGTTTATCCTACATGTTTGGTTCCATTAACCCTAAACCAAGTCTAAGAAGATTAAAAGGTTCTCGCTAAGAGGTTTAGTTAAGATGTCGGCAATGTTGTCTTGAGGATACTTTCTATTGAAATGTTTCTTTTTGAACATTGTCAAGAAAGTGATGACGGATTTCAATGCTTTGTACGAGCATGTTGAACGGGATTCTGCTGAGATCGATGGCTCCTTTGTTGTCGCAAGCAGTATCACAATGTCGTTGAGATGAATTAGTTCACGAGAGCTTCATCCAAAGAGCTTGTTGACATGCCCGTGAGACGATTCAAGCCAAGAGGAGATGGCTAAAGCCGTTTGCTTTTTTGCAAACCATGAGGTGAGACAATGTCCAACAAAAGTGCAAATACCACTTGTACTTTTTCTATCGACATAATCACCGCATGATCCGAAGTCGGCATACACTATGGTTTCTATAACCGTTCCTTTGGGATACCATAATCCTAAACACGTTGTTCCCTTAATATATCTAAAAATCCCTTTTAATGCTTCTAAGTGTGATGCCTTTGGGTTTTCTTGAAAGCTAGCACATAGACAAACACTAAACATAATGTCGGGTCTACTAGCCGTAAGATAGAGTAGGCTACCAATCATTCCTCTATATTTAGTGTTATCTACGGATTCACCTTCTTCGTCCTTGGTGAGTTTAGTGTCCGAGGACATGGGTGTTTTAGTTGGTTTGGAATCTTCAAGACCAAATTTCTTAAGCATGTCTTTTATATATTTAGATTGGTTAAAGAAAATACCATCTTCTAGTTGTTTAATTTGAAGTCCTAGAAAGAAGTTTAACTCACCCATCATACTCATTTCAAACTCGTCATGCATGATTTTAGAAAAATCATTACATAGTTCTTGACAAGTTGATCCAAATATAATGTCATCAACGTATATTTGAACAATAATAATTTGTGATTCCTTTTCCTTAGTAAAAAGAGTATTAGCTACTAATCCCATAGTATATTTGTTATCAATAAGAAAAGTCTTAAGACGGTCGTACCAAGCTTTAGGTGCTTGTTTAAGGCCATATAATGCTTTCTTGAGTTTGAAGACATGATGTGGTTTCTCAAAGTCGGTAAAACCGGAGGTTGAGCAACATACACTTCTTCGTTAATAAACCCATTAAGGAAAGCACTTTTAACATCCATTTGAAATAATTTAAAATCATAAGCACATGCATAAGCAAGTAATATTCTAATAGATTCAAGTCTAGCTACCGGCGCATAAGTTTCATCATAGTCAATTCCTTCTTGTTGATTATAACCTTGTGCAACAAGCCTAGCTTTGTTTCTAGATACTACACCATTTTCATCCATTTTGTTTCGAAAGACCCATTTTGTTCCAATTATAGTTTGATCTTTGGTTTTGGAACTAGTTTCCAAACATCATTTCTAACTAATTGGTTTAATTCTTCTTGCATGGCAATTACCCATGATTCATCTTTTATTGCTTCATTTATGGTTTTGGGTTCAATGGTGGATACAAAACAAAAATGATTACTTTGATTTTGAGCTTGTGACCTTAAGGTTCTTTGATTAAGTTGTCCTATGACCTTTTCTAATGGATGACTTTTAGATTCTTTGATGTTGACAATTTCCTTATTTAATGGTTCATCTTCCTTGTTATTATTAATTTGACTTTCTATTATTTGACTTTCAACTAAGTCATCATCTACCAAAGGTGATGTCTTAGAGGGAGGTGGACTTTCACAAATGTTATGTTCAACGATTCCTCGACTATCATTGTTTCTTTATTTAGGACAATGTAAGCTTTACTAGTTTGAGAGTAACCAAGAAATACACCTTCATAAGACTTTGGGTCAAACTTGGTGAGATAATCCTTAGTATTAAGAATAAAGCATTTACAACCAAAGACTTTAAAATATCCTAATGTTGGCTTTTACCTTTATAAAGTTCATATGGTGTTTTGTTTAGGAAAGGACGTATTAGGACTCTATTTAAAATATATGTAGAAGTGTCAAGCGGCTTACACCAAAACTTTTGAGAAATGTTTTGTTCATTAAGCATTGTTCTACTCATTTCTTGAATTGTTCTATTTTTACGCTCTACTACTCCATTTGATTGAGGTGTTCGTGGAGCGGAAAAGTTATGTGTTATACCATTTGTATCACAAAAGTTTCCAAATTGAGTTTCTGTTGTCAATTCACGACCATGATCCGATCGGATCGACACAATTTTGACACCTAGAAGATTTTGAATTTTCTTGCTAAGTATTTCAAATTTATCAAAAGCTTCATTTTGGTTTTCAAAAATAACGTCCAAGTAAACCTTGAGTAATCATCTACTATGACCAAAGTGTATAAGTTGCCTCCATAGCTTCTTATAGCGGATGGTCCAAACAAGTCCATATGTAATTATTCTAGACACTTAGATGTGGACACCATATTTTTAGATTTGTGACTACTATGTGTTTGTTTACCAATTTTGCAAGCGCCGCAAAAGTGTTGGTCATATTTTAGTTTTGGTAAATTCCTAACCAATTCTTTTGAAGATAGGTTTTGTATAAGTCTCATATTAGCTGACCTAGCGCCAAAGAGATGAGCTATCGTCAAATGTTGTTAGGCAAAGTTTGTCATTATATGTTTTATCTATTTTCATGACGAATATGTTATTTTTCCTAACTCCTTTAGCTATGGTGATACCATCTTTTAGTATTTTACTACCATTTTCATCAAATAGTACTTTATACTTTTTATCACATAGTTGGCTAATACTAAGTAGATTAAATCCTAACCTATCCACATGAGCAACATTTTCAATAGTTAGAGAGTTATGAGCAATCGTACCTTTGCCAATGATTTTTCTTTTGAGATTGCTACCAAAAGTGACATTACCTCCGACATACTCTTGGTATGATGAGAAGAGACTTTTGTTGCCCGTCATGTGTCGTGAGCATCCACTATCTTTTATCCATTCATCGGGTTCCAATCCAACTTTCAAGCATACCTAAGAAGCAAATAACTCAAACATTTGGTCCCCAATATCTCATGGGTCCTTTTGGGTTAAACATACCATTTATTTGATTCATGTATGGAAATGATGGGTAAGGTTCCATGGCATGTAACTGGAGTTTGATATGGTCTAGAAAGTTTTGATTCCAACCATTGTGTGGTAGTTAGTTGAATTGTGGTTGCTCTTAGAAAGGGCGCTTGGCAAAAGAAGTTTTATATCGTTGTTGAGTAGCTTTTGATCTAAATTCATTTTTAACAAGTCCTACTCCTGATATAATGGCTGGTTTTAGTTTAACATTATCATTGGTTTTCTTTGTTATTTTAACAAATTCAAGATGGTCCATTGCGCAATTACATCATTTTAGACATAACGGACGGAACCCTTATTTTGGTTCCGTCCCGGTTTGTCGCAAGAAGGCCATTAATGTTCCTTTTTCGCCGTTTTGTTTTGACTCTTTGGAATTAATACTTCATTAAAACCTAGCCCATTCATGTCTCCCGGTGTTTTATGAATTTTAACTATTTCATCGGCAAGAGCGATGTTTTTGTTAAACCTTTTAAACTTAGAATTATTTTCTATTAAAACTTCTTGTGTGAGCTTTAGTTTTTCTATTTCAAGATTAAGCTCTTGACATGATTTACAATCATCGTCATTTGCTTTTCCTTTTTCAATTCGTTTTGCTTTTTCTTTAACTCATATACTTCATTTTCCAAAACTCCTTTTTGGTCTTTAGAAATTTATTTTTAGTTATGATTTTTAGACTTAGCTCACACAATTGATTATATTGTTTTTGCAAAGTGTCATCATCTATAGAAGAATAAGAAGAGTCGAAAAGTACCTCATTTGACTCATGTGCCATTAGAGCGATCTCTTCCTTGCTTGATTCTTCATCGTCTTCACTGTCACTCCAAGCACCACTTACAAAACCTCGTTGAGTTTTGCTTTTGTGTGGTTGGGACATTCTCATATGAGATGACTTGCATCACCACATCTAAAACACTTTCTTTCACCTTTAATCTTCTTATCATCCCCTTTCGAATGGCTTCTTTTCTTCTCGAGGTTGTCTTACAAACTTTCCTCTTCTTCTAAAGAACTTCTTAAAATCTCTAACGGCCATGGCATACTCCTCATCTTCACTATCGGAACAAGATTCACCATCATCGCTTGATTCCGCTTTTGCCTTAAGAGCAACGGATTTGATCTTCTCCTTTCTTCCTTTGATGATCTCCGAATCTTTCTCCATTACCATTTCGTGAACTTTGAGGTTGCCAATTAGCTCGCCTAGTGACATTATTGAGAGATCTTTTGATTCTTCAATAGCGGTCACTTTAGCTCTCCATTTGGGATGGAGTGCTCTAAGAAATTTCCGGACAAAGTTCTTACTACGAAAGATTCATCAAGTGCTTTAAGTGATGTAATGATAGTGTTAAAACGAGCAAAGCCACAATCAATGGTTTCATCTTCAGGGATAAAAAATTGTTCATATTTTTGAACAAGAAGATCAATTTTGTTATCCTTGACTTGTGAATTACCTTGATGTGTAAGAATTAAAGATTCCCAAATATCTTTGGCGGTTTCACACATAAAAATTCTTTCATATTCTTTTCTAGGTAAAGCATTATAAAGCATCATTTTAGCTTCATTATTTTTAGTAACTAATTTCTTTTGTTAATCAACGGAAATATCCTTTGTTGTAGAACTAAAATCTCCTTTAACAATAATAAACCAAAGATCTATATCTTTTGATTTTACATATGTTTCAAAACGGTTTTTCCAATAGATAAATCCATTGGTTTCAAAGAGTGGTGGTCTTTGCATAGATTGCCCTTCTTTAAAGTTTTCGAAATCCATGGATCGTTTCAAGTTTATAAAATACAAGTTATTTTAGAAATTCTTGACGAGGCTCGTACCAATTGTAGAAAACTAGAATGGGGGTTGAATAGTTTACCGATTAAAACTTTGTTTTGAAACTTATTGAAAGATCAATTGATATTGATCTTTAGTATGTTAATGAAATATGCAAGCAATATGTAATGAATAAATAAGGAAAGAAATGATCAAACCACAACAAGTTGTTTATAGTGGTTCGCACCTACAAGGACTCTTTTTCCTTGCCCTACTCCACTCCTCTAGTCTCACACTCGAGAGTTTAACTTCACTAGTCAACAAGCTCCTTTCACCGGCGGAGAAAACCTTTACACTTGCTTACACTATTTCCGACACTAAGCTAGATGTCGAGTTCTTTCCAAGGGTACAACTACTCCCACACACAATGTATTTTGAGGACTAAAATACTAACCACTCACACTCACAAGATTATGATGGTTTGATACAACAATGAAGTATGAATCAACACTAGATCATACAACACTAAACAAACAAGACTTCCAACTTCTCGTTGAAGCTTGAATATGACTTGATCTTCTTTGCTACAAAGAGATCACTAATATGATATGAAACCAGTTAGAAGGGTTTAGAGAAGATATGTATGCGAGTATGTTAGAAAGGGATGAGAAACTACTTGGCTTGGCATTGCTATTTATAGCCAATTGATAGGAGAGCGTCTGACGACCCGGACCCCCAAAAGGGTTCCGCCTGTACCAAAATGGTACCGCCAATGACAGCCAAGATATCAAATCTTTGCTAAAGTCAACTCTATCTAAGTAAGATTGTGCAAGATATGAAGAGTACAAATCTTCACAAAATATCTAATGGAATCTTCCAATGATTTCCATGATGTAATACATGATGTCAAATGTTGTATTACTAATAGATAGAAATATAATGCTTAAGTAGTGTTTTGTTTTAAGAACCTAACACATTCTACAAACTATTATCATACATAATGATTAGAGTCATATCAAGATGTTACTAATCATAAATGTAAATGCTTGAATGATGAATATATTGTTTGGAAAGGCTTGTTTTAATATCTATTAAACTTGACAAGCTTTAAGCTTTTATAAATTAAATTTACTTTTGTCGTTAACAAAACTTAGGCAAAGATCAAAAATATAAATAACGTTTAATGACGATATTTGTATTAACAGGGTAGTAGTTCCTCCATTGTGATGGAACTCGGTACTTAGCCTAGTACCGTATAAAGGGTAGGCGACGTTGTGGTAGGTGTGGTTCACTTTGGTGTGAAAGAACTCGATATTTAGCTTAGTATCGGAAAAAGTATAAGCGACATTGTGTAAGGTTTTCTCCGCCGAGAATGGAGTTTGTTGATCTAGTAAAGCAATCCTCGTAGGTGACTGGGAGCTGGGAGGAAGGTGTCCTTGTAGCGAACCACTATAAACTGTTGGTTTGTCTATCCCTACTATATCGCTTTACTTTTTGCATTACATCGTTTATTGTCTATGTAGTTGATGTCTATGTTTGTGATGTATACTTGGTCTTTCATATAGTCACAAACTATATTTAACACTTTACATATTATGACACGCTTGATCAAGAAAAGTAACCGGACTAATAATGATGAAACTTGATTTATAATGAATCATTAATCTATGAATCTTATGTGATGTCAAGGGGTTGCCCATACGTAATCGTTAAATGCATCCTCGCGTTGAGATTAGCAAATGCAATGATTTATACTATATTTGATACAAAAGTTTTAAGTTTGAAACGGAAACATATTCAACCCCCCCCCCCTCTACGTTTTCACAATTTGTATCAGAGCGGGTTGGCTCTAGTTTTAAAACAAATGGTTTTCAAAATGAATAGGGTCCCTGTATCAAATTTTTGGTGAAGTCAAGCATAATATGAAAAGTGTTTTGTTGATTTTTTTTCTTTGAAGTTTTGGTGTTAGATATCTTGTTAATCAAGCTTGAATAAAGGTAAAAATGGATAATATAACTTCACTAAAAAATCTACAAAGGTTATACCTTTTCGTCGGGTCAAACGTGCATTTTGTAATTCGGTGTGGATCCCAGAGATCCCTCAGATGTTAACGGGACGGATCCTCAAGCAAGGGATCCGTGGGATCCGTACGTAAGACATTTTTGTCTGAATTTCAAAAATTCATAACTAATTAACCGTAAGTCGTTAGAAGTCGTGCCACCTATTGTTTTAAAGGTATTTGAGTCTACTTTCATTTAAAAATGATTTCATAAACTGATTCAAAACAAAAATTTTACAGAATCATTGATTTATAATAGAAAGTCATTTTTGGTCATAACTTTTGCACAAACTTTTGATCTAATTGGAGATGGATGTTTTCGTCTTTGAATAACAATGCGTCCTCTTTTGAAATTAAGGTTTTCATCATATTTACAAAGGAAACTAATCAAGCTTGGTATACATGTTTAACACAAAGCGATGTAAAGAACTTTCGTATGCTATGCTAAATGATAAATTGTCTTCCTTGCATTACTTGATTATTTGCTTATCTCAAATAGCTTTTGCGCTTGTTTGATTGAATAACATATGTGGTTTCCTTACCTTGCTATTCATTCTTTTGCTTGTCGATTTAGTAATATTCTACTAATCAATGTGCTACTTGAAGGAGTGTTTGGGATAACATCTAGTTGTGTCGAAAATGTTAGTTTTATAAGTTGAAAAATGTTTAAAACATATAACACACTGGCTTTTTGATTGATTTTTTCATGTGTGCAACATAAATGTTTTATGTGCTTATATGATTTCTTGATTTCATATTTTCTTGTATCGTTTTATAAAAACAACAAGAATGTACATCGGATCATAACCTACACTTGTGTTGATGATGTACTCTCCGGTTTTCCTTTTCATGATCGCTCTCCAAGCTTCATAGTAGGATTGACAACTGGATTATTTCATCCGATATACTCAAGTAAATTATTTTGCAACGCAAATATAATTGTTCATATCCGAAGTCAAACTCTAGCTTTCCAACAACATATGTTGAACTAGCTCATCCAACCATTTTTTTTGTTCACCATATGGACAACTATAAATTTTTGACACCTTCACACCTTAGTTGTTTCAAGTATAATATAATATTAATTAAACGGCAAAGTATCATCATCGTTACTCTTCGATAGGCCATTGTAGGAATATAAATTTTCCTAACTTGAGAATGAATATTGAAGAACTTATTGCACTAGAAACTCAATTTGACCTAACGGTTGAATTGCTTCCTGAATAGAAGTTGGGTATGTGGAATCGCCGTAAAATGGTCGTGTTCACTAATGAGCACCGCTAGTAATAATCTCATATTCATTCTCTCACTTGAGAAATTTATACTCCTATATTTTCCTAAAGTAAGTTTACAATGGAAATACTTTGCATTGTCTTAGGATTACTAATCAAACAAGTTGTAAAATTAATTTTCTTTTAGTTAATCACAACCACTTGCCATCAAGCGATTATCTTGCATTGATGATAGAGCTACATGACTTCATTGACGAAGCTCATTGTATGCTAATCATCATCTGTAATAACTAGATTGTCCTAAACTAGCACCTCACAACTCTTTTGTCTTGAACACCATCATGTGCTCTTTTCTTTCAAGACACATACCTTGCATGTATTTGTTAGTGTAAATGATTTACTAATCAAGACCGTAAATTTTGTTTTAGGCTTCTTGAATAGTGCTTGTTAAGTTTGCTAAACCTTTGTGTTATTTGTAGAACTCGATCTCATTTGATTGCCTATATGTGATCTCTACATGCTCTCCCTGCTTTGCTTAAACATGTATACATGTGCTTGCTGTAAAATCATTAATAGCTACCATCTTGATCATTTAAGTCCATCTTCATGTAAGACACTTAATAGACTGAGTAACTTAGGATGATGTGGGTGCAACCTTGCTAGAACCCATCACCTCTTTTTCACCTCATATGTTAGCCGGATCCTAGACTTAAGCTAATGGATCCTCTAGTGAGAACCGGTGGAACCGTGGAAGCGAGGTACATTATCCTTTAGATTATCATTTCAAATTTCCTTTTTCCACACGCACTTGTTCAACACTTAGGATTACGGTTCTTATATGCTTATAAATGAGTTGCATTTATATGATTCTTTATGGTTCTTTTTGTTTCATGATTGTATGTGAACAATTTATCCATTTGTATAAATGTTTTCCTTTTGTACTAACCTTTTTGGATTCTTGTAGGTTGACAATGGTCGACTTCATCATCAAGTCAAGTTGTGCTCATTCGCACATTTCTTTTTAATCTTACATCATCCTAACCATCTTACTCCACTTTTATCACTACTCACAAAGTCATCATATCTGCCACCTCTATTGAGTCAATGCAACGGTTTATACTATATTTGATACAAAAGTTTTAAGTTTGAAACGGAAACGTATTCACCCCCACGCTGCATCACCGCTTTTAAGAGGAACTTGAGTAGCTTGGGAAGATGTAGTGCAGTGCGTCACTGGGTCCATGACGTATGTCTCAATACCGCGTTACCTTAGTAACCACCAGAGCATATGTATTGAACCCGGTTTCGCCCTAAGGTAGAATTATGGAGGGCTATTTTTCACCCTTTTCATTCATTTATTTTTCATTCTTCAACCCTTCAAGATTCACTCGAGATTTAAACCTTGTTGGGTTTATTCCAGTTCTAGCTCTTCTACACTCTTCCTATCCCATTCTCACTTTTCTCCATTTTTTTCATCATACCTAAGGACTTCTACACTATCTAGTGGATTGTCCTGGTAGATCCTCCTGCTCTGGGATCGCATGGGGAACCCAACCTAACCATCCTTATAACACCATGCATAAAGTAAAATGGTCGGTCTTTTGGTATTGTTCATTCCTTCTTGAAACCAATTGAAAAATCATTTGGAAAATCAATCAAGTACTTGTGTATCTGTTTGGTAAATTGTTTTGATCATTTAGAAATGCCCCTCCATGCATGTGATTTTGAAATTGTTTAGCACATGGAGGCAGAGTTCTTTGAAATAAATTGTGATCACAATTCCGTCCGGAAAAAGCCATTTGATTTTCTTGGTAAGTTCTCCCCCCAAAATGTGTTGGTTATTTAAAATCATTTAACACATAGAGGAAGGAGGTTTTGAAGAACTCCACGATCACATTTTCCATTAAGAAACCATTAGAAAATCAATCAAGGTACTTATGTTGAAACATAAAATCATTTGTACCTTGATAGTTTTTTTTCTTTTGAAATGCTCCCCCTCAATATGTGCTTCGAGATTCGAAATCATTTAGCACATATGGGATAGCAGCCTGCACTTTGAGTCAAAACGATCACTTGTTATCAGATTTCATATTTAAATAACATTTTCTCCCCCGATCAAAAATATCAAATCCTTTGAGATTTTGGATCCCAAGTGATTTATTAAGGTTTAGAAAACATGGGAGAAAATATGCATGGTTTAAATTCTCTTCGGTTTTGGTTAAATGTTCCTCCTCAATCATGTGCATCAAGTATTGAAATCGTTTACACATGAAGGAAGGAGTGCTTTTGAAACAATTACCCTTTAAACCGATTTGAGATTTAAATCACGATCTCTCCCCCGACCAAAAATTTCAAACCTTTTGAGATTTGTGATCCCAAATGATTTAAATCATTTAAAAGATTTTAAAGACGCATGATTTAATTTTTGAAATAGACTGATAAGGATCAATTTAAGACATTAAAGATTGTTAGTGTCAGGTATGATAGTTTTTAAGAGATCTTAAAATAAAACAATTTCACAATCAAACAAGAACAGAAAAAAAATTCATTTTGTAAGATCTTTGAGTTTTAAATAAAATCATACCATGACATAACATTAAATCTTTAGATCACCACTTATTTTGTACAAACGGACTTGATAGATGAAATATCGTTTGAAAATATTTAGAATGAAATCACTCTCCCCCTCAATCCACGACCATAGTCTTTGATTGAGTGACTTATGTTTTATCAAAATGAAGTCCGGTTGATTTCCAAAATTTGAGTTCAGTTTATTTTCAAAACAATATTTTTCCATTTTCAAAAAAATATTTATAAAATTGTTGAAAAATGGTATTATTCACTACTTGTCCTGCACAAAGATACGTTAGGTGGTTGAGAAACTGTTGTTGTAGGGCTGGAAGAAAACCATCAAATCGTCAGGAGACCTCTTAAGTTGCATCTATCGTGCCAACTCTCCATAGAGATCTAATTAAGCTCCGTTTCTTCATTTGTCGACCTAAGAAATAGTTACCCTTTCCTTTCGGCATCCAATCATCTTCATTTGTAGGATCCGGATCGGGAACATTCTTATATACCATTTTATCTGCATACGTTAGTGGACACAAACAGATATATGGTGGTCGATATCACCCAAACAACAATCGACTAATACAAGTCAATCCAACATATCAATCAGATCATGTAAAGCATGGGAATAATGTGTTTATCAAACTATAATCATCTAATCCTAACAGTCACATCCTAGAATCCTAGTCCTTCAACTTAGGCAAACATGTTTTTCTTTAAGCACATAGGATGATTATATGAGCCAGTTAGATGATATATATTTGAAAACATTCTCCCCCTCAATCAATGACTCATTTCTATGAAAAATTTTAAATGTAAGTCATTGATTGGGTTTTAAAATTTATGAAAACAAGATACTGATTGATTTTCAAGCAACTCATTTACCACCATTTTGTTAAAACAAATATTTTTCAGAAGAATTTTAGAAGGAAAAATATTTGAGTAGGAACAAAGAGCCCTTCAACATACTTTCCTCAATATGATTTAGGATAAGTGCACGAAATATTTGAAAATTGGTTTAGCTTTTCAAGACTTTCTTTGAAGAGCGGGTTGCTATCTGAAATAATAGCAAACCATAGTTTTAGCACGGGCCATAGAAGTAACTTAGGCCATAGTTTGAGACATGTTTTAAAAAATATTTACACCTCCTGCTCGAACTTCATCTAAAGTTCCGTGCCATTGTTGAATGACATTTCTAAGACCGTAGATGTTATCGATACCAGAAGACATGTCTTGAGATTTTTTATTTTTATTTTTTTAATTTTAATTTTTTCTATTTTCTTTTTTGTTGGTTTTATAATTTTGTATTTTGCTTTTTGATAAATATATACAAATAAGATGATATAGTTTAAGAAGATGATGATACGAAAAGATAAGGATATCGTCAAAGACTTAGTAGAAGATAGAATTCACCATTTCTTAAACTTTCACCACCAAAGCTTTCAAGACTCTTGAATGGACGCAGAATTGAGCCAACGAAAGTGAGACTTTGGTAGCTTCCCCAACCGACAATCTTGAATAAAGACCATTTTCCCAAGAAGTAGAATGTGAAGAGAAACAGTCTCAGTGAATGAAGCTCAACGCCCTAAGAACAACATGAGAACACCGGTAACAAGTTTAAACAGCGATCATCTTTGCGGTTACCAAACCCGGAATACATGATTAAGCTCTATCACGTGAACCTGTTGTACGTCCCCGATGTACACATTACTCTTCGAGTTTGAGCAGGTTGTCTATTCGGAGAACAATATGTCAACATCTTCATTTCAAATGCATTTCTTTATCTTTCATATAACCAATCAACCCATAATGTACACATGTACCCCACAAGAGTAGAGACGATGACATCCATGTAACATGTGTAGTACTAATCATCTGCGGATGTCAACTCAAATAATGAATTAGCTCATCAAGTGAACATGATGCATCCTTGATGTACACATATCTCTCCCCTGATGGTTGCGATCTCATTGGAATCATCATTGCATAACAGTACATGAAGCAATAATCAGAAGCACTACCATAAATCATATAGAAGATGTCGATAAGCAATATCATCTCACGCTCACATATTCTTCTCATTTCTTCCAACTCAGAAGTTAACACATAAAGTATCCAGACCACGTCCCCCAAATGGTTGGAATAATGCATCCTTCCACAAATAGTTGGAATAATAAATCCTTCCCCAAATAGTTGGAATAATACATCCTTCCCCCAAATAGTTGGAATAGCACACGAAAGGCTACGAGTTAAACACTGAGTTTCTCTGCATGACATTTGTCTTCCGGATTACTTCAATAGAGAAGAAGTATTAAGTTCATCACGTGTACTCATTGTGTGTTTAGATGTATGTCTCCTTCCCACAGTTTTGATACCGTAATCAAAGAAACATAATACACTCATATACTTGAAATAGATAAGAACACAATTAGCTCAAATGTATCTTGTGAGAATCAACTACAACAGAAACTCTCTCTGACTATCTTTATCAACCCATATGTAGACAATTTGAAGTGACCACTAAAGAAGAAAACCTGATATACCAAACTTGAAACTGAAGTCAAATTCCCCACATTTGCATCTTAAGCTTGCACTTAATGATGGAAGAACGGTGTCGAGAATCTATGCTTCAAGCAAATCTCTAAGTACTCACTACTAAAACAAAGTATGAGACATTAACACCTCTTGAGATTATCCACGTCGTCGGGCTTTAACCATCTACCCCGACTGCTGGTAACTAGATAAACCAAGTCTTCAACTCAAATTCTTAAGCCCGAGCAAGTTATCAAATAAGAACACGCCTTTGTGAAAGTCAACTTCAATCTCAAATAAGTGATAAATGATTAACTCCGAAGTAATCAACTTGTGTCAAATGTCCAACACGTGAATAAACATACAATCGGATGTACATTGACCCACTGAATGAACCGGAACAATTGATTCCTCAACATCAATGCATTCTTCCTAAAGGTATACATGTGGATATTGATATGGAAGATTTACCAATAATGTCTTCGAGCGGATGAGATAGTCATTTTCCTTAATGTTCATGTGGTTGATTTATAGCGTGCACAATGAGAGGAACAATAATCCGTGAAGATTTGGCAAAGAAATACCAAAGAGCGGATCATTATTCAATAGTGCAACTATAATAACATCATGATAGTCATTATCAACGCCTTGTGAAGTAACTGGGGACAAGGTTTCTTGAGAATTCCGAGAAGTACTTCTTAGATGGTGAACCAGTTGAGTCAGTAGGAACCGAAGCATGAGCTTCAGAAACTGGATGATCAACATTCGTTGGAGGTTGAAAGTACTCATCAAACATATCTTGAAAACAATGAATCCCAAATAGTAAATCCCATTGTCCTTAGTGAGTGAAGACATTAGGCTGGAGAGTGTATGACCATAACTCAAGCATCCATCAACATGTAGTATATTCACTCTTTTCCCTCAAAATTGCATCCGAAGTTGCCATTTTTGATTCGAACAAGTGAATAAGAGTATACACCAATGAACGTAGATCCACTTGAGGATTGAATGAGCATAGGAAAAACATGAAGCTTGTTGATGAAGAATGTCGATGAGAATTTTCATATACATGAAGATTTCTCTTCTTCGAAGATAAAGCGAGCAAGCGCATAACCTTTCTTTTGAGAACGGGGCTGAGTTATCTGCAGAAGCCATAATGATGAAGTACGAGGCCTGAACTGAAGTGAACAGACGTCATAGCCGATTGAATATCAAGGTTGAGTTACTTGGACCCGTGAGTTATGAGATATCAATCCATTTGTTGTCCATACTTTAAGCCAGTCCATGTATGGAAGGATCGAAGTATCTGCAACTGAGTAAGGACTACCTGCACTAACATTACAAGCTTGATTGCATATATATTGGTTAGCGACATTCATATCCAAACCCTTTGGGGTTTCACGGTCAACCTTGATTTTATCATCAGAACAAATTTTCCATCCACCTAAGTCCAACATCCTTAAACATTCTATCATATGGTATCCACTTATGGCACGGTCTAGGATTGTTGATATTCTTGTGCACAGTGTAAGACTTATCGTTATTCCTAGACTCCAAAGATTTAGCAGTTGGGATCCATCTAGCCGAAGTTTTAGGTTTGTTTTGCATCATAACATGTTGAACCTTAGCCATGTTAGTAGCCTTAGTGGATTGTACCTTAGCATGTGAATTAGGAAAATGTTTCTTATTCGAAAGACTCGAATTTCTAGTTTCATTTTCAACATGCTTAGCATTCTTCTTCATGTATCTACTCTTCGATGCAAGCCAACCCTAGTCTGTTCCTAGGTAATGATTTACTACTACTAGAAGGCATTGAAATCTCGTGGAATTCATCACCCTAGGTCTTGCATCTAAAATTCCGTCTTTTCGAATCGGCCTTTTTCCTAGCTTCTTCTAGATAATAGTTCTTCCAAGTCATTTATATCATATGAATTATGGTTTTAATGCTTGGTTTTGACACTGTTTTCGAACTAATCCTAGAGGTGCTGGGAGTAGAAGTAGCAACTTGTTGAAGGTTAACGGAGCTAGAAGTATTATTCTTAGGTAACTCAGGTGAAGTGACTGGTTTTGACAAAACTTGTATCGCATCAACTTGGGAGGCAAGCCTTGTCTTTAAAGATTTTGTTCTTTCGATATAAATGCGCTGTCGCCAACGGACCGGTCTCTAGTGGGATGAAACGGCTCCCAAGGTTGATGGTTTTGTAAACTTAGTGTTCACTTTTCCACGGTTTTTCTAAGCTCATTCTTTAAGGCAACAATAGCGAAACTCTTTTCCTGAAGTTGAGCTCTAAGTTCATCAATTTTTGCTATCAAAGAGTTTGTTTGTTCCATTTGCTTAGTTCTAGCATCTTTGACATAGTCACTTAGTTCAATGTGATGCTTTCTCAATGTCTCATTTTCCTTTAGTAATTTACACATAAATTACCATTATTTCTTGTTATAATAGCATCAATGTCTTGTGTAGTCTACCTGAATTACTTTTCACGCATACCGAAATATGTTTCTTTAAATTGTTGATAGTCAAGTTTTTGGCATGGCTGAGCTTTAAATCGTTTATTTCAAAAATTCATGAAATTGGAAATTTTGATTTTTACATGGTTTCTTAGTTTGAAAGCATTCCTCCTTTCTTTGTATTGCAATTTCAAGAGAAATGCAATGTTTTTCAAGTTTTAAGAATTTGTTTGAAAGTTCATCAAAAGCCTTTTTATCAACCATGTTTTGAATTTAATAGTCTCAGCCTCAACCAAGGAACATTTATCGGAATCATGTCACGTTAAGATCGTTTGTTTAGGTACATTATCGGATGCACTATGTTAATCAGTTAAGGGTACCATCCATGACAACACATGTTCATTTATCGGTTGATTCTGCATCCACATCATGTGTAACAAGAGTCACGAACTATGGCGGTTTAAGCTTATCCGCCTCAGAGTCCCTATTTAGTGCCAATGATCCATCATTTGGTGCTTTACCTATCTCACTACAATCTCTTGTTTTTCCTCGACATTCATTCACTTTTCGATTGTATCCACATCTATGTCCGGGATGAGTTACTTGAACAATTGGTTACATCATTCTTTGTTGTCTCTGATATTCGCATTCAAAGAACACCGACCTTTCACTGATACATTACCCACACATCACAACTATCTCTCAACTCGACTGACACTCATCCATCTTTTCATCTTCGCTGTCCTCAATGTACTTCTCCACATTATCCATTAGTTGGATAAATGTCTCAATGAACATGTGAATTTCCATTCCATTTTTGAAAAACATTTCATCATGTGATGATCATAATCGATGAATTTCACTAATGAATGACCTGAAGTTGTTTGTGGATCACTTGAAGTGCAGCACTAGAACTATCCTTTTGAACCTTTTGTTTGTCAAGTTGTTGTTCCAATTGTTCTAAGTTCAATAGGTAGTTCCCGTTAATGTGGATAAATCTTGATGGAAAAGGGCAATGCATGTTCGTTCCATTGTTATAGGTGTGAGTAACATGAGGTGTAAGTGAATTTGTTGATAAGGTTCAATGTTACTTTCCTTTAGCATGGCATTTTGTAGCCTAAACAGTACAATCTCTCTTTAGACTCAGAACACGAAGATCTCACATCCTCATTGATTGATTCAATCATTAACCGTTCGTGTAGCATACATTATCATTGTTGTCCACAGATCATACAATTTAAGTACTTCCAAAATCAATGAATCGGAGTGTAAGACATGATGTTGTACACGGGATTTTACAAGTATGTGATTTAAACCGAGAAATAGAATCTTTCGCGGGATTTTACTAAAATCAAGACCAAACCGTAAGAGAGTGAGAAGAAGGATGTAGTAAAGGAACTAGAAGATGATAAGAACTAGATGAATTTGGTGTTATGGTTTGTGATATTCCCTAATTCTTTATATATACCCCCTTCGGGGTTCAAGGCCAGGTAAATCTCACTCCGGGTGATTTCTGAAAATTAGGGTTTGAAAATAAGGGTTTTGTATGTTAGGTTTAGAGACAAATCGCAGGAATAGACAAATCTCAGTCCTTGACAAATCGCTTTGATGACAAATCTCTCTGATCGCTTAAGGGACAAATCGCTTAAGGGTCAAATCGCTTAAGGGACAAATCGCACAGATGACAAATCGCTTAAGGGACAAATCGCTTAAGGGACAAATCGCGACGATGACAAATCGCTTCAATAGCCACACAGAGAGACAACCGCATAAAAAGTGGGACAAATCGCATCCAAGAAAGGCTATCCGTGAGACAAATCGCTTCCAGAAAACTTTCAAGAAAAACCACTTTTCAATCCAAAAACAACCCAACCAAGATGATTCAAGCCTTCCAATTCAAACCCTAAACATTTATAACGATTCTAAACACAAAAGTACTATCAAAATCCAAACTTTAACACTAGAAATGATCCAAATGATGCAAACTACTCTAAACTCATTCAAACCCAAAACCTTATGAAAACCACTAGAAATTCAAGAACATGAAAGATGAGTGATCAAACCAAGGCTCTTGATACCATTTGTAACATATTGGTTTTCATAAACACATAACAAACACTAGTATGGATCGAATGAGATAGAGAGTTTAGAGAGAAAAAGTAGAATGGGAGCCTTTCTAGAGAGAGAAAGTAAACAAAAGAAAGAAGGTTAGATTAAGTGAAAGGTCCAACCCTCTACCTTGGGAGGTAGAAAGGTATTTATAGTTACATACTACACGTCCTCTTCGACTGTGGATCGTGCATACATGGGTAAAGACCCGTCCTTCCTGTGTTACTTAAACTAATAACTAAGCTAATAACTAACTAATAACTACTAAATAACGTAAAGTCTACGAGCTGACATATGCTAGACTAGAGTTTGGGTGACCGACTCGTCAACATGGATTTTCTAAATCCTAACACAAACAAAGTCAAAGGTCTCTTTGCGTAAACACATCTTTTCCAGTTATGGGAGACGCTTTACTTATGATGCAAAGCACTTAGCTTGTTTGCATCAAGATGATTAGTGATCAATGGTGAGTGGTTAATCATGGATTGGGTCATATTGACTATTTGAGGTTGTGTTATTTGGAAGTTGATTATCCTTTGTATCGATCACTTCCCTTTTCCCAAACACACCCCACAATTATTATTGTCTAATTCATTTCTTTCTTAATGACAATATGATTAATCTCGTAATCAAATCTTTGATTATCATTTTCACCTTCATCAAATAAACCTTAAACATTTCAAACTTATCATCTCACACAACTCACATCCTCAACATTCATCTTTTATTCCCTTATACACATTGTACTTAATGTACCTTTGTCTCCCAACATTCCAACATTTCATTCTTCTCTCACATCAAAACATTCTCATCCACATATTCCCTATTCATTATCTTCTTCACTTCACCACTTACATACATCTCATTTGAATTGAATTTCACACACACAAACACACACACTCTCAAATTTTCTCTCATACACTTCTCACTCTCACTCACACTCTCTCCATCAATTTGAAATTCAAAACTCACACACACAGTCTCCTTCCTTCCTTCACACTTTTTGCCAACTCATTAATCCTCCAACATTCAAATTTCAAATTTAAATTTGAAATCTAAGGCCTCCCATCACATCACCATCACACTTCCAACTTACTTCCATCTCTCTCTCCTATTGAATGAAATATTCCATGGCATAATCTTTCTTCCTAACCATGCCAACTTACTCAACCTAACCATGGTTAGATTCTAACCAAATTTGAAATTCAAATCTTCCCCCTATCTCTATCTCTCAACATCCCACACTTCCTTTCCAAGCAAAGAAATATTACCTTGGCATATTCTTCTATTTTATCTATGTCATGTGAGTAATACCCAAACTACTCTTATCCAATTATCCCTTAATTCGTTCTCTCTTAGATAAATGGATAAACACTTCAAACATTCATTTAAACACTTCACAAATGATTTTATCAAATGGCTGTTTGAGTTGGTTGACCTTGAGTATGAGAATAATAGAAAGGTCAAAGTGTTAAGTACAATTGGGGGTTTAGTAAGTTCGAGTAGTTAAAAGGCCAAAATCCTGAAAAAAACAAATCGGGATACTGGCGCACTGGCCATGCTCCAACACGGGCAGCTGATTCATCATTTTCACTTTGGGATTTTTGCCTATCAATACCTCACATTTCCTTTGTAATCTTCACCCATTTCCATTCATTCTTCTCTCTAATTTTCTCTCGCCCTCTAAGTCTACTATCTCCTGTTTTTAATTTTCTCTTTTCATTCTTGAAAGAACACATTCTCTACAAGGGAATATTTACAAGAACCTAATCCACTCTTGTGAATTGTGTTGAGGGTCTTCTTCTCTATACCTTTTCTACTAGAATCGATTCTCTAGGTTGGATAGGCTTGGTTTGAACATACAACTCTTATTCATTCAATTTGGTTGTAAGGAAAGTCTTGTATCTTGGCAAGCCTAGATCGTGGAGATCTAGTTGGGGTTAAATACTTGTGGTGGGAAGTCTTAGTGGTTAAGTCGATCACCAGAAGTCTTTGTTAGGTGGTTTTTTCGGAAGGCCAGGTGGCCAAGTAATACCATAGGGAGTAGCTCTTCTTAGTGATAGCATCGATCTTTATGCATATCGGTCGCTCGAAGTTGTATACGATTTATAGTCCACCATAAGGATTATACTAGTGGAATAGTATAAGTGTCGAGGATTCGCAACTGGACGTACGGATGGTATAAACCCCCCATTCCGAACCAGTATATATCATTGTGTCCCTTTACTCGCTTTATATACTTTGGATGTAATTGTAATTGTTGTAATTATTGTACAATCACTTGTTGATCTTTGAGGCTTGAAGTTAACAAACTTCGAAGAAGGCAAAAAGACCGTATTCACCCCTATGGTTCTATAGAGTTGGTTGAGGTGCGGTCACCGAGAATGATTCATATCGGGTCTAAAATGGACCTTTTGTTAAGGTTTCCCATCAAAGCAACCTTTTGTGAAATTTTGAAAAGACAATTGAGTTTATCTAAGTATCTAACCATAAATAATCAAGATTGTTAACCCCTTCTATTGGTCGAATTCTTTATAACTTTTAGAAAGTTCATTTAGTTTTTATGATTATGTGATAAAAGGAGAATGAATCTAAAATCCTCGCAAGGAACCACTTTTTTCGTTAAAAGGCTTTGGGGATCGAGTGTGGAAAATAGGGTTCGGAGAATACGATCATTGGTGTTCCTCGCCTCGTTGTCATGCCTATGTCCGACATCTTTTTATTTTGAGATATCGTCTTATTTGACTCTAGAGAAACTTATAAGCAAACTTACGAGCTTTTCTAGTTTTAAATAAGTTTAAAAAAAAACTAAGTTAATCCTAATACCCCATAGTATTGGTACTAAAGTAAAGCCTAGCCTGATATGTCTACAACTCGGGTTTTAGACTTCAAACTATGCTTGATATGATCTTGAGTTATTAAAGGTTTTGGGTGAAATTAAATATAAGATTTCAAAAAAACGATAATAAAAAGTAAAAAAGTGACAAAGTATTATATTTCAAGCATTGTTTTATGCACATTGTTCATTTATTTAACTCTTTTACTCGAAAAATAATTAGAATAAGGTCTTAAAATACAAAAAATGTGTTTGTTTTCATTTAAATTTAAATAAAAATTTCTAATATCATTAATAACTTTACTCAATACAACAACAACATACCTAATCCTGTCAGAGCGAGAATAACTTTACACAATGGACATAGATTTTAGCTGCTCCAAAAACTTAAGGGTTAAGTAGGTGTGGATGTTTTTATGAGGGGAGTGAAATACTCGCTTCTCCTACCGCCTGACCTGTGGGGCCTTAAATTCGATTTCTTTCACCAATGGGGATGATTACGAGCCACATAATGAATCGAGGAACTAAGGACGTTTCCAATACCGATAACATCTAGGCGCTGAGCATCTTCGGGGGCTAGCCTCCTTCCAAATTTGAAAAGGACTCCTTACACACACGAGAACTAGAACAAAAGAAGGAGATAGGACCCATTTGCACGTTCGAAAGGAACCAAGACCAGCAAGTTTTGATTGAATGAACGCCATCTTGCTTGTATTGTTTTCAAACAAATCCAATGTTGATCAACGGAAAGAAATGAGATCGTTCCTACTTCGTTCTTTTATATTTTTTCTTTTTACTATGATTTGGCCCTACAGTGATAGAACTTGGTGAACCGGACGTACTACTTCTCGGTAGCTCTTCGCTCGTTCGGCGAGGCGTGAGAGCTATCTAATTGGTCGGGAATGGCTCGCTACGTTAGGTTCTCGGGTTGATCGACGTTCGAGGAACGCCAACTGAATGAATGAGTCACGAGGTGTAAGCTCCAACGCATTAGGACAAAAAGAGAAGCCGCGTAAATGATCATTGTGCATCCTTTTGGATGGTCGGTAGAATGAAAGCATACTAACATAGACTTTGTGACTGACTTTGCCAATCACGGTGACTCCTTTACCGGATGAGAGGAATTGGCTCATCGGCATTTATGTCAATTGAGGAAAAACTCATGCATCATGAGAAGGTACGACTTCAAGGGATGTACTCGATTGAACGACTACCTTCTTCGACCTTAGAACGCCCTGGTTCAGCTCGATGAAGGCCGAGGTCATACAATTTTAAGGAGGTGACAAAAAGTCGACTCTTTTGCATTAGCTTAAAAAATACGTAGAGCCCAAAGAAACAAATAAAAGCATTTCTTCACGAAATCGTAAAATCAAACCACACGTTAACCCTACCCAAAATTTTAGGGTTTAACAAACCTGAACACCTCCATCACCACCACCTTGACAAAAATGGGGAAAACCAAAACCCCAAAACAACCAAACACCAATCCAGAAACCCCAAATCCAAACACCCCATCATCATCATCATCAAACATTTTCCAAACCCTATTCAACAACGCCCCACAAGACCCAACCAACACCATCTTTTCAGATTCAAACCCATTTAAAGCTAAACCAAACACCCTCCAAAAGCTACTTTCATTAGACATTGATAGCCCACAAAAAAACAATACCCATGTCTCAGAATCATCAAATTTGCCAACTAAACGAAAAAAATCCCAAAAAGATAACTCAGATGATGAAAAAAGTGCCAAAAAATTAAAGGGTGGAGATGGGCTTTCGGTAAAAAGTGATAAAAATGTGAACTTGGTGAAAAAAAAGAGGAAAAGAGATGAAGTTGAGGCTGAGTATGAGGAGAAAAAGTATGGAGTGGTGGATGTGGATAAGGGAGAAGATGAGGGGGTGAAAGTGAAAATTGGGGGAGAGAGAAGGGACTTGGGAAAGGTGATGAGGAGTTACTTGTGGCGAAAGAAGGATTTGATGATGAGGAGAAGCTGTTGAGGACTGTTTTTGTTGGGAATTTGCCGTTGAAAGTCAAGAAAAAGGCGTTGTTGAGGGAGTTTGCCAAGTTTGGAGAGGTTGAGTCTGTGCGGATTCGGTCTATTCCGTTGTTGGATGTGAGTTTGTTTGGATTTGTTTGAGTTTTTGTTTGTTTGGTTAAATGTGTGTTTAATTTTGGTTTGCTGTGTTTTTTTTGTTGCAGGATAAGACGCCCAGGAAGGGTGCTATAATTAAGAAGCAAATTAATGATGCCGTGGACAGGTTATTTGAATGATTAGAACATTTTGTTATGGTTAATTGCTTGATATATACTTAACTTGCTTTACTGACTTTATAGGAACTTACTGCGATTCTATTAGAATATTAGTAGTTGTAAATAGTATGCTGCATTTTGTTATCGATCATATAAACATGTGGTATCGATAGTTTTTCTGAGTATGTTAGTTTGGTTGCTAGAATAGGTAAACTATCTTGCTATTGTAAGCAACGAGCACAAATTTACATAGTTAAGCTGTGAATGATAAGTTAATATGTTCTGATTTTATTTTATGTTCTAAAGCCTTGTTTACTATTTGGTGTTAGTAAGTTTACTGGTCTAGGGGACATTCTCAAATATCTTGGAATATTTGGTCCAGTTTTGTTGTGGGAGTTGATAGCTTTCGTAGTCCATTTCTATTATCTCTAAAACATAGTAAGTATCTTGCTATTTAAAACAATGAATACACTTTCAAATGGTTAAGCTGTGTACGATTTGGGTAACATTAACATAGTTCTTCAATCACGTTCATATCGAAGCTGAGGCCCTGTTTCTTAGCTCTTAGACATGTTTGTAAACTTAGACATAAAGTTAGAATTTTCATTTTCTTAAGCTCAATCATGATTTTGTTCATTAAAATGGATTGGTTGGTGGATGCAGGGTTAATGCATATATTGTTTTCAAGACAGAGGATTCCGCACAAGCTTCTTTGGCACATAACATGGCAGTTGTAAGTCAGATTTCTTAAAAGCTTGATGGTCTTTCCAATTTTTCACCAGAAAATCTATTAGTAGTATATAGTTGACGACATGTTACAATATTACATCAATAATGGGATTCAGAAACCTTGAATGTATCATTAGCTTTATTACTTTCATTTAACCTTTTGTCGGGTTCATATATATGAATAGTTGTCACAAATAGCCGATTAGTGCCACGCAGAACACAATACAATATTATCATGAACATAATTTGGTGATTAGAAGATCTCAGTAACTCAGTTTGTAATGAATTGATACTGTATAATGATTCTTTTGGCTCTTTGTGAATTTGGGTGTAAATAACTAAATACTCTCTTTTTTAGGTAATTGGCTTCAAAATTGTTGGGATGACTTGCTTATATTCCATGGATTATTTGTAATGATGCCAAAACATCAAATTTAATGTATACGACTTAATAATTTTACCCAGATTGCATTTGGAACAGTGTGAATGCTGCAAGTTCATTCAATAAGTTTATGTATGCAATCTTCTTATCTAGGTGGGTGGAAATCATATTCACGTAGACAGAGCTTGCCCACCTCGCAAGAAATTGAAGGGAGAGAATGCTCCACTTTATGACAGCAAAAGGACTGTGTTTATTGGTAACCTCCCATTTGATGTTAAGGTACGTATCTCCTGTATAATTTATAAAAGTACTTGGCTTGTTCATTTTTTTACTTAGAGATGTATGGGCTGGTTGGGTAACATGACAAAAAGTGAGTTTGGCTCAAATTTGTATCTTGTATGGCTTGAAATGTGTTGGGATGATTTGAATTAATACACTTTTAGTTTGCTAAATATGAGTATATGACTACAAAACAGATTATTATCAATAAAAGCTATTAAATAGCAGTTTAGGAGGTTGTGCGTGTTAAAAATACATATTGGCCGACTTTCTATTCGTGTGACCGATTGACCCAGTCTGTTTCTATATCTACAATTTTTTTATTCCACCTGTTAGCGATAACACATAACCCAAGTTGAACCATATATAAGTTGGGGCAATGATTTTACCTTTAGTTTTTACTGATATTGGTACATTCTTCTCTTTATCAGGATGAAGAAATTTATCAGTTGTTTACTAGTTTTAACAACCTGAAAGACTGCATTGAGGCTATTCGAGTTGTGAGAGATCCTGGTACAAGCATGGGAAAAGGCATTGCTTATGTCTTGTTCACAACAAGGGTACGTGTATAATGGACACATTTAATTTCCATCCAATTGCAATACACCTTTATGTCATTCATATTATATAAACTAACGCTGTAGTTCCTCATGTCTTGAAATGCCTAAAAATAATTACAGTTTAAAAGTACTTTTTTGAATGTGTTCTGTTATATTTCAGGAAGCTGCAAATACCGTTGTTAGGAAACATAAACTGAAGATCCGAGACAGGGAGCTCAGGTTATCTCATGCCTTGAAAGCAAACCCAGCACCATCCAAACAAAAGGAATCATCATCTTCTAAGCCAGCTGTGGGCGGCAACCTGTCTTATCAGGGTATTCGTGCTACCAAATCTGGTGGTGAGAAAAAGTTTGCCACAAAAATTGCAAAACACGTGAGGACTGAATCGAGAAGTGAAAATGTGGTGAAGAAAAAAGTACGTTCAGAAAAGAGGCCTACGGTTGCTGCTAGAAAGGCTGCGGCAAATGCAGCTAGAACTGGCGGTGATGGTGGTAGTGGCAGTGGTGGTACTAAACGTAAGCAAGATAGCCGTACACCACAAAGTAATAACAAAAACAAGAAACCAAGGAAATTTAGATAGGTGTTTTTAGTAGTCTATTATAGATAATGGAATTTATCAGTTGTTCTATACTTTGTATTATTGTTGTTTGAATTGGTTTAATGTTTACAGCAAAAGAATTGGTTGTTTAATATGTGTTATAAGCTCTTTTCAGTTTATGATGGTTTTTGCTTTGTTCTGCATGTACCATCTGGCTAGCTTGCATAGTCCAATCTGGTTGGTTTTGAAATGGTTTAGTTTTTAAATCTTTATATTTGGTCATGGTTCTGTTAGTTCTGTGTCGCATATGTATGGTTTTGGTCCATATAGTCCAGGGTTGGTTTTGATACAAATCTGGTTTAGTTCTTTTCTGGTTGTTTGGACCAACCTACCTGTAATATGTACTTGGCCTATGTACGCATTTCCGTTCTCTCTCCTGCGCTCATAGACAAGTAGGAGAGGGTTTGGGTTAGCCGGTGTATCTAGTTAACCCAACTAGCTTGAACATGACATTTTTAGTTGACCTTGTCGAAAAGTCCAAGCTCACAATCTGAATCTGCTTGAACCAACCTAAATCTGTTTGCTTTTTTATGTTTCGGTTCTTGTCATGTTTGGAGTAGCGGCCACTATTGCATACCTCTATTTTTTGTTCCACAAAAAAGATAGTGTGTAACGACAACCAAGATACTTGTATGTACGTAGGGGTGTAAAGAAAGCGTTATATCCACTGTTCTAAAAGGCTCGCAAAGGCATGAGGCTTGGCCATGCCGCCACGCCGCCTTATGCCACATGTTTTTGTAAACTCGATACATATATATGAATATATAAATATTTATACTTCGTGCCGCCTTTTGCCACGCCTTATAAACGCAAAAACTTCGCCTTAGCCGCAAAGGCGTGAGGCTTGGTCATGCCACCACGTCACGCCTCGTGCTATTTATAACCTTGGTTATATCGCTTAGTTAAATGAATAAACATGAACAAAAGTCAACGTGCTCATTATGATAGGACGTTTGGTTACATAATAAACTATATTCGATTTTAATTATGTTGATCTTTAGTGTAATCAAATATACCAAGGAATTGTTTTTTACAAAATAACTGAATCAAAAGCAAACATAATATTCCAAATAAAAGGTTTAAGGTTGAAATTGACTAACAAAGTTTAAAAAAAAACCCACAAAAAATTATCACCGACATCAGATAGATAATAAACTTAGAGCGCAAGGCACACACGTTATTATATATACTACGAAACCAGGTTTGTAAACCATAAACTTGTCTTCCACGTTCTTTTCTCTCTCACTCAAAACCTGCATCTAGGGTTTCAATCTTTTACGTTTGTAATGGCTGCGGATAAAGGAAAAAGGAAGCGTCCCGACTGCGAGTCTGATGAGATATCTGTTTCTCGACCCTTCAAATTAGTCTCTTGTAAAACTAATCGTTTCCACTTGGTTTCTTCGGAGAATGAAGAGTATAGCGATGAGGAGTGTTCTTATGTAAACGGGGAGTATACAGATGATGAGGCTCAGTATGGCGACGAAGAAAGTAGTACAGATCAGAAAGGCGGTTATTTTGAAGAAGAGTATTGTGATGAAGGATGGTTTATTGGTTATAAGTATAGAGGTGACAAGGCCGGTTACGTGTGTAGAGAGTATACCGATGATCACGAGGCTGAGGAAGAGTATAGTGGTTATGTGAAAGCTGATGATTCGGATGAAGAGTCTAGCACTGAGAACGGTGATGATTATGTAAAAGAAGAGCATCATGAGAATGAAGACTACACTGATGATAAGGCGATATATTGTGATGAAGGTTGGTTCTTAGGATGGAAAGTATAGCGTGACTAGGTGGTATAAACCGCAAGCAAGAATGCCGCCACAAAGTAATAGCAGAAACAATGAAATTTTTATATGTATATGCACCAAGTTTTATTGTTTTGATTTGTTTACTGTTTATAGCCAAATAATTAATTTGATATGATGTTATATGATCTTCTTACGATACTTGTCTTGTACTGTTTCATTATCTGGTTTTCTCAAGATGTGGTTCGTTTCTTTTTTACGTCCAGTCATGGTTATACATGGTCTAAATCGTATATGGCCCTGGACTAGTGGTTCCATATGGTCCAGTGCCAGGTTTGATCTGGTTTAAGTTCATATTCTTTATAGTTTCTTTTGGACCGTCAATCGAGTTTGGCTGGACGTATTCTTTCTAGCTGTGAATTTTAGAGACCTGTCTTTTTTATATCATCGTTCAGTACTGGGTATGCCATTTAAAACATTGATGATCCCGAGTGTTTACTAAAACTTGAACTGAATAATGAAACTAGATGTGATCTAAAATTATTTTGGTAGATTGAAACTACTCAATCATTCAACGCTGGATGTTAGTTGATGTGTTGCATTTGTTGTCACACTGTTTAGGACCGTTCCTTTACCCGAGGGTAACGCTGATCAAGGACTGGCAGTCAAGGACCGAGAAGGTCCTTAAATGAGCCAGTTTTTTTTTTTTTTTTCTGAACCTGCTTCTGGCTAATTAGACTTGTTTCAGTTCTAGAGTGTTATGCACATCTCTGTTTAGCAGTCAAGATTTCAACTTGGAGGAACACTGCAGCATTGACCATATCATGTTGCAATTAGTCCTGAACAAATATTAGAAATTGCATAACATTTTGCATCTATGATCAGAAATTTTAAAAGTTTTTGACACCTGAGATATAAAACAAGTTTGATCTGAGTTTTTACATGATGGTTTATCATGACACTAGCAAATGAAACCAGACTACATAACTACTATTTTAACATCACTTAAGAACACATAAAAACACTCCTGACATATTCCTTCATAGCCCCTGAGGCTCAACATCAACCACCAGATCTTCTAAACAGAAGCCGAACTCCAAGTTTATGCGGCATCTGTACACACTTCCATGAGGGTGCTTTGAATTCATACTCGTTACATCGCTTCATGGCGTGAGACTAAACAAACATATTATGGTTTGTTCTTGTTGGTTATCAATGTAGGCGTAATGGAGATGATCCCAATGAGAAATAAGGTGCCTATCGATTGTATGTCATAAAGGTCTCCAATTGTACGTAGTTCACCAAGAGCTATTCCAGCCTGTCAAATTATATGTTCGTTAAAAGTCAAAATTAACAAAATCAATAACCACTTCAAATGACCTAGACTTGGCAAAATGGGCAGGTTATGGCAAGTTTCATTTCAATAACTAATTTGTTATGGTAAAAAAACTAGTTTTTACAAATTAAACGATTTAGAAGGTTTCAAATTGAATCAATAAACCCAATCAACCTGTTTCCATTTGAGCTAAAGTTCTAAATAAACAAAATTGGCCCGTTAGAGAAAGTATAACCGAAATGACCCGTTTACCAAAAAAAAAGATTCGAAATTCCCGCCGCTAAGAAAGAATAATCTATAGCAATAAAAAATATTAACCATTCGGCATAAACTTTCTATTTAGGAAAAGAAAATAACTGAAATACATATTTGTACATCACAAAAAGAAAAATGGCGAGTTTGTTATTAACTTTAAGGGCTGCCATAAATTAACTTGTTAACAAATCTTATAGAATCATACTTGATGGCGACACACGAGACAAGAGAAAACGTTAAAATAAATACCTTGACAGTTACATAAGCTGCCGGAATGAGCCCAATGGAAGTTGCCAAGAAGAAAATGTGATATGGCACGTTAACAATTGGTGACGCAACATTAATAAACGTATTAGGCAAAGTTGGAGTCACCCTTAAGAAAAGCATGTAATTCAGCAACCCACCTCGCCTTTTTGCCACCTAAACAAATAAAAACCAAATCATATACATTTTTTAATAGTTAAAATGATGACGACCCATGAAGACATGTAATGACCAAATTGACCCTCTAACCTGATCTTGGAAGAACACGAGTTTATCGGGCCAAAGAGAGTTGATAAGTGGTCGACCTATTAATTTAGACAGAAAGTAGCAAGAAGATGCACCGGCAGTTGCGGCAAACACGACCAAAGCTACACCTCTTAAGACCCCAAAAAGGGAACCCGCAAGTAATGACATGAATACGGTTCCTGGAATCATAAATGTTTGCATAAAGATGTAGACGGTGCAATATCCAACTAGAACTTGCATTGTGTAGTCACTTGTGTAGCTCTCGAGATGATCTCTACAAAAAAATCACAAGTAAAGACTCAGTTAATTAATCCATAACAAAGCCGCCGGCCATGTGACTTTAAAAAAATCATATAATGAAATAAGCATGTATTTTACATCTATCTAAATTGTCAATATTCATGCAGCAACTCATTACCTATTTACCTGCTTCATAAAATATGATAAATATGGACCCTAAAGAATCAGAATCTGTATTCATAATCAACTTTTGCCAAACACCATAAGCTGGATATTACATTTTCAAGTAGCAATAATCAACTTAAAAGCACATCCAAACACCCACCTAAGTTTCTTTTTTAAGGTTATGATGTACTCCGTAATTTTGAATAATTATAAGCATATAGTTAGTTTCGATAAAACGGGTAGTAGAGCACAGTGTCTATTGTGTTACTGCAGTTTGAAGTTGTAACAGAGATTATCAAGTGTGTAAGAAATTTTAATTATTTACCGAAATAAAAGATAAAATGACCAAAAAGGACACGTATGTGAGAAAATGAGATACGTTTTGTGGAATGGGAGTCCCTTACCCTTTGGATTATCGGTTTTGTTGCCGTTGGTAACCCTAAGTAATTAAATCATCACAAGCAAAATGAGTTTATATAAGCATTATACATGGATCAGATGAGCAGTTCCATAACACACATCGAAACACTGTTCGATAACTAATGAAGTGCAATACCTATCTGGGACTTGGTAGAAACTTCATAAAAACTAAATACGGCAGTTAGGTCATCTTCAACGTATATTATCAAATGCACCACATAGTCAATAAGACTCGTGCCAAAATGATGTCATCGGTATAAGTCAGTGCATATCATTACTTCCAAATTCTTGGTAACAGATTACTTTTGGGATAGCATTTTCGCCTCCTAAGTTTTTCGAGATTCAAGTTCAAGGTAAAAACGGAAATTCACACTCATTGAGCTTTGATTTCTATCTCAATTCATGGATCCGATCAAAAGATTCAAATTTAGATTACAAAAATGCATACATTTATGTCATTCACGTAGCTGCCAGTTTCACTGCAAACCAAAATATGATGAACATAATACAATAATTTTGAAACCTATACAAATAGGTCTAGCAAATCCAGCAAAAAATCTAATTCTGAGTAAACCTCATCTATCTAAAACACAAAAGAAACAAATTTTAGCAAAACCCAACAAAAACCCAATTTCAAGCAAACCTCGTTACCTAAAACACATAAAGATCAAATATTGAGCAAACTCCATATCTAAAACACAAAAGATCCAATTTTGAGCTAACCCCATTATCAAAAACTTAAAAAGATCAAATTTTAAGCTAACCCCATTTTCAAAAACCCCAAAAAAAATAAAAAATTAAGCATATCATTAGTCTTTTTTTTTTTTTTTTTTGAATTGAACACTTATATTTATTACTTCTAATAACGGATTACAATAAGATGGCACGCAAACGGGCAACAAGCTGTGCCGCAACCCCCTTTTGAATAGCAAAACCAATTCTACTAAAAATGAAATTTTGTGACTTAGGGGTCGCAAAATTACTTTGCACAACCCGTTGAACCCTAGTCAAAAACTCCACAGCTGCCGAAGCTAGAAACCCAAATGTATCAAAAGCAAAAGGGGTACATGTTAAAAATATCCAATCTTGAGCAAACACATTAATCAAAACCAAACCCCTATACCTAATCTAAAACATACAAAAAAAAAAATCACATTTTGACTAAACCTCATTAATAGATCCAACAATCCAACATACAACATTAAAGGGTACATGTTAAATCAATTCACCTTAAGATATGAAGATCTTCAATAGTTCTTGGAAGCTTAAGAAAACTATAATCAGATTCCGGCAAAGTCAAGTAAACTCCAGCAAGACCAAAAGCAAAGAACAAAACAACACCCGATGCACCAGCCACTTCAAGAAACGTTAATGGAAATTTTGACTCTTTCATTTTCTTGTCATCAGATGATGATGACGTCATCGCTTGTTCCTGTTCCATTAGTTGATGATTTTTAAAGTTTCTGTTACATGAAATAAAAGAGAGTTAATATTAAGTTTTTTTTGTGAAGTTGTGGAGATAAAGATAAATAATTAAGTTTAAATATAAACCTTGAAGAGTGAGTTATTTAGTTGTTGAAGGCAAGAAATTGAAGGAGGAAAAAGGAGAAAGCTTCTTCCTAGATTTTGCTTTCAAGACCTTCTCTCCCTATATACAAGAAAAAAAAGTGGGAGTGTTTTTCTTTTATAAGCATTGGTTGCTAGTAATAGTTGAAACCTAAATTTACTATGGTAAAATAACATATACTAAACCAAATTTACACATATCTAAAGGTTTTGTGAGTTTATTAATCATTAGTCGGGCACCCGCCGCTACACTCGCATATTGTGGCGACGTAAATTTATTTGCGTGTAAGTGTATTTTTCAACGATATTGACAATTTTCTTTCTTTTACATTATTTAACTAGAAATAATTGAGTAATCTATTTTTACAGTAGTATTTTTTTTCCTTACAACTTTTTTTTAATTAACCTACCAGTATTATTTTTTGTGTTTTTTCATATATTAATAAAGAAAATTAAGTAAATAATGAGAACTTGTTTTAAGGGTAATTTAGTAAGTTAGGGAGTTTATTTAAATAGAGCATCATAATCACTTTATATTGTTGCCTAAATAATGAGAATATGTTTTAAGGGTAATTTATTACTTTTGTGTTTAGCTTTTCAACAATGTGAATGTAGTACAGATATAGATACATGTATTTAATAACTAATGTTTATGGCTGAAGTTTACTAATTTTAGCTTTAACTAGCTTTAAAAATAATCATGTAATTTTATTATATATAAAATTTATAGTAAATTGCAAATTATGTCCCTAAAGTTTGTCATTTTCACGAGAAATGTCTATTTTTTATTTTTTTTTTAATTTGCGAGTTATGTACCTAACGTTTGAGGTTTTTACGAGAAATGCCCTTAAGCGTCACTGTGGTTGCAAATTCATATGTTTTTGTTAACGCTCGTTACAAAATCCCCGTTAGTCAAAGTCAAAGGCTTGTGAAATGACTATTTTACCCTCGCCTACTACAGGGATATTTTTGCAATTTATTATTGATTTTATTTTGAGTTCTCATCACTAACACACAACAACCACAATCAAATCTCCTCTTTTGTATTTTGCAATAACTAGTTTATTACTGTGATCACAAAAACTATTTTATTACTATGACAATGTGAATAGAAACAATTTTGGAGGTCGTATGCTCTAATTGGGAAGCTAGCCACATGAATTGTCACTTATGGCAATACGACCTCCAAAATTGTTTTTATTCACATTGTCACAGTAATAAAATAGTTTTTGTGATCACAACAATAAAATAGTGATTGCAAAATACAAAAGAGAAAATTTGATGGTGGTGGTTGTATGGTGGTAGAGGGTGGTTGTGGAGGGAGGTGGTGATGGTTGTGTGGTGGTAGAGGGTGGTGGTGATGGGAACTCAAAATAAAATCAATAGTAAACTGCAAAAATTATCCATGTAGTTGGCGAGGGTAAAATAGTCATTTCACAGGCATTTGACTTTGACTAACGGGGATCTTGTAACGAGCGTTAGCAAAAAAAAAACGTGAATTTACAGCCACAATAATGCTTAAGTGGCATTTCTCGCAAAACCCCAAACGTTAAGTACACAACTCGCAAATTTTCAAAAAATGAACATTTCTCGCAAAAATGGAAAACTTTAGAGACATAATATGCAATTTACTCTAAAATTTAATAAGACTTAATGCAGTCTAAGTAGTTTTTCCCTGGTAACATTGATAAATATTATTATTACAAGGGTTTTAACTTTTTAATAACGTCAAAAAAACTATTTTGCTGGTTTGAGTTACGAAAAGTATACAAACTAATCATGTTGGGTCGTAGATATTCATTTCATATGTTCGTATATGTTAATATGTTAGAGTTTATTCTTACTTTGTCTGGTAATCCTCTAATCAAACCACCGAAAATCCATAACTATCGACCACCGCAAATCCTAACCATTTGCAAGACAGCATCAACAACTCTTATCTCCACTCGACGAGCCTTTAGAAACCATACGAAAACACCTCCTACCATCACCATTTGACCGTATATAACCATTCGTTTTGTTAGTTTATTAAATTATTGTATATTCACTATATAAACGGCATGCATCGTGCGCCATTTTCGGTGTTTCCAGATTGCTATTAAGTATATAATTCACTAACTTGTAATGTATGTAATTTTGCACTTAAGGTTAGAAAGTTGTTGTTGGAATATTAAATCTGTAATGATAAATTAGGAAATTGTATGACAACATTTAGTAATAATTATGATGTGTAATTTCTATTAGGGTATTGATATGTACACATACACTTTTACTTTGCACACATAATTTTGCTTGTCCCTACACATCAATTTTCTTGTCCTCACACATAAATTTTATGTGTGCAAAGTAAAAGTGTATGTGTAGATATCAATACCCTTTCTATTATATTTAAAGGTATTTTAGTAATTTACTCGTGCTGAATTTTCAGCAAGTCAACAATGATCTTCTTGCTTTATATGTAGCATATGTATTTTGAAGGCTATATAAATAATTTGACTAAATGCATGCTTAACACATGTCTAAAAGCTCAATTCTGTTAACTTGAGCTTATAACATTTTTACAAGTTTACGTGACAAATCAAAACTTATTTCATAAGCTAGTTTATTTAAAAAAAACTTAAATTGTATTAGGCTCTCGCGAGCTATATCCCAAACCCATTGATCAACTTACTCATTTGTCTACTTATCATTTTACAGTCACATGTAATTCATTTATGAGTGAATGAGAAGTGAACAAATAAGGCAATGGATAAGTGAGAAAGTTGGTTAGGCTGTGTTTGGCGTGAACTTTTGGAGTATTCAGTGGGTTTTGTTATTTGTAGTATAGTTGTTAAGAATCGATCATGATTTTAAAATCTTACGATTTTATGATACTACTAAGCAAAAACGATCTGGATCCTATGTAGGATCTTAGCAAGCTTAAGAGTTTATAAGATCCCGATCTTGACAATCAATCCTTAATATCTAATTCGATCCGATCTTACTTTTCTCGATCTGCAAACTTAAAACTAGAAACTTGTTGATTTTGTTTCATAGAATTTGAGAAACAACATGTTAAACTTTTTAAATTAAACATTCTATTTTCATAATTTAGGAAACATTTTCATGAAAAGTTCATATAATTTTGTGTTTATGATATATAATAATTTGTAGATTTGAATAATATTACAAAGATTATTAAGAAAATAATATTATAGTAGGATCTTGATCTAATCTTACTATTCCGATCATGCAAAAACAAAAACAATCCTGACTAGGATCACGATCTTAAAAACATTAATTTGTAATTTTAAGAACATCCACAATGCAATAAGTCTTTCAAAGACTTTCTTTTTTGCCAACTCATATTTCCATTATCTTCTACCTATTGTCAAAATTCGTTTGAATGCAAAAAGAAGTTTTTATAAAGCTTTTTTTTTTGTACTTTATAATAAAAATACGATAATGGTGTCAGAACACTTGATCAAGTCATTCACCAAAGACTTAATGATCCTCAAGTCTTCGATGAAAAATAACTTTTGTTCAAATTCCAAAAAGATTTGGGAAGATTTTCTTGGTAAAAAAAAGCTATCCTTCTACCTTGCATTGGAGATGCTCTAAAGATTACATTTAAAAGTTAAAAACATGCAATAAGAGTGATATATTCAGCTGGGTGAAAACACTTAAATTCTGGAGATAGATACTTATTATGAATATACAAACTATTTAAGCCTGTTAGAATTTCTTAAACGTAGTCATCTAGGCTATGTTTAGCATTTTTCTTCAAATATTATTGTTTGTTTGATACATCATAGCTTAATTGGGTGCTTCAAATATTTTTGTTTGAAACGTTTATAAGGAAAACGTTTAGTATTAGCATTTAACTTCAACGTCGGGAATTAGGTTAACAAATTTTTTTACAAAACAATCAGCTAATGATAACAACTATTCGTAGAAACTAGTTTTGTCTAACATAACTTACAAATGATATTACAAGGTTTTTATTGTCAATGCGTTGCAATGTGATCAAAACGATTTTGTATGCTTAATTTGCGATTTATAAATGTTGGATAATCTATACTATATTATAATGCATGTAAAAGCCAAACCTTATTCCAAGCCTAACCCTTAATAAAAAATTAAGATAAAGAGCTCTAATCATAAGATGACATGTGTCACTTCTTAACAAACTACAAACCTAACTCCTAACCACTAAAAAGTAAGATAAGAAGCTCCAATTATAAAGTGACATGTGTCACTTCTCAACTAAAAATTTATCTTTATTTTCAAATTAAAATATCTTTTTATCTACTTATTTTTTTTTTATAATCTAATTTAACCATATTTTCTAAAATTTTATGCTCTTTAATTCAATATCTATTTTGATATATTTTTATGAGTTTTTAGTTTTTATAATTTTAGTGGGTTTATTTTATTTTAATTCAAATTTTTACAACTTTAACTTTTCTTTAAACCAATACAATCTTGATTCGTCAAAATCATATACTTTTGGTGAAGTGTTAGACGTGTAAGAGATTGCGTGGGTATTTCTATATGCGGGAATAATGATGTCACGGGAAAGCTACGTGTAACTCAAACAATCACATACAACTAACACATATACATTCGAAGTGTTGTGAAACGAATTTACTAAACGGGTAAGCAAACACATATAACTATACTTATCGCCGCCGATGTGCGCGCGTATCCGACTAGTATTTATCGTGAGGCAAATTTCAACTTATATAAAATAATAATTTAAAAGTATAAGGTTAAGAGTGAAATTTTTTAAAGTTAATAAAAATAAATTGTGTTTTGTTTAATTGATATTAAAAGAAAATTTACTCCGTATTTGTTTACAGTAGTTTTGATGTAATTAATCATGGCAACTAAATGTTTAGTGATATTCCCTAACTTATTATCAAGTTATCTAATGTCAAATTATCTAATACTCAGTTCGTATATAGAAACTAATCCAAACATATGAACTGCATCCCGCATTGCTAGATGTCAAATTGTCAACTGTTTAAATTTGACAATTATGACATTTATTTGGTACCTTTTATATTACACAATTTTAGCATATACCGAAAACCGTAAAGGCCCAAAAGTCCAAAACCGTAGAGGCAATTATAAGACAATAACTTGAAGACAATGTTTTACAATCTTTCTAGATGACGACTACTTACCTCTTTTTTGTTTCCTTCTTATATTTAAAATATAAATTTTGAAAGGCAAACTATAATGTATTTGAGTAAAGTTTCCGGCACCCCACTTTATAAAGCAAATGGGAACATGATTTAATGTTATCATATGCTTTAAATTTAATTAAATATTAAAACGTTTTACTTGTGTCCTTGTTTTCTTATGACATATCTAATCATGGAATTTTAAATTAAATGACACGTCAACTACACGGTAGATATTTATTAAATACTTTTAGAAAATCAAACTGATGTCATCTATGAAATATGTTAGCTTTTTTATGCGCTAACAAATTGTTTTGTATATACAAAGGGTTTTTCTAACTTGTGCTTTAAAGGCACAAGTTAAGCACAATAAACGTACACAAAAAGTACACCAGGACCCATATAAAAGTACATTTGTCTGTACTTTTATGTGGATTCTCGTGTACTTTTTCATGAGCCCTATTGTACTTTTGGTGTGCTTAACTTGTGCTCCTAGGGTACAAGTTAGAAAAACCATTTTTTAATGTATATATGAGTGTGCAATAAGTGAAAAAGAAAAAATTTGGTCATTTAAATTGTAAATACGTATTTAAATATTAATAAATTTAGTTGTTTTTTTATAAATAGAAGTATTTTAATCTAACAACATTACTAAATAAATGTATTTTATTCTGATAACATTACAATTTTTTAAATTTAAAGCAAATGAACCACTTAAAAACATGCATGTACACGTATTCACGATACACTTTTGTGTCAAGTCAAATATCTACCGTTAAAAACTATAGAGAGCAACAGCCTGTCATTTCTTTGTGTGATTATTATCGATTCTAAATGAAAAGAGTCTATATTATGCTCACATTATGCTATAGGATATACCTTTCGTCATAGCTAGAAACCATTTATGTATATCATAATCATGATGGTTATTATCTATTAGCCACTTTTTGTATACAGACAACCATGATATAACGATTAATAATTGCATCGAAAGAGAATTGTAACTTTAAAATATGCAAAGAATTAAGTTGATTGATATGGAAAATGACCAAATATAAGATTAGAAATTGATAAAATTATCGCTATAGCCCTTTACTCTTATCTTTTTTCTTGTTAAAATGATTATTTTAACTCATAAGTGAGAGCAATTTGGAGTCAGTGGTGCTTGTATGTTGATCTATGACGAAGAAGATAACGAGTCCAAGTGTACAAAGACTATACATGAACAAGTGGCAACCATCGACGTATAAGTGGCAATTTATAACACACAAGTGTAATTTATGTATATGTATATTCTATTTATTTTTCAAGTTTTTCTTTCATCAACATTCATCAAACTATAGTGACCATATTTATCTTATTAACTCTAAACAATAATATCACATTATTGAGAACTAAAAAGAAAAAAAAAAACAATTTTCTAATAAAACATCTTTGATTGCTTTATTTATTTATTTATTTTTTTAATGTTGCAAGAATATAACGCCAAGTCATGGAATAATATTCGATGAAACCAATGTTGGCATGTACAAGTGAGCCATGACGTTCCACGTGAAGCTGAATATGCTCCTAATACAGACAAACTACGGAAATGACCAACAACCAATGCTTAGGGTGGTGGCAACGGGAGCGGGGTGAGCTGCGGGTTTGGTCCAGCCCGAGCGGCTACACCGCCGCCACCCATGCGGGCTCGAGCGGGCTATCGTTGCAACGGGTAAAAAGCTCGAAGCGGCATGAAGCGAATCTAGCCGTTCAAACTTAAAATATGTCCGTTGCATTCTTTTTTAAAAAAAAAAAAATTCCATTTTCAATTTCATCTCTATTTAAACACAACCATTTCACATACTTTTTACAACAAAAAAAATCAAAACTTTTACTCAAGCATATCACCAAAAATAATGAATTCATCTTCATCTTCATCTTCATCTTCATCATCGGAGTTTTCCTCCGAGTCTTCATCCAAACTCGTGTCTTCAACGGGTTCTACCATGTCAACCTTTTTAGCCGCAATGGATGCCCTCGAAGACACGGCAAGCTCAAGCAATACCCGGGGGTATATCGAACGTTTTTGTGAACAAGCCCAAGAAAATCTAATGAATGACTATTTCGTTGAAAACCCAAGGTTTCCCGCCAATGTTTTTCGTGAAAGATTTCGTATGAATAGAAGCTTGTTCGTAAAAATTGTTGGTGATATTGAAGCGAATGTCGAATGGTTTCAAGAAGGCTTAGACGCGAGGGGGAGACGAAGTTTCACGGCGTTACAAAATGCACATCGCCATTCGACAACTAGCAACGGGTGGACCTCCGGATAGATATGATGACTACCTAAACATGGCAGAAGAACTTCGGTATTTTTTAAAATGTTTGTGTTTCTAATAACTTGGTATTTTTTATAAGTCGATATATTTTAAAATGTTTTCGCTTTTTTTATATTTGTAGCGATTGCCTTGACAAATTTTTAAGCATGCGGTAATCCAATTATATAGGCGAGAGTTCTTAATGCTAGCCTACATCCCACGACGTTGCACGGCTATTCGAGGCACATGAACAACGACATCACATTCCCGGAATGCTTGGTAGCCTTGATTGTACACATTTCATCCGGCTTAAATTGTCCTCGACATTTGAAAGGTCAATATAATAGAGGTGATCACCCATACCCGACTATTATGCTCGCCGTCCGCTTCATATGATTTGTGGATTTGGCATTCGTTTTCGGTCCACTTGTTCAAACAACGATATCAATGTTTTGAATCAGTCTCCATTGTATCTTACGGAGCGAAATAGAACGGCGCCAAACAGTTCATTTTATGTAAATGGACGACTTTACAATCGTGGATATTATCTTACCGATGGAATCTATCCTACGTATTCAACGTTTGTTAAGGCATATAAGTATCCCACGACCCAGACGGAACAGAGATTCAAGAAGTTACAAGAGTCTGCAGAAAGGATGTCGAACGAGCTTTTGGTCTCCTTAAGTCAAAATGGATGCTTCTCAGTCGTCCGCTTCGGCTATGTCGGCCAAAAATTCGCAAACTAGTAAATACTTGTGTCATATTACACAATATGATTTTAAAAGACGACGGGGTGGCATTATCACCGGTTCATATAATGGATCACCTCGGCCGCCATTTATGACCCAATGTACTACCGGAGTTACTCGACGAAAACATCCATAACCGTCTCCGATATGATCTTACGGAGCATGTAGCGGCTCAAAACTTACCACACCTTGACGACTAGTGTTTTCTTTTTTCTTTTAAGTATTATTTCCTTTTTTATGTAATTTTCTTTTAAGTATTTTGTAATTTTCTTTTAAGTAATAATAATAATATTATGTGTTTTAATTAAATTGTTTGATATAATTTTAAATATAAAAAGGTAAAAAAAAAAAAAAAAAAATGGTGAGGGTAGGGATATGGTTGCTTACTAAAAATCTATGGTGAGGGGTGGTGTGGGGATGCGATGAGTTGGAAGAATGTTATTGGTGGATAGTGAGGGATGGTGAGGGATGGTTGCCACCACCCTTACATTCTACATTTTTGTTCTTTTACTACAAAACACATGCATTTGGTTTTTAGATTTTGAGAGAAAATTGGCAAAGTAGTATAATGGGCCAATAGTCCTTTTTTATAAAAATTAAGAAGTAAAAATTTCAAAATAGTCGGGCTATCAATTGAGCAACCATCTAAGGGAGGAGGGAGTGGTCACCTAATACCCTAGGTGCCACCTCACCTCCATCCAATAAAAACATTACACATCAAAAGTACCCAATTTTACCCTAACCATACCCTAAGTGGGGGGAGTGGTCACCAATTTGTACCCCATTTTTTTTTTTTTTTTTTATACATAAAATCACATACAATATTTAAAATAAAAACATACCATTTCATTAAATAAAAAAAACATTACATAATACTTAAAAAAAAAAAACATAACATAATACTTAAAAAAAAAAAACATAACATAACACTTAAAAATAAGTAGATTAAAATAAAAAAAACACACTAATCATCGAGATACGGCAAGTTTTGACGTGCTACGTGCTCCGTGAGATCATATCGAAGACGGTCATGGAGAACTTCGTCTAGTAACTCCGCTACCACACTGTCGTCGTACACTGGCTGGACCGGCTCATCCATTATATGAACCGGTGAGATTGCCCTCCCCTCGCGTTTTATAACCATATTGTGCAAAATAACAGACGCATGAACCTGTTTGGCAATCTTCGCTTTGGTCATAGCTCGGAGAGGTCGATCGAGAATTTTCCATTTTCCTTTGAGAGCACTAAAAGCTCGCTCGACATCCTTTCTCGCCCCCTCTTGTAACTTCGTAGGGACTAGGTACTCTCGACCGTACAACTGAATGATGGCCTGACAAAAATAATCAAGAGTTTCACGTGACGTTCTTGCAGCCATGCATAAATATTCATCATACTCATCCGGGGGATTACCGGTTGCGAGTTGCCTAACGGCCGAAGTGATTTTTTGTTTCGCCGTGAAACTTTTTTTCGAACGCGCGTCGTAGCCTTCTTGAAAATATGGGTATCTCGCTTCAATGTCGCCCACTATTTGCAAAAACATGCTCTTCTCCATTCGAATTTTTTTTTTAAAGTACTCTTCGTTGTACTTTGGTGTTTCAACGAACCAATCATTCTCTAACGTTTGAAGACCTATTGCCCGTTGACGATTTACGCTAGTTCGGCTAGAGCTTGCCGTGTCTGCAAGATACTGAGCCGATTGAAGCAAGTATTGCAACGAGCTACCCGTGGATATCTCGTCGGACGAAGATGGAATAATGCATTCGAATTCGGAAGAATCGGAAGACATTTTGGCAATTATTTTTTGTTTTTGAGAGATTTTAGTGTGTGTTTTATTTGAAAATAAAGAGAGTAATATTTGGTTTTAAAGGGATTTTTTTTTTTTTTTTTTTTTTTTTTTTTTCATACGATGAGTCGACCGTTTGGCTCCAACGGTCCAAAAACCCAATCCAACCTCACATTTCACACTCGGCTTGGTATACCGAATTTTGTACCCGATTTTCATACCCAACGAGGTGGCGGCGGTGTTACCGCTCGGGTAAGGGTACCCGAATCCCTTACCCGTGCCCACTCCCTCCTCTCTAATAGCATAATGCATATCAATTTTTTTAGTACACAAAATACAAAAAATAGCAACTTGATTTTTGTCTTTTAATGAAAAAAAATGAGACACATGTCAAATATATAAGGTGGTCGCTCTATTATTAGGTCAATATAGTAGGGTTGGATCAGTTGGTAAACCTCTTGCCTCTCAACCGAGAGGTCAGGGGTTTGATCCTCACTCCCTACAAAAGGCCGGAGGTCCTTTCTACCTTTGGTAGAATTGGAAGCAGCCTCTCTACCTTAGGTAGGGGTAACGCTGTTTACATCTCAACCTCCCCCATACACCGGAAACGGTATTGGGCCATAACCCGTGGAAGACGGCATTGGGCGTTACTTTTACTTTTTTTTTGCTCTATTATTAGGTCGTTCTGGTCTATTTTAATTTTTTTTTCCTGATCTTAAAAAGAAAGGACTATTGGACTACTGGGCTACTTTGAGAACTAGGTCCTAGATTTTAAGCCGGAAGTAACGCTAAACAAACCCGTCACCTCACATCAGTGGCGGACCCAGGATCTTAGAGGACAGGAGGCAAATTTTTTTTTTTAATAAAATTCGTGATGCACTTTAATAAAAAGGTCATAAAAAAAATTTACACTAAAAACTTATATTTTATAAAAATTAAGATAAAGATTGAAAGTTTTTACATTATTTGATTTTTAAGGTGAGGGCAATTTGATTTTGTAATGAGGTGCACTTTAATAAAATGGTCCTAAAATTTTTTTTACACTAAAAACTGATATTTTTTTGCGAACCGTGAAGGGCAACAACCCCCCCAACTACTATGTAGTTCCGCCCTGCCTCACATCAATGTTATATCATCATTTATCACATCATCAAATTTACCACTAAACAGATGTATTAGGTGCATGAAGGAGGAGTATAAGGTGCACGAAGGAGGAGGGTAAACGTGAAGGAGGGAGTTGGTGATGGATCACCTTCCATTACCACTAGTCTTAGTTTTTAAGGAGGTCTTGTAATGCCCTTGTTCATAATCAAAACATATAAAACGTATAACTTATGAATGCATGTTAGAGCATCCCCATTCATAACACCATAACACCAATAACACCGTCCACGTCAGCGCCACATCAGCTTTAACATTTAACATTAACATCCCCAAAAAACACCCACAACCATAACATCTCAATAACATCAATAACACTAATAACATTTCATATTTTCAATTTCAACCCCTAAACTAAAACAAACATTTCATTTATTAAACGTGAACTAATATTTTGTTTATTAAATTAATATACAAATAATATTTTTATATTATTAAATAAAATTATAAAACTAAAATAACAAACAAAAAAAAGAAAAAAAAAAAAAAAAAAAGGGAATGAATGTGGTCCACAAACACAAACGCAGTCCACACACACCTGTTACTACTATTCCTTCTTCCTCTTCGTTAAATGCACACAGTCCACACACACTATTTCTTCTTATTTTTTTTATTTTTTTTTTTCTTGCTTGCCCTTAACGTCGCGTTAAGGAGCCAACGCCCCCCTCCAACACCGTTATTTCGCATGCCCTCCAACGGATAACGCCTCCAACGACGTTAATGAAGCCCTTAACGGGCGTTACCCCGTGACGAATGGGAATGCTCTTATCCTAATTATTGCTTGAGAAATATTATTCTATTGAAATGATAAACAAATAATATATATTATTTACATAATATTTTTTTGATGAGACTTAATTTATAACGATTTGATTAAAAAGTATCTTACAAACACATCTAAACTATCTAAAGCTACTAAATTCTTTGATTTCTTTTTTCCACTTGCAACAATGAACCGATTTCTCATACTTGGTGCATGATATATATACTATTAGATGAATAATAAATAGGCCCAAACCCACACATCGGGCTTGGGCCTATTTATTATTCATCTAATATATACCTTTGTAAATATGAATGATCAATGATACATGAGAACAAATCTAGAAAGATATGACAATTCTCGTTTGATAAAAGAGATTGGGTTTTCAATCTTGTCCAAAATTTTAACGAACACCTATCAAATGTTTTCTCTAACAAATAAAAAGATCACCTTACATCAGGGTCGTAACTAAGTTACAAATGCTTTGCCCCAAAGTTTAAAGGATAACTAAAATGACAATAAAAAAATACATCAAATCAACTATGATGTAAATGCGCAAATGATTACAAACACCTATTAAAGGATTACCAATGCGCAACAGTTATATATAGAGTTGTAAAAAAATGACCGCACCCGAACCAACTTAATCTTATTATTATATAAAAACTTAAACTGTATTTTAAAAGAAAGACTAAAATACACGGTTGGTCCCTAAACTTGGCAGGACGCATTGCGATAGAACAAAATTCGGCCTTTTCATCGCCACAGGTCCAAACCTTGGCTATTAAATGCCAGAATCGTCCCTTGACCAATAACGCCTATGTCAACGTCTTTTTTCTGTTAGTTATTGGAGGGTATTATAGTCCATACACATTTATAACTCAACTTAGTTAATTCCGAGAAACGCTTTATCCGATACCATCTTGATCGTTTCCCTCCTTCCTCACGCAACCCTCACACACACTTTAACAATGGCAGACAAGGAGCTTACTTTTACAGATGTAACTGATGAGATGGTAAAATATGTGAAGACAAAATATGGGGATACTTGGTTAAAAGAAGATGAAATGTCTGATGAAATGTTTGATGATTTATGCAGATTTGCGAAAGAAGCTCAAGTGATGAAAGGTTAGACGGGTTTTTTTTGTTATTTGTGTGATTGCCATTTTAAGGGATGAGCATAAATAACTCCAATTTATTTGACAGAAATCCGAGCAGTATCAGAATCTGTAAAAAAGAGGGATTATAGCAAGCTAAAGGTATCTGACGATATGGTTGAGTATGCCATGGCTACTTATGGGAATAAGTGGGATATAGGAGATGACATTGCTGATGTGATACTTGAAGACTTGTGGGAAAAATATGGGAATAAGGAGTCTGAGAAAGGTTAGAGTTAATGTTTGCAACCTAAGAAAGTTGTAATGGGTGAACTCTGATTTCTTTCTGTTTTGTCTATCTTTCCAGATACTAACGTGAAAGGAAATGAAGTTGATGTCATCATTATTTCAGACACATCTGATGATGAGTGTGGGAACATGTCTTCTAAAACCACTAATTTGAAAGGTTCCACTTCCCAAGCTTCCAAGGCGTCCAAGGCTTTCGCTCCCAAAGTTGTACTTGGTCTTATAGCGGCTGTGGGATGCTCTGGCACAAATAGGAATGAGTGGTATGTGCCTCCCCCTAAGGACCCCAAGTCTCCCCCCATGAATAACAAGCCTCCCATCAAGAAGTTCACCTGTTATTTTTAGTTGTTGATGTAATGAAGATGTATATTTTTTTGCTGATGATGGTTACTGAAAACGATACTTGTTAACATGTATATTTTGCTTCATATGGTGTAACTAGGTGATGGTGTAGGTATATTTTGGATATGTTGTTTTCATTTTGTAGTTTGTACTTGCATATCCAGTTTAGGTGGGTGCTTGGGAAAACCCAATTTGACTTATAAGGTCAACAAACTAAATTATTAGAGGAACCACACCGAAATGTTAGTATTTAAAATATCTTCTGTTTGACTTATAAAGTCAACAGATTCAAATTGTAACCAAAATTCAATTATTATAACAAAAGAATCACACACATACCAGTTAAGCTACATTTAGACTGAAAGACAACATAGCATTTCTTGCTAGGAATTCATTGCGTTAAATGACTAGTAGGTGATCCATTTGGTCTGTCAGTTGTAGTTGGTTCAACTGGTGTTTGTCTTGGGCGTTCTCCTTTTGGTCTTTCAGTTACAGGTGCTTCACGTGGTGTTTGGCTTGGGCGCTCTCCACTTGCTATTTCAGTTGTAGGTGGTTCACTTTCTTCTTCATCACTGCCCAAGGATGAACCAACACTAGTAGGTGCAGAAATATGTAGACCCATCACATATCCACCACTATCTCCTGTGGTTGTTTTTTCCCTTGTAACACCATCGCTACTAGTATAAGATGTGTTTCCCCTTATCTCAAGGCACACTGGACAAACATACCACATGAAAGCTCTATAAGATGGACGCCTTGCAAAAAAGGTCAATCCAGCCTTGTTTTCCGTTTCAACCCAACAGTCAATGCATACCATTTGACAACCATTTTCTACATCCATGGTGATAATATGTTGGTATGATAAACAATTGCTGACTTAAGATGTATTATATAAGTAGAAGGGAGTTGTGGTTGTTGAACAAGTAGATAAGGAGTAAAGACAACATAAATTCTTACAAGCTAGTCAACTTATAAAGTCAACAAAAAAACAAAAACATGTTCAAACATAATATTTCCGATATTACAAATGGCTAGAAGAGTAGAAGCCTACAATCTTCGAAAACTGCTGGAATTTGTGCCATTCAGAGCGTGCATTTTATCCAGCACATATGGATGTCTTGGATATAAGTCTTCCACAGACACTCCATAGTAAGCTGCCTCATACTCTGCATCTTCAAGCCAATTTTTCCTCTCCCATTCCTCTTCAATTCTTTTGTACATTCTCTCCTCTTCCAAAAACTGCTGGAATGCTTCTTCATCCAACCTGGACTGCTCTTCATCTTCCTCCAAATTTGTGTGTTCTTCTTCTTGCTCATAAAGAGCTTCATAAAACTCTTGTTCCATAGTCTTCCTTATATCGTCTTCATCCATCCACTACAAAAGTAATACATTTGCACATCAACTAGAATGTAAACACACAAGAATAATCGTTATGCAAATGACAATTAAATGAATACCCGTTGCCTTCTGCCATCACAATGCCTTTTTCTACCTCAAACCTTAGTTTCCTTTGTTGGTTTTGGTACCTGATCCTTGTGACAACTAGACTTATTATGTCCAACTGTTTGACAATTGGAGCATTTAATCCATTTACGAGCTCTAGATTTACCCATTTTGACGCAATTTCTCTGAAAGGGTTGGGTTTATGTATATGAATTCAAATTTGTTGTAAAATGTGAGAATAAAGTGCTTGCTACAAGTTAATGCAAATGTGAGGACATGATAGGGGACTAAAACCTTAGTCCCTTATACTCTTAAACTGTTTGAGCAAGGACCATAGTTCTACCAACACCCAATACAATCAAAACCGATATAACAACTCTCTTAGACGAATATAACAATTAACAACATAATTAACAGATTAAAACACTAGAACATAACATATAGATTCATTAACTTCATATTAAACATTAAATATTGAGTACATATTTTTCCCAAAAAAAAAGGGAAAACATAACCACTTCTTTTCCTTCTCAACACTTCCTAAGATCATCAAGGAAGTTGTTCCTGTCACACACCTGTGAGTGTGTCTGACAGATCATCCTCCTTATCTCCAACGCCTTCAAGACATTAGCCTTTTGCCTGTTGCGAAGATCCTCGACAACCTTGTAGTTCATCACCGTAGTTCGAAAGCCTTCGATCTCAGAGATGTATTCTTGGGTTTCCTTCGTACCCCGAATCAAGTCAGTCAAAGTGTTTTGGAGTCCCTTAGCAATTTTGATGTCCTTATCATTTTCTCTCTGATAAAAGAGAGAAATCGAGTCAAACATGTAGTCAGAGTTTGAAGCTTTGGCGAGTTCTTCAAGTAGTGGGAAGTCAGCCATTGGGAGGTTGTTGAGATTTTCTTAGGATATGTTTCTTTTGATTGTTGGTATGCAATTGGTATAGTGTATTAACCAATAAATACCAAAAACAACTGGACGTTCCAAATTCAGGGACTAATTGTGAAGTTAGTAAAAAGAGAAATAGTCAAGTTTGTGTGAGAAAAAATACGCGGGAATTTTAAGTGCAAAAAACGGCTAACTGGCCAAATTGAGGGACCAAGTGTGACATTTTAAACCTATTACCCTGCAACTTGACCTTTTGCCTTCCTTGATACGCTTATACACAATTAATGTGTTGGGAATCACCAAAAGAACCCAACTAACAAGTACAGAAACAATAAACACAATCATAATAACCCGACCCAATTAACAAAACCCAATCAAAACGAAACCTAACATACATCCACACTCACGTACTGAAACACACATCTAGTCAAACCCATTCTTAAAAAAACAAAAAAGTAACAATGAAGGACAGAAGCATATTCGTCTCCACTTTTAAGGATGTGAAGGAAGAAGAAGAAGGTGAGGTCCAGTTCAGAATCCACTATAATGGGGTTTTTGATTATAGCCCACTCAGGTATGAACGAGGTTCATTAATTAATCTGTGTGCCTTTACCAGTGATAGGGATATATTTAGTTCAAGCCTTGTTAATGTGTTATCAGAGATTAATGAACAAAAATGGGCGTTGTTTTTCTGTGATCCTAAACAATCCCTAGAAAATGGTTTGCATTTGATTCATACTGATGTTGATGTTCATACTTTGTTTGGAATGGCTTAAACAAATGAGTCAGTTGATATCTTCGTAGCCCACAAGCCCCAAAAGTTAGCACAATTTTACTTAAAAAACATCAGTTTTGAAGTTGTGGGTTGGGTAGAGCAGGATGCTAACTTTAGGATGCTTAGTCAAACACCTTTTAGGACTAGACGTCAATGGCAGGGGATAGATAAGAAAAAAATGCAGGGGAGTGGAACCAGGACACCAAGAGTGAAAGGTGGTGTTGTAATCAAAGACGAAGAAGGGGTTGTAGCTAAAAAAAGGGAGAAAATTAAAGGAAAAGGAAAAGGAAAGATGGTTGATGAAGAGGAGGTTTTGCCCAGAAAAAAAGGGAGAGAAGTTGTTCAAGAATTTAAGCGAGGTTTAGATGGGAAGGGGAAGGCCAAAATGGTTGAGTTTGCAGGGTTTGATGTTGAGAACTTGCCTGGTTTTGATGTGGAGGGGAAGGCTGAAAGGGTTGGTGGTGCTGCTGCTGATGTTTCAAGCGGTGTTAAGACACCCTTTCGGAGCAAAGAAAAGATTACAAACTGCGTCCTAGCACTGTTCGCCCAAAGGCGACCGTAGGTGATGTTTCAGTGATGAATACCATGTCATGTGTTAAATTCCATTAAGCTATAACAGTACAGTTCATAACTTATATGTTTGTTGTTTGTATACTTGTTTTTGCAGACAAGGTGGCGGCAGCATCATCAATTTAGGGTTCATGTTTTGTCGGTTCAAAAGTTTCTGGATATCGATCAGAGCTGTGTAGATCATTTGAAGATTCAGCAGTTGAACGTTTTGGAGTTGGGCCCAAATTCATCTTTTATATTTTGTAAAGTATCAGTATATTAACATGTATCAGACAATGACTCCGTAGTATCAGTTATGTTCCAGTTTCATCAAACACTGTATATAGTTGACTGTTATAAGTCAACTAGCTAAGTAGTTGATAATGTATAAATTTGTTTGTTAATCCTGGGTAAAATTCTGTGAGCTCATACTTTCTTTACCAGTTGACTTTTATGAAGTCATACTTAAGTGGTGAGGACTCAGGTACACTGATATAATTTGTTCAAACAATAACCCCTTTTTGTTTTGGTGGAATAGTTCTTGAGTTAGAATTAACTAAGTTGAGTTATAAATGTGTATGGACTATAATACCCTCCAATAACTAACAGAAAAAGACGTTGACATAGGCGTTATTGGTCAAGGGACGATTCTGGAATTTAATGGCCAAGGTTTGGACCTGTGGCGATGAAAAGGCCGAGTTTTGTCCCATCGCGATGCGTCCTTCCAAGTTTAGGGACCAACCGTGTATTTTAGTCTAAAAGAAAAGAAGAGAAGATACAATCACTTCTCTTATCTCCTCTTCTTCCCAAAAATGGGCGGAACAAATCTTCTAAAAAAAACACCTGATCTTCCTTCCTTCTTCTTTCCAATTCTTTTCCTTTCTTCCCCATAAAACATATTGAGAACACAAAAATTTTCAATTTCTTTCCAAATCATTTCCATCTCCCCAAAATCAAACTCAAGAACACAGTGTAAATGATTTATATGATTTGATCCGACAACTTATTAGGAAAGGTTAGGGTTACATGTTATTGTGTTTAACCTTAGTCGGATAAAATATTTAAACGAGTTATACAGGTTGACCCGACAACTTACTAGGTTAGAGTTACAAGTATCAAACTCCGTTTACATTATCCTATATTACATTTGTTGAGGACCTTATGAACAGTACTGTTAAGGAATTTTTTTACCCGAAAACCGACCCAATCACAACCCGCATCTCATTTCTCTCGATTCTTCTTCTGCCCACCAATGGTTCTCTCGATTCTTCTTCTTCCCACCAATTCATACACAATATCAAACCAGTGGCACACCACACACACACACACACAATTACACCTTCTAATTTATTCTCAACATTTAATCAAATTAAATCCCTAATTTAATCAAACCAGTGAATCTAATTTTCTTTTGATTACAGCAGGTCAGTTTTGATTGAAAGATTATTAGACGGAGGTTGACGGATATGTGGTAATGAAAAAGGAGGGATTAGATTGTGATTTTTTTCAAGTTTTTGTTGAAGGTTATGATGATGAAGAGCTTCAAGAAGGTACTATTTAATTATTATTTTTTTTAAATATATTCATGAATTAATTACTACCTTTTATATAAACTGATTATGTGTGTTAAATGTAATGTAGTAGTGATTTCGAATTTTTGGTAGTGAAAAATGATTTGAGTATTTGACTATGTTAGAAAATGTTTTCTTTCGTTAAGATTTAAGGTTATTTGGATTTGGTTAAGGTGGATTGTTAGGGTAATTAGGATTATTTGGATGATTATGTCAAAATTAGATTTAGGCTTATTTGAGTTTGGTTAATGTGGATTAGTATTTGTCTTATTTGAATTCAGTTTATGCATGTTGTTAGGGTAATAGTTGTTTGAAGAATGTGTTGTGTGCTATGTTTAATTTAAAAAGATTGTTTTGAGAAATCAGTATTGCTTCTATGATATAAGACGAAAAAAATTATTTTTTGGTAATTTTAGTTGTATGTTAAAATAAGCTCTTTGAAATAAGTTGCTTATTGAAGAGTAGTAGGAACTTGGGATGAAAGATTTTTTATCCTTCCGGTTTCAAGTGTATACTTGAATAGTTATAGCGGCCTATAGTAGGGAAATGTTATGCTTTCGACAAGCATAAGCTAAGGCTTTTTTGGCTGAGGTGTTTAACTATGTGTTTTCTTGGGTGTTTTTTAGTGTGTTTTTTTGGTGAATGTAATCATGTTTTGTAAGTTTCGCAGGCTCAGTTGACGAAAAGGGAGTTGAGAGGATGCGTTAAGGTTGTTTCGACTGCGCTTGATCAGGTTACCGGTTTTTGAATTTTTTAAGTTGGTATCCAGGTTAGTTATTTGTAAAACTTTCTAAATTTCTTTCGTGTTTGTTTCATGTGAAGATCCAAGCTTGGGAGAGCCATGAAAAGAGAAAAGTCGATATGAAGATTAAAACAATTGAGGTAACAATTTTGTGTTTTTCCTTTTTAGCGTGCTACTGATAGTTACAGTATATGACTGAAAAATGTATATAGAATTGCTGATTTTGTGCACCAATATATGTGTTGACTGTGAAAGTGTTAAAAACAAAATTGTATATAGAATCGCAATTTTTACCCATATAGTGTATATACTGCAACGCTATAGCTTAATCCAGTTTTTTTTTTTGTTAATTCATTACTTTTCACTTCACTTACATGTTTGTCTTATTTTTGCATCTTGCTTTTAGGAAAGTTACAAATGCTTGAATGATGCACTTGAGGGTACATCTCATTCAGGAACATATCGAACACTTAAGGTAAGCAAATCTGTTTAAATTCTACCAAAACAATTTTTTTTAATGAACAAATGTCATGTTCAACATTACACCTAAACATGGTCATCCATTGATCTTGCTGACAATGTTTTTAAACGCAGGTGTCAAATTCGATTTATATGGAAGGTTCAAATGACAAGAAATGAAGCAGGAGAGATTTTTTATGGTGCAGAAAGCTTAAGGTTTGTGGCATTTGTACTATTTGCCTTTTGCATATGCTGATTTCAGTTATCATATTCGTTGCATAGTTTATAGTAGAAGCGTCTTTTCCAGCTCCTTTTATAACAGCAACTCCTCCAGCAACATCTACACCAACTGCAGCTACGGTTAGTCTACCTACTGTCCTAGGACCTGTGGCACCTATAGCTATTGATCCAAGAGTACTTGCAGCACGCGCACCCGTTCCTGTGATGGTTGCTGATGTCGCAGTTATGGCTGCAGCTGCTAGATCTGTAGTTTTCAACACCCATAAAACTATGGCAAAGCAATCAAGAATTCTCGGGTACCTTTCTTTCCAGTCCATACTGTCACCAACTTCTGGACGGAAAAGTATTTTCATCGTGTCTATTTACAGGTCTAAAGGAATCATTAAGGTTGGAAAAAATGTGGTGAAGCCTATGTCTAAACACTAACAGATTTACAGGATACAACAATTTTTGGACAACTTTCCTTGGTTTGGATTGTTGGGTTTCTTCTGCCATGCTATATCATGGTTTGGACCATCAGCACTTTACAGTGTCGAAGGTAGAGACAGGTGTATGTATAGACCCTTATTTTTTTATCGGCTTATTATCAGGGTTGATGTTGGCATAGTATATAGTTAACCACCACGGCAAGTCAATATGATCTTTTGTGGGGAATGTATATAAATTTGAAGACCCCCTTCATATGCTCAAGAAAACAAATTATGGTTTTCCTTCATAACAAATTATGCTCTTTCTTTAGTTAGTACAAGATTGACCTTCATTAACTAGGTTCATAGCCATTTTAGCAGACATCGAAAAATGGGCGGGTTGAGTGGGTTACGGGTTGCGTGTGTTATGGATCAAATGGTAAAAAACCTAAATTAGCATTTTCCTAAACAGATCAGCTAACAATATTGGATGTCGTATGCCTTTTGAGCACTTTGGGAAAACCTTAATCCTTTTGACCATTTTCATCTCCGATGATTTTTTATTATTATTTTTACTTTCTGATTTTTACATTTAACTCACGGCAGTGTTCATACATAATTTTTTATTGCATGAACTTATGATTTTTCACAAAATTGGGTGTGCAGGAAGCAGCAGCATTTGTAGCGGTGCTATTTGTTTTTGTATTGCAAGTAAGACAAAGAAGAGGGTAACAATTCACTAATGTAGGATTTTTAATTGGCAGAAAGGTTTATAAACCTCCTCCACCTCCACCACTGCCACCACCAAGTTAGCCGTCACCGCCGCCAGGTTCGTTAACAACTCCCATCCTTTTCTTAATATGTGTACTTAAAAAGTTAAATAAAGAAAAACATGTTTGTATCGACGCTTTTGAGAGTTTATTAAATGTACGTTGTAAAGACATAAATAGTAAACTTTTTATAAAGACTTCAAGCTAGGTGCCTGAGGTTATAAAAACATAAATAGTATTTTTTTTTCGGTTAACAACTAATTAAGATTCTTTCTTATATTTATTTTCTAATATAGTTTTTGATGATACCAAATAGTAATAGTAATGTAGGTATATGCATAGTGCATACATGCCCAATTCCTCATCCTGATTATGAAGTGTTAGTAATTCAAGATGAACGATTTGGAAACTCCCGGCTAAGGTAGCAATTTCCTAAAAATTTTGCATTCTATACTTTCTACCCCTCATCTCTAATTTCCAAAACAAAAATTTACATCTTTTAGTTACATATATATCACGTGTTGTGACATCGCCAATGCAGTTAATTGGGTTAGCGTGGGCATCTGGGCCAAAAAAAGAAATATACACTAAAGATTCACTATCTTGATAAATTTTTTTGGCTCGGACCATTATCACTATCGTACACAACCTTCATCTTCACTTTTACTGCAGTATAGTCTACACACAGTATAGCTTAAACATATTGAATTGATGTGTTTGCTACTTAGTGACTTTGAAAAGTTACGTATCACTATAGTTTAGGATATATTAGTAGCTTTTGTGTAGAGTGGATTTGATTAATAATTTGGTATATAAATAACTGTACATAAAGTTTATTTGACATCAGGGTTTAGTGGATATGTGGAATGGTGAGTTATACGTATTGCTCTTTATGCCGATCACACCCATTAGAGACAGTATTTTTAGCCTCCATTGTGGAAAATTACTTTTTATATGTAGAAGTGGAAGTTTTGAACATTTTAACCAATTCGCTAATTTAAGCTAATATTTTTGGTCTACATTTGTTGTTTTGAATAAAAAATAAGTATTGTGTCACTTTCTGTTATGTATTCCATTTTACTCTTAGCAGATGTATAACACTTCAAATTGGGTTACTGTAGAATTTTAGTCGACAAGCGCGATTTTGCCTATCTAACATGTGGAAAACTAGAAGGGGGGTTGAATAGTTTACCGATTAAAAACTTTGTTTTGAAACTTATTGAAAGATCAATTGATATTGATCTTAGATATGTTAGTGAAATATGCAAACAATATATAAATAGTAGATAAGGAAAGAACAATCAAAAAACAACAAGTTGTTTATAGTGGTTCGGTCTACAAGGACTCTTTTCCTTGCCCTACTCCACTTTCCGAGTCTTACACTCAAGAGTTTAACTTCACTAGTCAACAAGCTCCTTTCACCGGTGGAAAAACCTTTACACTTCGCTTACACACTATTTCCGACACTAAGCTAGATGTCGAGTTCTTTTCAAGGGTACAACCACTCCCACACACAATGTATTTTAAGGACTAAAATACTAACCACTCACACTCACAAGATTATGATGGTTTGGTACAAAAATGATGTATGAATCAACACAAGATCATACAACAACAAACAAACAAGACTTCCAACTTCTTGTTGAAGCTTGAATGTATCTTGATCTTATTTGCTACAAAAGAGATCACTAATATGATATGAAGCTGAGTTAGAAATGTTAGAGAGAAGGAATGTATAAGAATATGATAGAAAGGGATGAAAAATAACTTTTTTTAGCTTTGCTATTTATAGCCAAACATCAGCAAGCACCACGGACCACGGAACCCTTAAAAGGGTTCCGCCCGTGTTAATATTCGGTGCCGCCGAGGTCTGACAACAAGATCTCAAAATCTTACCAAAGTCATGTGTTTGTTTTTCTTGTGAAATCTTCTAAGGATTTCAATGATGCACTACATGATGTCATGTGTTTGTTTTTCTATTTTTAGAAATATGTAAATACATATGTAATGTTTAGTTTTAAGAAACCAAAACATTCTTGAACTAAAAACTACTATCATACATTATGGTTTAGAGTCATATCAAGATATGATTAATCACAATGTAAATGCTTGAGTGATGAAGATATTATTTGAAAAAGCTTGTTTTAATATCTATTAAACTTGACAAGCTTTAAGCTTTATAAAAATTAAATTTACTTTTGTCGTTAACAAAACTTAGGTAAAGATCAAAAATATAAATAACGTTTAATGACGATATTTGTATTAACAATCTCCCCCTTTTGTTGAGGACAAGACATAAATTTTATTTTTATAAAAGATGTAAAGATTGTATAAGAGCAATAAAAATATTAGTTTTAGAACTTGAAAGATAAAAATGATAATGCAAGTATGTCTAATTTAGACATGATGTTGACTTTTCAGAAAGTCAAAGTCTTTACTAGTTGAAGCATGATGTTGACTTTTTCAGAAAGTCAAAGTGTGCAGCTGACTTTTTCAGAAAGTCAAATATAACCAATGAAGCATGATGTTGACTTTTTCAGAAAGTCATAGATGCAATTGACTTTTTCAGAAAGTCAAATATAACCAAGTTCTAAATATTTCTCCCCCTTTTTGTCTCAACAAAAAGAAGATGCGAGGTGAAATGTGTAATGAGCCCGAGCCATTATCTCACCCTTGACCAATGCTCCCCCTAAATTGGGTGCCAAGAGAAAGATACATGGACTGTGAAAAAGCTACAAAAAAATTGTTAGTTATAAGCATCATCACAAGCATTTCCAAACACCATGTAATAAGCAACAGCAATATATAAGAAACACCATTTATTTGTTAAAATTATTCATGATTTAAGAATCATGAAGAAGGAACACAATGAAGTGTTTAGTACAATGATAAAATCCTAAAAAAGAAATTATCCTAGAAAATAAAAAAAATACGTAAGGAAAGTAAGCTAGGAGCCTCTTATTGAGGTGGTGGATGAGCAAGAGCATTGAGGCACTCTAGGATGTAGTTGAGGATGAACCTCATTTCCTCTTGAAGCTCATGGACCATCACCCGGGTCCTTTCGGTTATTTGGACGGTTTGCTCACAATTGGAGCAACCATGCCTAGGAGGGTAGTATGGTACATGGTTTTGTGGTGGTGGAATGGTGGAGGTGTTGGTGTTGGTGTTGGTGTTTGGAGTGGTGATTATGGAGGCTAGCAAAGCACTTTGCATTTGCATAGCATCCCTAAGATGAGAATCCACCATATTTGAGAATTGGTGGAGATGATGGAGTTCGGCTTGAATCTCTTCTTTGGTGGGATGATCTTCCCACATGGATTCCTCAATGTCTTCTATAGGAGGAGACATTGATGTAGGAAGTGGTTGATCCCCATACAAAGGACCATGGATTTCCTTGTGGATGGGATGGAAAAGAAGAGGTCTTGGCCCTAACGGGGCGTTTAGGTCAAATGATGGTCGTGGATACTCATGAGCTATTCGCTCAATTGTACCAAAGGATTGTAGTGGTGGTGGATGATTGGGCCTAGCAGGCAAGTCCTCCAAGTCTTCCAAAAATGGATTTGAAGAAGTAGGTGATGAAGAGAATAACTCCAATGGGATGAGTGTTGGAGATTTTGGAGGTGATGGTGATTTTGATGTTTGTATGGGAGCCGATGGTGGTGAGCTAGGAGTCTTTGTTGGTGGTGGAGTAGTGATAGTGATAGGTGATTGTGGAGGTGGTGTAGGAGTAGCCAAAGTGAGGTTTGTGTCATTCCTTATGGGAGATGAGATGGTTAGTGGAGATGATTCGGAAGAAGAGCTTATGTTGACAAAGCAACAAGGTCTTACGCTTATTCTAGCGGTTTTCTTGCAAGGCTTGGTTGATGGTGAAGATTTTGTCATTTTGACTTAAGCTTTTGCTAGTAGATGGTGAGAATTGAGAAGGTGTGAAGATGATCATGGTAAAAGCTCTTAATTTATAGGAATGAAGAATTATAGAGAAATGTGTTTGATTTGATGTTAAACCATAGAAGAGATGAGGTTTCTAATGATTTTGAAGTGGGTTTAATGCTAGTCATATCACCCAAGTCAATCCATACAAGAATGATGGAGTGAAGCGACAAAGATATGCAAGGAACCAAATTTTTGGTTCCTTCCTTTATGCAAAAGAGCTCATTGGGTTGATTTTTGAAATTTTTGAATTTTGGTGGGAAATGGATATCCTATGTGCCTAAGTGTGTTATACTAGTTTTAATATAGGTAATAACCAGTTAAGATTAACTTAGAAGCAATGTATGGTAATTTGTAATGTCGAAATAAGCGAAATTCTGAAAATTACCTGTAGGATCCACGACAACAAAAAAATACACAGGCGGAACCCAAAAAAGGGTGTCGCCTGGTCCGCCTGTACAGGTACAGCGATACCAATTTCTATAACAGACGGTACCAAATTTTTGGTGCCGTCTGATCCGTGGACAATTTATGAATCACCACAGAACAGTTTTTTATGTGTCGAGGACTTTTCCGAAACCTGAAATTTTGCTCAAAACACGTGACATTAATTATTTCTAGTTAGGAAAAGTAAATAACACATGCACAAACATAGTGGAGCATAGACTTTGACCAAGGGCTAACGATTTTTACATAAAAGTAAAAATGGGTAAAATTTGATAACACACTTGTGCTATCCCCTCTGTTGCAAAAATCGGCCTAGGCGGCTGATTAATCGCCGATTAATCGCTAGGCGGTGATTAGCCGTTCCGATTTTCATTAATCGGCCTTATTAATCGGTTACTGACAAAAATCGGATTAATCGGCCTAGGCGGCCGATTAATCGGCCAAATCGGAAAAAATCGGATAAATCAGAAAAATCAGTTACGGGTAAAAATTGGCAAAATCAGAAAAAATCGGCCAAATCGAAAAAAAATCGGCTAGATCGGCCAAATCGGGTATATAGTTTCAAAATTTTATAATTTTATATATAAAAAATCCAATCCGATTAATCCCCGCCTAACCGATTAATCGCTAGGCCCTACCCGGCCGCCCAGCTACCGCCTAGCGATTTTTGCAACCTTGGCTATCCCCCTGCATGAAATTGTTAGCATACATCATTATTTTAAGTTATATTATCATCCTACAAATTAAAACTAACCAAATTGTATCATACATCAAAGTTATTGTCTTGTTCCAAACACTTCTTAAAAGGACCCTCACTTGTCCAACTTCTTGTAAATCTTGTTCATCATCCTACCAAGGCACTTGAACATCCCCTTGGTTTGCTTGAACTCCGCTGATTCATTCTCAATCTTGAGGAGAGACGCATAATACTCATGAGGTGGAAGGCGAGAATTTGGAAGACCATCCTCGGAGCATCCTCGGAGCTATTTGATGATGATGATGATGGGGTTGGAGGTTTTGCTCTTTTGCCTTTAGTCTTAGCCACTCGCTCGTCACTCAAGTGCACAAAGATGTGAGGGATGAGCTCATAGTCAAGCTGCAACCCTTTTGGGTTTGGTGGAATTGGTGCAAAGGCTCTATAGAGACGGGTGAGAAGCATCCCGTAAGGAAGAGCAACCGATCCTTGAGTTGGAATGTCAATCATTCTCCTAGCAATGTAGTAGGCTAAATTGAATGGTTGACGGGTGGACAAGTTGTAGAGCATGTGACAAAGGCAAGCGTTGATATGGTCCCTATTCCCTATGGTGCTAATGACGTTGGCTCTAAGTAGTTCCTCCCATTTCTTAAATTCGGGCTTAAGTTCGTTGAGCTCCATTCCATATGGATCTCGGTTCACCTCCTTTACCTTTCGGGTGACACGGGTTGGAGCGGCTCTTGGGTTAAAGAGGCGCTCACGGATGACATCCTTATCCGCTAAAGGAGTTTGGTAGGGAAGAGAGCGGTCATTGATTCCATCAAGGATAGTGAGTGACCACTTATCCGAGTAGACACATGTCCCTCAGTTGGGAATTCCTAGCACTTGAGCAAATTAGGTTAAGGAGATGGTGTAGTCGTTTTGATTGATCCTAAACCTAAGGCTAAACTCATCTTCCTCATCAATGAAACCAGTTACACTAGCATAGAACTCTAACACAAACCTAGGACAAATAGGTTCATCGATGTCAAGGAGACAATCGAATTGAATCGCGGCTAGTTCTTGACGGAGATTGGTTCCGTCGATAAAGGAGGAGTGAATGGTTCTACCCTCATGGAAGTACCTTGTTTCTAGACTCTTAAAGATTTTGACTTGTTCATTGGAGAGGCCATTGGTTTTGTGATGTTTGGGAATGTAGTTGAGAGTATCCTTGTGGTCATAGAATCTTGCGGTTACCATGGTTACTCCTATGAGCAAGAATTTACATGTTAAAAATGAGAACAAATTTAACGTTTTGGTTCTAGTGTGTGCCTATATGAAAACGATTTGGAGTTGCGGTTATCTCGACTCATTTTATGCATAAAATGGTTTTTAGCGGGGGTGTTTGGCAAACGGCATGAGATAACCCAAACGCTCTGTTGGATCGATGTACTCTAACCAAACTAACTTAAATAGCTTGTTTAAGGTTTAACAACCTCGGATAAATCCTAAGTTATTAACAAAGAAACACTGAGCAAACTCTATTAAGTATGCGGAATTTACTTAACAAAGCTAAGAAGAATAACTTTTATTATTAACTCTAAATCTGCTTATTATGCAGATACTTTAACAACTCTAAGAATATCGAACTTCTCTAAAACTCTAAATAATAACTTGTAAGCAATCGTACCTCTAATGCCAATCTAGGGGTCCTTTTATAGGCTCAAGGATAACCCTAGTCGGTTTACAAATTGTATCCTTGTACGACAAGTAATCTAATATAGAATATTCTAGAGTTACAATACTTTCTATAAACGAATATAACAGCTCTTTGTTCTTGCAGTACTTTGACTTTCATGTGCAGTACTTTGACTTTATCTTTAGCAGTACTTTGACTCTTTGACTGTTTCTAGTACTTTGTAGTTTACAGTACTTTATCAATCTTCAGCACTTTCATATCCCAACAATCCTCCCTTAACTTGAATTCTACTAGCTTGACTTCAAGTTCTTTTGTGAATTTATCTTTAACAGCTTCATCTTTAAGGACAGATTGTTTCTTAGTCTTTGGATTGTATCTCTGTAGTGTCTGTGCTTGTCAAAGTATCTCTAGAATTATTCTTTTACAGCATCATCCAGCAAGCTCCATCTTTTCAGCAACACAGCAACATATGACAATTTGTACATTAATCAGTTTAAGTTGCATACTATTCTCATCACTTCCAGGTGTGTTAACTCCTCTGAGAGGTGAATCATTGAAAATTTAATGGATTTAGATCTCTTTACCAAAGCCATTAACTCTGGAGTAGCCAAATGTTTTGGTGTGTAAGACCATGGTACATTGATAACCATATGATTTTTAGCAAATCATCAGCTATCAACAGATTTGAGTTGTCTTTACCAAAAGCTGTACCCTTCTGGACTAGTTAGTTCTTTTATCTAATGGTGAACTAATTACCAATAATGGTTTTTCCACTGCCTTTACCATAAGCCATTTTCTTGTGGGCTAGTCAACTCTTCATATTAGCTGATATGGTGAGTTGATTACCATACAACTTATTAGCAAGTTGTCAACTAAAAACGGATTTGAAATATCTTTACCAGAGCCGTTTGCTCATGGATTAGCCAATCCTTTTGTAATCATGGTAGATTGATGACCTATTGATGTTTCCATCTCAAAAACCATTTATTTTATTCAACTTTTGTTTTAAAATATTTGTTACTTAACAAAAGGTTTCTTTCAAAAATCACTTAACTGGTTAAAAGCTGCAAGCAGTACTTTGATGAAAGTACTGTTTGATCAGCAGTACTTTGAATAAAGTACTGATTTATCAAAAATAATTTATTCAAATAAGATTCATACCAGTTATTCATCCTCATCAGCAATAGTAGTCCAGTTGATAAACAAATTGATGACCATGCAAGCAGTTTCATTATCCTCTTCTACTTCCATTCCGTGCTCTAGCATCCTTCTCATAAGCTCAACTGTAAGAGGATATCTTCTATTTGCAAACATGTGAATCATTGTTCCATTTTCCAGCTCTAAAACATGAACTCTAGATTCTTCAAAGAATCTCCAGCAGACAATTTCCCAATTCTCTTGATTCTTCCAGATGTCATCAGTGCTTTGTTCTTCAGTTTCCCATGCAGTTGTGAGATCTCCAAGTAAAACTAAACCAATTCCTTCTAATGGATTATGTTCAAAGTAACTTCGCACCACATGATATAAATAGAATAGATCCACTCTATCTATGATGTGCAATAAATCCCATAATCTGTTGAACACTCTAAAACTTTAATATTCTTTATGAAACATCAGATAACTTCCTTCTTTGGATTTCACAACTTCAAAAGCACTAATCTGAGATCTGTTCATCTTCATGTCAGCATCTTCTTTTGAATATTCAAAATCTACTATTCTGAGATAATTTCTTAGTTCATCCCTAGTCTAAGATCTTAACTCAACTTTTTCTTTCTTTGAGAACTGTATATCTTCAACTTCAGTTTTCCTTTTTCTTTTTAAACTTTTC
>OU343222.1:173323499-173418484 GCA_910596185.1 Chrysanthemum makinoi | reverse complement strand
TTCCGGACTTTGATCCGTATTTTCCAACTTTTCCACCACAACTTCCGCATCTCACACATCAAACTAACCCGGAAAATTTCCGCACACATTACCCACATCACTTACATTGTGAACATTGCCAATCCACTAGTGATCTTGAAATAGAAATTAGGGAAGAAATGCGAGTCATACTTAACCTCATCTTTGATTGCATCAACATTATTACTCACCAAAACTTCCATCCATAACCTTATGCAAACATGGAAGGAATCATTTTATTATTTTAAGTATTTTCTTTTGAGTCATTTTTTAGAACAAGTCTTGTTCTTAGTTTTACATGCTTCTATGTGGCATAAATACCACTACACTCTGTTATTTTATTACAAGGCTTTGTTTACATACCTTGGCTCCCAATCTTGATTCTCGTCAATCACAAGATTATTTATGCATGTTACTTCTAACCTTTTCTTTGCAGGTAATTTTATTTTCTCACTTGACGCCCCATTCTAGGGGGAGCTACCATCAAGGGGGAGTTAGAGATTCGTGGACTATTTTTCCACATTTTTATTTCTTCATTAGGGTCACTTTTTTTGTTTCGACAAAAAGGGGGAGAAGAAGTAAAGCTTATGCTTTCAAAACATACATCTAATCTTAAGTTTTACTCATCATAACATTATGTTTTGTCATCAACAAAAAGGGGGAGATTGTTAATACAAATAAACCGTAAAAACGTTTATTAATATTTAGCGCTCTCTTTGTGTTTTGTTGATAACAAATATAATGTTATTATAAGTACAACTATAAGGATACATGTTATTTTTGTAAAGCATCTACATATAGTCATTTAATACAAACTGTTGTAATAACTCATTTGTTGTAATAGTTTATTAGGATGGATAAAAACCACAACCCATGACCCATACCTATGGAGCATATCCATAACCCATGGAGTTAACCAATACCCATTGACTAGATGCATTGCATCTATTAGATACATTGTATCTACTTAGATACCTATGGTTCAAACCATAACCCATGACCCATGACCCATAACCCAAAAGCCCATGGGCAAAGAGGAGCGTCTCACGGATCCCTGGAGTTACACTAGACGGATACCTCAAGCAAGGGATCCGAGGGATCCGTGCAACAGTGGCAAGAATTTTCCTATAAATAGAGGGCCATTTCTTCATTTTTATTCACCCCTCTTCTTACTAACTCTCTCATATATTCTTAGACTCTTCTAATAAAAGATCACTTGATCTAGAGAGTTGTTCTTCTTTCTATTGTGATTCTCATATAGGTCCTTCTCTAAGCGAGATCACGAGCATTCTACAAGTCATCCAAGCAAGGGGTCCTTGATTGATTTGTTCCTCCACAAGATTTCTGTAGCGAAGATCTTGTATTTCATATTTCAGATATTTGTTTGGTCCTCCGTGTTACGGACTCGGTATTTAGCTTTGTACCGAAAAAAGGTGTAAGCAACGTTGTGAAGGCTTCTCCGCCAAGTTGAAGGAGTTTGTTGACATAGTGCTTGAACTCCCGAGTAGGTGACTCGTGGAGTGGAGTAGGGCAACGAAGGTGTCCTTGTAACCGAACCACTATAAATCGGTTGTGTCATTTCTATCCTTTACTTTACTTACTCTACTTGCATTACTCATAGATCTATACTATCTCCTTATTCATACGATTTCACATAACATCGAATCTAAAAGTTTTTGAAACTAACTTAAAATCGGCAAAACTATTCAACCCCCTTCTAGTTTTCCACAAGATGGAAGAGAACACCACATCATATATTGACATTGTGAACCATTAGCAGTCCTCTTGAACTTCCGATAGACACACAAAGTACACTTAACCCATCAAGACATATCTTCATGTAACATCACAGTGTCAACAAACCACATGCAACGTGGTGGTGGTGAATCAAGTTTCTCAATGGCAGGTCTTTTATCTGGACTAATTACATACTGTGGGAATGTATCATGTGCTGGTAGCATATCTCATCGATTTACGGGGTACCATTTTTTCTATTGGCTACATTAATATAGTATAGGAATTGACATAGCTTTTGATATATGATTACATCCCTATTTTGAGCAGATATCGTAGTTCTCAGTTACTCTTTAATTGGGTACCACTTCCTGATATAATAACTGGGAACACTTTATTACTATTTTTTAGATTTCTTCATGCCGTCAAGGTGATTTTTCTTTGATTTAAATAGAGGTTTTTTTATGTCTCAATTTTAGTGTCTATATTCACATCCAAAGAACATTTATGGTCACATTAGTTGAAAATGTAACATATCAAATTGGTCGAATTAAAGACGGGTCATTGTAGTTAATAGGCACGGATCACACGGGTCTTTGTATTCAGGTGTGCCAAGTTGCATATTCAGGTCATTCAGATTGACTCCAACCTTGATAACATTAACAAAAGACGACACATATTGCAGTATTGACTGCAATAATCAATGTTTACTTAATATGTTTTAGTCATGTTTCAAGTGGGCAATATTCAGTATTCACTATTTTAGCACAAATCTAACCACAGTCGTTGCGATAGTCATCAGTTAATAGTTTATATTAGGGTGAAAGCTAAAAATACGCAACATAGTTTTTCAAAACAGACGATGTACGCAATGAACTTTGAAAATTACCATTGTACGCAAAATACTTTCAAATTTAGAACAATGTACGTAATATGACCGGTAACTAGTAGGTTACCAGGTCATAAAGTTTGAAAAATGACAGAAATGGTCCTTGTGGCTTGCGTTGACTTTCACAGGTTATCCATTGACTTTATTTTTGGTTAAAAAAGTTTCAGTAATGGTCCTTATGGTCATTGACTTTCAGATTTAGTCTGTTTTTTTCCGTTTTCATCCGTTTTTGTCCGTTTTTCTTACGTTTTGTCCGTTTTTCTTACGTTTTTATCGGTTTTCATCCGTTTTTGTCCGTTTTTCTTAGATTTTTGTCCGTTTTTATCCGTTTTTCTTACGTTTTGTCTGTCTTCTTTCGTTTTTGCCCGTTTTTGTCCGTTGTTCTTACGTTTTGTCCTTTTTTCGTACGTTTTTATCGGTTTTCATCCGTTTTTGTTCGTTTTTCTTACATTTTGTCCGTTTTTCTTATGTTTTTGTACTATTTCAACGTATTAAAAAAATTTTCCAAAAAGAAAAAAAAAAATTAGAAAAAAAAATTCCAAAAAAAAAATTGGAATTTTTTCGCAAAACTTGAAAAAAAAAATTCCAAAAAATTTTTGAAAAAAAAAAATTGGAAAAAATATATTTCCGAAAAAAAATTTGAAAAAAAATAAAAAAAATTCAAATTTCAATTAAAAATTTGAATAAAAAATTCCAAAAAAAAATTAAGAATAAAAAATATATTTTACAAATATGTTTTTTTTTTAAAAAATCATAAAAAAATAAACTTTTTTTGTTTCAAAAATTTTTTTTTCAATATTTTTCGAAATTTGGAAATATTAAAAAAAAATTCCGAAAAAATAATTTGAAAAAAATTAAAAAAAAAAATCCAAAAAAAAATCACAAATACTTTTTTTTCAAAAAAAAAAAAGAAATTGAAATTTTTTTTCCAAATTGTTTTTTTCGAAATTCTTTGAATATTGTTTTTTAAATTAAAAAAATTTGAATAAAAAGTTTCATAATTTTTTTTTTCAAATTAAAAAAATAAAGAAAAGATCGTAAAAGAAAATTTGAAATTTTTTTTCCAAATTTTTCAATATGTCCAAATTTAGAAAAATATTGTAAAAAAAAGTTTTGAAACAAAAAAAAAATTCGACATATTATAAATTTTGAAAAAAAAAACTCAAATTTTTTTTTTAAGATTTAAAAAAAATATATAATTGTAAAATAATTTTTTTATTCAATAATTTTTTTTTGAAATTTTTTATTCAATTTTTTTTTTGAAATTTGAAATTTTTATTTTTGCAAATTTTTTATTCGGAAATATAATTTTTTTTCAATATGTTGAAATGGTAAAAAAAAACGTAAGAAAAACGGACAAAATGTAAGAAAAACGGATGAAAACTGATAAAAACCTAAGAAAAACGGACAAAAACAGATGAAAACGGGCAAAAACGAAAGAAAATAGACAAAACGTAAGAAAAACGGATAAAAACGAACAAAAATCTTAGAAAAACATAAGAAAAACGGACAAAAACGGATGAAAACCGATAAAAACGTATAAAAAACGGACTAAACATAAAAAAACGGAGAAAAACGAATGAAAACAGAAAAAAATGACTAAATCTGAAAGTCAATGACCATAAGGACCGTTACTGAAACTTTTTTAACCAAAAATAAAGTCAATGGATGACCTGTGAAAGTCAACGCAAGCCACAGGGACCATTTCTGTCATTTTTCAAACTTTGTGACCTGGTAACCTACTTGTTACCGGTCATATTACGTACATTGTTTCAAATTTGAAAGTATTGAAAAACAGATGAAAACGGCAAAAACGAAAGAAAATAGACAAAACGTAAGAAAAACGGATAGAAAAAATTAAGAAAAACGGACAAAAAAGGATGAAAACCGATAAAAACGTATAAAAAACGGACTAAACGTAAGAAAAACTGACAAAAAGTAAGAAAAACGGACAAAAACGGATGAAAACAGAAAAAATGACTAAATCTGAAAGTCAATGACCATAAGGACCGTTCAAACTTTTTAACCAAAAATAAAGTCAATGGATGACCTGTGAAAGTCAACGCAAGCCACAGGGACCATTTCTGTCATTTTTCAAACTTTGTGACCTGGTAACCTACTTGTTACCGGTCATATTACGTACATTGTTCCAAATTTGAAAGTATTTTGCGTGCAATGGTAATTTTCAAAGTTCATTGCGGATATCGTCTGTTTTGAAAAACTATGTTGTGTATCTTTAGCTTTAACCCTTTATATTATAGTCTCGAAATTACATGTATTGGGTCGATATTTGTTACATGCGTTGGGTTAAATTTACATGACCAAAAGAAACCTTTGTTGGGTCAATATTTGTTAGACTAAAATACACCGTTGGTCCCTTTACTTGGCAAGATGCATCGTTATGGGACAAAACCCGGCATTTTCATCGCCATAGGTCCAAACCTTGGCCATTAAATGCCAGAATCGTCCCTTGACCAGGATTGGGATAGTTAAACCGATTTCCTTCGAGGGTATTATAGACCATTCACTTTTTTGACCCAACCTAGTTAAAATGTAACCCAACCTTCAACCATATATGTATCGCTACGACCAAGAGTGAACCCTAAAATACAATCAATAGACATTCTACCCAAAGCAAAAAGAAAAACAATAATGGCACAAAACGATAAGGGAAATGCTTTGTTGAGTTCGTTGAGAAAGTACTTGCCCAAATGAAAAGGGTTTGGGTGTTAAGAAGAAGAAGGAAGAGGATGACATCTTGTTATCAAAGTTTAACGATTTGGGAGAAAGGATTAAAAATCTGGAAATTTTGTTTAAATATCTCAAGGAAAGGAAGGAAAAGAAGGAAAACGATGATAGGGAGAGTTGTGCATCTAGCTAAGTGTATGTTTAGATGATAGTAAACATTTGTAGTTCTTGAGAACATGAAATCGATGAATAAAATTTTGTGTTCTTATTTAAGTAATTGTGTTTGAAATCGTTTTGCATTTGTTAATAGGTTTGACTTACCCAAGTCATACCACAATAGTAAGTTACAATTTGTTGGCTTTCATAAGTTTGTTTGACTTTGGTAAGTCAAAATTCAAGATGTTACAATACACCGTTGTCAATACATTGTTGTTTCACGCTAAAGCGTTTGTATTTTCAACCCGTGTTTTGAAACCACTGCCTCTAATTTTTCTGATACGGGGGTGTTTGTTTTGCTGTAACAACTTTTGCTTGAAAAAGGGGCGTTTGGTTTAGATACAAGCGATGTTTGTTGATACATTATGATTTAGTGCTAAAGTATTTGCATTTTCACCACATCTTTTTAAACCATTGCCTTTGCTTTTGCTGATACAAGGGGTGTTTGGTTTTACTGATTAAAGTTTTTCTTTGATACAAGGGCCTGTTTGGTTTTATCTTTGATATAAGAGGATGTTTGGTTTTGTTGATACTAATTACACTAAAATACACCCAATATCACAATAGAAGAACAGATTAAACAACACATAACCCAAATGATATTTTATCATTAATAAAGTCATTAACATCATAACCAACTACATCAAATCTAATTTACATACCCTTTTTAGCAACCTATATTCCCAAAACTATCACCCAAAAGACCCCTTTATCTACCCCATGGAAAACCAAAAATTCAGGCATTATGTTCAGCCATTTTCTTAACAAACTCTTGGTTTAACCGAATACCTTCATCCGCTTTGACCAACAATCTGTATGAGTTGGGCAAGTTGGTTTGTGTGCTTTGACTGGATTTTGGTCAGCGATCCACAGTCAGCCGCAATTCCACGAGGTCCCGTGAGCTTGATTCTCTTTATCGGCTCCTACGCTTGATGATTCCCGTCTTCTCTTTGATGCACGAAGAACTAGCTCCTCGAGAATCTTCTTGGGCAGCCTCTTCTTCAAACCAGATAGCCATACGATCATTCAAATTTGGCGAATCAGCAACCTCCATGAGTTCGTTTAAAATGGGGAAATCTGCCATTGGAAAATTGTTTTTGTGTGGAAAAAGTGGTAGATGAGTTTATCGTTTGGTGTGCACTAGTTAATACCGTCTCCGGTAAGAGACGGTCAAGGGTCTAATAGTTACTTTTTTCACACTCGGTCCCTGAATTTGTCTTGGTTGCCGTTGTCATACTTAAAACTCCCGCCCAATAATCACTTTAGAATACACAATTGGTCCCTCAAGTTTCCAACTTACGTAAAACCATTAGAAGTTTGACTTTGTTAAGTCAAACTTCTAAAACATATCAAATTATCAATTCACTCCAAAACAAATATTGAGTAATGGTTTTGCAATATTGACTTTACAAAGTCAAATACCATTCTATATATTATTGAACATTCCACTAGCCATCCTTATCATCAAACTTTAAATGCCGTTCTGCCTTTTGAACTTAATCTCCCAAAGGTTTTCAATCCTTCTGACAGTACGACTCTCGTTCACAGTTAACCCATTCACCATTTTCAAGTATTGACTAACTAAAGTAAACTGGAAATGCAGTTTTACTTGCTACAATCAAATTAAAATGCTAAATGACAGTTTGACTTTCGAATGTCAAACTTTCATCACCTACAATACGCAAAAACAACAACATATGAACAATCTAATTTTAAGCAAACCATATAAACAATTACTGTACAAAATTACCAAAACTATTTTGCAACATTAATTGTCCAAGGGTATTCAACCCAAACTTAAACTACAACTAGTCAAAGAAATCTACCACGGCTGTGGGGGAAGCTCGGTGGAGTTTCAACAGCTTCCTAGCCAACTCCTAGTTGTTCCTGGTATTTTCATTCCCATCATGACTCTATCGCTTTGCGATATTGATTGTCTTTAGCGATCGGAAACACGCAAGTATACGCTTTATTAAAGTTATTTCATGCTCGTTCGGAAAAGCTCGAAACACCACCGTCTGTAGCTGGCCATGGCTGAATGTGTTTCTATCTACAACAGTGGAAAAGTTGGGCAAAGGTAGATCACTAAGCGTGTTTGCAGCCTGAAAAATCAAATAGTGTTGAGATACACAAACATGACAATTTATGAATGTTTTATTTGATACATATTCATTACAGCATTACACTTACTCTGGTATCCAGCATTTTCAAATTCGGAGATGACCGAATCATTACAATGGTGAACGCTACCATAACACTATTCCCAAAATCGACATCGGACAGCTTAAGGTTAATCAAGGAAACAAAGGGCACCTTCATCCTAGGATTAGCTTCATGTATCAACTACAAGAAGTTTTAAAGATTAAATTTCATTATCTGTTACACATCTCTATAACATTGTTAAATTATAAGTTGTAAAACTGAAATTGTTCTTACCGTGCAATCACCAAAATCCAATGTAAGGGTCTCAAGATTTTGAAGTCTTGTCAAGTGAAAGATATCGGATGTTGTGATTGTCGTCACAACATTATAACGACCTAATGACAAATGTAACTTCTTCAAATTCCCAAGTTTTGCAATATCCCATAGTCTCATCTCGTTTGTACTAGGACGATTCATTTTAAGAGACTCAAGTGAGGGACAAACAGCAATAAAGTCCCAAATCAGACGCTTAGAAAATTGACATGAATCAATTCTAAGCTCGATAGATTTGGAAAGTCATGAAAATATTCCAAAGTAGCCATTGCACAAACATGAAGTACCAGATGTTTCAACTCACTACTTAGAGTAAAGTTGGGTTGGGAACGTGAACTGGGTCACCATACCGTTGTAATAATCAGCTCCTCAAATCCATTGTCAGCCAAAAACAAGAGCCACTCATGAATCTGTTCATAATGAAAGTTGTCTATTCCAATAATTGATCTTGGCTCTACAGCAAAGACAAACTTTCTTATTGGACCCATAAGCCGATTTAAGAATCTAGTAACAAGCCTCCCATCAAACTCGTATGTTAAATAATAAAAGAAATCCTCATCAAGTATGACATCGGTGAGCAAAATCCACTTAGACCTCAGTTTAGCAAGTTAAACTAGAGGTTCTCACCGCTTCTAACAAAGGCAACCGATTCAAAATGTTAGTGATCACTTCATCTGGCATGTTGGTAAAACGATCGATCGACATGGTTTTGTTGGAAGTTGGGTTGGTCTTTTGAGTTTTGGAAATGAGGATTTATATTCTTGATTTCGATTTGCAGTTTATCGTTTCTGGATATTGTTGTTTTATGTGATTGGTAAAGTTGTTTGTTGGGTGGGTGTATTGGTTCCCGCAAAATTAAATGCAAGCGTATCAGGGAAGAAACGGCTAGTATCCATACTCACAATTGGTCCCTGGGTTGAAGGTTGGGTCAAAAAAGTGAATGATCTATAATACCCTCGAAGGAAATCGGTTTGACTGTCCCAATCCTGGTCAAGGGACGATTCTGGCATTTAATGGCCAAGGTTTGGACCTATGGCGATGAAAAGGCCGGGTTTTGTCCCATAACGATGCACCTTGCCAAGTATAGGGACCAACGGTGTATTTTAGTCTATTTGTTATTAAGCTTTAACAAGAAGTCATTTCCTACCAACTTCTCTTCACAAGTGTTAAATTTTATGTCTTCAAATTTAGTTGCACATACTGCTTCAAGTTTCTTAACGATCCCCATCTCTCACTCTTGCTTGCTTATTTGTAACTTCAAAGGCCTACTTAGATTCTTTTCACATGCCTGTTGTTTAGAAATGAGCTAATGGTTTATTAAAAATGAATTAGCGTAGTCAAATAGGTGTGTATTTAAATGAGCCAACATCACCAAAAAACCAATGACGTCGTACCTGAACTCTACATTCAAGTATTAGCTTTCACTTGAGTGGTTCTGTATCTTATTTGTTGGCAATTATAAGTATAACTTACATAGACTGTTTTATTGAGACCCAAGGGATATCATATTGGGGGATTAAGACTCATGGGGTTAACTGTTAAGGCAAAGCAGCACTTGAAGAAACTTCTAAACGTTTCTGACATGTTGGATCGGATGTTGTCTTTCGTTTTACTTAATACCAATGTTAACACCTATATTTCGCCTCATGATGGTATTGGGAATTTACTTGCACAACGAACACCTAGGAGGAAAAAAAAACTCATAAGGTGATGCCTCAGTAGGAATCATGGAACCAAAAAGAACGAACCTAAATGCACGTAGGTGTTGGTATGATGGTGATTTGTTAAAAGTTATGGAGTTGGTAGGTATACTATTTTGTTGGTGAACAACCATGTGTAACGCTTCTACTCAATGAGGAGCTTGAAAATATAAAAAGCGAAAGTAAGGGTTCATACTTTTGGACTTAAAGAAGAATGATTAACCTAAGATTACAAACTTTTAGACTTAAAGAACACATTTACCAAGTTTAAACAACATTGAAAGTAGAGTGCGTATTTTTTGTTTTGTTTATATGTGTTTAACTTCAATCCGAGCAAGTGTATTAGTTGCAGTAGATCTTAATTTGCTTTTAAGGGGTGTTGGATAGGCACTTACATATATTGATCAGTGTTGCAGTAGATCTTAATTTGCTTTTAAGGGGTGTTGGATAGGCACTTACATATATTGTTCAGTGTTGCTCAATATCTTTGTGGTTAAATAATCTGACACGAAGAAATATCACATTTGGTTTCCACAGGAAAGGCCTATAACTAAGAATAATATGTTGAATTACAGGACATGAGGTATGGGCGATCACCGAAACTGAGCATAATTCCTACACACGAATCGATGAATATTTTTTTAAAGATGAAAAAGGTTTAAATATCCATAAAGGACTTTTATTATGAGGACTTAATTTTATCGATGAAGATTTTTTAGAGATGAAAAAGGTTTAAATATCCGCCTCTAAATGTGACCTTTTGGTGTGCAGAAACAACAACTTTTAGCTGTCATATTATGTTTTTGGTTGAAGCTTTACAAGCACGGATTTGAGGTGATGTCAGTGTGGAATAAGTTCGCTCAATTTGTTTGTTTTGACCTCAACTTCAATTTCAGAAATTTATTAGCAAATCGTAATTTCAATAGATGCGTGTGGTACTGCAAAATTGTTGTCTTAAAGAGGTGTTTGGGTAATCTTAGATAGTGAGTAATGGGTTTATTTTCTGGGGGTCTGAATGCAACATCGATACTATCAACTATCATAGTACTGATATATGGATCTATTTTTATTATCACCTATTAATTAATTTGTTAAGTTCATGCTATTATGATTTCTAGACATTGCTTAGGTACTAAACTGATTAACAATTCCGGATGTATTGCATCGTACCCCTTAACTACTGAACTGGATGAAATAGCTACAACTATGTTACAGACATATAGCTCGAGATGGAGACGATATCTCTTAAAAACAAAACTGGGATAACAGTTGTGCAAGCTGTAACATAGGGGGTGTTTGGGCTTGTGATCAAGTGTGTTACCAAATAGTATAAAAATGGAAGTTATCTAATAACATGTTTTCTTATTTGAAGGTCACAATGGAAGCAGAAGTTACAAAAGAATGCTTCCACTATTTGGTTGAAGCTGCTATATCCCCGTCCAAAATTTTTGAGGCCAAAAGGGCGGTGCCGCGCCAACTACAATTAGCACACCAAAGTTGGGACGCACCCATTTTTACGTATCGGGCCCAGTTCTTACCAATGTTCATATGAAGCAAAGGCTCTTCCAGGATAATAATACATAGTTTTTTTTTTTTTTTAATTTGAAGTTATAATAACCTAACTTAAGTGTTTTACTAAATTGTGACAGTTAAAGACTTGAGAACGGAAGAATTTATGGTATAATGTTTCAAAGCTTTCTTGCATTGCAACTGATAAGGTACTTTTGAATATGCAGTCCGAAGCATTTTGAACAAAACTTTGACCACAATCTGCATATGTGATTATGAATTGCTTTAAAGAGTCTGATTACTTTATAATTTTCTACAGCCAAACACTCCCTAAATCTACTATAACTTTATGTTTTAGATAAAGTGGTGTTTGAATTGGTAATCTATTAAAAGTTGTAGTTCCGACTTCCGACCCATCTATTCATTTATGAATGTGTCGACTGGGATTATATTTGATTACAATTAATTGGTAAACAAGTAAGTGTCTATATTTCTCAAAAAACTAGAAGCAAAAAATCCGCAGTAGAGCGCGGGTGCACCACCTCGTTCTACCTAAGAAGCAAGGAAATGCAAAATCTATATATAATAGAGCGTCGACTTTGGTTGGTTGCGTCAATTTGACGTCACACACCAGGAGCCCAACAATTAGCCCAACGTCATCTGTCAGCCCAAATAGTAGGCCACTATGCAGCATGGCCCAGGTCCAGGAAGGTTTATTTAACCACAGTCCACACCATATCATGCCAAGAAAAACAGTACTACCGAAAAAGTCAAGAATATTTTATCATTTTCAGCCAAAGTTCTTTGGATACTTTCTTAACTCGATTATTTTAGTCATAAATAAATTAACGAGGTTTTAGAATTATGCTCACTGTTTACCAATTGCTTTAACTTAAAGGGCTGTCGCTTTTTCTTTATTAAAGAAATTAAAATAATAACTAAAAGTATATTTAATATATAGATTAATAAAGTACCCCATTTATGCATCAACCAACGCATAAAGTTGCTGCAACATTACTGAAAACAGCTGAAACAAGCACAAACGAATGGTCGTTGCTCCGCCGCAACGCGGCGGCTCAAGAACCATCCTCGTTGAATTCATGGAACAGCCTAGAATCATTTTTTTTTCTTTTTTCTTTCAATTTTAGAGCTGACTGACTTAGCCCACCTTATTAGTCCATTAAGGACGTGAGGATAAATAGCCCAACTTACAAAATTTTGTCGATACGTGGTGTCATATAATCAATTTCTCATTCACTGATATACGCAAATTTAATAAACTAATCAACACTGTCTAAGGTTGCATTAAGACATTTTCTTTATGTGCAAAACTCTTCTTCAGAAAAATGAATTTGTCTTTGGACATTGACTTGTGGCTAGTGTACGTAGTAGTCCACAGGATAACCCTCTCTTTTTCATTGTGGATTTCATTCAAGAGAGTTTCTTCAAGACCGTGGTAGAATAGTCATGAGCACTATTTTTCTGTCACTCGATCGTCGATAGTTCTAGACCACAACCATGTTAAATACGTTTAAACAAGTTATATAAAAGCATACATTATATTGTTTTATGACGAATAATTAGAAAATATAAGTAATTGTTTTTGACAGGTATAAAAAATAGAATTTTCGTCCAGTATAGCTAAAATTATCCGCCTAAGATAGTATAATAGGAATAGAGTTTTGACCAAAAATCCCACATTTTACACGATATACATGTTAAGATGATTAAAAGAGTTGTATTGATTTTTTTTTTTATATCTATTACAATATGTATTATTATCTATTTATACAAGAGCTTAAGAACTAAATAAGGAAATACAATTAATGCGAATGATCTTTTGCTTGTTGAGGAAGACGAGATCTTCAATCCAGGGAAATGATGATAACTATTCTCATCCCATAATATTTTCTATTTCTAACACTCCCCCTCAAGTTGAATAGTGGGATCACCGAAATTCAACTTGTTTAGACATCTATTGAATATGACTGTCCCATTGCCTTAGTTAGGATATCGCAAGTGATCTTCGATTTGACAAATGGTAACTTAATAATCCCGTCTTCAAGTTTCTCTTTGATGAAATGCCGGTCAACTTCCACATGTTTAGTCCTGTCATGCTAACTGGTTTTCGAGATTTGAATAGTCGCTTTATTGTCACTCATAATACGGATACTTTCTTTGGAAGTGAATCCTAACTCCGTCACAATTTTCCTCACCATAATGTTTCGCTAAGCCTTTTGCTATACCTCGAAACTCGACCCTGCGACTTGACAAAGAGACAACCTTTTGCTTTTTACTCTTCCATGTGACAAGATTACCTCCTACCATAGAGAAATATCCTCGAAGTCGATCTTGTTTCCTTTGTCTCCATTTCAATCAAAGCATCTGATACATCTCGAATATTAAGATGACCATTTTCTTTAAACAAAACTCCATGTCCAGTAGTTCCTTTGAGATATCTGATAATTCTTAGAACTGCCTTCATGTGCTCTACTTGAGGTTGGTGCATGAATTGACTTACTACTCCAACCATAAGCTATATCCGACGCGTATGAGCCACATAAATAAGTTTTCCTACCATTCTTTGGTACTGTTTTTATCGGCAAGTTTAGCACCTGATTTCATAAATAATTTCGATTAACAACCATAGGCGATTATCTGTAGGCTTACAATCAATCATCCTGTTTCCGCTAAAAATCCATATATACTTCTTTTGACAAATAAATATCCTTCTTTTGTGATCTCAATACCTCAATTCCAAGAAAATATCTCGAACTTCCCAAGTCCTTCATTTCAAATTACAGACATAAATCTTCTTTTAGCTTCTTGATTTCACTATCATCATTCCCGGTGATAATCATGTCATCAACATAGATTATCAAACATGTTATACGACCTCCTTTTCGAACGAGAAACAAAGTATGATCGTAATTACTTTGTTTGTACCCATACTTTTCATTGCGGTGTGAACTGCCAAACCATGCCCTGGGGGATTGCTTCAATCCATACAGAGATTTCTTCAACTTACAGACTTCACCATGTTTGAAATCCTGAGAGAAACCGGAGGGAGCTTCCATATATACTTCTTCTTTAACTCTCCATGTAAAAGCATTTTTACGTCAAACGATGAAGGGGCCATCCTTGATTTGCGCTACTGCGAGAACAGGACCCTTATTGTATCTAGTTTTGTAACCGAGAGAATGTTTCGAGTAGTCAATTCCATATGTTTGAGTGTACCCTTTGGCAACCAATCGAGCTTTATATCTTTCAACCGTACCATCCGGTCTATATTTAATTGTATAGATCCACCGGCATCCTACTGGTTTCTTTCCTTGTGGTAAAGTACATCTGTCCCTTGTCTCATTTTTCACTAGTGCGTCCATCTCAACGTTCATAGCATCCTTCCACCTTTTTAATTTTAAAGCTTGCTCCACATTTGACGGAACCTCTTCTGAATATAACTTTGCTATGAATGCTTTTGTAAAACCTGAAAATCTAAAACATGAATAAAGACTAAAATACCCTTGGAATCAAAATTTATAAAATACGTAAAATACGTTTATAATCATTTAACAAAAATTAAAACCTAACTAACGAATAATTAGAATTTAACTAAAATATGTACGTGATCGATTTTGGTACGACGAAAGATTTAAAATGTCTCGCATAGAAGTTTGGGCCTCGCCATTGGTTTGATTTTTGGATCCGATGGACTCAAGAGCTAAAGCCCATATGGGCGTGGGTTTTTGTGTGCTCGGTTGGACTAGGCCGAACCCAACCCCTCCTAAAGCCCTAAACTAAATGTTACTAGCTATAAATACAATACATAAACTCAAAAGTGAAACCCTAGTTTTTGGTTGCCTCTCTTTCTTTTCTTTGCTCCCACTCGGCCGAACCCTACAACCTTTGGTGTCGAGATTTTGCTTCAACCAAGTTAAGGTATAACGTGTTTCTCGTTTTCCTTTGATGCACCTTAAGTTAATATGTTGTCGCATGTTTGTTTTAGTCGACTTGTGTTTCCTTTTTCCTTGTGTCGAAAGCCGTATGAAACCAACAAAGAACAAACCATACAATTTGAACCTTATAAGTATTAAAGAGTATGTTACGTAATAAGTATTATTGAATCGGATCATGGTTAGGTCGAGTATATGAGAACCGAACCACATGCATGTGAACCGAACCATGTGTATGTTTTGGCCAAGGTGTAAAACATGGTAACTTGAATATGTAAAGTACTTAGATGAGCTAGGATTTGCGTAATAACCTATTAGCCGAACCCTAGGTTTGAACCGAAACATATAAGAGTTTTGAACATGTATTAAATAAGTAAGAGGTCATATAAACATAAACCCTAATTTGAAATGTGAACCGAATAGTGCATGCCGAACCCTAAATGGTTTGTGTATCATGCGGGTGTTTTATAAGTCAAGTGAGCTTGTAGATATGTAAGCGTAGTACGTGGTCATATCTAGTCGAAGCTATGGTGCGTGTGTGTGTAAATGTGTATTTAATCCGGATAATAAGTAGTTTGTGTGTCACATAAAATCATAAACGTGCATGGGAATAAAAGTTGAAGTATAACATGAATATAAGTAACGTATGATTAAGACATGAAGGTATTAGGTTAAGTAGCGAGTCATTAAAAGACGTAACATGAAAAGTAAATGCATATTAATGTGATATTAAAAGAAGGAGAAAACCCTAGAACATAATGAGAGTCGGTTAGGGTTTGAAGCTAAGAGTGTTAATTCGTTATTTCATGTGGGAGTTATGACGTTTAAACTATTTTCACATTTAACCCTAAACTTTAATAAATGACATAATGAACCCTAATCTACGATATTAATTATAAACACTTAAGTCTCATTTAATCATAAAACCCTAAAGTATGAAGATCACTGAATACACTAAGTATAAACACCAAATGTTAAAAGATCATTTCGATGATTACGGAATCATAAATAACATGGACGACCGTTAATGTGTATAGGTTCTGAGAAGAAGGAGTAATCCTTTGCTTTTCGTATTTCTGCTTTTCGATCATTTGCTTTGGAATAAGGTACATATATTCGACCTTTCATTAAAGGTTCCTTTTAACGCGTTCTTTCGTTAGCTTTTCAATTAGGGTTTCCTGAGCCTTTGCTATGAACCCCATTCCGTTTTGTTTGAGCTGTTGCTTATCTGAACTCGATTTCAATTATGAAACATCCGATTTTGAACTATATGATATGAAAACTCTGATTTTGAAAATATGAATAATCTTTTGATAAAATATGATCTTGTATGGGTTATGACATTCTGATTTGACCTAAGATAGTTTGACACACGAGCCAAATATTTCACTAGTCATGGGGTTCCATGTCCGTATCAATGATGCACCTCTGATATGACTCTAGGGCAGTAGAGTGATGTTCTCGCCACGTTCTCTGGATGGTGGAGCATATTTTGTATATGTAGGAAGGGGCGTATGGATGCATCCTAGATCTGGTATCTGTTATATGTTATCCGATGATTGATGCCTTGCGTGCATGCACGTCCTTCATAACTCTGGTAGGTCTCCCCTACAAATGTTGCCTTACGAGAAATGTTGTCTTGTGAGAATATGATTATGATCTGATATTTGTTTCTGGGCTCGTGGTAGTTAACTATAAACTCTATTTGAAAATTCTGATTTATATTATGAAAATGATTATGATTTTGCTATCTTTCGTTTATTATATTTCATATTCGGTATCGTTTAGTATTCGCTTTGCTTTCATATCTGTTCACTGGGCTTTTGAAGCTCAACCGCACTTTCTTTTTTCAGCGTGTATCTAAGCATTGGAATCTGGGTTTTGCTTTGGGATGAGTGCATGAGTGGACTTACCTTAGAGATTTATTTAGCTTTGATCTTATGATGCCAATTAAGACTTATTATTTCAGATATTTTGTTGGAGTTATTTTTCCGCTGGGACCTATGTATTGAAGTCGTTTTGACTTGAATTATTTCCGCATTTATGTTAAGATTTCTTTTGGATGTTCATGTTTGCTTTGATATGACACCATTACTTGTGATTCCTTTACCCTTGTCGGGTTGGGCAAGTTACAATTTATGGCATCAGAGCCCGTGTTTACGACTTGTAGTCGGGACTGTGACATAAGAACCCTAGGTTTTGAGACCCTTAGAGCTTAGGCTTTGACCTGTGAGGATTGGGTAGAATTTAGGATTCCTTCTGAACTTTCATTTCAGTATCTCACCTTTGTTCATTTTGCTAATCGTTTGAATATCGTTTAGATGGTTCGAACTCGCTTCAACGGTAGCTGATGGAGAAGATGATATTCTGGCTTGGATGCTGCGGTTGCCAATCGCGCTCAACACTCTTTTCCCTCGGTCTTACTACACCCGAGGTGATGACACGTGATCAACAACATTCAGAATCAGAATGGTGCGTCGGGTAGTGGTGGAGGAAATCAACCCGTCGGCATTCACACTTGGCTCGAGCGTTTTGGTAAGCTCAAGCCTCTTTCTTTTAGCACGCTGCTACTCCCACCGAGGCCGAAGACTGGATCACTCATATTGAGAAGCTGTTTGAAGTATTGGGTTGTGGAGACGAGTTTAAGACCCGTTTGGCCGCATTTAAGTTGGAGGGTGATGCTTTGAATTGGTGGAAGGCACTCAAACAGCCGAGAGGAGGAGATGCTTTTGTTATTACTTGTACTTGGACTGAGTTTCGGACTATCTTCTATAACCGTTACTTCCCTCGATGCAACAAAGAAAGGTATGAGAGGATTATCAGGCGATTTACCAGTTTGATCATGAGAACTCCAATGAGTACATGGGTAGGTTTATGAGGCTGGTAAGTTTTGTGGGAACGAATGCTGGAGATGGTAGGCGTCAGGCTAAGCACTTCAAGTGGGGATTGAAGAAATGGGTGTTGGACCGACCGCTTAACACGAGTATGAGGATGTGTCACCGCAATGACGAGCTCGTAACATTGAGATCTTTCATGAGGGTTCGGGTTCCAACAAGCGTAATCGCGATGGTGATCGGATTCAAGGTAGGACTCAAAGTAATGATTATAAGGGAAATTCTGGCAGGAGTTATGATTCGAGGAGTCAAGTGGATAGGAGTTATGATCGGGCCGGTCAGCCAGGAAGGAATGTGGACTCTAGGTGCCCGAGGGGAGGAGTCAGGATAGCGAGTCTGCGGTAAGAATGGAAATGATCGTCAGAGTCAGAGTAACAATAACCAGCGTTACAACAAGGATTAGTCGGCTCGAGGAGCATATCGTGGTCGTGCTTCAGGATCTTCCTGGTGACAAGGGGCGGTGAAGTTTTGCCTCCCCACCTATCTGTACTACTTGTGGAAAGGCTCATCCGGGACCGTGTTTCAAGGCCACCGGTGGATGTTTCTCTTGTGGTTCCACTACTCACAAGATCAAGGATTGCCCTAAGAGGAACCCGGTGATTCCTGGAAACTACATCAAGCCGCCACCTACTACTGGACGTGTTTATGCTACTACTGAATCGGCGGAGCGCACTTCAGTACCATTACGGGCACTCTTTTCATTGATGATTTTTCTGTCTTCGCTTTATTTGATACCGGTGCCACACACTCCATTATATCTGTCACATTTGCTAAGAAACTTAATATGAAGCCCAAACCACTAACAAATCACTTATCGATATCTACGCCTATGAAAAACCACATGATTATTGATCATAAATACGTTAAGTGCCCTTTTCGTTTTGATGATCGTATTCGCTCTACAAATCTGTATCCTCTCGATATGGTCGACTTTGATGTCATTCTAGGCATGGATTGGTTGGCTTATCATAGAGCTTCAATTGACTGCTATGCTAGAACAAAGTGATCTTTGAGACGTAAAACATCCCTCAATTTGTTTATTATGGTTCTCAACCTCTCAAATCTGTTAAGTTTATTCTCGCTATGAAGGCACGGACCATGATTGCTCATGGGTGCCAAGGTTTTCGGCATCATTAAGGACACATCTTTGAGAGTCCTAACATTGAAAACCTTTCCGTTGTTTGTGAATTCACCGACGTTTTTCCCGATGAACTTCCCGGTATTCCCCCAGATAGAGAAGTTGAGTTTAGCATTGAGTTAATTCCCAGTGCCGAACCGATTTGGAAGGCTCCGTATCGCATGGCACCGTGAGAATCTAGAAGGAGTTGAAGGAGCAGCTGCAGAGATGATAGAAATGGATTCATTCACCCGTGTTTCTCCATGGGGTGCACCTGTCTTGTTTGTGAAGAAGAAGGATAGAAGTATGCGTCTATGTATCGACTACCGTGAACTCAACCGTATTACTATTCGAAACCGTTATCCTCTTCCGCGTATAGATGATTTGTTTGATCAACTGCAAGGAGCTAAGTTCTTTTCTAAGATTGATCTGAGATCCGGTTATCACCAGCTACGTGTGAGGGAGCAAGATGTTCCTAAGACCGCGTTTCGTACCAGATATGGTCATTATGAATTTCTCGTTATGCCTTTCGGTTTGACAAATGCGCCTGCAGTATTTATGGACCTAATGAATCGTGTTTTCCATGAGTTTCTCGACAAGTTTGTTATTATTTTCATCGACGACATTTTGGTTTACTCTAAGTCTGAAGAAGAGCATGAACAACATCTCCGGATAGTTTTGGAGATTTTGAGGAAGAAGAAGTTGTACGCCAAATTTTCGAAGTGTGAGTTCTGGTTAAAACAAGTCGCTTTCCTTGGTCATATTGTATCTGCTGATGGTATCACCATGGATCCGTCTAAGGTTGAGGCTATCACTAAATGGCCAAGACCTACGATGGACGAGGTTAGGAGTTTTCTAGGACTTGCTGGTTACTACCGACGTTTTGTTGAAGGTTTCTCTCGTTTAGCTTTGCCCCTAACCCAACTGATGAGAAAAGGAGAAAAGTTTGAATGGACGGATGAACGAGAAGAGAGTTTTGAGGAGTTGAAACGGAGATTGGTGTCCGCTCCTATTTTGACTCTTCCATCCGGTTCGGAGGATTCCAGTTTCTGATGACGCATCTAAGAAAGGATTGGGCTGTGTTTTGATGCAACATGGAAAGGTAATAGCTTATACTTCAAGGTAGCTGAAACCGTATGAGGAGAATTACCCAACTCATGACCTTGAGTTAGCCGCTGCGGGTGTTCGCATTGAAGATCTAGAGACATTACTTGTATGGAGAGACGTGTGATATTTTCACCGACCATAAGAGTCTCAAGTATATTTTCACTCAGAAAGAACTTAACATGAGACAAAGAAGATGGTTAGAACTTCTTAAGGATTATGATACCAACATTCAGTACCATCCCGGTAAGGCTAATGTAGTTGCCGACGCACTTAGCCAAATCGGCATTCTTGCAAGTATTGAGATTGAACCTAGGATTATTCGTGACTTAGAGCGTTTGGATGTTGAGTTGTGTGTACGAGGTTTTGATGGATACCGGGCTAGTATGAAGGTGGAGTCAAACCTTATACGCAAATTAAGGAAGCTCAGAAAGATGACGGCGAGCTGTGGGCCGTAGCGCAAAATGTTGAAGAAGGTAAGCAGACGGAGTTTAAGGTTGATAATGACGGAATTGTATGGTATGAAGATAGGCTCTGTGTTCCCAATGATTCGGTACTTCGCGAGAAAGTTATGACTGAAGCTCATAGTTCTCCTTTCACTATCCATCCTGGATCTACCAAGATGTATAGGATTTGAAGCAAGACTTACTACGGTGGAATGGCATGAAGCAAGATGTGGCGACGTTTGTGTCGAAGTGTATGATTTGTCAGCAGGTTAAGATTGAACATCAAAGGGCTAGTGGATTGTTGCAACCATTGGATATTCCGACATGGAAGTGGGATAAGATATCTATGGATTTTGTGAGTGGACTACCTCTTACTCGGAAGAAGCATGATGCGATTTGGGTAGTTGTTGATCGACTAACCAAATCTGCTCATTTCTTACCAATCAGAAAGGATTATGGTATTGGTAGATTGGCGGAAAATTTTCAGCAAGAGATAGTTAGACTTCATGGTACTCCGGCATCTATTGTGTCCGATAGGAATCCGCGTTTTACTTCTCGCTCGGAAAGGTTTGCAAAAGCTTGGGGTACTCGACTTAATTTTAGTACGGCATTTCATCCTCAAACAGATGGTCGGTCAGAGAGGACTATTCAGACCTTAGAGGACATGCTAAGGGCTTGTGCTTTAGAATGGACCGGTGGGATGAATATTTGTGTTTAGTAGAGTTTGCATACAACAACAGTTGGCATGCTAGCATTAAGGCAGTACCGTTTGAACTTCTTTATGGAAGGAAATGTAGATCACCTACTTGTTGGGATGAAGTAGGTGAACGTTTAATTGAAGGTCCGGAAATGATTGAGAGCAGTAATGAGAAAGTAGCTATTGCTAGAGAAAAGTTGAAGGAGGCTAGATCTCGTCGTAAAGCTATGCCTTGATAAGCATCGTCGTGATTTAGAATTTCGGGTTGGAGATCGTGTATTTTTGAAAGTCTCGCCGTTTAGAGGTGTGAAACGTTTTGGAATCAAGGGCAAGCTCAGTCCTCGATTCATCGGTCCGTTTGAAATTTTGGAACGTATAGGAGAAGTTTCGTATCGATTAGCACTTCCGCCTCAGTTATCGCATGTTCATGATGTTTTCCATGTATCTCTCCTATGGGGATACAACTATCATCCGTTACACGTTGCTTCTTATCCGTTTGATCAAATTCAGATCCGATATGTCTTTATCTCGAAGAACCGAAGTTATTTTAGAAAGGCAAGAAAGAGTCATGAGAAATAAAGTCATCCCGTTCGTTAAGATTCTTTGGAAAAATCACCGGAGGCGGAGGCTACCGGGAAACCGAGGAGTCGATCGCGAGCTAGTTATCCTCATTTCTTTGAATAGTTTGGTATGTTCTCATTTCGTTTTCGTTTCGTTTCATTTCAATTTTCGAGGACGAAAATTCTTCTTTTAGAGGGGAAGAGTTGTAAAACCTGAAAATCTAAAACATGAATAAAGACTAAAATACCCTTGGAATCAAAATTTATAAAATACGTAAAATACGTTTATAATCATTTAACGAAAATTAAAACCTAACTAACGAATAATTAGAATTTAACTAAAATATGTACGTGATCGATTTTGGTACGATGAAAGATTTAAAATGTCTCGCATAGAAGTTTGGGCCTCGCCATTGGTTTGATTTTTTTGATCCGATGGACTCAAGAGCTGAAGCCCATATGGGCGTGGGTTTTTGTGTGCTCGGTTGGACTAGGCCGAACCCAACCCCCTCCTAAAGCCCTAAACTAAACGTTACTAGCTATAAATACAATACATAAACTCAAAAGTGAAACCCTAGTTTTTGGTTGCCTCTCTTTCTTTTCTTTGCTCCCACTCGGCCGAACCCTACAACCTTTGGTGTCGAGATTTTGCTTCAACCAAGTTAAGGTATAACGTGTTTCTCGTTTTCCTTTGATGCACCTTAAGTTAATATGTTGTCGCATGTTTGTTTTAGTCGACTTGTGTTTCCTTTTCCCTTGTGTCGAGCCGTATGAAACCAACAAAGAACAAACCATACAATTTGAACCTTATAAGTATTAAAGAGTATGTTACGTAATAAGTATTATTGAATCGGATCATGGTTAGGTCGAGTATATGAGAACCGAACCACATGCATGTGAACCGAACCATGTGTATGTTTCAGCCAAGGTGTAAAACATGGTAACTTGAATATGTAAAGTACTTAGATGAGCTAGGATTTGCGTAATAACCTATTAGCCGAACCCTAGGTTTGAACCGAAACATATAAGAGTTTTGAACATGTATTAAATAAGTAAGAGGTCATATAAACATAAACCCTAGTTTGAAATGTGAACCGAATAGTGCATGCCGAACCCTAAATGGTTTGTGTATCATGCGGGTGTTTTATAAGTCAAGTGAGCTTGTAGATATGTAAGCGTAGTACGTGGTCATATCTAGTCGAAGCTATGGTGCGTGTGTGTGTAAATGTGTATTTAATCCGGATAATAAGTAGTTTGTGTGTCACATAAAATCATAAACGTGCATGGGAATAAAAGTTGAAGTATAACATGAATATAAGTAACGTATGATTAAGACATGAAGGTATTAGGTTAAGTAGCGAGTCATTAAAAGACGTAACATGAAAAGTAAATGCATATTAATGTGATGTTAAAAGAAGGAGAAAACCCTAGAACATAATGAGAGTCGGTTAGGGTTTGAAGCTAAGAGTGTTAATTCGTTATTTCATGTGGGAGTTATGACGTTTAAACTATTTTCACATTTAAACCTAAACTTTAATAAATGACATAATGAACCCTAATCTACGATATTAATTATAAACACTTAAGTCTCATTTAATCATAAAACCCTAAAGTATGAAGATCACTGAATACACTAAGTATAAACACCAAATGTTAAAAGATCATTTCGATGATTACGGAATCATAAATAACATGGACGACCGTTAATGTGTATAGGTTCTGAGAAGAAGGAGTAATCCTTTGCTTTTCGTATTTCTACTTTTCGATCATTTGCTTTGGAATAAGGTGATATTCCGACCTTTTCAAGAAAAGGTTCCTTTTAACGTTTCTTTCGTTAGCTTTTCAATTAGGGTTTCCTGAGCCTTTGCTATGAACCCCATTCCGTTTTGTTTGAGCATTTGCTTATCCTCGAACTCGATTTACGAATTATGAAACATCCGATTTTGAACTATATGATATGAAAACTCTGATTTTGAAAATATGAATAACCTTCGATAAAATATGATCAGTGTCGTTATGACATTCTGATTTGACCTAAGATAGTTTGACACACGAGCCAAATATTTCACTAGTCATGGAGGTTCCATGTCCGTATCGATGATGCACATCCGATATGACTCTAGGGCGATAGAGTGATGTTCGCCACGTTCTGGATGGTGGAGCATATTTTGTATATGTAGGAAGGGGCGTATGGATGCATCCTAGATCTGTTATCTGTTATCTGTTATATGTTATCTGATGATTGATGATGCGTGCATGCACGTCCTTCATAACTCTGGTAGGTCTCCCCTACAAATGTTGCCTTACGAGAAATGTTGCCTTGTGAGAATATGATTATGATCTGATATTTGTTTCTGGGCTCGTGGTAGTTAACTATAAACTTTATTTGAAAATTCTGATTTATACTATGAAAATGATTATGATTTTGCTATCTTTCTTTATTATATTTCATATTCGGTATCGTTTAGTATTCGCTTTGCTTTCATATCTGTTCACTGGGCTTTTGAAGCTCAGCCGCACTTTTTTTCTTGGCGGTATCTAAGCATTGGAAGCTGGGTTTTGCTTTGGGATGAGTGCATGAGTGGACTTACCTTAGAGATTTATTTAGCTTTGATCTTATGATGCCAATTAAGACTTATTATTTCAGATATTTTGTTGGAGTTATTTTCCGCTGGGACCTATGTATTGAAGTCGTTTTGACTTGAATTATTTCCGCATTTATGTTAAGATTTCTTTTGGATGTTTATGTTTGCTTTGATATGACACCATTACTTGTGATTCTTTTACCCTTGTCGGGTTGGAAATTACAGCTTTTGCTTCTTTAGATAGATTTCCTCTTGCTATGTTAGCAATAGGATACTTAGATTTTCTGGAAAATTTTTCTGGAGAAAAACGTTTCGCAGGAATTCCTCTGGTTGATCTTGCTGGGAGTACATATTTTCCTGGAACCTCCGTATGACTCTGTTCTTCACTTTCCTGCACACTTTCATTCATGGAATCTGGTACGGTAGTTTCAAGTGTAACATTTGGTGAAGAATTACGTACCTCGGATACCAGGTTAGGACTCATATCTTCGGTGACACCGATGTTTTGAGGAGGACTTCTTCCGGAGACGTTTCAGTATCAACTGCGTGTATCTTGGGGTTTAAAAGAGCTTCATTCGAAGTATAACCTAGCCAACTCAGTGTCACACTGTTCCTCCCCGACCACCTGTGGTGGCGAGGAGTAGAAATATTGGGTTTCAAGAAAATCACAGTTCATTGTGGTGAACATATGACGAGTTTTCGAATTGTAACACCTATACCCCTTTTGAGTTACTCCATACCCCACAAAGACACACTTTTCGCCACACGGATCAAGTTTATCACGATATGATTTTGGAACATGGACAAATACAGTACATCCAAACACCTTAGGTGGAAGAGTAAGTGCCTGTGGAAGTGTATGATATTCCGTGAGGGTTTTAAGTGGTGTTTTCATTTTGAGGATTTTGCCGGGAGGTTAATGAGGTAGGTGGCGTTGAAAGCTAGAGCTTCGGCCAAAAATTTTTGGAACACATGACTCAATTATTAGAGCTCTAGTCATTTCTAATAAAAGTCTATTTTTTCGCTCAGAACACCATTTTGCTCGGGGTATGCGGACATGTGGTTTGATGGATAATCCCTTTGGATTGGAAAAATAGGTTCATTTGTGAGTTTATATACTCTCCACCATTATCTCTTACAACTTTGATAGACTGTTGGTATTGGGTTTGAATCATGGCATAAAAGACAGTGAACCTATCATATACTTCTGCTTTATTTTAAAAAAAATAAATCCAGTCATCCGAAAGTGCAATCATCAACAAATATTACATAATACCGAAATTTGATTCCCAAGAATCAAGCAGGACCCCACACATCCGAATGAATTAATGAAAAAGGAACTTGCATTCTAGTATTGCTAGGTTTATAGGTTTGTCTATGGCTTTTAGCTAATATGCAAGTTTCACAAGAAACTGATTTATTTAATGGAAAAGTTCAGAAACAAAGTATGTAAATAACTAATCAAGGATGTCCCAGCCTTCATGCCACAACCGGCTTCACTTTCACTTGTTCCATGAGCTAGCATCACACTTCCACTTGAATTTACTTCATCAACATAATACTACCCCTCTCTCTCAAGCCACGCCCAATAATCATCCCTCCCCGATATCCTGTCAGAAAAGACAAAAGTCGGATACATGAGAACTACGCAATTAAGTTCTTTTGTCACATGACTTATTGATAAAAGTTTGTGTGACAAGGAAGGAACAAAGAGACAATTAGGTAGTTTAATGTTTGGGGAAAGTTCAATTGTTCCTCCGGCTTCACATCCATTTTTCCCTATTCGCCACTTGGATGTGTGTTTTCGTGGGTTTTGATATTTTTGTGAAGTCGGATAATTCGTAAGTCATTGTATCCGTTGCTCCACAATCGAATATCCATGGCCCATTGGATTTGTTATAATCGCCTTGATCCATGTGGAGCTCCTCCAATTAAATTAAACCCATTTGACATATTAATATATGTAGTGTGAGATAAATTTTGAGAAGTAGGTGAATTCCTTTTCTCCCTTTTACCTGGTACCACTGAAAAGTGGTCTTCTCCCTTCTCTACCCGAGCCGCCGCTACTCCACCAAATCCATCCGATTTGCCGCCACCACCTTTGTTATTAGTATTGGCGGTAGGGTGGTGTTTTATCCTTCTCTTTTTTAACAGATTTGATACCCTTCTTGGTGCCATCGGTCCACCAATCCGGGTAACCAACAATTTTAAAGCATTGCTCCCTTGTGTGTCTTGACATGCCACACTCATCACACTTCAGATGAGATTTATCATCTTGGGTCCCTTTTTTCTTGCTGTCGTTTCGGCGAAAACTTTTAGATACAAATCCGCCGCCGTTGATTTCTCCTAATATTAAACCGGAGGCGATGCCTTGTGATTCATCGATGGTTGCTCCCGTGATGCTCGTGAGCGTGTCACGGTAGGAAGTGGTTCGACCGAGGATTTCTCGCTGACAGTTCACTTCCGATCCAAACCATTCAAAAACCGAACAGTGATCGTGATCTGATTTTTGCATATATTTTGATATCATCCGACACTTCATCGGGTTGTCAATTCGACGATTTCACCCATACTCCTTGTAAGGAGATCCAGAAATCTTCAAGGGGCTTATCGGATTGTTTAAGTTCATTGGCTTTTACGTGGAGGTTGAAAGCTTTTATCTTCCCACCGCCTGTAAGTGATTGCTAAGCATCCCATAGTTCTTGGCGTGGAAAACTCGTAGGTTACCAATAACAAGGTTCAATATCTCTAATGAGCCAAGAAAACACAATTAGGTCTTCTTGTTCCCATATCTCATATTTTTCTCGATGTTGTGTTTTCTCGTGGTTTTTCGCCAAGTGATTTAACAAAGCTTTTGATTTTCCACTCTATGGCCACCGAATCATTCGAGTCCATAAGGTAATTTTTGGCTATTTAGTTTGAGGTTAATTTAGGTTGTCGGAGTTTGGATTCTGTGGTTGTTGACTACGCTTTGTTGCAAGAGATGCAATTTGAATTGCAGATCGATCCGGGTCGCCGGCAATCATTTACCATGGTGACTTAGGTTTTGATTGATGGTTTATGGAAGCGTTTAAATGGTAAATGATGAGACCGTAACCATAGTCTCTGATACCATGTTAAGATGATTAAAAGAGTTGTATTGATTTTTTTTTATATCTATTACAATATGGATTATTATCTATTTATACAAGAGCTTAAGAACTAAATAAGGAAATACAATTAATGCGAATGATCTTTTGCTTGTTGAGGAAGACGAGATCTTCAATCCAGGGAAATGATGATAACTATTCTCATCCCATAATATTTTCTATTTCTAACAATACATTGACAAATAAAATAGAGTAAAATGAATATTATAAGTTATTTCAAATGTAGTTAAGTCAATAATAGGATCAAGGTAGAAGAATTTGGTTACACCTTTACCGTGTGTGCTATGTGGAAAAAATGGTTTAGAGTTATAAAATCCAACAACAAAACCGGACTATGTTTTTATAGTTATTAAGAGAAATTCATCTATATCCTTAATTAATCAAGATACGTTGTTGAACCAGCAAATAACCTTTGACGTTTAAACCTTTTTCTAGAAATTGGAAAATGTACAAGATGTTCATAAAAAAAACTCATTAAAAAAGCTTGATCCGTTAAAGTTCAAGTCTTTATGCCTGGTTTTTAAACCGGTTTTATGTTTATGGTCTATTTCAGTACCAATAAATTTAACGTCTATGTTTTAAAATGCTAGCCACATGTTTCCTACAAAGATGATCATTTAGGTTATTTGGCGCGCTGGATAAATAGTACACTTTGGCAAAGATACTGGATCAACATGAAATCTGACATGCATACCGCATCAAAAGATTTCATTCTAAAAGCATCTGCAATGCAAGGTTAATGGAGATTTAATATGATAACAATTGACAATATGTTATTAACTGGGTTAAACTTTGCATTGCATTGAAATATATATAGAGCCGAAATTTAATTAACACTTGACCTTCTCGGCTTCTCGTAAACTCTACTGTCAATTGATTTAACACCATATAACTCACCATAATAGGATACACCAAAGATTTAAATTATTAACTAGATGCATTATTTCAATGCATCTTAGTCAGTGGCGGAGACATGAAGGATATATGTTTTTTGTAAGTTGCCCTCTTAATGAACCAATTTGTAGTGTAATTATAAAATTATCAAAGTTTGCACTCTCATCATAACTTTCTGGCTCCGCCCCTTATCGTAGATGCTATAAGTGTAGTGGACACAAATCTATAGACCAACTGCTAGAAGACTTTTGAAGATCTCACAGATATAACTTAATCAAAGTAAACGTCGAAAATTTTATTAAGACCAAAGTCAGAGATACCGTACAAAGTTATCCAATGATTTATTATATATATATTTGCATGGAAAATGATACCAATGTTGGACACGGTTCTTGAGTCTTTTTTAAGATACCAAGTTATGAAAACATCGGTAGGTAGTATAGGTGAAACGATATGGATGTAAACTAAGTATCTTTTTGACTAGAAAACAAACATATATCCACTACTTCGTAGAATTCATATCAAAATGAGGTCACGATTTAAGATTTGGTAAAAGTTTGGTTGACATTTGTTTTAATTTAATGGAGGTAGCGTAGTATACCATTCTACAAACCACTATGTTCCCTAATTATATATATATGGTCATGGTCATTCGAATTACGTCTTGCCAATATATATTTCATATCAAGTTAAACTTGCATTGTTTACAAAGTGTATAATTTGGCGAATATATATGATAGAGGTGGTACTTCGAAGGTTTATGATATCTGTGTATGATCTGTATTTGCTTTTGAATTTGTGTGTGTTTATCATAAAGCAATCAAATGATTGGTCCAAGAAAAACCTTTAAAGACTATACGATCGAATTCGTTCGGCCCGTTAGGGTTTTAGGTTATTAACCTATTAATGTATTTGTATTATTAATAGATTATCAATAAATGATGATTTTACGGGCTTTCATTATTAAAAATGGTATATAGAGCGTTTCCGCCTCTGACCTATAGTTGTTGACCGCGAACGCTTCTAGCTATCACCACAATCTCCATACCAAAAAGGAAAGAAATTCTAATCCTTTTAGTTTTCAGCTTAAATCCGGCCTAGCCGGTCACTGTTTCGACCATAATTCGCAATCGTTATGGAGTTAACTGACGTTTGTAGTGTCGTTGATCACGTGTTGAAATTCATAAGGAATGTATACCGGAATTGCTCGGAATGCGGGAAGTAGTAGATGATAAGATTAGATTAGCAGTCCAAGCCCGGTTTATAAGTTTGGTCAATTGGAGTTTAAGATAATCTATTAATTTGCATTATAAATAGATGATCAATAACAACAATACCTATACGAAGTTATATTATTATTAAGGTTATCGTGGTATAAAAAGATTCAAAGCATGTTTTTTAATTCAGCAGTGTTTTAATGTGAGACATATAAAAAAGTTTATACATAAATGCAAACAAGTATATCAATAGAAAAAGTTCCTTGGTTAACTTATGAACATGAATACATTCTAATGATAATGATTTTCTCTAGAATTATGTGAATGTGTTGCTTTCTTGCACAACCTACCTGTTGGAAATGTATATATTTACAAACATGTGAATGTCCGGATTCGAACTCGTGATCACGAGATTGCACACATTTAGCGAATGAGAATTAAAGTTAATAATTAATGTTTATGTTTACGATTAATTATTGCACATTAAGTCCGTTAACGATCGAGTTTAACGGAAAATGACTAACGACCGTTAAATGAAAAGAGAAAGGACTAGAAATGGAAAACTTGGAAAAGTTATGGGTTTGGCTTTGGGCTTGTCTTCATGGCCGGCCATAGGGGCCTTCTAAAGCCTAATTCATAAACTTGTTCCCTAAGTTTACCTACTAGTATATAAAGAGGGTTAGGTTCTAGGGTTTCATACACTTGTGCATTGAATTAACCCTAGATCTCTCCTCTCCTCTCTCTAGTCATATTCGGTCGAACACCCCATTAGTAAGGGAGTTTGGTTTCGTTTTCTTAAACGAGGACTTGTGTTAGATCTAGCAATCGCTTGATTCGTTTGGTTAATTCTTGTGTACAAGAACGTGGTTGTAAGACATTATTCTTACACCAATAAGTACTTCTTTGTTTTGCCTTGCTCGAGGGTTGTTTTGCTTTGCTCGAGGGATTTGATATTCGCAAGAGGTACGCTACTATACTTTCAGTTAATTAATTTATTTGTTATGATCTTAAGTCACTGTACTCTTGATGTCTTTATGTTTTATTGTATTTTATATATCATAAACTCAACAGTGGCATCACGAGCCTTGTATAACAAGTAAATAATTACTGAAACACATAATTAAAATAAACATGAATGTGTTATTATTTGTATGCTTAGATCTAGGGTTTGCAAAACCTAAACCCTTATTTAGGGCGCTATGGTGCCCTAATTAGGGTTTGTAAACTGTTTTAATTGGATTAGAAACCCTAAGATGCATGCAACTTTATGTGTATATGCGCAACTTTGATTTAATTGCATTAATTGTTAAGTGTAATTTAATGTCCATGATAATTACATGCATGTTTTATCATGGATCTGCTTTTATTGTATGTCTTTCTTGTTTAAGTGATATACATTAAATTATGATAGATCTTAAATTTGGGAAGACCTCAATAATTATTAATTTAATCAATTATGTGCTATGTGGTATGTATTTAATTTTGACTTGCTCAATCGATGAATCGATGCATGTGGTTCACCTTGTACATAGATGAAAACGGATGAAAGTCTTAATTAAATATATGCATATTGACAGATCTAGTTATTAATAGGATTTATCAAAAACGTTTGCATGTGGCTATTTGATATGCATGACTTTTATTTGTTATGCATTCATTGTTTATTTGTTTATTTTTTAAATACTTGCTTGTTTGTTATGTGTAACAAGGGTATTTTTACAAGAAAAATAAACTGACTTAAACAATGGTGAAACATGTATTTTTAAGAATAGTAATCATAATCGCTTAATTGATTGATGACTTTGGTACAAATGGTCTGAAAGGCTCACCCATGAGAATGAACTAATAAAAGGAGTTTAAAGAAGTGCGACCGAAAGGATGTCTAAGGTTGTGCTTTAGCGCGCACTGTCCTCCTCTGCCCTCTGTAAGTTCGAGTGGAGCTACTTAGTAAGCCATTAAATGTGCAAGCTCATCTTAAGGGCGAATTAGTTTTAATTCCATGCGCCACTTCGGTGGTAATTATCCGAAACACTAAGTGTTTACACTTATGCAAAAGTACGGTATAATGGATGATAATTAACACTAAATTCCTTGATTGGTGAACCCAATACCTCAATTAAAGTTTGATGATGAAAAGCTTATACATTAAAACAAGATATAAATGTTTTAATAAAACTATGCTACAAAGATGAATGCATGACATCTTTGTACATATTTGATTTAACATCAAAACTATTACCCTTTAATTTAAGTTATATGCCATCCAACGAAACGGAAACACCTAAGATTACTTTTTATTTGCGAGATCGTGACTTAGATCGTAATCAAAGGGTAAAATGTCCACGTGTCGTGAGAGCTGGCATGGACGATTTTGCAGTTTCTTAAGTTGGACAACTTAATTGAGTTTTGTAGTGAGGACTGGCAACTCAAGGCATAAGATGGGATAAAACATGTTTACATGGCGATTGATATTGGCTATATGTAAATCCCATAAATCTAGGAATTGCAATTGAAATTGGCAATTGAGCAATAGCTCTACCATTTTGTATAAGGTTCATTACTAGATCAACTGACGTGATGAAATTATGACAATTTGGATCCTAGTTTTCAATAATTAATTGGTTATATGAATATGAACCTTGGGTATTTAATTGTTTATTGAAAAGGTTAATTATCGAAAATACTAAAATTGAATTTTGTAATTCTTTTGAATGTATAAATGCAACATTTAACCGTGAACGTGGTTTAGTCTTTGATTAGTAAATTGATCCATTCTAGCTTTCAAACAAATGTTTGATCGAGAATAATTTACTGATAAGACAAACGAAGTCTCTTTTCCATGGGAGAAGCATGAGACTCAATCCTATTCCTTTTCATGAATGAGAAAGGTATAATAGGAACATTTGAATTGTCTAAATTCTAATGTAACTCTTAGCAATGAATTGCACATCTTATTTTCCATAAAGATTTCATTACCCTCATTTGGTGAATGAATCCTTTGTAACAACATGAATGTTGGTTAACTGGAAAACATGTATATGAGTTACTAGATTAGAAGCTAGACTAATTACCGCAAAATTGGTAAAAGGCAAACTAGCATATTTTTATCTAGTTGTTTTGCTTTAGCCTTTAAAGGTACTACATACCATTATGGGGATGGTAGGTCTGTTAAGGAAGAAATTGCATACCAAATTTTTCGAGTTAATAACATTGATGGATATTCCATCATTTATAGAGTAGAATACACCTTTTAGTACCTTAGTAATGATTACGTATGGTTCTTTAAAGGTGTAGGAAAGTAAAAGCAAGCAAGTTGTTTTCACTGGTTATGCAACACTTACAATGTTGTCGATTCATGGGAGCATTTGTGTTGCATTCAATAAGAAGTTGTTTTAATGATTTCTAATTCAAGTGAGCTACAAGCCTTATTTCCTGTGTAGTAACCCAGATTATCTTCAAAGATAATTACTTTCCAATTGTAGACACTTATATTTTTTAAGGATAGTCGCGGTACGCTTTCCTTACTAAACAATATAGTTCTACATCTACTTGTTATATCTATGACACAAATCATATTTATCAAATAAACGAACGGTATCGTTGTTTATATGCTACATGATGTTGTTCCATGCACAAGTGGGAGAAATCTTATTGTGTGCAAGGTACAACACATATTAATATGATTTAAAAGAATTCTCTTGACTTTAAAGTAAGAGAATAACGTTCTAATAGGAAGTATACATTTATATATGTATGATTGCCCTATTAAGAACATGTGTCAAGATGATAACAAAGACTACTTTATTTTAAATATTTATGTTATTCAATATTTAAAAACACTTGTAGTTACAATTTATGTTACGTGAGAACGTGAACTAGATTGTAGCCCAAGGTAAAATATCCACGTGTCGTGAGAACGAGCATGGATGATTCTGCAGTTGCTTACATGGAACATTTCATGGAATGACATAATTAAATGAAGTAATCTAATACTACCTTGAATTTGAGTATTCGTTGAATGACTTAAATATATGTAGTAAATATTAACTTGAAATATGAATTGAAATCCGAGGTGGTGTTCATATTACTTTAATTATAAATGTTTATGATTTTGTAAAGTCACAAACATGAAGTCTTTAATACAAGACTTACAATATAAAGTAAGACGTTAACTTGCTATGTTTTAAGACATATGCATGAAGTCAATGAGTTGATCAATGACTTATAACGTATAGTGGGATTATAACTAATATGTCTTTTGACTTGGTCAAAATATTTGTGTTATAATACATGCAATTGACTTGGTAATTCTATTGTACCATTAAGTTTTACTTTGTTGGTAAATAGGTAAGCCAAAAGAGTAGATGGTTATCTAAAATATTGTTAGATTTTCATACAATATTAATTCTAAGGAAATACCATAGTTTTATGGTATGTTCTCGTTGGAAGAATCAAATCATGGCATTATTTGATTCAAGATAACTATAGTTTCTTCCAAAAGTTATCAAGGTTAGTAGATTGAGTATAGATTGAATATACTCAATAAGACTCCAACCTAGAAGATTAATAAGACACCATTTGTTTATGGAATGTGATGAATCACATTAAGTCTTATAAATGAAGTTCTGAATTTTGTTAAACTACTTTTATAGAGTAGTTGTAACAAACTAATGTTAGGAACTGTCAATGTTTTTTGTAGTATCCCAAAAGAGAACAATGTATTGTTGCTCTACTTGCTAAACTATTTAAAGGTAATCTTTAAATTTTTAAAGGCAAGTGGGAGTTTTGTTTAGATCTTGAAAGATTGAATTACAAAATACATAATCTTCTAAAATGCACTAGCAAATATCATGATGAGGCTAAACATGAAAATGATAGACCTTAATATGATGGAATTGTCATTCATAGATCCGTAAGGATATCTCAGATATTTAATATGCTGAGGAATATGAGTTACAGGATCATGGTAAGACTGTTAATCATAATGATAAATTTACCAAATGTTGAATTGTGGAAAATCAATCATACTATGAATGTAGAGATGCTGTCCATAAAGATAATCAACTTTAGATACTTGGTTTATCTTAATAATGAAAATGAGTTTCTTCAAAGGATGGAAACCCTAGTGGTTTAAATCTTTGTGTAGAAATCATATGGACAATATTGTACATGTATTTAATGTATGTCTAGTGATAATAATATCAATCATACTTAAGCAATTAACTATGATTGAATATTCTTTCCTATATACATTAAATAGAAGTATTAAGATTATAATTGTCATACTTAGTTTCATTGATATGAAATTTTGACAATGAATGTCATAACTCTTTGTTGTGAAATTACTTTTGCGAGGACGATGAGTAATACAAAGAAGTTTTATGAATTCAAATAATCCTTGATATGTACAAACTGCAAGAATCCATGAATGGATATATGCAAGCATCTAGGAGATGTTTCTTATGTTTAATATTAAATCCATGTTTGATTTAATAATTAAAATAAGATTGCTCATAAGTATTCCTTAAAGCTAGTGGGAGTATTATTTATTTTTTCTTAAATCTTATATGTTGTATGGGCAACTACATTCCACTTAAATTAAGTTTTAGTTGGGAATGAAACTTCGCTTGTAAGATTTGGAAATAAGACATACAACCTTTGAATATATGTTTATTACTATAAACATATGCGGTAAATAAATGAGTCTAATAGAACATGATGGATATATAATGAGATCTTAAAGTCTAACTTGAAGATTCATCATGAACATCATGTTGTAAGATTGTTGTGTCATGCTTGATTACAAGATGATTTGACAACATTGAAAGTTGTTAGTGTAATAAATATTTTAAAGGAATATGTTTGGATTTAGAATCACATTCCACAATCTCGAGATGCTCCTAGATTCTATGGATGATTATATGACAATTGTTTCATAATTGTCATTGCCAACAAACTTGAGTTTTGGTAGGCACCAACATTACACTAGAACTGTTCAAAAGTTTACGGATATTTAAAGAGCATATTGTTGTACACAAAGATGCTGGTATAATTGATGACACTCATTCTAGTCATGTATCCTTGATGATGACCATGTTGACTAGTTATGCTCAACTAAGAGCATAGTTGCATTATACATTAAAGAATAAAGAATACTTAAAACTTTAAAAGTTTTGAAAGATGATTGTCATATAAAGGTGGTTCAGTTGTCACGACCTTATGGAATGATATGACAATATCAAGATATGTGTAAACATATACAAGAAATTCACTTATTGAATTCTTGAAATAAGTATTCTCAAAATTCCTATAGATCAAAGTTAATTGAAATTATGCCTTGTCAACAAGTATGATTTTCATGACTTGTGGCAAAATTCATTAACTAGTATTATCATGCATTGATCTATTTAGTATTTGGATAAAGGATGTTAAACAATTATTATTTTTAATGAATTAAAGTACTGCATAACGCTTAATTTCATTTATAATCATTAAATGTATTTGCATGTTTAAATCCTTTAATAACTTAAGTTATTCTAAATAGTCGTTGTCGCATCAATAACATGGGAATGATATTGAATTAAGACAAATCTGAGTATTAGTTAGAATATATTTGAAAGTATATTGATGCGTAGCATGACTAATTTCAGATGATATTCAATGAATTGAGTATAGGACTTATCCCACCCCCATGATGATACTTTATGGATCTTAGTCATTAAGTATATCATGAATATTTATCCTCTGACTTGAGATACAAGAGATATGTCATGGATGTAGTGCATTTTTATGAAGCAATCTAACGCTATCATGTGGTAGTTATAAGGGTTGTTTTAGAAGTGTTGAAAATTTATGAATCCTTTGTAGTCAAAATGGGATTTGTTTCCTTCAAATTTATTTTGAAGTATAATACTACTGGGCCCCTCGTAGGATTGTTAAGATGTTTTTATGGCCATACCCAAGGTCTTCTGGAATATGTTCAGAAGAATTGTAATCTTAATCAATCATAAAACGAATAGTTTATTAAGAAATGAGTGAGATCCATATTCTTATTAACATGGTATTAGAAACAAAAGGATGAATATGATGATGAATCATCAAACTTGGTTTTTCTCCAGAAAACCATACACGAGTTGTACCGGGGGCATTGGCGTGTTGCTAGATGCTAACCAATGTCATTTCACGTTTTGTAAACATATCAAGTGGGAGCTGTTGGAAATGTATATATTTACAAACATGTGAATGTTCGGATTCGAACTCGTGACCACGGGATTGCACACATTAGCGAATGAGAATTAAAGTTAATAATTAATGTTTATGTTTACGATTAATTATTGCACATTAAGTCCGGTTAACGATCGTTAAGTATTTAACGGAAAAATGACTAACGACTGTTAAATGAAAAGAGAAGGACTAGAAATGGAAAACTTGGAAAAGTTATGGGTTTGGCTTTGGGCTTTCCTTCATGGCCGGCCAAGGGGTAAAGCCTAATTCAAACTTGTTCTAAGTTTACCTACTAGTATATAAAGAGGGTTAGGTTCTAGGGTTTCATACCCTTGTGCATTGAATTAACCCTAGATCTCTCCTCTCTCGTCCATATTCGGCCGAACACCCCATTAGTAAGGGAGTTTGGTTTCGTTTTTCTTAAACGAGGACTTGTGTTAGATCTAGCAATCGCTCGATTCGTTTGGTTAATTCGTGTGTACAAGAACGTGGTTGTAAGACATTATTCTTACACCAATAAGTACTTCTTTGTTTTGCTTTGCTCGAGGGTTGTCTTGTTTTGCTCGAGGTTTGACATTCAAGAAGGTGCGTTCACATACTTTCGATTAATTAATTTATTTGTTATGATCTTAAGTCTTCCGCTGTGTACTCTTGATGTCTTTATGTTTTATTGTATTTTATATATCATAAACTCAACACTACCGACGGATTTTGTGGTTATGCTACTTAATTAGATCATTTTCAAGGCTAAGTTTTATCTAAACTAGGTTCTCTTATAAAGTTATTACTTTCTCCATCCATAAAAATATTGTTTGTCTTTAAATAAATGTCTAATTTCAATGGGGTGATTTGCACACTCGAACACTAAAATTTATTGTGTTTGAACATTTATTTAACTTGATTATCTTTACATTTTCACCCTTATGAGCGTATAAATGTTCAAAAACAATAAATTTGAATGTGTCAATCATTTTACAAAGAGTGCAAATCATCTCCCAATAAATAGCGAGTAATAGTAAGAGCACAAGGTGTGGAGTTTGTTGTAGCTCGTTGTGGTGACTAGGCAGCCTTGTCATGGCTAGCCATGACACCGCCCCCCCTCCCTCCCTCATTTTCATAGCTCGCCATTGTAGTCTTTTTCGTCTGCACGACGAAGTTGTTTGGCCATTTTTTTTTTTTTAGCTGTAGTATTTGTATTTTTAGGAAGTGGTGGGCTCAAATGAGTGAGTTGATGTTAGTTATGACTTGGGAGGGGAGGGGGTAGTTGTGGTTAATTGTGAAGGTTTGTTATAGTGATGTGGCACCCGTGAGCCCCAAATAAAGTGATGATGCTTGTTATGACAGCTAATCCTCTAATAATATACAACTGATTTAACATTAAATACTTGTCATATCAAAGAATTTGTATTAGTTATGGTATCAATGCAAACCAAAATCTGCATTAATTGCACATATTATAAATTGTAAAGTTTTTGTTTGCAGGCAATTTTGGTGGGACGAAACAAATAGTTGATAAACTGAAACAAATCTATATATATAATAAACAAAGCTTTTTTTGAAAATCTATACACCTCATAAAAGCCACGTGGCAATGCCATGTGAATAAAGACACGTCACAAAAGCCACGTATCACACTTCTTTAGTCAAAACACACTATCAGTAAAACACACTATCTTCAAAACAATATCTTTTAGTTCATCCAAAACCATTCAACCAATGGCTGTACAAATCCGATTCATTGTTGTAAAACAATATCACAGATCTAATGGCTGTACTATATTCATTCATCCATAACCATTCAACCAAAGTTGCAAGCGGGGATATTTTTAACCATTGATCTGTGATAATTTTAACCATTAAACCAATACAAGGTATGATTCTAATTTAATCGATTGATTTTTTTTTCAATTTTTTTCAATAATAACCGGTTATAATTCATTTTATCGATTGACTTTTGTTGGGATATGAAAGTGCTGAAGATATCAAAGTACTGAAGATATCAGCATTATATAAAATTTGCAAAATCTTTGGAAGAAGTCAAAGACTCAAAGTCTTGTTAAAGACAAAAAAGTCAAATCTTGCAATATGAAGTCAAAATCTTTGCAAGAACAAAAACATTATATTAGTTTATGGAAAAGAATTGTATTCTATGTTTAGATTACTTGTCGTACAAGGTTATCAATTATAAACCGACTAGGATATCCTTGAGCCTATAAAAGGACTCCTAGATTGGCATTAGAGGTCGATTTGAAATTAGAGTTTTAGAGAAAAGTTGATTATCTTAGAGTTGTATTAGAGTATGCATAATAGCTGATTTAGGTTTTATAATAAAGGTTATTCTTCTTAGCTTTGTTAAGTAAATTCCGCATACTTAATAAAGATTACTTTCGTGTTTTTTGTTAATAACTTAGGATTTATCCGAGGGTATTAAACCTTAACAAGCTAGTTAAGATAGTTTGATTAAAGTATATCGATCCAACAACTTTTATTGAATGAATTTAATCGATTGGTAGAAGTAAGGTTAATTACTTATTAAAGCAGTTGGACTGATTTGTACTTTGATACGATGCAAGGTTGAGATCAAGATTTTTTATTATGAACACAAACTATTTGATGAAATGCATCAACGAAAAAAATTTCTAAATGGGTGTCATTATATGTTCATAGATAATTTTTAATACAGTGTGTATGTTCATAGATGATTTTTAATACAGTGTGTATGTATATAGACGATTTTCTCATGATTTTCTTCAATTTCGATATGTAGATGATTTTCTCATTGATTTTTATTTACTCAATTGTTGCCTAAATTATTTTCTGCATAAATCAGTTATTATTTTCTTCAATTGTTTCCTAATTATTTTGTGCGTATCTTTTAATTAAACCTTTTCGTTATTCATGGACGTTTTCTTTTGCTTATGTATGTATAAGTCCATAGGAGACCTAATCTCTTGTGGTAAGATCGACCATGCTATGGTTGAGGGGAATAAGCGTCCGTTCATCCGTTTAGAGTTGGAGGATGTATCGTAAGTCATTTTCTGGTACTTGGTTATTTATTTTTTTTTCCATATTATTTGTTTAAAAACTGTCAATTTACTTGTGCCAATTGTATTTTGTAGTGGGAATAGGCTTAGGAATATTACTTTGTGGAGTGACTATGCCCACCAATTGAACAATAAGTTAGGTGACCGACAAAACTTGGGCCATGTTGTATATCTCAGTTCATGAAACACAAGATTTATAAGCGTGAGTGTTCTTCTTTGAAAGTAATGTATATTAGTCATGTTTCACTCTTACCCATTTATGATAAACAATTTACGCTCTAAATAACAACACTACATGTATCTTGAACATGTAAAACACCTTTATCTCAAACATGTTGGTGCTACAACTCTTTATAAATAGCGACATTCACGATATACAAAAGTTTAAGAAGTGGGGTTGGTAACACACCATTCCTTTCAACATTTTAACTACCCAACTGTATACACATTTTAACGATCTTATTTCTTTTCACATTTTGATTGAAAACGTGGTTGGAGGAGGTGATCACCAACTTAGTCATTTGACAAGCGTTTTCAAGTTACTCTATTAAAACATGACTTTTCAAGACAACTTGCAAAAATTACTCTTAATGACATCCATGACATAGGAAAGGTATAAGATGAATATTTTCAAATCTTTAATTTAATGACTTCTTTTTGCTTTATCAGGCATATACTTAATTTACTATACATGCTTCGGGTTATGTCATGTGTTGTGCGTGGCAAGCTGTTAAGAAGATTGGCGTGAGTCGATTGGTGGTATCTTTATGTGTGAAATGTAACCATTCTGCCAAGACAACAATGTTTTACGAAAAGATGATATAGCGTGGTTGTTAAAAAACGTCTTCAAGTGTACTAGCAAGCAATGTGGTGAAGATACTGACGCTGAGTATAAGTAAGTTCTCACCAATATTTAGATTACACATACATATTAACACCTTACTTATACGTTTATCGTTTAATGGCGGTACAAAATTTCATTGTGAGTGATGGACTCGATGGATCAGTTTCACTCACTGTTTTGACAATTGGCACACCCATACTTGGCGAGTGCGGTGAACTTTCGAGGAAATGAGAAAGGTATGACATAAACCCGTTAGATTTGTTTTAGTGTTTTGTTAATTTAATATACACCTATACACTAAAGTAACAACTACGGATTGCGGAAGGGGACATGGACATTCTACCCAAGGACTTTGACAAACTTCTTGAAAATACCTATGCATTCAAAGTTGATATCACAGATTTCAACATTCACAACAACAGCATGTATCACGGTATCTCTCAGGTTGACTAATGATCTTGACATAATAAAGGTGATTAAGAAAGAATCGATGATCGGGATAACCTTTGTTTAAATGACTTTATACATTAAGCGTCCACAATTTTATTTCTGGTAGCGTTTGGTAAGCGAAATACAATCCAACTCTCCTGGGCTCTTGAATTGATGTCCGCAGCCCAGAGGCTCATTCATGTCCCCTCCCTCAGGAAGCAAACAAGCCAAGGTACATATATTAGACGTGATTTTTGTTGTCTTTCTGTCTTTCTTGATATAATAAAGGAGTTGACATAATAAAGTATGTGATACAAAACTTTCTTTTTCAAGATTTTAACTATTTTAAAAGTTAAATTAAACTATTCTATTACTGTTGCAGATTTGGAGATCCGTGAACGTCATCGTAAAAATCTATTACGCAATATATAGACAATATTCTTGTAAGAATGGAAGTAGCTTAAGTTCTATAATAGGTGCCTTTGGATCAGGAGTTTAGGAAAACCACACAAACTCTTTGATCCATGGCGAATACATGACACAGACTTACTAAAAAGCTGAACATGTGACCCTCTTTTCCAAGTCTATGAGAACAAAATTAGTATATCAGCGGTTATCTCATTTATTTAGAAAATAAAAAAGCGGTTTTCTTCAGCTACGGATATGGTGGTGCAGGAAAGACATATACATGGAAAACATTATCATTTATATCACGGTCTAAGGAGATATTGTTTTGAATGTGGCATCGAGTGGTATGCTTCTTTAGCCTAACGGGTTTGTACCTATCGATCTAATGTAATAGTAATTTTATTGGTAAAGTAAATTTTTAGGTTTTATTCTCAAAATGACCATATTTTTTTTTCCTTCTCCACTTTTAAGCGAAAAATTGAGTGCATAATAGTTTGTAAGTTACGCACAAACACAAAATGAAGTGTGCTTGGGTTGTATTAGGTGATAGTGGTCCATTTGTGCACAATAGTGTATATGTTTAGGGCAGGTGTTGGTCACATTTTGTTATCTAAAAGGCGAAGACACGGTGGTATTCACATCGATTTACTGTTTCTCAACATATACAAATACTCCCTTTGCATATATTCGATATATTGAGATATGCACATACGGTCACGAATTTAGTTTACCTTTTGGTATATTGGTAAACTTTTAAACTCGGATCTGTCAAAAATACTAACTGAGAAAAATGTGATATTTTATTATCTTAAAAGTATTCTTATATCTGATCTAATGTAATAATAAGTTTTTATTGTTGTATCCAAAAATATATATTCATTGTCTAACGTACCTTCAATATTGCTTCTTTCCTTGAAGCAGTGACGTCACGACTCATTCGATTTGGTATACCTATTAACCTAAGCGAGGACTCCTTTTGTTCAATAACCCTGGTAAGATCTTGTACCTTTATTGATCAAGACAAGTTTAATAATATGGGATGAGGCCCCGATGATGCACAAACATTGTTTCGAAGCTTTAGATCGATCTTTAAGAGATGTTATAGGAACCACTACCCCAAATGCAAAAGATATGCCGTTTGGTGGTAAGGTTATTGTCTTTGGAGGAGATTTTAGGCAGATTTTGCCAGTTATACAGTGGAACAAGAGGCGGGACATTTAGTACACGCATCTCTTAATTCGTCTTATATATGGGATGATTATGCGGTACTTGATTAACGACAAACATGAGATTGAGAGAAGGTTACGATAAGTGTAATATTGAAGAAATCAAGGAATTTAGTGGATATTAAAGATGGGAGATGGTTTAGGTGGAGCTAGATGGTGAAAGCTATTTGTTGATATTCGGATGATTTACTCATAACAGAGATAATGTTAATCCTATTCCCTCAATTGAATTTGTTTTATCCATCATTTCTCAACAACTACGGGATTCTTCTTTCTTTCAAGAGAGGGCAATTCTTGCTCCACTCCAGAAGTTGTTGAAGTTATAAGCGAGCATTTGCTATCTCAAATTCAATTGGCGAGGTTGTTTTACTACAGTTCATATAGCATATGTGAATCCGAAGGTCTTGACAATTACACGGTCTTTACTCACGAAGTGTTAATAGTGCGAAGTTTATGCGGAGTACCTAACCACAAATTAGCTCTAAAGTTGGTGCACGGTCATGCTTCTTCGAAACATTGATCAAGCTGGCGGGTTATGTAATGGGACAAGACTAAGGATTTTACAACTTGGTGAACATGTTATTGTGGCACAAATATTACTTGGGAACAAATGTAGGCCACTTACTATATCCCAAGGTTGAAACTTCGGTCATTAGGACAGAAACTTCCGTGAAAGATTAATAACGCCAGTTCCGTTAAAATTGTATGTCGCCATGACCATCAACAAAAGTCAAGGCCGATCTTTATCAAAAGTTGGATTTTATTACCTAAGCCGGTCTTCACACGGTCAGCTTTAAGTATTTGTGTCTAGAGTCAAAAGTCGGAAAAGTTGAAGGTTTGATATCACACAAGGATGGTAAAGTTTCAAAATTACTTTGAATGTTGTTTTACCACGAGTGTTACAAAGATTTGATACACCGTATGGTTGTTTTTTTTATTTTCAAGATGTATTCATTGTTCACTTAATATGATTTTATATCATGGAAATGAACACTATTGTTTTGAGCTAATATTAGTTGGTTTTCTTCTTTAAAAATTTTTAAGGTTATATTTTTTAACTTTTTATATGCTGCCCGTGATTTATCACGGGTTTATAGGCTAGTAGTTGATAAACGCTAAGCTCTTGTATTAGTTGTTTTTTTTTTTTTTTTTTTTTTCCTAAAAAAGCTTTCGTATACTCTTTTTTTGTGTTGGAAAAGAAACGAAAAAAATAGATGAGTGTGTAGCAATGCTCTACATCAAAAGTAAAATCTAAGACATTCAAGACTTGATGTATTAAGGACACTCTAATATTTTGGCCGGTTTACCAACATATACATTGCCACATGAACTTTTTCAGAAGTACCCACTACCCACTGCTGACTACAACGTTCATTTGATTAGTGATGGATATAATGTTTGATATATGTATAGTGGTATTTTCATAAGCGAAACATAATAATTCAGACCATCTATTTTGCATTAAGCTCGATTTCCATGCTACGATATCATTGAGTGAGATCGATATGCGTCTATATCATAGCTAACGATCGAGCTACGTACAAAGGGTAAAGCTAAAATTTCACATTATCAGGTGGTTCTTAAGCCAACTGAGAACAACGTCCAAAATTGCATGGCTGCTGCATCCTATAAAAAATACAGAAAATAATTTATTTTAATTTATTATAATAAAATAATCAAAAAAAATAACAACTGAATACTAAAGAAGGTTGCTAAGCAACTTCTGTTCCTTCGTTTGGTGCACAAAATCGGCATTTATACAAAAAAGTCCAAATAACAAAACAGTTAAGTTGAAAATACTATTTTAAATACGTCACTCATGGTGCATATAAGAACCACATAGGCTTGATTAGTTTCCACAAGTACACTCTTATTCTAAACAGAAGTTGATAAGCTTATGCAAACTTGCAGTGTACTATGGGTAGGCCTCCTTGTTGCAACGAAGTGCGATTTGAAGAAGGGCCATGGACTCCGAAGGTAGAGGTTCTTACTAGTTATATTCAGAAACATGGCCACGATGGTTGGCTGAGCACTACCTAAAACGAGCTGGTTTGAATAGGTCTTGAGGAAGAGTTGTAGATTGAGAGGATAATTATTTAGACCCGATATCAAGAGGAAAATTCACGAGAAGAAGAAGAATCATCATTAGCCTCCATTCGACTCTTGGAAACAAGTAATGTTCTTTTACCTTATTTCGCTTTTCTTTGTAAGTTGTAAGTTGTAACAGGTCAAATCTAGAACACTTTAATTAATAGCCTAATTGATCATAAGTAATAATGAACGTAGTTTAACTCATTTTCTATTTTGCGACTCGTTTTGTAAGTTTACAATTTGGTTGAAACCCAAGTTTGGTTAACGTTATGGGTTATACAAGTAGCTTGGCCCCTTATTATCAAAGGGGCGTAAGAGTTTATCTGTAATATGTTCCCATTTCTAGGAATCGATGCATACATTTATGAGCATTTGCATATAAAAGGAGTGTCGTGTCAGTCATTTTCAACATAGAGAGCATACTTTCAAAATCAATCTCCAAACGTATTTGTTATAAGTTTATTTGGATTTAAAGTCTTTTTTACATGCAATTTGCGCTTTTTAAATATGTAAGTACATAAATTAATATCAGTTTGAAATTAAAAACTTGCATAGGTGGTCCAGAATTGCATCACAACTTCCAGGAAGGACGGACAAGCGAAATCAAAATACTGGAACACCACATGAGAAAGAAGTTCCTGAAGGAAGGAATCGACCCCCAAACACATAAACCCGTTCCTACTCTTAGTTTTCTCAATGCTATCTCAGTTAAACGCTTCTTCGTCTAACTTTCCTTTTAGGGTTCCAAACCCTATGAGTCCACTAAACAACATTAATGATCAGTTGTTGCATAACATATTGCAGATAATAAATATGACTCCCTTACCAAATATCAACAAATTATCAACTTTCTTAAATTCACAAGGCGATTTCAAGAAACCTGATGAGTTTCTGAGTGATGAAATGATTTATCAGTATCTAATGAATCCTTCTGAAGATTGGGCTAAATATGTAAACAATGTTGCTTTGGAGCCAAACAGTGAATGTAATTCAAGTGGTACACATCTGATAGGGAGTTACGGAGATGGAATTCAGTTTCGTGAAACATTTACAGATTGTAAGGGCTCAAGTGATAATATCTTTATCGAAAATCAGCTTCCTGGTTTACTCCCAATGTCTCCTGAAGAAACGAAGAATAACGAAGTAATAAACAACACTAATATGCTACAATCTAGCGCCTTTCAATCTGGTGTGGACGATTATTATGATATTCTCATGAAGATCTAGCACTAGAAGTCGAGCTATAATATTAAGTTTGCGGATACTTGTATTTTGATTTAATAATGTTTGAACTGATTCGTGAAGATTGTATGCTTGCCAATTTGTTTTTCTATGTATAAATTAATACAAATATTCAATATAACTATATAAGTCAAACAATGTATATAGTTATATATGCATACGTTGATGTTTTACAAAGTTTATTGTTTACAAATTAAGTTGACTATATAGAGTGACAGAAGTTGAGGACAAATATTTAGAGTAGATAAAGTTAGATGAAATATGAAAAGATAAGTTGCTTGTAAAACATAACTTAATTTGTTGAGGCTTTTAGCAACTATAACCATCCATGATAATGACCTTCTTCCTTTCTTGTCCAAATACGTTTTCCGTTGCATTTCTTTTTGTAAATGATATCCATAATAAAAATTAATGACTAAATTGCTGGATATTGTTATCAATTTTATTCGTGTTGACGTTTGACCATATCACCCAATAAAACTGTTGATAGTAATAGTTATGTGTTGAAGTGCACGCAAATCCTTTAATAAGAACTCGGATTGCATCCGTGTAAGAGAGTATTACATCCTATGTGGAGATCGTGCATTATGCACTCAGTCAGTAACATGGTTTATGCACTCAGTCAGTAACGTGTTTTATGTAGGTATGTAAAGAAGGATTTAGGCTTGAAAGAAAGTAGATTTAGGTGCATTTTGAGGGAACGGTTACGCTTGTGGGTATAGGTGACGATCATCTCTTACGAACACTTTGATATTTAGTTTGTAACGCAGCCATATGTTCAGTATCAGTATTAGTGTCTAAACAGATTAGAATAGTTCGAGTCAAGTTTATGTTTTTGAACATGTTATGTAGTTTTATGGTCTAAAAGGGAGTGTTTGGGATAACTTCTCATTTTGTCAAGGAAAAGCTTTCGCGCGTATTTATGTAAAACCCTTATACATAAATGATAGTTAGTACGTATGAAATGTATTTTCAGAATTTATGATTTGTCATGAAGCAGAAGTATGTTTTTCAGAAAATAATCATGTACAGACTAGAACGGTTTAACCGTCGGTTTGGCAGCTTGAACCGGTGGTTTGGCTTTGCCAACCGCCGGTTTTGGTGGGCTCATAAAAAAAATTCTTTCTCAAAGGCGTTCCGGCATTCTGTAATCGTGAATTTGAATAACGACATATATTAACCTTAGTTTTAATTTTAGAGGAGAGTTATTTTACATACCAGAGTAAGGATCAATTAAGAAGAAAAATAAGAATGAAAAGAGTGAGAAGAAACCACAACCACACATATAAGATGCACCTACAAAAGTAAATGCATCTCCCCTTAAAATTCTCACTCTTATTTAAAATATGTGGTTAAAAACCTTTCTCATTCTTCTCATTTTAATATTACTTCTCACTAGATCTCTTCCCTTACATACCAAACTTTTCTTACATACCAAGAGACTCATCTCCACCATCCATCTAAAAAAAATCAATAGCTGAGATTAAAAGTATTTTATTATTTCACATATTTTTTAGAGTAAACTACACCGTTCGTCCTTATGGTATACGTTGACCATCAAGTTTCGTCCCTTGACCAAAAAAATTGCATCGTTGGTCCTTAACTCCGAATCGTTAGTCATCGTTGGTCCCTCACACTAACTGGATGGACTAACGGGCGTTAAGCCTTGTTAAGTGGAGGGTATTTATGTCTTTTCCCACCCACACCAGTTTTCCCACCCTAAAGATTTTTCCCGCTTCTTTCTTTCTCATTTCCCACCATATATAACCATCCCATCACACCTAATTTTGTGTTTTTCTTTCTTTCTTCCATTTACAAATGTATTCACAATAATTGAAAATACAGAAATGGTGAATTGTCACTGTGGAAGACGAGCAGTGGTGAGAACATCATGGACCAACATCAACCCAGGACGAAGGTTTTTTGGTTGCCCAGATATGGTGCGCATCATGTTATTTAGTGAGTAAGAACATGGTTTTCAATGCTTTTATGATGTTATCAACTATTATTGTTTAATCTTTTTAACAGGGATCAGATTGTCCTTTTCTTGATTGGGTGGATCCCCCAATGTGTGCTCGATCTGTTAACATAATACCCGGACTATTGAGATCACTGAACAACCATCGAGGACAAATCCAAGAGTTGCAGGAACAAAGAGCAAGGATGAAGAAGTGTCTATATGTTTCTTGGGCTCTTTTGTTGATGTCTGTTGTGTACAATCTCTTGACTTAAATAAGATTTTAAGTTAGGTTCTTTAATGGGTGTCTAGTGTAAGTTAAGGTTATTTTGTGGTGTTTAATGGATGTTTTGTGGTTTCTATGAATGAATCAAATGAAGTTGTTAGTATTCTTTTTTGTGTTGAATGTATTGAACCAAACCATATGAAAAAAGTGACCCATTACCAGAAACTGGAATAGACCCATTACTTGTTAAGTCAATCAATTTAAAGTCAAAGACTTGTGTTCTTTGAGACACTGAATTACAAAAAAGTGACCTATTACCAGAAACTGGAATAGACCCATTACTTGTTAAGTCAAATGGAACCATAACAAGAAAGTGAAATTACATATTCTTGAAAACACAGATTCTTGACACATTAACTACTAGAACAAGAAGTCAACTGCATATTTAAGTGCAATAACACCATTACCATTACCAGATACAACCAAATACAAAAGAAGTCTAATAGAACCATTACCATTACCAGATACAAGTCTAATAGAACCATTACCAACTGCATCATACAAAATAGAACCATTACCAGACACAAGTCTAATCCTACTGAAACCATGTCCAAATACTGATAAGTAGTCATAATCCATAAACAAGAAACTGAAATAAGTATACATAAACAGAAATATCAACCAAGAACAACAACTTTCTTCCTTGGTGGGCCTTTCTTCTTCTTTCCATCATCAACTGCAACTCCTTTACCTTTATCACCATCACCAGGTCTTGTTGCAGAGTTGTCATCTTCCCCAGAAGCACCTCTAGTTTTCCTCTTCTTACCACCTCCCTTTGACTTTGAATTTCTTGGTCCAGTGCAACTCCTTGAGTTGTGACCTCTGTTTCCACACTTGTCACATGTCACAGTTTTGAGTTTCCTTGTCAGCTTGCCATGCTTGGACATATGCACCACATCAACCTCTGCCCTAGACTTCCTCCTTTGCTTTCTTGGTCTTCCAACCCGTGGTTGATGTTTTGGTGGTAGCAGAGTTGTTGGTACATTACACTTAGGCCAATGAACTGGACCTCTGATTGGGTTGATCTTGTATGAGTAAACCTTCTTCCATGTATCCAGCCTATTAAATGGAAATGCATTAATAATCCTCTGAATTCGAGGCAATGCAAATGAAGTAATTGCACAATCAAAACAAGTTATTACATACCTATAACATGGATGTACCCATTCCTCTGGTAATCCTACTGTTTGATTGTTAAGTGCCATATTCCAGTTGGTCGCTATGGCATGTTTACAAGGTATCCCAGTTAACTCCCACTTTCTACAGGTACATGTCCTCTGCTCCACATTCACCACACATTGATCATTCCATGGACCACTTACCTCATAATAAATACCTCCTCCCCAAGTAACTGTATACTTACTTGCTTCATCACAGTTCAACTTCAAAATCTTTGTAGCAGTAGGTGTGAGTAGACCATCACATCTTTCAATAATTTTATTCACATTAACTATTCTTTTCATTAGATAAGACCTTGCAAACTCCAATGTTGAAATGATTGCCTTATCTCTACCACCAACAAGCTTTCCATTAAAAACCTCACACATATTGTTCACCAGTACATCTGTCTTAGCTCTCCCTATTAAAAATTCAAATTTAAGTTAAAGATTGTAAATGAATTTCAAATATGTATGACTGTTAATGCAGAAACACTTTTACCTATATGCAATTTACTGTTCTACATTTGGACTTTGCAGCATTATTGCAATTCACTGTTCTACATTTAGACTTTGCAGCACTATTGCATTTTCTCACTTTTTCTACATTGTGGCAGTCAATGAATCAATGCAACACATTTTAAGTTTAGTGGCAGTCAATGAATCAATGCAACACTTTCTCTACATTTGTGCAGTCAAAGTATGAATGTATTACCACACCTCTATATAAGGGCACATATGGTTAATACAAAAGCATATCAAACATCTTCCTCATCTAATCATACTTGCTGCAAACATGAGTTCAGGAAACAAGGGTTCCAACAAGAGAAAAGGTTTTATTGGTTTTTTTTCTTTTTTTTCAGAAGTAATCTGCTAAACATACTTATATTTTATTGTTTTTTTTTTGTTTTTCAGAAGTAATTTGCATTTCCAGTGATACAGATGACACAAGTTCAGGTAACACATGGACAGGGTATTTTCCACCTCAGTTTTATCAACCAAAGGTGGGCTCAAGCTCACATTATGTTGCAAATGATGATGATAAGCCACTAACCCAAAAACAGATTCAAAAGATTCTATTTGATGCAAGGCCTAAAGTTCTAGGATTGCCTGCAAAGGCCACTCTTGAAGAATTTGGTGTCAAACCTTATGTTGCAGCACCAAAAGGGAAGGGGAAGGGGAAAAAAAGCAGTGGTTAGAAGCACCTAGTACCTAGCAATGGTCTTTCATGGTTTTGTATCACCTATCTTAATGTATGCCTTTTTATGGCTCTAAAATAAAGTCTTTTGTAGCACCTATCTTAATGTATGCCTTTTATGGCTCTAAAATATTGTGTTTTGTATCACCTATCTTAAATAAGTTAGTGCATACCTGAGAAATGGCTTCGTGTCCAGTGCTGAGGTGGAATCTTCAATAACCACTCATAAGCAGGCTTCATATTTTCATGAATGTGCTTGACACAAAATCTGTGCTTAGCACAGGGAAACAACTTTGCAAGTGCAGGAATAAGACCCTACCACAAATAATCATACTTATGTTACAAACAGATAATTTACATCATATAAAAAGCATTAAATGTGAAAAGAGAATCATACCTTCTGTCTATCACTAATAAATGTGAAATTGGAATTTCTATAAAGGTCCAAGTCATCTCCCAATTGTGAAAGAAACCATGTCCAAGAATCTGTGTTTTCAGTCTCCACAATCCCATATGCCAAAGGGTAAATCCCATTATTTGAGTCAACACTTACAGCAGTAAGTAATTGACCAGGGAAAGGACCCTTCATGAATGTCCCATCTAGTCCAAGTATTTCTCTCAATCCAGCCTTGAATCCTTCTTTTAAAGGCCCTAAGCACACATATATTCTTTTAAAAACCCTTGTTGGACATGTATGATCTGCCTCAGCTTGCACCTGAATCTTCACAGTTGTGTTTGGATTGGCTTCCATCAACTCTAATGCATAACTTCTAAGCATCTTATATTGATGAGTATAATCACCTCTAACTTTCTTTTCAGCCTCTGACTTTGCTCTGAATGCTTTGCTTTCTGAAACAGCTAACTCATGATTCCTCTATAATTGCTCTTGCCAGACTCATGCAGGTATGTTAGGGTTTGATTGGAGTTGCTCAACAAGTTCTTTAGCAAACCATTTTGATGTGGCATACAAATTGTTTCTGGATTGTAAGCACTTATGAATAGATCTATGAGTTTTGACCTGCCATGTATCACTGCTTTTTAATTTGGATACTAGCAACACCCAGGGACATTTATTGGCATCATCCTCTTTCCTACTTTTAGGTCTTCCACCATTTATTATTCTCTCTTTTGTCTTTTTTGATGGACTAGCATTAACTAACTCAGACCCATTATGTGGCCCATTATCAAGCCCATTAACAGACCCAGCTTCACATGTGGGCAAAGTTGGTATAATACCCCTGCAGACAACCCTCACTCTTTCCTTATCATTTTTTTCCATCCTAAGTTCCCTCCTTGTTTCAATTGAATGCTCCTTAACTAGGTCTTTTACTTGTTCCCTGTTTCCAAAGTTCTGTCCCACATAAAAGTATGTCTTGTACACCTGGGTTGAAGCATGTGCCTGTTTCCTAATCTGTTTTAACTTCCTTTTTCTCAACCTATCAAGTTCATTTTCTTCATCTGAAGCACTCTCAAAATAATCATTATCCATAACTTGTATATCCTCTTGTGCTTCTTCATTATCAGATATTTCATCTCTATTCCTACATCCCATGAACTCAACAGTTTCATCAATGTTGCAACGGAAGTCTTCCATGTCAACCTCAACCTCAGGAACATAGTTTTCTTCATCCATAATGTAATCACTATCCTGGCTATCATCATCACTAGAATCTGAGTCCTGATTCCCTTCACTATCCTCACTAGACTCACAGGTTTCATTCTCTACATCATCCATATTATCAACATCTAATGTAACATTTTCCATACTATTTAGATCTAAATCAACATTTTCAGGTCCATGTTCTAACATATCATCTAAATCAGCAAAAGGATCAAGGTTTAGGTCCACTGAAGCAACATAAGGGTCATAAGAAGAATAAAAATCATTCACAAATTCACTATCTCCCTGACTAGGTACAACCTTAGCAGCACTACCTTCACCTACATCTATAGTGACACCACTACCTTGACCTACATTGACACTACTTTGTGTACCTACATTGCATGCATTCTCATCTCTAATGCATTTCCTAACAACTGGTGTAATACCTGCTTTGGACAAACTTGGTTCATCTAACTCTTCTATCAAAACCCCTTTGTTTTTCACTGCTGGAGTAAAATAAAGGTCAGCCATTGTTCTTTCATGCTCAACATATATTTCAATGAATTTGTGACCTTCTTCAACATATTTTGCCAAAAAAAGAACATCTTGGTCACTGGCTAAAGGTTGTAGGCCACTATCTAAATCACCACCAGGTTTAAGAAAATGATAAAACATTACTTTGTGGCCATCATTACCTAACTCTTCTACAATGGCATCCATCTCATGCACAGAAAACTCATCAGAGTCTAACTCATCTACAATCTTTGAAAAGCCATTAATGTACCTCCTATCAGGGGCTACAGTGAAAGAGCCTCCATAATGCACCCTTATTGAAAACGCAGTACGTAGGCCAGCTGAAAAAAAATTATGATTAGGGTTTATTAGGGTTTATTCAATGTTGGATCAAATTAACCCAACAAAAACAGAGTATCAGTTACAAGAACTTTGGATAAACAAAAAATTGCATAAAATAAGAAAACTTACCATAAGCTACATTTGGATCAAACTCAACTTGTGATTCTCGTATTACATACCCCATGGGTAGCACCATTTTTGTCACATTCAAGGTTGCAGTTGGTGTGTGTTGGTGTGTGTTTTTTTGTTTCGGGGTATGTGATTGAAATGAAAGGGAGATGAAACAATTAATAGTGGGTGGGAAAAGACATAAATACCCTCCACTTAACAAGGCTTAACGCCCGTTAGTCCATCCAGTTAGTGTGAGGGACCAACGATGACTAACGATTCGGAGTTAAGGACCAACGATGCAATTTTTTTGGTCAAGGGACGAAACTTGATGGTCAACGTATACCATAAGGACGAACGGTGTAGTTTACTCTATTTTTTATAATTTAAATATCTCTTAAACCGTTAATCGTTAAGTGAAAATATTTACACCGTCGCGAAGAGCATTTAATTATCTTTCTATAGACGGGCACTTTGATATACTTTCGAAAAAAGAAAAAAAAAATTGTTTTTTTTCACGTTTTTTCTTCTTTTTTTACGTTACTTGAAATTTGCATGAAAAAAATCATATATGATTAAATACTAATTTGAATATCACATGTGATATTAGTGTTAAATCATATATCATATGTGATATCACATGTGATATGATATGTATATGATATGTGATTCTACACTAATATCATATGTGATATTACATATCATATATATGATATAACACTAATATCATATATGATATAACACTAATATCACATGTGATATTCAAATTAGTGTTTAATCATATATGACTTTTTAATGCAAATTTCAGTAACGTAAAAAAATGAAAAAACTTAAAAAAAAGGGTGAAAAATACCATTTTTTTGTCGAAAGTATATCAAAGTGCGTATCTATAGAAAGATAATTAAATGCTCGTCGCAATGATATATTTTTTTTCGCTTAACGATTAACAGTTTGCAAGTTATTAATATTTGAAAAAGAGGTGGGTTTTTTAAATTGTTGGGATAATCTCATCCATTAGATCAAATAAAAATGGATAGTAGAGATTGATCCCTTGATACGTAAATAATCTTTTGTCTTCAAATAATCTTAAATCTTAATTTTATTAATTGCATATTAACTATTTAGTACAATACTTTTCTTTTAATTATTTTTTGTTTTATAGATTACTTATTACAATAACAACAACAACAAACCCAATCCCGCCGGGGCGGGGTATGGGGGAGGTAAAAATGTAGACAGATCCTACACCTGCCCCCGGGTAAACCCGGGAGTAGGGAGACTGCTTCTAACGAGACCTCCGGCAAGTGCAGGTGTGCGGGTGAGAAAGAGAAGAGAAGAAAGCAGAAGACAATAAAAATAACAAGCACAAGCAGAAAACGAAAGCAAGTAAAACAAAGCATAGGTACACGAGAGAGAGCGCAGGCAAAGGCACACAAATACAGGACACAAACAAAAAAAACAAAGGAACAAAAGCCCAAAGAGAAAGCAGGCAAACCAAAGGGAGCAATATAGAGCAAGGCAAAAACCAACACACACGGACCTAAAGGTAAGGCAAAGCAACAAAAACGAGGCACCAAAAACGAAAAACATGGCAAGAAAAGCAGGAAAACGTGAGAAACACAAAGCAAAAGCAAAGCAACGCACGGGGCCTAGAGCTACGACAAAGCAAAAAAGGGGAGCCAAAGACCGAAAACAACCAAGAAACGCCTAAAAGCCTATACCCACCAAAAACCACCTAAACCCCCTAAGACCCTATCCAAATCTACCCACAGATCCTAATCCTATCTCTCCACCCCTTCCTATCTGAGGTCATGTCCTCCGACAAGAGAAGCTCCGACATGTCTATCTTAAGTCTATCCTCCCACCTGAGATTGGGTCTGCCCCTTCTTCTCACGCCATCTACTACTAGCGCCTCGACCCTTCTAATCGGCGCTGTTTGGGGCCTCCTCTTGACATGGCCGAACCACCTCAACCTACCTTCTCTCATCTTTGAGATAATATTTCCGAGGCCAAGTTTTTCTCTAAAAACTCCGTTCGGAATCATGTCAAGCAAGGTTTTACCACAAGTCCATCTCAACATTCTCAGTTCGGCCACCTCTACCCTGTGAGCATGGGCCTTGGAGATGGGCCAACACTCAGATCCATACAACATAGCAGGTCTAATCGACACTCTTTAAAATTTCCCCTTTAGCTTTAAAGGGACGTTCCTGTCATAGAGGACTCCCGACGCCGCCCTCCATTTCGCCCAACCAACTCTGATCCGGTGGGTTACATCCTCATCTATCCTCCCAGATTTGTGAATCATCGATCCCAGATATCTAAAAGACTCCTTGGGTGGCAGGATCTGGTCGCCGATACAAATATCTTCGTGGTGGTCTGACTCGCTTCTCCCAAAGACACATCTCAGGTATTCAGTCTTGTCTCTGCTCACCCGAAGGCCGTTGTCTTCTAGAGCCTCCCTCCAGCGCTCGAGTCTGATGTTTAACCCTTCGGCTAATTCTGCCACCAACACAATGTCGTCATCAAAAATCATGCTCTACGGGATGCCCTCTTGAATCCCTCTAGATAGGTCATCCAGGATCAAGGCGAAGAGGTAGGGACTTAAAGCAGATCCCTGGTGGAGCCCAACTCTCACCGGGAAAAACTCTGAGATCCCCACGGTGGACCTTACATGGGTCTTAGCCCCTCTTACATATCCTTAATGACTCTCACGTATCTCCTTGGTGTTCCCTTATCAAAAAGAGTTCTCCAAATCAACTCTCGTGGGACAGTATCATATGCCTTTTCAAGGTCTAGGAATGCCATATGCAGGTCCTTTTGTCTCTCTCTGTACTTCTCCATGAGGCTCCTGAGAAGGTGAATAGCCTCAATCGAGGACCTTCCCGGCATAAAGCCAAATTGGTTCTCAGACACCCTCGTCTCCCTTCTCAGCCTCCTCTCAATAACTCTCTCCCACAACTTCATGGTGTGGCTAAGGAGCTTGATGCCCCTATAATTGCTACACACTTGCACATCCCCCTTGTTCTTGTAGATGGGGATGACTTCGCTGAGTCTCCATTCCTATGGCATCTTAGCACCTGAGAAGATCTTGTTGAAGAGACGAGTCAGCCATTCTACCCCCTCCTGTCCCAGGCACCTCCACGCTTCTATGGGGATTTGGTCCGGCCCTACCGCTTTGTTTCTTCCCATCTTCTGGAGTGCAGCCTTCACTTCTGGTTGACAAATCCTCGAATAGTAGCATTCAGGTCTTAGGTTAATGCCCTCTTCTTCCCCGCTCCCCATCTTTTCCTAATATCTTCTTCGACCACAATTGTCCGTCCGCCAACATCTTTGGTATATTTGACGCTTCCTAGGTCCTTCCTTCTTCTCTCACGGGCTTTAGCAATCCTGAAAATATCGTTTGCCCCCTCTTTGAAGTCCAGTTTCTTGTACAAATCCTCGTACGCCTTGTCCTTCGCCTGAGCCACTGCCTTTTTCGCTTCCCTTTTAGCTACTTTATACCTCTCCTCCGCGGTGGTAAGGTCAGCTTGGAGGCCCTCTCGACACCGAAGAAGTTCTCTGAATCTGGATTGTTTCATGGCAACTTTGGATTGTACTTCCTCACTAAACCATCAAGATTCCCTGTTGGGTGGTTGGGTCCTAACCGTCCCGCTAGCCACACCGAGTGACTCTTTAGCTGCATCTTTAATGACGTCGGCCAGCACGGTCCACAACTGGTCCGCATCTTTAGCAGTCAAGACCTCCGACCGAGTTATCACTTATTCAAACATTTATATACGATGCTTTGTTTTTTCAATTTATCTAATATTTGATACTTTTTTGTTTGATTGATTATGTTAATTTTATTATTAAAGATGATGGTACATAATTTTTTGCTAAACTTATCACTTATTCTTTATTGTTTACTGAAGTATTTCTTTTCCTATTTAATATGCGATAGTTTTCCCTATGGTGTGTATTATCACGGATAAAGTTGGATATATTTGAACATGATTATTCATTCAAATGCGATGATCGAACTTTATTCGTAAAAAGATGATACTGTATATCAAATGCACACAGCAGAATAAGTTATAAGTTTATACATTTAATAAAAAGATGATAGTTTCATACAAAATAAAAAAAAAAGTGTCAAATTTGAGAGTAAGGATCAAATGAGAAATATAAATCAAGATAAGAAGAATGAGAAATAACCACAACCACCAATCTTAGATGCATTCATAAAAATAGATGCATTCATAAAAATAGATTTATCTCCAATTAATTTTTTTTTTCTTATTTAAATTGTGTATTATTTCTCACTATTCTCATTTCAACAACTCTTCTCACTAGATCCATGTTTAGACCATTATCCTTTATTTATACTGTATATCTTTGTGAGGTCTAAATCATGTTGTTATGTTAAACTCAGAAACTAATCTAGCTTGTTGGGTAGTTACTACCAAACCAGATAATTCGAAACTAACTATTTGAACGCTGAATCATCAGACAGTCATGGTATATCAGTTAGAAAATGTAGTTAATGATCCACTTTGATGTCTTATTGGTTAAATGTTTTTTGCTTTCTACTTCAATTTGAGCTTTTGCATGCGACTTCTTCGCTCATATTGGAAGGGAGTATTAGAGAATAAGCTAATATAATCCTAAACCTAATAGTCCTTAAGCCCGCAATTAGGCTCGGACCTTAAATTAGTCATCTAACAGGGTTAGACGACAAAATCATAAATATTTAACTAATCGAAGGTTATGCTAATCCGAGTATCTAAAACCACGTAATTAATTATATCAGTTTTAACACCAAAATCTCGCTTAATCATTCATCTTTTTCTCCCCACGCTTCCAAAATAACACCATAAGTTAACATAAATATGATTACATAACATGAATTGGAGATATCGTGTACGTTGTTTTGATTCCTGGCATGGTTAGTATTATCTTACAATTTCCATTTTGGATAGCTACCTACGTTATTAAGTTGAAATATTGTGTGGTTGTTTTCGAAAGTTAGGAATTGTTACCTACTAGTTATGTCGTTACTTAAGTTGCTTCCAGTGTTATAGATCTTCTTTCTAGTAAAAGGATAGAAGAGCATATCATAAATAGTAAGACTTTTGTCATATCTATTGAGATTGGAATACTTTTGGTTGCTATAATGATTATCTGACTAGCTAATTAAGCGATACTTATGGTTTATACGTAGTATTGCATTTCTAATGGAGAAATGGTTAAAGTTTTGATCCAACGTTGGAAATTATTAATGACGTTTCTTTAACAGTATCGACCCAAAAACTCAAATTTGGAAAAATATATGCAAACAACTACAAAGTAGTTTCTGACATATGTGGACTGGAGTTGTGGAATCTCTGATGGTTGCCGAAATGATCTGGTTGCTTCTACGAGAGCGAGAGTCTCAGGGTGCGCGAGTGCATTGGATAAGGAAATCAAATTACAATTAAGGGCTTCGCATGTTTGGAGATTTGAGCCCAATATGCAGCTTGGTGATTAAGATATAAAGGGTTTGATCCTCACCCCTTGCAAGGCCGGAGGTCCTTTTCTACCTTAGGTAGGGGTAAGGCTGTCTACGTCTCAACCTCCTCCATACGTCGTGGAAGACGGTATTGCGAGTTACTTTACATTACTTTGTATCCTGTCTCTACCTGTATTCCAACTTCGTTTGTAACAAAAGGTCTCTCAAGTGAGTTAGGCCATGGACATAACACGAGTATTCTAATCTTGTGCCCAAGTGAAAAGACAATATAAGATCTCGTTTACTAGAGCTCAATGAGATTTTACAAGTCTAAGAGGAAATTAGAAAGAAAAGAAAAAAAAGAAAAACAAATGTGAACCAAACAACAAAGATTTTATCACATTTCCATTTTTCAATTGAGAGAACATAAACTATAGCTTCATTCTTGATCTAGTACTAATTAAAATCAATATGATACACTTCACTCATATTTGGATAAAATAGCCCAAAGTTTTGCTCAACTCCCGGAGGCTTAAGATCTTCGTTAAAAATGGAAAACACGTAAGTCTCTACATTCTTTTCCGGTTTTTTTGGTGTACCCGAATTCAACGCATGTTTCACAAGGTTTTGATTGTAGGTTTGAGCTAGTTCAATAGTCGTAAAATCACCATTCCCTTTTGATGGCCACCCACTCTCACAAATCACAACCTCAACTGATCCTGCCCCAACTTTTTCCAACGCCCAATACATCGCATCAACCATTGCATCAAACATATTGGTGTACTCCAGATTCCCATCTCTCACCACAACATCTGTAGAATTCAACAGCACGAATGATAATGGAGTCCCACTTGGGTCATAAACATACGAGAAGTATGGATAAGCCGTGACCAACAGAGGGAAACCATTTCCCGCCAAGAAACCCGTGATCTCTTGCATTGTTGGTTTAACATCACTTGAAAAATCTGCATTTGATGGAGGAGATGGACTTGCTAGCAAGTAAATCCCAATGGCGGTACTCACCGGAATTTGACTCAGATTAAAATATTGTAAAGCTGCATTAAGATTCTTGATCGCAGGAAACACGGAAGAAACTAGATCATTACTTATTACTTCATTACCAACGGATATGCAACGAAATGTGACCGTTTGTGAAAAAGGGATAATGTTAGTTTGAACCCAATTTTTCGCGAAGTTAGTATCATTTGCTAGACTTTGAATATCGTTATTGAATGTTCCAACTATTACTTCAACCCCAGAGTTTTGTAGAGAACTGAGAACATTGTGGTCGGGGCTAAAGAGTCGAATTCGTGAAACATTTCTTGATTTTACGAGGGATATGACTTGAACAGGAGGAGGGAGATTGTCTCCTAATAATCCATTGTTCAATCCAATAACACTACCATCTGAGAATCCAAACCAAATCACAGCAACACATAAATTAAAAATAAAGAAGTTTAATGATTTCAAATCTAAATGAAGATTGAAGAACAAACTAGTTACATACCAACTTGAAAATTGAGACTAATTAGACTGAGCAAAAAGATGTTGATTAAAGAAAAAATTGAACCCATAATTCGATGATGTAAACTAGTTATTCTTGTTAACATTTACAAGAAATTTTGTTTGGTTATATGTTGTATTAAAATAGCGAAGATGATCAATTCTTGTATTCATCGGTGTATAATGAAAAAAGAAAAAAGATTTATTACAAATTCATTAGACATTACTGTAATACAACATATCAAAACCTATATAACCTATCGTGGTGAATTATTTTGGTGCTTATCAAGAGGCAAATCTCCGCCATTCATTTAGTTTAAGGATTAACTTAAAATTTAATATGTCAACATAAGTTCATGTCTTTTTATGGTATTTTTGTCTTTCTTATTTATTCACAATTTTTATTTATTTATTTTTTTATTATTATTTTTTTTCTTCACTTTCATATGTTTTCGTCTGTTTTCATACGTTTTCATCTGTTTTCATACTTTTTCGTCCGCTTTCTTACGTTTTCATACGTTTTCGTCTGTTTTTTACATTTTCGCCCATTTCATAAGTTTTCGTCAGTTTTCATATGTGTTTTTACGCTTTCATACGTTTTCATACATATTCGTCCGTTTTCTTATGTTTTTATCCGTTTTCATACGTTTTCGTTCATTTTTAAATGCTTTAATTTTGGCCGTTTTCATACGTTTCTGAATATCACTTGTGATATTCTGAATATCACAAGTGATATTCTGAATATCATATCACAAGTGATATTCTGAATATCACAAGTGATATTCTGAATATCACAAGTGATATTCTGTGATATTCAAAATATCACAAGTGATATTCTGAATATCACAAATGATATTATGTGATATTCAGAATATTATTCTGAATATCACAAGTGATTTTATGAATATCACAAGTGATTTTCAACTAATGTTTTGTAACATAAAAATCACAATTGATATTCAAAATATCGCAAGTGATATTCAAAAAATCACAAGTAATATTCAAAAGTGATATTTAGAAAATCACACGTAAGAAAGCGGACGAAAACGTAAAAAAATAGACGAATACGTATGAAAACAGACGAAAACGTATGAAAGCGTAAAAACACGTATGAAAACAGACATAAATGTATGAAAAGTGGACGAAAACGAAAGAAAACAGACGAAAACGAATGAAAATGGGCGGAAACGTATAAAAACGGGTGAAAACGTAAGAAAACGAAGGAAAACGTATGAAAACGGACAAAAATGTATGAAAACGGACGAAAACATATAAAAATGTCTGAAACAGCCAAAAATGTATAAAAACAGTCGAAAACATATGAAAGTGAAAAAAACTGAACCAAAACAAAAAAGATAAGAAAAAGATGTGACTAAATAAGAAAGACAAAAGACAAAACAAAGATATGGACTTAGGTTGACATATTAAATCTTAGGTTAATTCTCACAATTAGATCAAACTAGATGGATGATGAGGATTTGTCCTTTGATAAATACCACAATAAGAGTAAGCAAAAGAAAACTTCTCATAACCCATATAATTGAAGTTTTGCGGAAAAAGTTTAGGAGCTAAAAAATTTTAAAAACTGGCAAGTGTCCCATTTTCTTGTTTTTAAGGACAAGTTATCCATGCCTCCAAAATTTACAAGTGGCAAACCCCCTCACTTTGTTTCTTTTTTTGTTTTTTTTTGATTTTTATAATTTTGTTTATATAAAAAACTATAAACCTGAAAATACGGAATATAAAATATAGAGTTTAATAAGTCAAAAGCTTAAAACTAACAGAAAACACGAAACAAAAAAACTGATAAAAAACTGTGTTACATTGTAAACTAAGAGACAAAAAGAAACTTTTGTAGCTTTACCCCCCCTCATGTCACATTCAGAGGTGGTATGTATAACATAACCCTTATTTTTATCTAACAATAGGCTATCTGCACATTGTGGTGGCAAATACCGTATAATAAAATGCTTTGTGATGAACATTTTTCAATTTATGTTTTACGTTATAGTAACATTATATATCACGAGGATATTTTGTTATATTAACTTTAAATATCAAAATAATTTGTATAAAATTGTATAGTATCCGCATGATGTTGATTCAATAAAAATGCAATAGTCGGTAATATTATGAAATTATCAGGTTAAAGTGGTTGACATTGACTTATAGTCGCAAATAAGTATAATAAAGTGTGGTTTTATTACATTTATACGGTATAAAAACTACACATCTTAATCACAAAATATGATATCTATTCTTTTTGTTTTAAAATCCCAACATATCGAATTTTAAAAGATATTTTTATCATGTTAAGAATAATTAGTTTTACAAATATGTAACTTGTAGAATTTATATTTGTGAAACTTGTTACTATACTCGTCTCATATTAATTGTCCAGTTTGACCAACTTTTTGTAGTATTTCTTCTTTAACTTTGACCGTAAATTTTTTTGTTTGTGTTAAGTAATATTTAATAAAAATTATACCAGTGAAACTACATTTAAAACAAATTCCATTCATATATTTGCATAAAGTATTATATAACACAAACAAAAATATTTAAAGTCAATGTTGAAGAAGAAAGACTATAAAAATTCAAACTGGACAATTAATATGGAACGTGCTTAACAAACTTCTCGTCACATGAGTAGGTGATAATATTATAAACATGTTATCTCTCTCCAATGGCGATTCCGCCAAAAACCCTCGTCACATCAATAATCCTTCAATTCAATCACTTTTAACCACTAAAAGACAAAATAATTCCCATCAATCTACTCCAAATAGTATTCCGATCATATTAAGTTCACTTCACCAAAAAAACCCTACAACCCTACAACCCTAAAAACCTACTGATTTCTTATTCGTATTCTTTTTGTCATGGGAGTCAACAATCGTTTTTCTTATAAAACAAAGGAGGATCAAAATCTTAAAATCTCCAAATCGGTTTTTGTTACGAATTTTCCCGAACATTTTACAGCACGTGATTTATTGAACGTTTGTGTCGCATACATCAATGTCATTGATGTTTTCATTCCATTCAAGAAATCTAAAGCAAGTAAAAGATTCGCTTTCGTTCGTTTATTAAGGTGGTCAATTTGGATCGTTTGATCAAAAACATGTGCACAATTTGGATTGGTCGTTTTCGTGAATATGCTAATGTTGTAAAGTTTCAAAGGGAACCCAGAAGTAATGTAAACAACATAAGTAATGTATCACAGTCCAATAAGTTGAATGTGGGTACTGTTAAAAACTCCTTCACTACAGTTTTGAAAACAGGTAAAGTAAGCTCTAGCTTAGCAGATGAGTCGTTGCCTGCCATTGTTCTTGATGATTCATTTCTATTAGAACGTGATTTTATATGTTCTTTAATGGGTAAAATCAATGACATCAATGCAATTCCAAACCTTTACAGTATACTTGCTAACGAGGGTTTTGCGAATGTAAACGTTTCATACTTAGGTGCTCTGTGGGTTCTACTAGACAAGGACTCCATTGCCTCTAAAGAAAAGCTTAGAAAAATGTTGGTGTTGGTTCATGGTTCAACGTGTTACAACCGTCTTGCAATTCGTTTATCAGTGATGAAAGAATAGTATGTATATCTATTGAAGGATTGCCGATCGCAACGTTTACTCCTAATACGTTTGCTAAAATTGTATCATCATGGGGAGAACTTACTGATGTGGAAGACACATAATTCATCTTTGTAATTCAAGAGGTTGTGCGTGAAATAAAACCTAATGTGACTATCAACGATAAGATTAAAATCATTGTTAAAGGGTAGGTCTACTGGATTCGTGTGAAGGAGCTAGAAGCTTGGTCTCCAAAGTTCACTAATGAAAATGATGAGAATATAACTTCTGATGATGAGTCATAGGGAGAGGGAGATGAAGAGGAACACATAAGTGGCACCAAAGTGAATGATTTTGAGCTTGATAAAGAGAACGAGTTCTACCATGTTTCTGAATCAAGTTGCATGTGTAAGTTTAACCATGTGTATGATAAAGATTTGAATGTTAGTGAGCATCCTAATCAATCAGATGATCCTTTTGAGATTTATGAAATCTTGAATAGGAACAAAAAAAATGACAGAGGTGGAGAGTGAAGACCCAAAATTTCCTCCAGGTTTTACACCTGATTTGGTTGAAGAAAAAGTTGTGAATAATGACTTCTAAAAGAATTCTCAACCTAACTCTTCTACGCCTGATAAAACTAAGAGTAATGATATGCCTGATAACAACGAAGAGATCTCAACTAATAAAAGTGCAAGTAACTGTATTCCAAAGTTCAAAGCAGGTGGTTCAATCTTGGAAGTGATGGACGAATTGATCAAGGTGGGTCAAACTATGGGTTAAAATATGGACGGGTGGATGAGAACATAGAGGCCATTATTGGTTCTCAAGGAGAACATCATGTTTTTAGATGAATTTTCTATCCTTAAATATTCAGGGTCTTGGCCATAAGGCCAAGAAAGGGTGGATTCAGAAGTTGGATAACAAACATCGTGTTAATTTTGTAGCTATTCAAGAAACTAAGATGGATAGAATGGACCTCTTTTCTGTCAAAGCGTTGTGAGGAAATTTATCTTTTGATTATGCTTTCAGTCCTTCTGTTGGTTCTTCTGGAGGTATCTTATGTGTTTGGGACCCTAGTGTCTTTATTAAAGATAATACAATAGTCTCTGATTATTTTTTGGCTATAAGAGGTACGTGGATTCCTTCATTTACAACATTCCCATTTATGCTCCTCAAGATTTGACTGAAAGGAGGAGTCTTTAGGACTATAATCATCATGTGATTGATACTTGGGATGGTGACTGTGTGCTCTTAGGTGACTTTAGCTTTAGCGCTTAGAGCTTGAGTAATAGACACAACTTTTACTTGAATGACTCACTACATGCGGTGTTTTGAGTGCATTTTTGCCTATAGTCCAAACTTGATTGCTTTAATGATTTACTGTAAACCTATAAACTCACCAGCTTTATAGCTGACTTTTAGCATATTTTTTAGGTGTTTGATCTTATCTTTTCTGAAGGAAAGCAAGGCAAGGCGTGGCATGGCATGGTCATAACTGCTTACCCGAGTGTATCTTAATACACCCTTATGACCTTTTTGTAATGGGACCACTTTTTGTTTATGGGTGATACGCTTACACAGCGCGTTCGGTCAAAGGAACTTCCTTTTCGTCGAGCAAGTTTTTCAACACCCTAGGCAGTGAACCTAATCGTTTAAGTGTAGTATTAGGGTAAGCCACGGGTATTGATATCGTTCTCTAGGGGAATAGGAATGCTAGTAAGAAGTTACTACGCTAAGGTTGGGGTTGAGGAAGATTATTTTTTTTTATCTTTTTTTATGTTTTTTAGGAAATGGTAAGGTACGAATCTCGGGGTTTGGATTTGGGGGTTGGTATTTGATAACACTCAGATTGTGCATGTTTTTAGTAGCATTATGTGTACTTTTATATCTGTTATTTGGTTATATTTGCGTGATTTTAGTACTTAATCGTATCTAGAGATGTTTGTCTAGTATTTATAACCAAGTGCAGGGGAATGGAGGAAAATGTGGAAATATGCAGCTAATCGAAGATTCCCGTTTCAGTAAAGCTAAATCTCAAGTACCTTTGAAGACTTTAGTGATTGAAGAACCAAGTTCTACAAGGCAGAGTGAAGAGAAAAGATCAAGTTTTGTATCTCAGAAGATCCAACCGGATCCGGTTACACCTTCAGCCGGATCGGTTGGAATTTGGTCGGAATTAATGTTTTTGCCATAACCGACCGATCGGTCGCAACCCGCAACCGGATCGGTCGGTGTGTTATTATTGAGGACCAGCCGGATCGGTTGGTCATATGACCGATTCGGTTGGAGAAGCTGCAGTTGTCAAATCTTCATCACTAAGCTTCCCCTTTGCATCCAAACGATTCTAGGTCCTTCTCTTGGTGTATTCTAGTCCCTTCCTCACTCCTTGGAGGCCAAGTTAAGCATTTAACACCCTAGGCCTTGGAAATAGTATAAATAGAGGCTAATTGTGAGCATATGAGATATACCTCAATTACAAATCTCTCTACTCATCAAACCAAGCCTTAAGCTCTTAAAATTCGTCCTTAGAAATCCAGGGAAGTTTGGAGTTCCAGAAGTTCCACCTTTGGAGGCCAAAACACCAAGAAGTCCACCACGATCCTTTGGGAAACATCACTTCATCATTTGTAATCTTATTCCAAGCATTGTAAGACTTTTAATCATGTTTTCTAATGATCAAAGTTATGAGTTTATGTTCATGTTTGCTATGAGTGGCTAGTTTCTTTATACACTTGCTTAAATGATGTTGATTATCATATGATTAGTTAGTGATTGTGTTAAAATGTTTTAATTCAATTTCAAGTTAATTCTTAGATCCAATTGTGCTAAAGTTTCATAGTGACATTTGTTAATCAAGTTTGGCTAATTGGTAGTAATCGTTGGGGTCGAAAGAACTTCGTGTTATTCAACTAGTCATAATCATTTTGTCTATGGATGATTGTTTTTACCCATTATTCTTGATTATACAAAGGAACTAAGGTGTGGTTGTAATAGAAACGCTTTTTGATTATCAAATTGGATTGGTTGGAAACATCTAAATGGTCGTAAGATTAGTTGTTGAGAATCAATTGTAGCCTTTTTTCTATGATCGGTTACCTTTTGTATTGACCATTTCTTAAGCAATTTGATGAACAAGTGGATGTTTTTGTGTTTAAGTTTATGTATGTAGACTTATGAAACTTGAATTGATCTTGAATTGATTGGTTAAACTTAATGCTTGTTTTTATAAACTAAACTCTTGATCAAAGTTTGACTTGTAAGAACAATAGATTAGTACACCAACTAATTATCATAACCAACATGTTAAGAGGTTAACACAATCACATTAATTTATGATATGATACTAGTTTAAGCAAGTGTAGTTTTTAATCATCTGAATTTCATATATCTATTTTGCTCTATTATATGTTTTGGATAGGCTCTGTAATTCAAACTTGTGTTTAGATTCACTCAAATCCCTGCGAACGATCCCGACTTACCTTCATAATCTTGCTATAACGGACGAGTATACTTGCTCGTATGTGTTATTGGTAATATTGGTAATTCACCTTTTATAAATTTAAAACTTGCACCAACCGGGCACATCAAGTTTTTGGCGCCGCTGCCGGGGATTTGATTGTGTTTCAACAAGTTTTTGAATTCCCCTCAGCCGATTCAACTAAAAAAAAAATTTTTTTTCACAGAAACCTTAACCGGATCCGGTTGTCCCTCAACCGAATCGGTTACAATTTGTCCCATCACTCAACTGGTCTAACCGATCGGTCGCATCCCGCAACCGATCCGGTTACTTCCTCTGTTCCATATAAAACTGTTTTCGTTGTTTGTCCGTGTGTTTAGATATTGCCTGGATTCTCTAGGTCATTGTATGAACACTCGAGCAACGGGAATTGAACCAATTACACCTCTTACCAATCCCGAACGTTTGATTCGAAGAAGAAGGAGAACACGTTTCATACCATTGGAAAATCGTGTACCAAGAGTACCAAACCCACCATTTGATAACCTCATTGAAGCCAAAGTTGTTTACAATCCTTTCACCAATTTACCTTTTCCCATGGCGGACGATCAACCCATGTGGGGAACCAACCGAACCGTAGCACCAACACCCGAAAGTGCTATTGTTGCTATTAACCTTGGTGACAACTTCACCGTGAAGGGACATCACCTTTCTATGATCAAAGACCGACAATTCGATGGCCGTGCGCGGGCCGATCCGCATAAGCACATTGCCGAATTTATCGAAATTTGCGGCATGTTTCGTTATGGCGAAACCGATGTCAATGCCATCAAACTCAAACTTTTCCCATCATCACTCACCGGAGATGCTAAAGTATGGTACAATGAATTAACCCCGGGAATCATCAATACTTGGGAGGAGATGAGGCAAGCTTTTGTGAGCCGATTCTTTCCACCTGCCATGTTTGACCGATTAATGGGAGAAATTCGTGCTTTCAACCAAAACCCAAACGAATCACTTGTCGAAGCTTGGCTTCGAATGAAAGATTTGCTTCGTAGTTGTCATGGACATGGGTTATCAAAAGGAACCATTATCCAAATCTTTTACCATGGACTAGATGAAATCTCTCAAGGCATCCTTGATGCTGGAGGAATTTTTCTCTATAAAACTCCCAATGATGCACATCAGTTGCTCGAAGATCGAGTACTTCTCAAACTTGATTGGTCCAAAGATTCCAAAACCAAACCTCTCCGAAAAACCGTTGCTTTTGTCGAAAACACCGATACCTCAAAACTCATGGAGAAGATGGAAGCGTTAACCTCAAAAATCGACTCGCAGTACAAAGATATCAAAGATGAAATGAAGGAAATGCGAGACGGATGCAACAATTGTGGAGGAAATCATCCATCGTCCGAGTGCGACGATAAACCTATGGGTGGACCGAAAGAAGGAGAAGCAAATTACGCTCAAGGAGGATACCGTGGAGGAGGACATCGTAGTAATTATTACGGTCGAAATTCTGGAAATTGGCAAGATCGCCGACCAAGGGATGACAACCGTGATTCCCAACCACGAACTGACGATCCACCACACCAAAGTTCCGACAAAAAGACAGAAGAAACCGAATTTGAAAAAACCATGAGAGAATTCGTGGCTGGTCAAAATCCACAAATGATTTTATCAAAAATCAATTTTTCAATCTCAAAGCCAAAGTTGAGCAAGGACAGAAAAATCATCAAGCATCTATCCAAGATCTTGAAAACAAGCTTGGCAGACTTTCTGACCAACATTCCTCTAGACCATCTGGTTCATTGCCAAGTAACACTCAATCCAATCCAAAACCATCAAATGATAAGACGTACCGTCCACCCCAAACAAGAAATGAACATATCAATGCTATTTTCACAAGAAGTGGTCTCTCGTACGATCCACCACCTAATCCTAATACTCCTGTCACCATTGATAGTGAGGATGAAAACGAAGAACCAAACACAACTCAAACCACCAAAAAGAAAGACATTCCATCCGTCAAGGCGTATACACCAAAAATTCCTTATCCTCAACGCCTAAAGAAAGAGAAGATGGAAGAGCGTTATAAGAAGTTTATCGAAATAATCAAAGAGGTTAGACTCAATGTTCCTCTCGTTGATGTTATAGCCGGAATGCCCAATTACGGGAAATTTTTGAAAGAACTTCTTAATAACAAAAGCAAGCTTGAGCAAATATCAGCAACTTTTCTTAACGAAGAATGCTCAGCTATAGTTCAAAACAAAATTCCACCAAAGCTCGGAGATCCTGGGAGCTTTCTTATTCCATGTACTTTCGGGAATAAATTTAAATATGATGCTTTAGCCGATCTTGGCGCAAGTATCAATTTGATGCCTTATTCACTCTATTCCAAGTTGTGCAACAACAGCCTGAAACCAACAAAAATGAGCATCCGATTGGCAAATCATTCCTATCAATATCCTGTGGGAATCGCTGAGAATATGCTTGTTCAAGTCGGTAAATTCATTTTTCCCGTGGACTTTGTAATCTTGGAAATGGAAGAAGATAGTAAAGTCCCACTCATTTTAGGGAGACCTTTCCTGAATACCGCCGACGCAATCATCAAAGTTAAAGGAAAAGAACTCAACCTTGGAGTTGGGGAAGATCGAATCACTTTTCTTATCAATAAAGCAATGCGCTACCCACATTCCAGTGATGACACTTGTTTTAACGTCGATGTTATTGATGAAGTCACTGATGAGGAATTAGATGCATTACTGAACGAATCCGATCCATTCATGACTACTTCTGAAAAAATCAATGAAACAGATTCTGATAAAGAATTTGATGATTTCATGAAAGTAGAATTTGAAGGAGATAACTCAGAAGAAGAAGAAATGGAGGAAGAGGAAGAAAATTTTGAGGAAATTACTTTCAATGACAAGATGCGAATAAAATCCTCTATCGAAGAACCACCCACGGATCTCGAACTCAAACCTCTCCCAAATCATCTCGAGTATGCTTATCTGGAGGAGAACTCACTTCTTCCCGTAGTCATATCTTCATTGCTCGAGGATAATGAGAAAGAAAGTTTAGTTTCCGTGCTCAAAAATCACAAACAAGCTTTTGCTTGGAAAACGTCTGATATCCCAGGAATTAGTCCTAATTTTTGCAAACACAAAATCAACTTTGAAGAAGGGATTAAACCTGTGGTAGAACGTCAACGTAGACTCAATCCCAACATGAAAGAAGTTGTTAAAAAGGAAATCATTAAACTTCTCGATGCTGGAATCATTTACCCAATTGAGGATAGCCCTTGGGTAAGTCCCGTTCATTGTGTTCCCAAGAAAGGAGGAATGACGGTTGTAACTAATGAGCGAAATGAGCTAGTTCCAACTAGAACTGTCACCAGTTGGCGTGTTTGTATTGACTATCGTAAGTTAAACAAAGCCACCAGAAAGGATCACTTTCCGCTCCCGTTCATGGATCAAATGCTTGAAAGACTAGCAAGAAATAAATTCTTTTGTTTCCTCGACGGATTTTCAGGATATTTCCAAATTCCCATCGATCCTAACGATCAAGAAAAGACCACCTTTACTTGTCCTTTTGGAACCTACGCATATCGGCGTATGCCTTTTGGTCTTTGTAATGCACCCGCGACTTTTCAGAGGTGTATGATCGCCATATTCCAAGACATGCTAGAAACCTCCATGGAAGTTTTCATGGATGATTTTTCAGTCTTTGGAGATTCATTCGAAGCTTGCCTTTCTAATCTCGATAAAATGCTCGAAAGATGCGAAGCTGCACATCTTGTTCTCAACTGGGAGAAATGCCACTTTATGGTAACCGAAGGAATTGTGCTTGGACACAAAATCTCTAGTGCCGGAATGGAAGTCGACAAAGCAAAGGTCGATGTCATCTCAAAACTTCCACCACCAACCAACGTCAAAGCCGTTAGGAGTTTTTTAGGACATGCTGGTTTTTACCGCCGATTCATCAAAGATTTCTCCAAAATATCTCGTCCGATGACGAAACTTCTTGAGAAAGAATCTATCTTTGACTTCGATGTTGATTGCATAAAAGCTTTCGAATCACTGAAATCTCAACTTACTAGTGCTCCGATCATGGTTTCACCTAATTGGTCACTACCCTTCGAACTTATGTGCGATGCAAGCGATTTTGCTGTTGGAGCTGTCTTAGGACAACGCGAAGGAAAACACTTTCGGCCTATATATTTTGCCAGCAAGACACTGAATAGTGCCCAGCAAAATTATACCGTCACCGAAAAAGAATTACTGGCTGTCGTTTTTGCCTTTGACAAATTCAGATCATATCTTGTGCTCTCAAAAACAGTCGTTTTTACCGATCATTCAGCACTCAAGTATCTGTTCACCAAGCAAGACGCTAAACCACGTCTTATTCGATGGATTTTGCTACTCCAAGAATTTGACATCGAAATCAAAGATAAGAAAGGAGCAGAGAATCTTGCTGCTGATCACTTATCTCGTCTCGAAAATCCTAATCTTGAGGAGTTGAAAGAAGAAGAAATCGATGATTATTTTCCCGATGAAACTCTCATGACCATCGACGGAAATGACGATCCTTGGTTTGCTGACTTTGCAAACTACCTCGCCGGAGGAATTCTCAGAAAAGGACTAACTCATGCTCAAAGAAGCAAATTCTTTTCGGAACTCAAATACTACTTTTGGGAAGAGCCATATCTTTTCAAAATGTGTCCCGATGGGATGATCCGAAGATGTATTTTTGGTTCCGAAACTCGTAAAATTCTTGACGAATGTCACCATGGCCCAACTGGGGGACATTATGGTCCTTCCACCACAGCTAAGAAAGTTTTTGATGCTGGATTCTATTGGCCAACAATATTCAAAGAAGCACATACACTTGTTCAAAACTGTGACGCTTGTCAAAGAAACACCAATCTCTCTCGAAGGGATGAAATGCCATTAACAAGCATTCAAGTGTGCGAAATATTCGATGTTTGGGGAATAGATTTCATGGGACCTTTCCCTAAATCCCACAAATTCGAATACATTCTCGTTGCTATAGATTACGTGTCCAAATGGGCAGAAGCTGAAGCTTTACCGACAAACGATGCTCGTGTCGTCGTTAATTTTCTCAAAAAGCTTTTCGCTCGTTACGGAATTCCCAAAGCACTCATAAGCGATCGAGGAACTCACTTCTGCAATCAACAAATGGAAAAAACCATGAAAAGATATGGAGTTCATCATCGATTTGCGACTGCTTATCATCCACAAACTAGTGGTCAAGTCGAAAATACCAACAGAGCTCTCAAAAGAATACTGGAAAAAATAGTAAAAGACAATCCGTCATTATGGGCAAGAAAACTTGATGATGCTCTGTGGGCATTTCGTACGGCTTATAAAACACCAATTGGTACAACTCCTTACAGACTCTTGTATGGGAAGACTTGTCATTTGCCGTTCGAAGTTGAACATCGTGCTTATTGGGCGCTCAGACAATGTAACACCGATCTCAAAATAGCTGGAGAGAAAAGATTTCTGCAATTGCACGAACTCGATGAATTAAGACTCCAAGCTTATGAAAATTCCAAACTGTATAAAGCCAGAACAAAAGCTTATCATGATAAAAAGCTACGAATTCAGAAAGAATTCAAAGCCGGAGATAAAGTTCTGCTTTTTAACATGAAATTCAAATTCAAAGCTCCTAAGTTACAACCAAAATGGTTTGGACCATATGTCGTTAAACATGGATATCCATCTGGGTATGTCGAACTCTATGACAAACAAGGTGGAAGTTTCATTGTTAATGGACACCGAATCAAGTTATACTACGACAAGGAGCAAACGAATGAAGGTTCAGTTGCGACAGTGTCCTGGAGACACCATGAGAATGAATTCGAAACTATCACCTTTGTAGCACCATTTCCTAGAAGAATCCCACAAACTGTTCCATGGAAACCAACTGCTGAGTTCGTCTGGGATGATATTGAAGCTACTGGTGAAGAATTCATGTACATCCCCGAACTTTACAAAATGTTCAAAGCTGTCCTTGCAGCTGAATAAATTCGGGAAGACTCGAGTCAGGCTGATGACTCGATAATAAAACAAGCGCTTCTCGGGAGGCAACCCGTGTGTTTCAGATTTGATTTTCTGTGGTCACTCCCCAAAGTTTTAAACCTTTGGTTGAACTTAAGTGTGGGGGGGTGCCATCTTTTTAATAAAACCTTTTGTTTGTTTATAAGATTATATGCAGGTAATGATTTCTCCAGTGGACGCCAGGAATGAAGAAAGATTTTAAGCTGATAAACTCGCTGACATATCTGGTTTCATCTCTATTTTCCCTATTTCTATACTTTGAAGTTCGTTTATCATTGAGGACAATGTCTAACTTAAGTGTGGGGGGGGGGGTGAATAGGGAAAATTAGAGTTTTCATGCTTAAATTTTAAATTTTGCTTGCCCTTGTGATCTAGTTGTTTTCACACTTTTAGGATTATCTATTAGAATAACTGGATCATTCCACTGGTAAAATTGGTAATATTTGAAATTTCGAGGTGTGTTCCGATTACTATTGCAATCCATTTTGGGATCGATGACATTTGCTAGCACATATTATACCCTTTCCACTAAATTGTGATGATTTGAGCCTATTTCTTATTAGCATACACCTTTTATGCTTAGATCTTTTGCTATGAGTGTGCCGGTGATTTTATTTATTCTAGAACTTGTGCTTGTAAATCATTACCAGACCGCAGTGAGATTGCATTCGTGCGATATAAGTGAATTCGTGTGATAAAGAGGCACCTTAGGATTTAACCCAAATGGCCTTCCATTTTACATCTAATGATATATTAGCTAGCCTCATTGGTTAGTTAACCACCCACATGGACCCATTTGTAGTGCTCATTTTTAGCACTAGATACCCTAGTTACACCCTCTGAGCCATCCTTTTCATTTTTGCTTCACCCAGAAAATACAAAAAGATTTTATACTTTAAACTTTAGCCTATCCCGTATCAATGTCTAATCGGTTGGTTGCTAGTTGCCTGGAAAGTGAAGATTGTTCAAATGATTATGAGTACCACATCCTATGAGATTGATTGAGCCATGCGATGAGTCTAAAAAAAAAAAAAAAAAAAAAAAAAATGTGTTGAAAGTATGAAAATAATAGCCAATGTGCTATGTTCGTGGAACAATTGTCATGGCAAAGCAAAAAGTTGTGGAAAGCAGAAAAGAAGAAATTGAAGCTATATTCATTTATTTGGTTCGTGGAATGTTTGGTAGCTAGCAACATGGGTATTAGACTTGACTTCAATTTTATTTTAACACCAATTTCATAAACATTCCCATGCCTTATCCATACCCTTAACCCGAAGCCTATCATTATAACCCGAATAAAAGCCCTCTTTAGATGTTTTTACTTGGTGCTCACGCCACGTCGGTGGAGTTTTGTTTCTTGTACAAGCTTATGGTAATAATCTAATCACGACTGAGCAATGAGTGTGATTTATCTTGTTACTCCACTAAAAATGAGTGATTGAGTGAATTATATTCCATTATTTTTCGTGAGGTGTTCTGAAATGTTAATCATGCAAGAAAATCATTGGATATTGTCAAACATCTTGATGTTTCACCTTGATAAGCATAATTGATGAATCCTCTCTCGTATTTATACTTGGTTGATTTGCATCACATTTTTCATAATCACGATCTGGTACCAGTGGATGTTTGTCCTAGATTTGCTTGAGGGCAAGCAAAGTTTAAGTGTGGGGGAATTTGATAACACTCAGATTGTGCATGTTTTTAGTAGCATTATGTGTACTTTTATATCTGTTATTTGGTTATATTTGCGTGATTTTAGTACTTAATCGTATCTAGAGATGTTTGTCTAGTATTTATAACCAAGTGCAGGGGAATGGAGGAAAATGTGGAAATATGCAGCTAATCGAAGATTCCCGTTTCAGTAAAGCTAAATCTCAAGTACCTTTGAAGACTTTAGTGATTGAAGAACCAAGTTCTACAAGGCAGAGTGAAGAGAAAAGATCAAGTTTTGTATCTCAGAAGATCCAACCGGATCCGGTTACACCTTCAGCCGGATCGGTTGGAATTTGGTCGGAATTAATGTTTTTGCCATAACCGACCGATCGGTCGCAACCCGCAACCGGATCGGTCGGTGTGTTATTATTGAGGACCAGCCGGATCGGTTGGTCATATGACCGATTCGGTTGGAGAAGCTGCAGTTGTCAAATCTTCATCACTAAGCTTCCCCTTTGCATCCAAACGATTCTAGGTCCTTCTCTTGGTGTATTCTAGTCCCTTCCTCACTCCTTGGAGGCCAAGTTAAGCATTTAACACCCTTGGCCTTGGAAATAGTATAAATAGAGGCTAATTGTGAGCATATGAGACACACCTCAATTACAAATCTCTCTACTCATCAAACCAAGCCTTAAGCTCTTAAAATTCGTCCTTAGAAATCCAGGGAAGTTTGGAGTTCCAGAAGTTCCACCTTTGGAGGCCAAAACACCAAGAAGTCCACCACGATCCTTTGGGAAACATCACTTCATCATTTGTAATCTTATTCCAAGCATTGTAAGACTTTTAATCATGTTTTCTAATGATCAAAGTTATGAGTTTATGTTCATGTTTGCTATGAGTGGCTAGTTTCTTTATACACTTGCTTAAATGATGTTGATTATCATATGATTAGTTAGTGATTGTGTTAAAATGTTTTAATTCAATTTCAAGTTAATTCTAAGATCCAATTGTGCTAAAGTTTCATAGTGACATTTGTTAATCAAGTTTGGCTAATTGGTAGTAATCGTTGGGGTCGAAAGAACTTCGTGTTATTCAACTAGTCATAATCATTTTGTCTATGGATGATTGTTTTACCCATTATTCTTGATTATACAAAGGAACTAAGGTGTGGTTGTAATAGAAACGCTTTTTGATTATCAAATTGGATTGGTTGGAAACATCTAAATGGTCGTAAGATTAGTTGTTGAGAATCAATTGTAGCCTTTTGTCTATGATCGGTTACCTTTTGTATTGACCATTTCTTAAGCAATTTGATGAACAAGTGGATGTTTTTGTGTTTAAGTTTATGTATGTAGACTTATGAAACTTGAATTGATCTTGAATTGATTGGTTAAACTTAATGCTTGTTTTTATAAACTAAACTCTTGATCAAAGTTTGACTTGTAAGAACAATAGATTAGTACACCAACTAATTATCATAACCAACATGTTAAGAGGTTAACACAATCACATTAATTTATGATATGATACTAGTTTAAGCAAGTGTAGTTTTTAATCATCTGAATTTCATATATCTATTTTGCTCTATTATATGTTTTGGATAGGCTCTGTAATTCAAACTTGTGTTTAGATTCACTCAAATCCCTGCGAACGATCCCGACTTACCTTCATAATCTTGCTATAACGGACGAGTATACTTGCTCGTATGTGTTATTGGTAATATTGGTAATTCACCTTTTATAAATTTAAAACTTGCACCAACCGGGCACATCAGTATTTCTACCGATTACTCTACTTATCTAATCTAATTAACTAAGCTAAGGGTAGTCTATGTCTATTGTTGTGTGCTCGTATGATGATTAAAAATGTATTTACTTAGGTTTTATTACTCCCTAGTTATCTCCTATTGATGGTTGAATTGTCACGTCCTTATTCTTAACGCGTTGTATTTCTAAGGTCGTAGGGTATGCGTTTATCCCTAACTCTTTGAAGCTACCAAAGGTTAATGACTACAAAATCTCTAGGATTTATAAACTTAACACTAAGGTATTCTTTGGATGTTTAGCCTACAATAACTCTAGGTGATTATAAACTAAGGTTCAACAAAGATTAATCAAGCATTAATAACACAACGAATGGCCTATCGCAATACTAGGTCAATCACAATTAAGATAAGAGACAACAAATCAATATTCAATAACTAGGTTTCATATTACCTAAGCAAACACACAAGTAATTTAGCCGGACATGGAGAACATGCAAGCATACACACAATCAATTGAAGACATAATTGAATTAATGAAGTAAAACACTTATCTTGATGTAAGATAGGGTATGGAACCCTAAAATAATGTACAAGACAGCCTTGGTTCGGTTTAGGTTTTTACTCCACAAAACTACACACACAAAACTGAAAAATTCGGATTCTATATATAGTGTTACAAATCGCGACGGCGCCACTCTTTAATTGTGAAGCCGTCGGGTCACCGTCATTAGAGTTTCGTCTTGGCCACGTTAGCATTGTGACGGCGTCATCTTAGGCCTGTGACGCCGTCTCCTTCAGTCTCTGACGCCGTCTGGATCAAATCTAGGCCGTCTGAGCTGCGACGCCCTACTCTTTTTAAACCTGATACCGTCACTTGTAATTAAGCAATTTGGCTACTGAGTCGTCACAAAACATGTTCCGACGGCGTCACAAGTAGAACCTGATGCCGTCCCCTTTCAATTCAGCAGCCTGAGTGTCTCGATTCTTGACTTTGGCCATTTTCTTCGTATATTCGCGCCTTTTCGTCCGAATAAGTGTCATTCCAGCAATTTGCCTTCAAGAGACCTAAAAAGTGAAAAGGAACAAAATTAAGTAATAACGGATACAAAAGTGGTCAATTAAGGGCTTAAATGACCCCTCAAAAAGGTACCTTTTAAATCCTTATCAATGGGTTATATTTCCGCAACAATTTCAAACTATGTAAAATTTGTTATGTATAATAAAAATGTTTAAATGGGTTTTATAATCCGTTCTCTATTATTTGTGTTGTGATACCAATTAAGTAGTGCCCTCGGATTTTGGGGGTGTTACATTAACGAGGTTCGATCGGAACAAGAAAGATATGGTACCATGTTCAACACTCATGGTGCGTATGCTTTTAATAATTTTATTAATATGGCAAATTTGGTCGATCTTCCTCTAGAAGGTTATTCATATACTTGGAGTCATACATTAGCTTCTAAAATGATTAAATTAGATAGATTCCTTATTACCGAAGGGTTGTTGACGTTATTCCCTTCCTTATCGGCTTTATGTCTTGATCGAAACTTATCTGATCATCCACCTATTCTTTTACGTGAATTGAATGTTAATTATGGTCCTAATCCGTTTCGTATCATTCATTCTTAGTTTAACAAGGCTGGTTTTGATAAATTGGTGGAAGATACGTGGAATAATTCAGTTTTCATGGAGTCGAATAAAATCATTATTTTGAAGAAAACGTTTCAAGCCCTCAAGACTTTGATCAAACAATGGTCTATCGATGATAAAAAACGTTCGAATGAGACTAAATTGGATACTCAAAATCGTTTATCAGATTTGAATATGATGATTGATTAAGGAAGGGGTAATGAAGGGTTGGTGAATGAAAGGTCTAAGTTGTTAAAAGAGCTCCAAGTCCTCAATTCTAGTTCTTCGTTAGACATGGCTCAAAAGGCTAAGATTCGTTGGTCTATTGAAGGAGATGAAAACTCTAAATTCTTTCACGGAATTATTAATAAGAAACGTTCCCAATTGGCTATTCGTGGAGTCATTTCTCAAGGTGATTGGATCATTGAGCCCTCCAACATGAAAAAAGAGTTCCTTAATCACTTTGCTAGTTGGTTTTCGGATCCTGGTACGCATAGAATCATTCTTGAATCCCAGTTTCTTGTTCGATTGTCTTTAGATCAAAAGTAAGATTTCGAAAGAATTGTTACTTATGAAGAGATTAAAAGAGTAGTTTGGGATTGTGGTACAAACAAATCTCCTGGTCCAGATGGTTTTACCTTCGAATTATTTCGTAGGTATTGGAATCTCATTGATGAATATGTGCTGGGTGTTGTTTCAAAATTCTTCACTTCAAGCAAGATGCTAAGGTGGTTAAAGATTTTTGGCCTATTAGTTTGATCGGTAGTGTGTATAAAATTATTGCCAAGATCTTGGCTAATCGACCGAGCCTTGTTATTTCAGATCTGGTTAGTGATGTCCAATCTGCTATTGTTTCTAATCGTCAAAGATGCTCCTTTCATTCTCAGCGAACTTATTTCGTGGTGTAAACTCAAAAAGATTAAAGTCACGATCTTTAAGGTTGATTTTGAAAAGGCTTTTGATTCGGTGACATGGGATTATCTAGATGATGTTTTAAATAAGTTTGGGTTCAGAGTTAAATGGCATGCTTGGATTCAAGGTTGTCTTAATTCTACCATGGGATCTATTCTCGTTAATGGTAGTCTGACTTCAGAATTCAAATTCTACAAAGTCCTGAAGCAGGGAGATCCCTTATCTCCTTTTCTCTTTATTTTGATCATGAAAAGCTTGCACCTTTCTTGTAATAATGTGTTGAATGCATGTCTTTATAAGGGTATTCCTATTGATGATTCCTTGACATTGTCCCACTTGTTCTATGTTGATGATGCTGTGTTCATTGGTAAATAGGTATTTCTCAAGATGTTGTGAATTTGGCCGCTAATCAGATTGGTTGCTTAACTTTAACCGCGCCTTTTACCTATCTTGGTGTCAAAGTGGGGGGCGTTATGTCGAGATGTATCTCTTGGGACGAGGTGCTTGCTAAAGTTTTCTCTCGGCTATCAAAATGGAAGCTTAAAACTCTCTCCATTGGCGGTAGATTCACCTTAATTAAATCGGTATTAAGTTCTATTCCTTTATATCAAATGTCCATCTCCAAAGTTCCCTTGGGTGTTCTTAATAAATTGGAATAAATCGTAGAAACTTCTTCAATGGAATTGAAAATTCAGATAGTAGTCTTTCTTTGATTGGTTGGAAAAAAATCTTGGCTTCTAAAAGAAATGGAGGGCTTGGTGTTTCTAGTTACTTCGCTCTAAACCGTGCGCTCCTTTTCAAATGGATTTGGCGGTTCATTTCTTATGGTCCTTCTTTATGGTCGCGATGTATTACGGATTTTTATGGTGTTCGAGGTTCTCTTGATAACTCTCACATTTTATCTAGAAGTTCTCCTTGGATTGATATCATCAGAGAATTTAATACTTTATTAGGTAAAGTTATTGATCTTCTTTCTCTCATGAAAAAGAAAGTGGGTAATGGTGAAAACACATCCTTCTGGAATGATATTTGGCTTGCTGACTATCCTTTAAAATTTTGTACCCCGAGGTTGTATGCGTTGGAATTAGATAAGCATGCTAGCATTGCGGTTAAGTTGAGGGATTATTCCTTGATCTTGTCTTTTAGGAGATCCTCTTGTGGTGGGATAGAAGAGGAGCAACTTCATCTCCTTTGTGATAGTACTTCTTCTATTCTTCTGCCACAGATTAATGATAGATGGATTTAGAGACTTGAGTCCTCGGGAGACTATTCGGTTAAATCGGCATGTACGTTTATCGATGATTTTTTCTTGCCAAAGGTGGAAGTCCCTACTAGATGGATTAATGTTATTCCAATCAAGATTAACATTTTTTCTTGGAAAGTTTGCTTGGATAAATTTCCCACTATGTTGAGCTTGTCTCTCCGGCGGATTGATATCCCTTCTATTCTTTACCCTATTTGTAGTATTTTTGTTGAGTCCACTTCGCATCTCCTCTTTTCATGTCATTTGGCTCGTCAAATTATGTTTAAGGTGGCCTATTGGTGGGAATTGGAGGTTCATGACTTTCATTCGTATGGTGATTGGCTCTTTTGGTTCAATAATCTTCGCTTTCCTAAGCGGCTTAAAGAGGTTTTAGAAGGCGTTTTCTATGTCATGTGGTGGACTATATGGAAGTTTCGGAACCAAGACTTATTTGGTAGAAATCATCCGCGCTTGGAGCTTCTCTTTAATGAAATTGCTCTTTTGTCATATACTTGGATTCATCATAGAGATCATATGGCGTGTAATTGGGTTGATTGGATTAAGTCTCCCAGTTGATTGCGAGTTGTGGCATTGGTTGATGTTTTTTTCTTCTTTTCTCTTTTTCTCGTGGCTTGTTTGGGCGGCATAAAAAGCACCCCGGAACGAAAACCGATGGCTCAACCTTCGTGGGTGAGGATTTTTCTCTTGTCGTGGTTCGTCGTAATTGGCAAGTGTTTTTTCATCCTTTTTACTGCTCTTGTAGTTAAAGCTTCGAGAGGCTTCTAGGTTGGGTTGTTTTGTTTCATTCCTAGTTTGATTTGTACATTTTGGCTTCTAGTACCTTACTAGTTGCTTTTTATTTTTATTATATAAATCTCTGCCGTTCAAAAGAAATATGAGACGGATAGAGTATATAGTTAACAATCTTATTTTTTATATTCTCTCACATAGATGGAAGATGTAAATTAAAGGGTGAATGAAAAAAAAATCCCATTGATGAATAACTTTGAAAAACATGTGTATAACTCTGAAAAATTTAATGAATAATTTATATATTAAATCAAAGATTTAGCACATGGTATTTTGCACCTTTGCAAGATATGCCTTTATAAAATCATCCAAAGTTTATTTTTTTTTCCGTTAGTTTTGTCTTAAAATTTCAAAAGATGTATATATTTGCATAAAAATTAATACATGTTATGTTATCTTACTATATTATAAAAAATGAATGCCTTCTAAAAATAAAATACTTAAAATTTAGCATTACTTAAAATAGCAATACTAATTAAAACGCATTTTCTAACATTGATTTCTCTACTACATAACTTATAAGTCTTAAAGCTTAATGTACAAAATATAAAGCACTATTAATATTGTCAAGATATTTAGTGTAGTTAATTAATTAACTGATCAATAAATATAATTAATGCAGTTATTAAAACATCATTTACATAAATAATACAAATTATCAAGCATATTGTACAACCAACTTAAACACAATTCATGCATTAAATGTCACTAATACAAATAATAAAGCACATTATAAAAATATTCAAGTCCGAATGGGCAACGGGCCAAATCACTTGGGCTCGAGCCCGAAGGGGCACGGGCCAAACGGGCTCGAGTCCGAACGGGCACGGGCTAAACGAAATTCTTGATATCCGTAAATTTATTGTATAAAAAACATAATAAACTAAAATACATGATTCACAGAAAAAAATTCATTTCAGGTACCCACAGCCGCAACGCGCGAATACCTGCTAATTTTTATGACACCAGGCGTTTCAGTGTTACGATGACCTTCCTAAAAGCATATTTTTTTTAGGTTCATAAAATTAATAATATTGGTTCAATATGTTGCGGCTTGATGCATGATAGGTGTTCTTGAAGACGCTTTCCAAGTGTCAATGTCTATAACAGTTTTTGGTGCAAATGAGATTGTTCACAATATTGATTCTTGGTTTCTTTAATGTAAGTTTCTCTTAGTTTATCATAATCTTTATACTAGTATATTGCTTAAATACTACCCAATATATGGAATGCTTCACGTATGAGGTCACATATGTTTACGAATTGTTTGGAAAGAAAGTTATTTTACATACCAAACTTTTCTTACATATCAAGGGACTCATCTCCACCATTCATTTAAAAAGAAATCAATGGCTGAGATTAAAATCATTTTATTATTTCACATATTTTTTATAATTTAAGTATCTTTTAAACCGTTAATCGTTAAGTGAAAATATTTACACCGTCGCGAAGAGCATTTAATTATATTTCTATAGACGGGCACTTTGATATACTTTCGAAAAAAGAAAAAAATTTCGTTTTTTTCACGTTTTTTCGTTTATTTTTACGTTACTTGAAATTTGCATGAAAAAAAATCATATATGATTAAACACTGATTTGAATATCACATGTGATATTAGTGTTAAATCATATCTGATACTTGATATCACATGTGATATGATATGTATATCATATGTGATATTACACTAATATCACATGTGATATTACATATCATATATGATATAACACTAATATCATATATGATATAACACTAATATCACATGTGATATTCAAATTAGTGTTTTATCATATATGATCTTTTAATACAGATTTCAGTAACGTAAAAAAAAGGAGAAAACTTAAAAAAAAAAGGTGAAAAATACGAAATTTTTTTTTTGTCGAAAGTATATCAAAGTGCCTATCTATAGAAAGATAATTAAATGCTCGTCGCAATGATATATATTTTTTTTCGCTTAACGATTAACGGTTTGAAAGTTATTAATATTTGAAAAAAGATGATGAAAGTGGGTTTTTTAAATTGTTAGGATTAATCTCATCAATTAGATCAAATAAAAATAAATGGTGGAGATTAATCCCTTGGTATGTAAATAATCTTTTGTCCTCAAATGATCTTAAATCTTGTTTGGAGGGATAATTGTTTCTTAACACTTGACGGGGTTTTTGGTAAGAGTTAATTGCATAAATCGTCCTCGTAGTTAGGCCCAAATTGCAAGTTTCATCCTAAACAGTCGTTTATCCAATGATTGTTTGCGACGTTAGTCCTTTATACTAACGGACGTTTCTAATTAACTCAAAATTTGGTTTTCTTAAATATAGTTCTTTTCTATGCGGTTTTATACGCGGATTTATACGCGTTTTTATACACGTTTTTATACGCGGTTTTACACACGTTTTTATACACGTTTTTATATATGTTTTTATACATGTCTTTATACACGTTTTTACACACGTTTTTATACGCTGTGTTTTATATTACGTTTTATACGCGTTTTTATACACGCCTTTATACACGTTTTTATACACGTTTTTACACATGGTTTTATACGCGGTTTTACATATGTTTTTATACACGTTGTTATACATGGTTTTGCAGACGTTGTTATACATGTCTTTATACACGTGTATAAAAACGTTTTTATACATGATTTTATATGCGATTTTACACTCATTTTTATACACGTTTTTATGCATGTCTTTATACACGTTTTTATACACGTCTTTATACATGGTTTTATACGCGCTTTTATACATGGTTTTATACGCGGTTTTACACACACTTTTATGCATGTTTTTATACACGTCTTTATACATGGTTTTATACACGTCTTTATATAAAAACGTGTGTAAAATTGCGTATATAACCATATCTAACAACGTGTATAAAGATCTGTATAAAAACGTATATAAAAATGTGTATAAGAACGTGTATACAAATGTGTGTAAAACCGCGAATAAAACCATGTATAAAAACGTGAATAAAAACGTGTGTAAAACCGCGTATACGTGTATAAAGAGATGCATAAAAACGTGTGTAAAACTATGTATAAAAACATCCATAAAGACATGCATAAAAACGTGTATAAAAACGTGTGTATAAATGTGTATAAAACCAATTTATAAAAACGTGTATAAAAATATGTGTAAAACCGTGTATAAAACTATGTATAAAGACATGCATAAAAACGTGTATAAAGACATGCATAAAAATGTATCCAAAAACGTGTGTAAAAACGTGTATAAAAACCATGTATAAAAACGTGTATCAAGCGTGTATTAAGACGTGTATGAAAACATATATAAAAACTTGTATGCGAATGTGTATAAATACGGTTGTAAGACCACGTATAAAATCGTGTATAAATTCGTTTAGTCTAAGAACGTGTATTAAGACATGCATAAAAACATGTGTGAAATCGCGTATAAAAACGTGTATAAAAACATGCATAAAACATATATAAAATCGTATATAAAAATGTATGTAAAACCTCGTATAAAATCGTGTATAAAAATGTGTATAAAGTCGTGTATAAAGCCGCGTAGAAAAGAACTATTTTAAGAAAACCAAATTTTGAGTTAATTAGAAACGACCGTTAGTATAAAGGACTAATTTTCCAAACAATCGTTGGCTAAACGACCGTTAGGACGAAACTTGCAATTTGGGCCTAACCACAAGGACGATTTATGTCATTAATTCTAACCAAAACCCCCGTCAAGTGTTAAGATAGGCGGGATTAGCAAGTTCGGTACATTTGTTAGGAAAAAAAGAATAATACACAACTCAGTAAAAAGTTGCAACTTCGATACATTTAGAAACAATTATCCATTTTTTGGAAAGTTAGTTTAAGTTTGTTTGTTAACTCTATCAATCTTGAAAATGTGGCTGGAAAATGATTATTAAAAGGGAAAATGAAAAAAATACCTAATTTTTCAAATCTACCTCACAAAATACCCAATTTTTTTTCTCAAAAAGCCAAAATACCATTAAATCCTCAAACTTTTCGACAATTTGCAAAATTTTCAAAAAATCAAAAACTTTTTGTTTTTTTAAGAAATATCACAAACTTTGCGATATTCGTTAAAAAATCAAAAAGTTTGCAATTTTTTGAAATTTAGCAAAGCTTTTGATTTTTGTAAGAATATTAGCAAACTTTGCGATATTTTTTAAAAATTTCGAAAATTTTTCTATTTTTTTTAATAATCGCAAAGTTTCGGATAAAACTTGCAGGATTTCCCCTTCTTTGCGATATTTTCTTGCAGATTATGGATAAAAGGTGGTAGGATGTTATATCATGCTGATTTTAGTTATTTTTACTAAAAAAAAAACTCAATTTTTCAACAAAAAACTCATTTTTGCCATGAATTCTGTCAAGGAAACTGTAAAAATACATGTGTGTAAAGGAGGTGCATGGGAAAGATGGATGGTGTGTCGGAGTATATGCCGTTAAATTGTGTAAAACGTACACTAATTTTACCATTTTTTGTTATCATATTCATGTTTACTAGAAGCGGTATCCGAGAGGCTAGAAATCGATGTTAATAGTGGTTTTATGGTAACTTACAATTCTAATAATGATATTGTAGAGGTATGTGATGATTTGGAAGTCAATAAATTTATGGAATTTGTTATTAATAGTAGTAGAATTGTTACGTTGTGTGTTGTTGAGCTTGGTGTAGATGGTAGGCAATTATCAACAACGAGAAGCAATCAACAAAACAATTTTAATCATGCTACCACATTTGTAAACATATATCAAACCGATTATCATGCCACAAAATTTCACCAAACGCAAATGCCTAGATTTGCTGGTAGTGGTTTTTAATAGAATATTCCTAGCTATCCATAAATGCATGGTTTTTTTGGGTATCCTATGTATGGGCCTGGATTTCTTGGGTATCCTATGCAGGATTCTCAAAGTGGTTCAGCTAATCATAAAGAAAAGGGGGTTGGTGGTTTGTCAAAAACCCATACGGCTAATGAAAATGATTTGCTAAATGATGAAAAATTACGGCCTTTCGGAGAAAAAGTAATGGGTAGTGTTTTTGAGAAAGTTAAAGCATTATCTGACGAGGAGGAGAGTAATGAATCTGATGAGGAAAGTGGTGAATCTGATAAGGAGAGGGGATGCGGAAACACCACCCATTGAGATCAACGAATCTAAGAAGGATAAATTTCGGAATATGCCTCCCCTACTCAAAATACCAGTTCTAGATATCAACTCAAAAAAAGGTAAGTGTTATGGAACTTCTAGTCTTGTTCTCTTGAAGAGGGATTTCAAATTAGATATCCAAGATCAGATTCCCAAAGGGTATATGCAAAATGTGTTGTTGACACACGTGAATGGGTTTTTCGAGCTTATATACCTAAAGACTTAAAAAATATTTATTTGACGCATTTTGTCGACCGTCATACATGCACTAGAACTCAAATACACCCACATAATCGTAATGCTTCCCCAAAAGTACTTGGTCATATATTGAAGGAGGTTATGACTGATAATAGCAGGATATATAGAGGGAAAGAGATTATGACATATATGAATGTTAGGTTTAAAATTGATATCTCGTATGCTCAAACTTGGCGAACCAAATGTTATGCGTTGCAACTGTTGAGAGGGACTCCTAAGGAGTCATTTGCCTAACTCCCTTTCTATTGTCACAATTTGCAACTAAAAAATCCAGGGACTATTACACATATAGAAACTGAAGATGAAGATAAATTTGAGATTTTTTTTCTTACAATGGGTGTTACGGTAAGTACCACTTTTTACAAACAAATAAATGTATTATTCATGCTATCTATTTATTATTCTAATTGTCAAAATATTTTTTTTATGTAGATTCGTACATTTATGTCACACATGCGACCATTGATTATAATAGACGGTGCACATCTTAAAGGGGAATTTTTGTGTACAATGTATCTAGCAGTTGCAATGGATGGTAATAATCAGATTCCGCCACTTGCATAATGAGTGGGAAAGTCTGAGACATTTAGATCTTGGGATTGGTTTTTGACGAAACTTAAGGAATGTATAATTGACAAGCAAGATAACTTAACGATCGTATCTGATGGAGCCAGATCCATTGCTTTCGCCATTAAGAATGTATTTCCTAATGCGGTCCATGGTTGTAGTTGTTGCCACTTGTTGATGAACTTGCATGCAAAGTGTCCTCAATTTCTAAGTAACGAATCGATTTTGGGGAGCATGTAAAGCTTATCGGATTTCAGACTTTGAAGACCGTTTTAGTACTTTACGTGATATATTACCTAGAGCCGCTAATAAACTTGATAGGATTGGTCATGAAAAGTGGGCAAGAGTTCACTTCCCTGGTATGCGTTACAATTACATGAACTCCAATACTGCGGAATCAATAAACGCATTATCTCGACATGCCCGGAAACTCCCGATTTGTATGATGATTGATTGGTCATAAAATCTTTGTAGTAGTGGTACTTCGAACATCGACAAACAACAAGTAAACACATACAAAACCATGCATATTTATAATTTTCTTATATTTTACTCACATATATTATACCAGGTGTAGATGCACATCTACATGAATTAACACCCTGGGCGGAGGCCAAGATAGCTAAAAGAATTGCAAAATCCGCCACATGGACTGTAAGACCCGCTGCAAACTACCTTTACAATGTTGTTGATTATAACAAAAATGTGACAGTTGATTTGAATACTAGGACATGTAGTTGTGGACAATGGCAATTAGCAGGTTTACCTTGTGGGCATCTTATTTCTGTTATGCGACATTTACGTCACTCAAGTGCAAATCAGATTGCATCATGTTTCAAGACTATTGTTTGGAGGGCTTCATACAACGAGGTTATATATGATGTTGGGCATCCTTCAGAATGGGAGAAACCAGATAGTCTTATAATTGTCCTTCCACCAGTTATGGATAAACTTCAGCCAGGAAGGCCGCGTAACCATGATCGTTTTAAATCTAAGGGTGAAGAAACTATACCAACATCATGTACACGGCGTAGAAAATTTGGACATCACCAACGTGATTGCCCATAAGATTTACCATCACAGACTTTTATTCCGACAACATCAAGTGTGAATTCAGGTTCTAGCAGTAACTAAACAAAACTCTTGTTGTCTAAAGCAAATCTGTTTACCTAGTATATTGAATGTTAACTCGTTTGCTACACTATCGACCTCACAAGAAGGAATCGTATGCATCAAAAGTTGGTTATTCCTTTTAAGATCAACGTCGAGCCAATGTCCAAAACATGTTTTCCTAAATATTTCAACTTGGGTTTTGGTCAAAGCTTCAAATATTTGAAACAATACTAATTTTAGCCTTAATCGTTACATTCGGCTGTTTAAAAAATAAGTGTTAGCAATCATAATTCATAATTCATAATCCAAAGTCACAATAAAAACAAAGCCCAATAATCAGTTTTATACACCCCTTTACCACAACCAGTTATCAGCAAGAAGTAAACAATCAAATAAAGCTAAAAAGCAACAAAATTATAATAGTGAATTTTAAGACTTTTAGCAAGATAAAACAAATTATCACCATGTTACTGGTGAAACTATATCTTCTTCTTATAAATGAAGCCAAGAAAACCCCCAGTTCGGAATAAAACTTAATACCAGAAAACCCCCAATTCAAATGAAACTTTAATTAGGAAAAATCCCTAATTAAACTATAATTAACATGATTTTTGTATGAAAAAAATGTACCGTGGGGATTCCATAGAAAAATCGCAAAACCCTTTTGCGGGTTTTCAATAAATTCGAAAAACCCTAATTAATCATGAATATTTGCGGGTTTTCAACCTAGCGAATTTCGATTGATTGATTTTCAATCTATGTAAAAGGGGATGTAAAAATTCAAAAAATACACTATGTGAAAAAAATGAGGGCTGTGAAAAAATGATTGATTTTCAATCCTACACATGATTTTGGCTTATATAAAATCGAAAAAATTTCGATTTTGTAAAGAAATTTCGTAAACTTTGCGAAATTTCTTTAAAAAATTGAAAGGTTTTTGATTTTTTGAAATATTCGCAATGTTTGAGGATTTTATGGGTATTTTAGGTTTTTTAAAAATAATGGTTATTTTGTGAAATATGTTTGTAGAAATGAGTATTTGTCATTTTCCATTATAAAAATGAACGTAAGTGCAAAAACTTCTGATCAACAATTACCAAAAACACAACTAGCTATATAGATTGTTTTTAGTAACTAATATACTCATTTGCTATCTTCACATTATTTATCTCATTAACGGAAGAGGATAATCAAAAAGCTCCACATCGGTGATTTCTGGAGGAGCACAACTAGGTAGGAAAGTGTAACGCATTCGTAACAAATAATTATATGAATTATACACAACTTTTATTTTCCATATGCAAAGCAAATTTTCCTTATTTTGAAAATGATTTGTATTTTAATCTTCGGAGTATCAAAAGTCACAATTGAACAACTCAGAAATATATGAGAACTGTGTAAATAATTTGCTAATAAGTGACCACAGGACATCTTTTAAACCATAAATACATGCATTTGACGTGTAATTAATACACTCAAATTTCCCCTTTCAATAAAAAATGCATTTACTGAATATTAAATAAGTGTAAAAATTTACTATAACTAAATATGATTTTCAATTTAAAACACTCAAACTTTTCATATGTTCACATTCTAAAAAAATCCCGGTGTTAGACATCATATTAATGACTTTCTTTTACCATTTTTGTCGCCTAAAACAAGATGGTATAAGTTTTTGCCTCAAAATTTAAACATTTTTTATGGCGTCTTCTTTTGGATCGTCTTCCTACTCGTTTAAATCTCTCACTCCTAGGTATCGAAATCAATTCAATTATTTGTCAAGTTTGTTGTGTGGGTGTTGAATCTAGAGATCATCTTTTTTTGGCATGCCAAACCGCGAAATCTATTTGGCATCCCGTTCGCATTTGGGTTGATATTCCTTGGCCGGAGAGTTCGTCTATTGACGAGCTTTATTCCTGGATGGATTCTTGGAACGGTTCAAAAGACAAAAAGGATCGCTTACATGGTATCACCGCTACAACTTTGTAGAGGATTTGGCGTTTACGCAATGATGTCACTTTTGGTTCATATATTCTCAGAAAAAGTGACATTTTTGATAATATCAGGCTTTTTTCTGGTTAAAGTCTAGAGGATGTAATTTTTTTGTTAAAATGATTGGCTTAGACATCCTTTGTAGTTGTAGCTCATATATATATATATATATATATATATATATATATATATATATATATATATATATATATATATATATTTTGTTTGAAAATTAGCTGTAGCTCCTTGCTAGTTGCTCTCTTCTAATATAATTTGTCGTTCCAATAATAATAATAATAATAATAATAAATGATGATGATGATGATATCTCCCCAATTGATTTTCATGTACATATCTATCATTTAGCCTAACGTGGGTCATATTACAACGATAATAAATTGCAAGTTTTCTTATAAAATTATGGGATTTGATCATTTTCAAAATAAGGAACAGTTGCTTTGTATATATGGAAAATAAAAGTTTTGTATAAGTACGTCATTTAATTCTTTGTTACGAATGTGATACACTTTGCTACCTAGTTGTGCTCATGCAGGAGTCACCGATATAGATTTTCGATTATCCTCTTCTATTAATGAGATTAACAATGTGAAGATAGCAAATGAGTATAATTAGTTACTAAATAACAATAATCTCTATAGTTATTTATGCACGGGAGTACATTCGAGATGATTTTGTAGCACATTTCTTGTTTAAAGAGTAACATAAATAAACGGATTTACATCGGATGCGATAAAGATGGACAATGATTTAGACCCAAAATGCATAAAAAGATTGTATGTTTTCTTTTGTGTGGTCGTGGTTTATGGTCTATATGTGTGTCCTCCACAGTATATGTTATGTTCTGTATTTCATGCATACATGTGTTTAGCATTTTATACTTATACACTTTTGCTTGGTTCATTTCTTATGTTATGAACATGTGTGAAAACTGTGTTCTATTGGTTGTCGTATTTGTATCACATATTTATGAATCCCTGTAAAATGTATTTATATATGTATGTTTAATGCAAAACCACTGCTCCCTTTGTCAAAGGTACATCCTGAAACTTGTCTAAAAGACTATCATTAGCATATATGATCTATATCTTCATGTTATTTTACATATGGGTAACGATGAATAGGAATTAGTAACCAATGGGAATGATAATAAGTCAAGGTGACTCGATTTTAAATTTAACCATTTCACTTGTATAAGCAGGCCTAACTTTTGTTACACTTAATTATTTCGTTAAATAATCTATAGAATAACGAATCCTTTTTCGATTAGTGAAGTGTTTCCCTAGTGTGGTAACCTTAAACCCGTTTCCTTTTAGTAACTACGTTTCAAATATTACCATTTTCACACATTTAAAGATTAAATACCTTTAGCGGCTCATTTAAAGACCTGAAAGTAATTTACTCATTGCTGCAATGAAATGTGAAATAAGGCAATTCAGTGAAATTTTGTATGTTTTACATTATGGAAGGAAGGAGATACTCCATTGATATTGGCTCAAAAGCATCCACAATTGTACGATGTTGCGACAACGATGATATACTTAGGTGCATATGTGACTGATTATCGTCTAGGTGAGCTACTTAGTGTCGGTTAAAGTATGTGTTTAGATATGTGATGCGTGTATATAAAATGTAAATGTAGTTGATTTGAATTTTGATTTATTCGTTATCAATTTATACTTGAAGCTTTAGATTTTTTACAAATTATGTTGAGCCTTTCGAGTATTATAGTGTAGTTTAGACAAAAGTAATAATAACTATATTACAAATTTATAAGACATTAACACAGGCTACATTACAAATTTATTATACATTAAAGATAACTATATTACATATTTATTAGACATTAAAACATAATATATCACAAACTTACTAGACATTAATTAAAACATAACTGTATACGTTAGTCCGTTGGAATGTAGGCATTGAAGTGACACATAGTCAAACAGATTTATGTTTGAAGGACAGATATGCAATGTTTAAAACACACACTTTTTACAACTAACAACACGCTTGGAGTTATTTTGTTTTTTATGAGTATATGTTAAAGATATTAAGCTTATGTTTTATATCGAAATAATCAAAATTACTTTTCGAAGTAGTGTGTGCCTGATTTTAAGATTCTAGAGTGACAAAAAGAAAGACAAGAGCACCACTAATTGTTACATGACGAAATCATTTTATTAAACATAAACAAAAGTTACGATTTCCATTAATCTCTAATTAAAAGTTAATAGGATACACTTCACTCATATCAGGATTAAAAAGTCCAAAATTTTGCTCAACTCCAGAGGGTTTCTGATTCTCATTAAATAGAGCAAACACATACGTTTCTACACTCTTTCCGGGCTTCTTTGGTGTACCCGAATTTGCGTGTCTCACAAGGTTTTGATTGTAGGTTTGAGCTAGATTGGGAGTTGTAAATTCGCCATTTCCATTTGAAGGCCACCCACTCACGACAACTACAACGTCCAATCCTCCTGCACCAACCTTTTCCAACGCCCAATAAACTGAATCAACCATTGCATCAAACATATTCGCGTACTCTAAATCTCCATCCCTCACTTCAGTTTCTGAAGAGTTCATTAGCGCGTATGATGCTTGATATGACCAGGATCACTAGCATACCCGAAATAAGGGTATGCCGTGAGCAAGAGGGGGAAACCATGGCTACTCAAGAAGCCTGAAATCTCCTGCATCATTCCCTTATAGTCACCTTTAAAGTAAGCCTTGACGGAGGATATGAACTTGCTAGCAAGGCAAACCCGACAGAGGTACTCACTGGAATGTTGCCAAGAATGAAGGATTGCAAAGCTGCATTAAGATTTCCCATCGCCGCTAATACGCTAGATGCTAGATTACCTGGGATAATTTCGTTACCAATGGATATGCAACGAAATGTGATAGATTGTGCATATGGGACAATGTTTGTTTCCACAATTTTAGAAAATATGATATCACTAGCAAGGTTTGGTACATCGTCATTGAATGTTCCGATAATTACTTGAATTCCTGAGTTTTGAACTGCATTAAGAACGTCATGGTTGGGGCTAAATATCTGAATTCGATCAATACTTTTGGATTTTATGAGGTTAATGGCTTGGGTGGAGAGGGAGGTTGTCTGCTATCAATCCATAGTTTACTCCAGCACCACCACCATCTATGAATCAAAAAGAAAAACACACAAAAGATTAATGTCATAAAAATAAAGAAATAAGCGTTTAGTCTAGCAATATTAAGTGTATCAAACAACAAGCAGATTAGTACATATTAAATCGAAATGAAGAGCAAGAAACATAATACATACCAACATGAGAGATTGAATGACTTATGAGCAGGAATAAAAGGTTAAGAAAAGGTAGAACCAAACCCATGACTAGAAATAGGTTTTCTTGTAGATATTATAAAAAAGAATTGGTTTTACTTTTTGAGTTGGATGCTGTAAGAGTTAAGGAAGATGGGGTATTTATATGCATCATGAGAGGAAGAAGACGATTGCATTAATCACAAGTTACTTGGGCATTAAAAGATGATTATAAATGTGTGCTTATCTATATATGTATTACGTAATACGAGAATATTAAAAATATTTATACATATTAGTTTCTTTTTGACATATATGAATACTAGGTTTAAAATTGATATCTCATATGCTCAAACTTCTATGAGCAAATGTTATCTTGTTGCAACTGTTGAGAAGGACTCCTAAAGTCGTTTGCAGAACTCATTGTCACAATTTGCAACCTAGGAAATCCAGGGGACTATTGCTTGTATTACACATATAAAGCTGGCTGATGAATATAAATTTGAGATTTTTTTCTTACAATGGGTGTTACGGTAAGTACCACTTTTTACAAACAAATAAATATATTATTCATGCTATCTATTTATTATTCTAATTGTCAAAATATATTTTTATGTGTAGATTAGTACATTTTATGTCACACATCGACCATTGATTATAATGAGCGGTTACATCTTAAAGAATTTTGGGTACAATGTATCTACTTGATTTGCAATGGATTGTAATAATCAGATTCCATACTATAATGAGTGGGAAAGTTTGAGACTTTATTTGATCTTGAGATTGATTTTAGCGAAACTTAAAGAATGTATAATTGACAAGCAAGATAACAACGATCATTATCGATGGAGCGGATCCATTGCTTTACGCCATTAAGAATGTATTTCCTATGTCACGGTCCATGGTTGTGGATTTGTAAATGTCCACTTGTTGATGAACTTTGCATGTAAAGTGTCCTCGATTT